>VDFB02281492.1:577590664-577924382 GCA_007258455.2 Sequoia sempervirens | reverse complement strand
TATGAGACACTAGTGTAGTTGTCATTATTGTTTGTATTGTTCCTGAACTAGAGGCTTTTCCTTTTCCATGGTCTTGTAGGGGATTCTTGAAAATAGTGTGGTCAACATTTGTCTTTCCTTGTGAGTTATCCACTGATATGTCACCTTGTTCAATAAGGTCTTGTATGATATATTTAAGTCTCCAATATGATGATGTTTTATGTCCCTTTGTATGATGGTACTCACAAAATCCATTGTCATTCCACCAAGTTGGTTTGAAAATTGTTGGTTCATAGGGTTTGGCTTCTAGTAGTTGAATCATTTGATTGCAATAGTTTCTTCAAGACCAATTCAATGGGTTCCCCTAAGGGTGTATATGTTCATTTAGGCATGTTTGCTCATGGAGTACCTCTACGTGGTTGGTTATTTTGGACTACTTTTGTAGTTTGTCCATGGCTTGATGTTGGATTGTTTTGCATGGAAGAACCTTTGAGATGAATGGTGGGGTGAACTTTGTTAACCACTTTAGCATCAACTACCCCATCATTGGTGACATTTTTGTTTCTAGGCCAAAATTTTCCTTTATCATTGGGATTTTTTTGGTTTTCTTTGAAGATCTTGACCAATCCTTTCACAACAAGAGCTTTCTCAATGGAGACTCCCTTTTCAATGACATCCTCAAATGTGTTGAACCAATGGATTTGAAGTTGGTGCATTAATTTTGTGTTAAGGTTTTCTACAAAGATAGGGACCAATTGTTAATCAGGTATGTGACAAGAACATTTTCTAGCCATACTTTTCCATCTTTGAAAGAATGAAGTGACTCCCCTTCTTTTTGTTTGTGTTGCATAGACGATTATCGTTACATCAAAAGATCAACCTGTTAATGCTTGATACAACCACCAAAGTTAATGAATCCATGGGAGATGGTTAAGCCATATCATGAACTCGAGTGTTGTGTTGCATAACACAAGGATACCAAGGGAACAGGCCTTGCAACAATCCCCCCCTAACACAAGTGAGGGGTTCAAACCTGTGACCCAGGCTCTGATACCAATTTTTGCACAAATGATTATTTTTGCACCAAAAAATTGACTTGTTAATGCCCAAGACAACCTCAAGAGGTAATGAATCCACAATAGGTGATTAAGCCATGCCACGAACCCGAGCACTACACTACACAACACAAGGATACCAAGGGCACACACCTTGCAATATTTTGGTTGCACACAGTTTCACAAGGGTCATGTCACTTTCAATGTTATAGACAAAAGCTATGATAAAATTGTTAGCTAGTCCATTCCATGTTTTTATCCTAGGAGGTAAGTGTGCAAACCACTCTAGAGCTTTCCCTAAGAGTCTATGTGGGAATAATCTCATTAAGTATGTAGGCTTAAAAGTGATCTCCATGAAAGCAGTATTAAACTCTCTCACATGTTCTACTAGATCTCCTTTCCCCTTGTTTTTGTTGAAGTTTGGCATATTGAAGTTTGGAGGGAAAGGCAGCATGCTTCGATCAAAAGAGTAAGGACATGGTTCTTCCATTGAGTATGTTTTATTTGTCCCACTTGCATGTTTTCCATTTGTTTTTTCATTACTTGCATTTTTTGCGTCAAATTTTCCATGGGTGATGGTGGCATGTTTGGTTGACTTTGCATGAGAGGGTTGGTGTTGGTGTTAAGTGTGTTGAGGTAGTTGTATGGTGATAATGGATTTTGGTTTTGGAAGTTGTATGTAAATGTTGGATTTGGGTTGATATTTTGTTGAGAAGGATTTTGATTGCCTTGTTGGAAGTGTGATGTAAACATGGTATTGGTATTGGTATGGTGTTGTGGTGGAGTTTTATTTGTATGTTGTGGTATGAAGTTGAGGTTTAGGTTGACTTTTTGTTGTGATGGAGGTTGGTTGGTGTTTAGGTTTGACCCAAAATACATGTTTGTGTTTAGTGTAGTATTAGTTGTTTGGGTTTGCACTCTTGATGTGACAATTTTAATCCTTCTTGTCTTTCTTGGTGGGTTTGGATTTAGATTTGTGTTTGTGTTGGTTGATGGTGTGGTATTTTAGGTGGCTGATGTGGAAAATGGATTTGCAAAAGTTATACCCATGGTGCTAGAGTATGAAGCAAATAGATTGAAAAATGTGGTACTTAGTCCTTGAGATCTTGCATGTGTTCTTTTGGTCCCAAATGTTGGAGTAGGGGGAATGTGTGTTTGTCACATTATGTGTAGTTCCCCCAAGAGGCATACTAGTGTTCATTTGTTGTGAAGAAGGATGACCTTGTGAAAATGTGTTATGACCTTGACCTTGAGTTTTTTTTTTTTTGTTCCCTCTACAATTGCAGAAGTGTCAAAACCAAAGGGAAGCTTAGCACCATTTTGAGCAAGTGCTAAAAATTGTTTATTGGGATCTACTTTGACCATCTCTTTTATGATACACACTATTTTAGGATCTTGGGAAGCTTGTTCAATCTCTTCGAGGGTTAGAATTTGGCTAACCTCATTCAACATAAGATTGGAAAATGGGTTTAAAATTTCATCTTGTGATGTTTGAGGTTGGTTTGAAGATGACCCAAATTTCATGGTGCTAGTTGGATTACAATTGGGGTCATATGAGGAATACATGTCTTTTTGTTTCCTTTGTGATCTAGTGAAGACCATATAAGACTTGTGACCTTTGGATTTTGAGAATTTTTGGAATGAATGCAACTAAGGATGAAGATGAAAACTAAGGATGGAAATGGAGATGAAAATTAAATTATTTATGTTTTTGGGATTTTTTTTAATATGAGAATGTAAGATAGGAATGCAACTATGACTATGTTTGGTATGCAAAATGATGAATGAGACTATGGCTATGCTTATGCTTGGATGGGATTCAAGATGGTAATTGGACTAAGACTAAAACTATGCTTGGATTTGGATATGAAATTTTTAACCTTAAAAATGGGAAAGTTAAGTAAACTGTGATGAACCAAAGTAACAGCTCTAAATTCCAAGACCTCAAGAGGATAAAAACCAATATGATGATGATGATAATTGGATAAGAGGTGAGCCTAAACTAGACACATGAGTTGTAGACCCAACCTAATGATAAGATAAATGAATTATGATAAGGTCAATACACCTAAATAGGAGACTATGGTCTACTCAATAGTGTGATAAGCCTCCTAATATTAAGACTCAAGGATGATCATAGAATGAGGTAGAATGTGATGTATGCAAACTAGGACTATGCAAGCTAACCTAAGGTAAATGATGAAATGTGATGAACGGACTGACTGAACCTAAAAAAATGTCAAATATGAATGCACAGTCATTGACTGTAAGGAAACTGAAAGTTGGATGTACAGATATTTCCCCAAAATTTTTTTTCTAGTAGATGCGGTGTTTCAGGCCATAGATGCAATACAGATCCAATCAATTGTGGTGTACGACCAATCAATTATGGTGCACAGATAAATGTAGGTTTCTGGATCCTTGGGGTTTTTGACAGATGCGTCATTTTAACTGACAATTGCAATGTACCATTTGACAATTGTGGTGTTCTACTTTTTTGCCGAAAATTGATGTTTTCTAAGTGGTTTTCAATTTTTTTGGAAATTTCTAGATTTAATCATAAAATACAGCAAACACTTGAAAAAAAATTGGTTGATTTTGACTCTTTGACTTTATGGTAGGTAAGTATTTTGCAAATTTTCTTCCACAAAAATTTTTCTAGGCCTTGGTTCACAAACAATATAAGCAAGCACAACCTAGCTAGTAGTAATAGGGTTATTTACTAAAGTGTGCTTCCCTCACCCTTTTGAGTGATTTTAAATCCAAGAAAAAGGAGTGGGTGAAGCTAGAGTATTCCAAGGTCATGTACCACATTAACACCTCTCGCCTTGAAAGGATGAAATCCAAACATGGAACTATGCCACCTCAACCAAGAACTGGACATGATAAGTAACTTCAGGGTATGATCTGCATCCCCTACACCAACAATAGTAGATGGCCAAAATAAGTATTAGGATTCTAAAAATAATGGTTCTTACTCATGTGTGAACTCCAAATAACACCATGGCCTAGTAGCGATGGAAGACTAAAGTCTCTAACCCCTGTCCAGAACCACCTGAGACAGGAAGGCCCACCCTTAGGGCTCAAATGGATTATGCTTACCTTTTGGTTTTTGCACTTTTATATAGAATACTATAGGTATATATGCTTGGGGTCGTTCCCAGGGGTGAAAATCCACTGGAAGGCCTACCCTACTCAAAAAGAAAAATGTAAGGCTTGTGCAATGCTCTTTCTCATCACCCAGGAATCATACGTAGTGCAAGGGGAGAGGATACTTTAGACTATGTTGTTCCACTATTTCTCATCACCCAAGAATCACATGTAGTGTAAGGGGAGAGGATACTTTAGCTAAACACACCTTCAGTAATAACACATGTTTGCAAGTGCATAAAACATAGAAGACACTTGTTATTTTTAAGCACCAATTCCAAATGTTCCTAATTTAGAAATCACAAACACACAATGGAACCCTGCAAGAAATTGGATTAGTATTTTAGATCAAAAGGTCTTCTCCCAATGATTTCCACAAGCTAGAAATCAAATATCAATAACCAAAAACCTTTTCCCTAATGAATGAAAAAAGCAGAAAATGAAAATCTTAGATTTATACTCTTTTTGCTAGGGCAGTCTGATATGATGTACAGAGGATCGAATGAGGTACCATAATGTTTCATGGGATTTGACAGATACAACTTACAGAATAGCAATTGCAGCATAAGGAATAGCGATCGTGGTACAAGATTAAATGATTGCAACATTTTAGGGCACGATTGTGACGTAAGAATCTGTAGTTGCAAAACATAAAGATCTAACAAAAAACAACAAATTTGATGATGGAAATGATATAATTTGAATATTAGGATGTCAAAATAATAACTAGAAGCCAATAAAATAATCTGAAACAACAATGATTGAATGATTTTTATTTTTTCAAGATAACAGTCATATGTGTTTGTAGTGTAGAAAATTGTACCCCTTTCTAGGAGAAAGTATAATTTCACACTTAATTTGGACATATTTTAGTGACCTCTCATTTATGAATTTTAAAACCTCATTAATAGGCCCCTAATACCCTTTATTATGCATCCATGGGCCTATTTTATTTATTTCTTGACACCACAACCTGCATTGAATAAATGTTATTGTTTAAATTAATGCCCCGATGATTGTGGAGTCCTGAAGTTATAGGTCAGGACTCATTCACCCATGGACGAATGAGTCCTCATTAAGTGCCTTAAACTTAACTTTGAACATGTTTTTGGTGGCATTTCAAGGTTTTAAATTCAAATTTCAAGTGTCGACTTTCGGGATCTGATAATTGGAAAATTAGAGAGGAAGCCTATAAAACTAAGTTTCACATTCATTTTTCACTAGCAAGCAAGAGAAATTCACATGAGATCACAAGTATTCATATTCAAGAGCAAGGAGAAGTTAATCAATCATTCAAAAGTGAAGTCTTGGAGCAACATTTTAGTTGTTTTTGCAAGTCTTCAAGCTCATTTTGATATAAAGATCAAGCATTTCCAAAGGATTGATGATAGATTCCTATACAGGATCATGATGGATTCTAGGTTTTAGGAGGTGCAATAATACATTCAACCAAGCCTAATGAATTTTTTCCTAAGTGGTTCCATCTTCTATTATCATTCTAATTTTTCTACCTAAAGGAAGGTATAATCAATTTTATGAATTATTAGGGTGATTTGAGATCTCCCAAGGTAGGTCTTCATCATTGTTCATGTTCATTTTAGGGATCTTGTTCTAACACACTTGAATAGGTTTCATTTGCATCTTGATCTTCCTTAATCTTAGACACACTTGAGGTTAGGGATTGCATACACATTTTATGTTTCAAATCTATATTTTTCATGAAGGTTTAATTATCAAAATTGGGGTTTGATTGAGGAAAACCCCTATCCACCAACAAACAATAATTTTGTTTTGTATATTTTTCACAGATTTGGATCTGTGAGTGAAGGTACAATGTTAAATGGAAAAATTACATGTCTCATATTCTGATTTTTCCAAAAAAATTCTGCCAAGACCCATTCATCCTTGGGCAAATGAGTCCCTGTTAGGGTTACAGAAAGAGTGTTTTGTGACAGGTGCACAACATTTATTCCTCTCATATTCTCTAGAAACTTTGTTAGTTCCTTTAGTTTTATGCTTAATCTACAAGATCCAAGTGATAGATTTCAATTTGTTATTAATTTTCTATTTTTAATATTTCTCCCTAAAGTGTTGTTTGACTTAGAGCCCCTGTCTTGACATAAAAAGGAAATCTAAATATTCCTCCATAGTATTGATTCTCCTAAGGGTAGTTAGTCAATTCTTTGTTGGGATCTCATTTCCTAATGAAATTAGAGAAGTAGGATCCCTTTTCCCTCTTTGGATCCTCTTTTCCATTTTGGAAAACCCTAGGAACCCCCTATTTTTCTATGTTTCATTTTGGTGAGCCTGACCTTGTACAACAAAATTCTAAAAATTGGAGTCCTTTTAACCCTAGATTTGAGTTTTGGGCTAGTTTTCTTTATGTTTACATTAGTTTCATTACATTTAGGGTTCTTTCATCTTACATTAGTGAAAATTTCATTTAGAGTTAAATTTGTATGTTTGCAGCACTTAAAATCATCAAAAATCAAAAAAATTGTATTAGATCTGAATTTATTTTGCATAGTACTTACATTGAGATCATCATTCAATCATTTCAATTCATATTTAGATTCATATTGCATATTAAAATTAGTCACATATTTCATCATTTTACTTTATTTAAACTTGCATTTAGAGACACTAATTTGCAAAAATCTGTTACAAAAACTTGTGTTACAGATTAGAAACAAAAACACATAGGATAAAATCAAAATTTGAAAAATAAAATTTAAAAAACCCTGACCTGGGACCCATTCACCCTAGGATGAATGAGTCCCTGTATAGACCTTTTTGAAAAAAAAATTGAGTGCTTTTTGATCTCTGATCTTCTTTTTTGTTACTATTTTCATATCTGAAAATTAAATTCCTAAAACAATTTGTTTGTGCATTCAAAGTATTGATCATTTAGTTAGATTTTGCAACATTGTGGAAAAACATTTCTTGCATATTTTAGTTAAAGTTAGTGTTATATTTTTGTACTTTTCTTTTATTTTTCAGCATCATTGCATTATTAGATAGATCAGTTTACATTTTGAAATCATTAGAAAACAAAAACAAAAATCAAAAGAAATAAACAAAACCCTTGGAGAAAGCATAGTTATGTCAAATATATTTTTCCAAAGTTAACATATCCCTCAAGCCCTTTAGTAGTGATGACTTTGATATGTTAGATGAAGCCCTTGAGGATTTCATCACACAAGGTTCATCCACTAAGGCTTGTCATGACAAACCAAAACAAAGAGACGTTAACGCAATCACAATTCAACTTATCCTTTACCCATCCTCACATGAACCTAAAGTTCAAAATAAACATGTGTTCATCTTAGAACCACCTAAAAATAAACCATTGAAACTAGGATATATCTTGAACTTTACAAGGAAACTTGATAATGACAATGTTTTGCAGCAATTGGGTTACAATACTATTTCTCATACATATAACACAAGGAACAATAGGAAACAACAAACCACTCCCATTTCATTACCATTTCCTCAACCTATCTTTCCTAGTGCTCCTTAATTTCCTTTACATAGTGGAAAGGAGTATGATATTGTTGAACAACTTAATAATACTCCTACTAAGATATCCTTATGGTATCTTATTCAAGCCTCACTAAATTATCATAGTATGCTTCAAACAGCCTTACAATAAGTTATGTTTCCTCCTAATACAAATACAAATGATGTGGAAGCCCTAGTTCAAGGAATTAATGTGGTTAATCTAGACATTATTTTTCACCAAAGCGAGCTACCCTCCTTGGAAGTTCAAAAACAATATGAAGCTTTCATGATCATAGCCATTATTGATAGGAAAGGAATAAAGAGAACCCTTGTTGACAATGTCTCATCCCTTAATGTGTGTACTGTGAACCTTTTGGATAAGATTGGAATTGATAAGAGTAAGATTGAACCTGACTCATTGTACATTCATGGATTTGATAACATAGGAAAGCAACCGCTTGGCATGATCACATTACCTATTACTATTGGAAAAGGCACATTGCAAACTACTCTCCATGTTATGCCTCATGATCTTTCATATAATATTATTTTAGATAGACCATGGACTCATGAAATGAATGTGGTGCCTTTTATTCTTCATCGTTTAATGAAGTATGTTTACAACAATAAATTTTACACAATCAAGGTTGACCTAAAATTGAAAGTTGTTTGCACACTGAGAAAGATAAACAAAGTCTTGGGAAAACATTCATACCAACTCCAAATGTTGAAATCACGCAAGAACAAGAAACAGAAAATCATATTGAAGAGGTCATGAAGTTATTGGAAGACAATTGGGGTTCCTTAGATTTCACACCAACAATCATGGGAGAATATAAGGTGACAACAAAATAACCTAAAAAAGTAAAAGAATTGATGGTAATGTCAACACAAAACTCAGAAGAACTCTCACATGCATCTACTTCATCCACTTTAGAAGAAGGTCCACAAGTTATACAACAAATTTTGATGAAGTGAACCATGAACAACCACCGTATCTGAAAGAGATGGAAAATATTTATGGAAGAGGTTATGAACTCTTAAAACAACTTGGTTATAGTGGAAAAGGATGTGGAAGAAAAGACCAAGGAATTCATGTTCCTATAGAGCCTAACACACAAGAAACAAAAAGTGGTCTTGGATATTGTCCTTCTAAGATAATGAAAGAAACAAAAATACCTTCACTCAACATCAACACCATCATGTGTAGTTCCTCTAAGACAACTCTCACTTTGAACAATTCTGAATTGATTAATACAATATGTGAAGAATCATTGGAATACTTTGAAGATGATGAAGCTTTGAAAGAAATGTTAGGAGATTATGACAAGTCATTTACTCCCCCTAAAATAAATTAGTCACTTGTGCTATGGCTAGTGCTAAACAAGTGGATGAAAAAAAGGAAATCAATGATGTTGACAATGATAAAGAAGAACACAATTCTGAAATTTCGAGACAAAATGCACTTCCTATGGGAGATACAATCAACATACCGATGGACACATCTAATCAAGAAAAATTGATTCAAATAGGAAATTTCCTTGATGAGGATGAATAATAAGATCATGCAACCTTATTACATGAATTTCTTGAACTCTTTGCTTGGACTTATTCGGATATGTCGAGTATTGATGCTAAGATAGTGACACAACATATTTCTTGAACAAGATGCTAAACTGATAAGACATAAGATACAAAAGATGAATCCTAAGATAGCTTTATTGGTTAAAGCTAAGATTTAAAAACTCCTTGAAGTTGGATTTATACGACCTATTGACTATTCTCCATGGATCTCAAACATTATCACAGTCGTAAAACCTGATAATCGTATTAGGACATGTACAAATTTTTGTGACCTTAATAAAGCATCTCTAAAAGATGACCTTTCCCTTCCTAATATTGAAATGATTGTAGATTCGAATGCGAGACCTTAATATAATTAAATATTTATCAACCCTCAAGATCAATACAAGACAACATTTACTATGGCTCAGGAAATATTTTATTGGGTGGTTATGCCTTTTGGATTAAAGAACATAGGTGCAACATACAAAGAGCTGACATTGATATTTCACGATTACATACACAAGATTTTGGAAGATTATGTTGATGAAATTCTAGCCAAATCTTTAATTCGACAAGAAAATGTTAACATCCTTCAGAAAATATTTGAAAGAATGTAAAAGTATAACATGAGTTTGAATTTGAAAAGCGTGTCTTTGGTGTGGATAGTGGAAAACTTTTAGGTTTTATAGTATCTCATAGAGGCATTGAGGTGGACATGAAGAAAATTGATGTTATCATTAACATGCCACCCCCTAAAAACATTTCTCAATTGTGTACCCTACAAGGGAGAATTCAAGCCATTTGTCATTTTGTAGCATCCTTAGTAGACCAAACATTACCCTTTACAACTCCTTAAGAAAGAAGTTGAGTTTAAGTGGAATGAGGATTGTAAATAGACCTTTGAAATTTTAAAAGATTATCTCGCTACTCCACCTATTTTACAACTCGTTGTGCAAGAAATACCATTTACCCTTTATACGATAGCATCATCCCATGCTCTAGTAGCATTATTATCTCAACAAGACGATAGTGGTAGAGAAAATCTCGTTTATTACATTAGCCAAACTCTAATTGATTACGAGATGTGATATACAACGATAGAAAAAAAAATGTTTGGCTCTTGTATTTGCTACTAGTAAATTGAATCATTATTTACTAAATGTGGAAATTCATGTGATGACAAAGTTTGATCCTTTAAAACATCTTTTTGCTAAAACTAGTTTATTTAGACGCTTAGCTAAATGGGTTATGTTGTTAACTGAGTTTGATCTTAAATTTTTCTCTCAAAAGGAAATCAAAGGACAAGCCTTAACCAACCATTTATTTGATGCTCCTTCTCCCTTAGCATTACCTAACATGGACTCATTCCCTAATGAAAATGTGTTGACTATTTTAAAAGAAAAAGAAACATGGAAATTGTATTTTGATAGTTCTAAGTGTCGAACAGGCTTTGAAGCTGGGGTTATAATAATTCCTCCTTTAGGAAAGCCTATTCCCCTATCCTACCATCTAAACTTCCTCTATACAAATAACACTATAGAGTTTGAAGCTTTAATTGCTAGTATACCTACAGTGTTAGCCTTAGGTGTTCAACACATTTCTATATTTGATGATTCTTAATTAGTCATTAAACAAATAAATGGTTCATATCACACAAAACATTATAAAATAATTCGATATAAATACCTCACGATGACATTATGAGATAAATTTGAATCATATACCATTGAAAACATACCATGAAAGGATAATCAGCATGTAGATGCAATGGCAAGTGTTGTTTCCCTTGTATCTCCCGAAGATCCCTTTGTTGATTTCACATTTACAATCCAAATGATCCTAAAACCATCGATAGATGACAAAGTTAAAGAAGTGTTAGTAACCAATGTCAAAAACTCTATTGAATGGTACACAATGATATTTAATTACTTAAAAGAGGGTACCTTTCCTTAGCCTACAACAAAAAACACTTGAGCTCGTTTTTGAAAACTTGCATCTAAATACATAATTCTAGCAGAAGTTCTATATAGACGATTGTTTGATGGTCTCTTGCTTAAATGTCTTAAACAATTTGAAATCCCTATAGCACTTGAAGAAGCTCATGCAAGTCCTTATGGAGGATATTTTGGAGGAAGATTGTTAGTACAAAAATTAATTCGTATAGGATATTATTGGAGACATGGAACATGACTATTTTGCTCACATTAAGAAATCTCATAAATGTCAAGAACACAAAAATTTGATTCATGCTCCCACTTCTGAGCTTCATGCCCAAGTTCCTATTTGGCCATTCTCGGTTTGGGGTTTGGATCTTATTGGAAAAATATCACAACCCTCTTTCGTTGGATATACGTTTATAATTACTACGACAAATTACTTCACAAAATGGGTAGAAGCTATCCCCCTTCACTCCATGACAGTTGATGCAATATGTCATTTCATAGTGGAACACATTATTGCTCACTTTGGTCTTCCTGCCGCATTAGTTTCAAATAATGGAACTCTATTTAAGAATAATGATGTGAAGAAATTATTGGAAACATTTCATATTCAACATCGCTTTTCTACACCATATTACCCATAGTCAAATGCTCAAGCAGAATCAACTAACAAAACTCTCAAGCAAATCTTAAGGAAAATAGTAAGTAAGCATAGTAAATATTGGCACACTCAATTAGCTTATGCATTGTGGGCTTATCATACAAGTATTAGAACATTTATAGGAAACACTCCCTACAACCTTGTTTATCGTGTCGAGACAATAATTCCCTTAGAGTTAGAAATTCCTTCATTACGAATTTCTCTCAAGGGGCTTATCGATGATACTACTTATAAAGAGCAATGATTAAAGCAGCTTGAAATGCTTGATGAACGATGCATTAATGCTCTTGAGCATCTCCAAGATTATTCTAAATGAATCTAATGTAATTATAATGATCATGTCATCCCTCATGCATTTAATAAAGGTGACTTGGTGTTATATGAGAATCAATGTAATGTAAATTCCCCTCCGAATGAAAAAGGAAAATTCAGCCCTAATTGGCTAGGACCTTATATAATTGAAGAAAATTATGGGTCTAGTGCCTAAACATTAACAGAAATGGATAGTACACCTCTAAAGTAACCAATCAATGTTGTGCATTTCTATCAGTACTACACCTAACATCTTCCTTGAATAGTATTTATATTAGAGTAGTGTTGTTAGATTAAGTAGATAGTGTTCTATTTTATTTCGTATTGCTTCTTTCTTTGACAAAAAAATCTTTGTGTGTCTTAGATAATAGAGTAATTGTTCAATGGGTTTGAATTATTACTTTAGTTTTTATACTATTCAAATTCATTTTATGTGTTGTGTTAGATTACATCCTTATATGCATTTGGTATTCTAGAAGTTAGATCATAAGTGCATTTAATTTAACATAACATACTCAATCACAATGTAGTATCTAATGTAAACTTAATGAGTTTTAATTAGATCACACAAACATTAGATCATGGAGAAATTTATTAAATATTCTAAGGATTATTTAATAAATCACATCGACACCTATTTCAACATAAAAAAAAACATAAATGCTCATATATTATGCACAAAGAGTTCAAGAACATATAATTGGAAATACAATGCTAGTAGGGCCTATGACTACTAGACCCTTTGGGGCCTGGTGCTAGTGCTAGTCGAGATATAGTAGAATGTGATCGTGATCTTCTCATGGATGCTCGTAGGCTCCATACCTCTCCATCTGTCGTAGCCTCCCATATAAGTTCCTCAACACACTCCCAATCAATGCGATCTCTATCTACATGCACCTTGGTAAGCTCCTCTTGTACCCTCGAGATGTTTGCTCATAGAGCGGTCTATGTTCTACCGTCAGTCATACCTTGCAAGGATGAAAGCTCATCATATGTTGTATGTAGTGTTGAAAGCTCTGCTAGAGCTCAACCAACACGTCTAGTGGCACTCTCATATGTGGCTCTCAATCTCGCTACTGGCTCGAAAAGGTTTGCATGTTGCCTCATGGAAGGTGGGGCATGTACTTTGAGGGTATATCATCCTCTACACACAATGGAGGCACCATCTTTGTGGCCACTCATTGATAGATCTCACACCACTCTCGTGTGGACCCTGCAAAATGGAAATTATAGAATATATTAGTACACATCATGACATTTATATAAATCATATACATAAAGATAAAAGCATAATGAAAACATAAATATCACATCATCACTTGGATCTCCAGTATTCCAATCAAGGTATAATTGTGCAACAATGGTCCCCTCCTATGTAGGAAGTGTGGATGGCCCACTACCACTGGTCTCCCCATGCTCGTGAGTGTGGATCTCTGTTGTGACTGTTGTAGTGCTCTAATGACTCGGGTAGTGTTGATGATGATGTTACTCACAACAACAAGATGAATAAATTCTTCAAAGACAAACCGTGAAGAGCCTATCCTTCTTGAAAGATTTAACCAGAGACAAACCTAGGGGATCCATATGATAGGAAAAAGGTTGGCTCAGTTCAATCCCAAGTCTTCGGTAGTCAAGTCTTGATAGTACTAGGTTCACTTCAGGGTATGATGTGATATTGCTATTAATCTCAAAGGGAATACATTTGTTTCTGGTTTCATTAAGAATCATAAGTGTTTTACACAAGATTTCTAATTCAATCATCAAATAACATCATGAAATCGAAAGATTTAAAATAATGCTTCATGAATATCAACAATTTTGCTATCACTTAAGTAGATTAGCTTTAAGCATTCATAAATTTTATAGGAAATGAAAAATTTCAATAAATTTCCATTCATTCATCTATTTTTTGAAACATTTTCTAGAATTTAAACATCTATTCTAAAATAAAGAATAAAAAAAACTAAAAATTAAAATTTCTCCTGATTATGCTCCATGCATGCCCCAAAGAATTAACCAAATTGAAGCAAACCACTTTATACTTCACCAAATTATTTCACAGCTACATATAAAACAGTGCAAGCTTTTAAAGAGAGGGGTTTTAGTTTGGACACCAAGTAGGTTTTGTATGCACCCTTAAATGGTGCAACACATAGTCTTGTTCAGATGAACTAACAAAATTGGCTACAAAGATTCATGTGATAGGTAGCTTTCAAATTAGCTTCAATATTGATTAATATCTACGTGCATAGAAGTTTTTAGACTGGAATGATTCAGAAAACAGGAAAAAAGATCAAAACTTAGAGAAGTTTTGGCTCTTCTAATATTCAAAAATTTTGAACTTAAAATAAAAATAAAGTAGTAAATGGCCTTTTATAGAAACAACGCCCCAAGAGTTCAAACTTAAACTTTATCCAAAGAATCAGAAATAGCAAATCAAAAAGTAGCACATGGCATAAGCCAACTATCATCAGAATATTCTAGATGAAGTCAAAGCTTTGACTTCCTCAGTAGCAACACTTTTCTCTTTCCAACTCTAGTACGCAATATTTCGCATGAATCAACGCTATCGAAACCCTTTAGAATACTAAATAGGAAACATCTACCGGGACCGGGAACAACCTGCAAAACTCAAATGCAACAAAAAATATTTCTGGGACACTTCATTATCCTATATCCAGTATTTCCTTTCATCATTTATGGCTTGAGCTCTAAGATCTTTTTTTTACCTTAATTCAATTGATATTCTAGGAAAGCATTCAATTTTGTATGCATATGTTCCTTTGGAATCCCTTGTATTGCCTTCCAAGTGAGCTTAAGCCTAGTATAATCTTCTGATACCTAGAGTATACTAGCATTCCTTTGCACTTTGTTTGTCTCATATCTAGCTATGGTGTTTCTCCACTGTATAATCTCATAAATGACCTCCTAAGTTAACAAATGAATAGGGTCTCTATTTATCCTTTCAATCCATTCCTTGAAGGCTTTAGCTTCTTTACCCTCATGTCCTAGCGTTTAGGGATCACAACCTTGATGTGCTAGCATTTCAATAAAGTATTGATCTTTATCAAGCAATTTTCTACATTCCATGGTGACCTTTTTAAATCCTTATGTACATTGTATCAACATGTCACCTTCCCATTTTAATTGTTTCTTCCATTTTTTTGGCAATGAAACTTCTTGCCCTAAAATTACATTTTCTTCTATTAATTATTGGACATCCATTTGTGTGAGAATTTCAACATTTTTCCTTTCAGTATCAATTTGTTCCTGGTGAACCTTACACTCACTTTCAAATCTTTTGGATTTCTCAGATCGGCGGTATGCTTCCTTATACTTTCCTATTGCATCTGTAATAAATTCTTCTCCTTGACTCACCCAATACTCGATCCATTCTTCAAATACATTCATTTTATGGCAAATTGTTGCAATTGCATCCACCTGTTCTTGTGACATTAGTACTGGATGTTGGGGCAATTCAATCTATGCTTGACCAGATAGGGTTAGTGATTTTATAAAATGTTCCAAGGTAGCAACCCGTTCCTTCAATTCTCTTTTCTTCATTTTATACTTTTGTACTATGGAAACAATAGCATCCAGATGCATCTTTATTTCTTCCAACTCTTGCCTCCAAGATGAGTTTCCAAGAGTAATACTTGTTATCTTGTACTCCTTAAGCATCAGCTATTGGAGTAGCTATATGGACAGTTTTTTCTTTATCTACTTTTTTTTGTATGACATAATTTGCTTTAGCTCTCCACCTAGGTTTAGGAGTATCTATTTCCTGTATAAAACTATTAAGATCCACAGGCAGTATTTCTACTTCCATTGGAGAAGCCAATTCCCTAATCAACCAATCAGGTGCATCCTCATCATGCTCTACCTCTGCAACATTACTTTTTTCCTAGTTTCCACTTGATTCAGGAACCTCTTCTCTTACTTCTTCAATTTTATTTGTTACGTCCTCCGAAATAGGATTTTCTTTAACAATTTCTAGCATAGATTCAGGATTTGTGGGATTTGGCACTGTCTCCTCATTTTGAAGACTTATATTTTCTTGTCTATCAGGATGTTCAACATCACCTTCCTGAACGTCACATTCTTTGTATTCTGCTACACTAGGATTTTCTTCATTTGCAACTTCATCACCCAAAACCTGTGTAGCTTCTCCTTTCTTAATTTCAACTTCAACCTAGTCCTTCTCTGATTCTTAAAAGACCTGCAGCTATTCATTATCATTTGCATTATTCCCAAGCGAAGGATAGGAATCAAAAGTATCTTCAATAACCATTTCATTAATAGGATCTTGCCCTGTAGCCTCCCCTACTTCCATCTCAAGAATATCAGGGTTCCCTGCTTCTGAAGCGAGTGTTCCTTGTATAAATTCTTCTTCTTCAATATTCGTAGGAGTGGACCCTATGTCTAGAATTTCTTCTACCACTAGTTTTACCATGGGTTTATCTTTAAACTTCTTTTCTCTTACATTTTCAAACATGGCACCACATCTATCCATCTGTTCTTTAATTATGGCTTCATCTACGTTAGAAATTTTATCCAAAACAATAAGAGTTCCTCCTAGTGCTTATTTCACATTAGCCATATTAACAAAGGGAGGAGAAGTAAATAATGTTGAAGCTCCCTGAGATGCAGACCTTGTCTGTGCACCAATTTTCTATTACTTCTACCTCTTCATCAATGGTAGGTTTAGTCCTTAGCATTGTTGTAGAGGAAGATGCACCTTTAGGTATTACTTTTGATCTATCTTTTCTTGATTTTGCATCTGTCTTCTTATCATCTAGCTTTAATGAAACTCCCTGACTTGAAGCCTCAGGGGTTTTCTCTTCAATTCTTATACTAGGAGCCGCTTTGCTAGTTTTCCTTTTCTTCTTGGCAGGTTCCCCATGGATCAACATAATCATTACATGAACATACATAAACATCACACATCATTTGCATAATTAAATCCATCTCACATAGCATAAAACATCATCCATAAAGCATATAGAATCATCAATCATGCATTACCATATCATCATTACATAAGCATCACATAATCATCATATAAGAATCACATCAACATCATATAAACATCATAAACACATAGAACTATGCACCATCATACGATCATTTCATCCATCCATTCACTCGTGCATTAACATTATCATACATTCATCTATTCATTGCATCGTCTATTTGCATTAGAAAACATAAAATACATCACATTTCATTGGCGTAATAAGATCCATCACATGTATCATATAAGCATAATTCATAAAGCATCATAGAATCATAACGCATGTTTCATCATTTGTATCCATAGCATATCATACCATCATCATATAGAACATCACATAGCATATATAATAGAAATTAAATACATCCATCATGGACATCCATCATATTCAACACATATAGACACATAGATCAATTATCATCATTGCTGCATATAATATATATCTCAAAGTAATGTCAAGTGTACAAGGATATCCAAATATCGAGAGGTACATCATCAAAAATGGTAATGAATCATCAATGTATTAGATAAATCAGTGTATAAATGTCCAAAATAAATCAAGAATCATATATCAGAGCTATGTCGTGCTCCCCCTAGATGGTGTCAGCATCACTAGACCTGTGCCTCCCCCACCAGACATACCTGCACCAAGATCTCTCAAAAGCGGTTGTGTAACACCTCTGCTAGTGGTTCGAGACTGGGTCCTACTTGACTTGGACTACACATAGCTCTCTTGACGCTATGGTGGAACAACCTCATGATACTTTAGCCTATAGAACTCCACCTCCTTGGAAAATCACCGTACCTCTTTGAAGCGGTCTATTGTACCTGTGCCCTATGAAACCCTCTATAGTCTCTCCGCTATGCCCTTTGCCTGATCAACCCATAGTCTCAAGCTGTCCCTCTCGGCCATGAGTGTGGCAATCTATCCCTGGACCTGTGTAAGCTGTCCCTGTGCCTGCACACATTGTTGTCTCACAGCATCCCTCTTGGTCATTAGTGTGGCAATTTGTCCCTGGGCTTGTGTAAGCTATCCCTATGCTTGGGCCAACTGTGTTTGTAGCTGCTCTAGCTGCCCTTGTAGTGTTTGTACTTGGGTTTGGAGAGCTGTAATCTTTGCTTGCTGCTACTGTGAAAGTAATTGAATCCACACATGTTGATGTGTTGTAGCTACTAGGGATTGTCTCTTTTGAGGCACTCTAACATCTAATATTGGGTGGGAACCTGCACCTCCATCTCCTCCACCATCTCCACCTCCATCTCCATCTCCACTATCATCCCCTCCACCCACTCCATCTCTTCCATCCCCGTCTCTACCATCTCCCTCCTCCTCATCTCCACCACCCCTACCTCTCCTCCGTCTAGGTGCACTCTCCTCATCATCCTCCAACATTGGCACTGGCTCATCAAGGCTAGAGATCCTAGGAAATGGATGTGCGCGCAAAAGTACTGTGAGTACTCCTTTGTCATGTACCCCTCTACAATCTCTAGATGGTAGTACCAAATCATTGGTCGTAATATGTGATACTCATTGCAAGCTACATCATAGGACAAGGTGGGTCCCCACTCTATAGCATCCTGCTGTCTCTGTGTATATCTGGTTGCTCCTTGAGGCATCCCCTACACTTTTCCATACTGCCTAAGTACCCTCATCAGCAAGAATCTCTAAATGATGAATCAGGTCCACCTAATCAAGTATCTAGCTGTACATACGAAAGGAATCTCCAAATGATCCTCGACCCACTACTCACATTCCACGTACGACTACCATGTCATAGAATCAAGGTCATCCAACACGCATCTCCAATACTCCAATTTTCCTATCTTATGCTGGACAACTGGGCCTGCATAACCATAAACATAGGGCCTGCCAATCTGTTGATACCTATCTAGTATTGGATGTCACAACTATGTGCTCCCATGCCCAGGTCTGTAATAGTGTCACTCCCACAGATAGACTGGCAGATCCAAGATAGACTACCTGATGTAGATCATGATATAAATGTGTGAGCATGCATGAACCCCAGACATATCGAGTCCCATGTAGAATCATCTGCTCTAGTGTCTGACCCCAACCAATAGATAGTCCCTTCAACCTCTTGTTAGGACATAGAAAGCCACTGACCAAACTCACAAGCACATAAGGTAAAGGGGCATAGGTGTCGTACATCTCCTACCAGGGCATCTCATACCCATTGATATGGTCATCATGGAAGATCCTATGTAAAGCATCTGTACCTCCCTGCTCGACCTGATCATACACAAAATTATCACCCATCATTGGAATCCGCAAGATCTTATACACATCCTCCAGTGTCACAGGCATCTCCCCAATGGAAAGGTAAAAAGTGTTGTGGTCGCTATGCCACCTCTTTGCTAGTGCGGTCATCAATCCCCGATTAATCCTAATCTGGGGCATGTCAATCAATGAAGATAACCCACACCTCTCAATGATATCCTGACATACGTGGAATCAACTTCCAAGTCTATGGGAAGTGCTCCCGAGGCTGAAGGTTCCCTAAATCACTCTCCTATCATCATAATATATTGCAATCAACATATCAATCAATCAAATCAGCATATCAATCAAATCAACATATCAGTCAATCGACATCAAGCAATCAATCATCCTATCAGCTCAAGTGAGATTTTGATAAAATATCGTGAGCATCTATTTTATCATTGATCCTCGCCTATCATGAGGTCAATCATCATCATCCTATTATTGAATCTCACCTATCATGAGATCAATCATCATCTAATCTATCAACAACATCAAATCAATAGCTGACACAATTGAACATCATCAAAATCAAGGAGAAAAACCAAAATTCCTCAATTCTGTGTTGGATGCACTAATACAGTGGTTCTATGTGCCAAAAGCATAGATGCGCCAGTGAATTCCCTCGATGCGCCATAACAGTCCATCTATGTGCCATCTTATCCAATGCACCAGAGAATGTCATCAATGCGCTACAACATCTCATCAATGTGCTACAACATTTGATACGCCACTTGTTTTAACAAATGTGCTAAAACATTGGTCCAATGTGCTAATTCCCTTGATGCACAACTTCATTACCCTAATGCACTAAATCTTTACTCCTATGCACTAGAAGGTCAATGCACTACTACAGTGCACCAATGCGCTACATCGGGCTGTGGATGCACTAAAACTATAACTCTACGTGCTAAAACAATTATCCTATGCACCACATCGGGCTTCCTATGTGCTAAAATGCATAAAACAAAAAATCAAAATTTTAAAAAAAGTGGGAAAATCACATCAAAATTCACAAAGGGGGTTTTTAGAAATCCGTATTGGAGGCTTGTATGCTGCTAGCCGATTGTGTTGTCGGATGCATCGAATTGATGAGTCTCGTAGGGGATCACCATCTTGCAAAATTTTCTCAAATTGCTCAATCACACCAAGTTTTCAAAATTGCAAATGCACAAATGAACTTTTAATCCACCTCTTTAACCTTTTAAAGGTTAATTAAGTGGGATTTTTATGGGGTTAATTTATTTTATTTTCAAAGGGGCTTTAATTAATCATTTCATCCCTTGGTGGCTTAAACATCATTTTTTAGGAGATAAATCGTTTTTGGATCATAAAATTTTGAAATCATCATCAAATCATCGAAAAATCATCAAAAATTTCAAAAAATTTAAAAAATCCTAAAAATTAAAAAATTCATCGATTTATCTCTTGAGGGGGCATATATCCGTCATCACCTAAAAATCAACGTCTGGGGCATCAATTTATTTTTTTGTCGACATCAGCAACAAATTTTTGTTTGAAGCAATGTGTAAACACATTACTTCAAAGAGGGGAAAAATGTATACACCTAAAATCGGTCAAGATAATCAATCAATTAAATACAAGCTATTTAATTAATAACCCTTTTAATTCATCTACTTATAAATAAATTCTAAATTTATTTATATAGTTCACACCTTTCTAATTCTTCAATCTAAAATCACACTCTTCTATTTTAATTAAATAAACAAATTCACATAGTTTGTTTTATTTAATTAATAATCTTTTCACTAAATTTAAATTCTCAATTTGAATTTAAGCACGTCTCCAAATTTTCCTCTTGCCACCTCATCAAGTGTCACATGAATTTAAATATGTCTAATATTTAAATTGTATTATCCTCAACAAATTCCAAAACAAACTTTGGACACTTGGTACTTTCACACATTTTATTCCCTCATACACTTGGTATGTTGCCCTTGGTCAAGGGAACATCTTGCATGATTATTTCTAACTTCTTCCATCTCCACCGTTCATCTCTCATGCTGAAATCTTGACCGTTGATTGCTGCCACATCACAATATGCTTTAGAAATCCTATAAATACAAGCCCATCTACAACATTTTACATCCAATATTTGAGTAAACTTACTATGCATGAATAATATTGGAGCATTTGGAGCATTTAGAGTTTGAGCATAGAATATTTAGGCATTTATCATTTAGAATTGTTTTATCATTCTAGTTTAGTATCGTGGCTTAGTTTAGTATTTGCATTTCCATTATCATCTTAGTTTTTATATAGCATTTGCATCATAATCTTTAGTGTCATATCCATTTGTCATATGAATCATGTTGCATCTTAGATAGCATCTCATTTCTTAGGTTGTCATCCAAACAGTCATAGTGCAATATATAAATATAAGAGCACTAATAATTTAGAGGATCCTTGAGAATAGAGAACAATGGGATGATTTTAGAGAATTTTCTTTGTTTGCAATTAGATTAGTTTTATGATTCAAATCTCTCATGTAATATGTTTCATTGCTTGTGTGACCTTGTTCATTTACACATTTTACCTCACACACTTTCTTATAGAGATGAAAGAGAAAAACAAGCCTTAGGCTAGGAAGCACACATGTGAAAACCTCATTGGACCACTGTAACAAATATTCCATTTTCAGTTACACTTGATCCTTTAGGTGGTGAAAATAAACATGAGGAAAAATTAACCCTCACTCATTGTAGAATCAGGTCCCACCTCAGAAAGGCATCATACGCTTGTTACAACAACTTCAAAATATTTCCCACACACTCAAAAAGTGTCCCCCGTAGGAAATCCAGTCAACAAAGTTACAAAACACGGAAAGCAGATAAAATGACAAAATTGATTTATCCACATCAACACTTTATGCCACCCATTCTAAGTTGAGGAGAGAACAATATTTTGCAATATTTTATCAAAAGACTAATCTGCACTATATTCAGGCCATGTATTGTTTTTCTCCTATCCATTATTCACCTTGTACATTATCTATCCTCACACAGATTCATTTGGTGTATTTTTCTAACCATGAGTTATACTCTTCTTTAGTTGGCCACTTCACATTGAATAAAATTTGCACCTTAGTACTATGCTGAGAGTATCTAGCATCGATTAAGGTCCTGACATCTTTAACAAAAATGTCCATCTTTGTTTCAATCTCCACCATTGTATCAATATTTGAATTCAACAGGATGTAGTCGGTGACAGTCAATGCCATCATAGCTACTACAAACATTCCTCCCAGATCCTTCTTCTAGGTGTCAAATGGCTGCAACTCACCTTTAGGACTTAATATCTGAGGAATACCGCATTCCTCCATCTCTTTAAATAACTTTAGGTTGCTTTGGAGCTACACACCTAGCCTTCCATGAAAGGTGGTTATCTCATTAACTGAATCAATAGTTTGCAAGATTTCACGGATGCTAGTAGGTGCCTCGGGATCCTCCTTCATTCTGGGTATCATTTTCTTAAATCACCCACCCTAGTACTCCAGTTACTTCATTCATTCTTGAAGGATTCTTGTACTTGCAAATACTTTCTATTTGCTTCATGAATATTCTTATAGGTAACCCAAACATCATCAGCCTTGTTGACCAAATTGGTCACCCTATGCTTCAATACATTCTCAAATATCTCATTTGAGACCTTAACAGTTTCAAGTTTATCCTTCTTGATATTTTCCTTTTCAGTACTTAACTGATCATTCAAATCTTTAATTCTCAAGGCCAAGGTTTCCCTATCCTGTGTAGATGATTCTGAGGAAGAAGAGGATGATAGGGATAGTGTCCTCACTGACTAACTAGCCTGAACAGTAGCCCTCATCTTGTTTATCTCATCCAAGGCCTTATTGTATTCCTTCACTAGAGAATCATACATTTTTTGAGAAATCTGTGCAGTGACCACACTGAGCATTGCAACATGAGCAGTTAACTTAGCTGCTTGGACAAGAGTTATATATGTGGCTCTTTTAACCACCAATGAACCTATAACCTCTTCAATAGGTCTGGCAACCTCACACTTTCCAATATTAGGTGCCATAGACCAAATTGTAAGAGTGTGAAATTTTGGACTATATCCGGATCCAAACACCTTATCCTAAAATTGTTCCTCAGATATTGAAGCCTGAGGGTCTCTTCTTACTGCATCATATGCTATAGCCAAGGTGATAGTGCATCTTGGTAACAACATGATTCCACTATCTATAAAATTTTTCCTAGCCTAGCAGGAGTAATAGCTACAATTTCAGCTTTGATCTTTTCTTCCTCCGCTTTCTCAACTTCTTCCTATTGAGAAGGTTCAACACTAGCCCTTGCTAGTTCAAGCCTCTCCTTTATCTCTTTACTCATCTGTTGAACCATAAATTCTTGAAATTCCTTGGATTGCACAAATTTATCATCTGCAAGGAATTCATCACATTCCTTGATCCTGGGAACATCATCATTTTCCTTATCATATTGCCACATGACAATTCTATTAGGGGGAACTTCTAAACTAAAGGTTTCTTCAATATTTGGGGAAGGGAATTTCTTCTCCACCTCCTCATTTCCTGGTACATGCTCTACCATTTATTCCTCCCTAACTTCTTGAACATCTGTAGGCTTCTCTGGGATATCCATAGCTTGTGGTTGTTGTTCTAGGAGAGCCTATGCTTTATCAGCAACCTCCTTCACCTTCACCTTAAAATCACCATTTTGATAATCCCTTAGCTTTCTGAAAGCTCTTTCAAAAGGGTATACAATTACATCATATGGACTTACATAAAAGACATTCATTTTCATGATACTCTCTTCAATGTCCATTACGGATGTCCATTCCTTCTTTCTAGATATGATAGCCTCATCACTTGTCAAATTTCTCAATACGTCATCCTTGTACAAGAATTGATGATGTATTATTGATAAGTTTTTATCCCTTCTCTTTCCATACACAAACTTTTCTAGGTCAAAAATCCTAACCTCATCAATAGGAAATCAAAGATTATTCACCATGATCCCAAACTTTTCATACCCCTTAGGGGTAGTAACTTTGAAGTAAGAAAAAGTACATTGGGGATTCACCACAATACCCTTCTTGGGCTTCATGAACATTTCATAGTCTATAACATCAATCTACCACGAGTTCCATAAAGGCCAATTTGTCAAAGACATATAGGGGAAAACAACATGGTGCCACCTTATCCCCATAGGATTTGATCAGAGTATACTCTAAATGGAGAAACCAATATGCCCAATTATGTGTTGAATTTGATCCTGGTATATCTTTTGTGTGCATGATACTTCTGATTGCTAGAGAAATCTTGTGAATAGGTGCTACACCCAACACTTCTAGGATACCAAACATTATAACATTAGAAAAAATGAGATAATTGGAATCGAGACAGTCCATAAAGGCCAATTTTTTAGAGACATATAGGGGCAAACAATGTGGTGCCACCTTAGCCCCATAGGCTCTGATCAGAGTATACTCTGAATGGAGAAACCAATCTACCCAATTATGTGTTGAATTTGATCCGAGTATATCTTTTGGGTGCATGATACTTTTGATTGCTGGAGAAAGCCTGTGAATATGTGATACACCCAACACTTCTAGGATACCAAACATTATAACATTAGAAAACATGAGATAATTGGAATTGGGATAGTCCTGATCCCAAATGTGTGTCAACATTTGTATTGGAAAAATATTATTCTCATTATCTCTTAATCTCAATTTCAACCTCCTTTTCCATCCATAATTACCCTCAAATAAGAGCATATGCATTAGCAAAGAATAACAAGGGAAATGCAAAGGGAGAACCTCTTTCTTTAAATTGAGGAAATCCTGATGCATTTGTTAGCAACATAGTTGGCATAATAAAAACTGGTGTTTCGATTATGACCCTGTATATCCACCACCATTACCAATAAGTTAGGGGCTATCCTCACCTCAAAATTTTAGGTCAACACTTGATTTAGGCAGTAGTAAGTTTTCTTGAAGTAATCCTAAAACTCCTCACATTCAAAAGGCTTAACATCCTTAGGGAGAAATCTCTCCCCGCTCTTTCTATGCCAAACAAGCAGTCTATTTCTATATGCAAATATGTTATTCTTATATTTAGCATATAGCTTTGCACGCTTAAATTTCACAGTATAAAAGGGATTTAACCTAAATATCTCCACAATCTTATCCTTTGTCACTTCAAGGATCACATCACCATTTTTACTCCTAATTTTTCTGTCACTGGGATGATAGTGCCTAGCTAGTTCCATCATTAAGTCCACCTCTACAAACACATTCAACACCACCAACTTTCCAAGGTTTAGTCCCCATAAGTAACACACAAGCTTACTATAATACTGCATGTTAAAAGCATACCAGAATAGTTACCACTAGCTTTGAGGCTAGGCCAACTCACCAATTTCACCGACACCATCAATTAACTTGGTGGTCACGACAACTTGAACCGTAGGTCTCTTTCCAATTCGTGACCCTCCTTCCTTTATATCTCTAGAGGCCTCCTGCATAAAAATTTTCTTTTCCTTCTTTGCACTTTTGGGCCTAGTAGATGTTGTAGGAGTACTTGGTGTAGGGTTAGATACTAAGGTGGTCCCGACTTAACCTCAGATGAAACATATTGAGTTTTAAGCCTTTTAAGCCTTTTTTTTTGGTTTCCTCTTAAGTCTAATAATGGATTCACTGGGCTCTGGTTGACTCATGTTTGCAATGTAGGAGAACTAGGGTTTACAATTTATTGCAATCGAATAAACCCTCTTAGGTACAAAAACTCAAAGGACCACTTATAGAAGAAAATATTTCCCAATTTGAGCCAGTATTTATCATTGAATTGAGGATATTACAAATAGACAAGAAAAATATCTCCCCAATTCCCTATTACCTTTCTAGAGTAGTGCAATTTAGTATTTCGGCTAGGAGGAGATACACAATTTGCTTACCCAAGTGACAGATTTACACAGTTGCTAAAATATTTCGCTTGAGCCTTCCGCACAATTTCTTCAACTCGTGGCATTCCTCTCCACTTCCAAGCAACTCCAAATGCGTGAAAAACTAGGTATCTACCTTCTTTATGGATGAGAGATGGGAATGCTACCATTAATGTTTGATAGTAAGTTCGCGCAAGTAAATTGACATTTAGCCATTCATGTTCAAACCCTAGCTGTTGATCACTCTGTTTTAAAACCATATCAATGGTTCTCAATTCACCTCACTACTTTCTTCTTTGCTTTATATGATATCCTCATGATACTGCCATGTTGCCTTTTCCTTCAATAGTCATCGCTTATCGCTGACACATGCCACCCTTTACTAGTTTTATCAACAATGCAAGCATCCACGTGATGAAATCTTATCCCTTGGATCTATGGCCCATCCTTGATTACTTTCATTTTCCCATCGCACATCGCTGATTCATACTTCAAACTTTGGATCTCATCAGCGATAGTAGATAAGGTGAAGAGGCTAGATTAAGACACGTGCACTTGCATGAGAATCAATGATACAAAAGATATTGCACATAAGATCTATTCAAATTAGAGAAAGAAACTTAAACAAATAACTCCATCACTCATCAATATTTTGAAACTTAAGCTTTGGAATGAATCCATGATGAGTGATAAAAGAGAATAGAAAAGCATCAAGGCCATCGCTCATCGCTAATTCTCCTCATACAGTTTGCAAGCAATTAGCGATGAGAGATCCCAGTGATTTGCATCACATATCGCTAATATAAAAGATGACATTCAAAACTAATCCACGATGCATGAAACACATGAGATACCACATATCACTCATCGCTTATTGAAAAATTACCATTACACAACCATCTATGATGAGTGATGAAGGAAAAATAATAGGTCTGAAGGTCATCACTAATCCCTAATACAATATTCAAGGCTCAAAAGCCATTAGCGATAGGTGAATCTTTAACAATACAAGGAGAAGCAAGAACATCGCTTATCACTATTTCATATTAAGAGCTCTCAAAGTTATCCGTGATGAGTGAACCTAGAACAATACCTCTCGTCACTTATTGTTAATTCAAAACATACACTATAGAAGCAATCTGCGATGAGGGATAAAGAGAGGTAGCTGATGAGACTTAAGTGAAAAATTTTAAGCATGTTCCCACAAGTTGTCATAATGAAGGGGACCTTCTACGATGACATGAGAAAATGGGCTCAAAAGCTTCTATGTCATAAAATACAAAGGATGTAAAGGCCAAAAAGGTCCTTAATTCTACCTTATATATAAAAATGAAATTATGACTTAGGCATGAGGGACCGGTTACCCCACGACCATTAATGACATAAGATGTTTTAATGTTACTGGCAACAGGAAAAAAAAGGTCAATGGTAAATTATAACCTTGGAATAAACAAAAAATTGAGGTAATTTTAAGGAAGGGTTCAAGATATTACAAAACCCTACAACAGTGATGAGAAGCAAAGCCCTAAGCTTTCAAATACCAACCTAATACTCAAAATGTGACAAAAGTTTGAGATTGAACATCAAAATTTTGCAAGTTCCATCAATACCCATTCCAAAGACCCACTGCATTCAATAATAAAAGATGCATATTCAAAATTAATCCCATTTCAAATTTCCATTTCATTTTCATAAAGTACATTACATAATTCCAAGTAATGATTATCTATTACATAATCCCATGTAATGATCACATTTTTCCAATTATAATTTTCCATAAAGATAGAGATACATGGATACATACATAGCTTCCAAGAGCTTATTGAAATAGATATATAGTTAGAGTACAATGATCTAGATGTCCCCAATGTTGGTGAATACCTCCTAGATGTCCCCATTAAGTGGTGCTAAATTTTAGGTGTCCCTAAACTGGCGCTACATCCTCAAGTCATGATTGCCAACTGCATGAGGGAGAGCATCACTCAAGGAATTTTTTTCTGACCACAGACTTACTATGGTCCCCCACAAATCTACCTAACTGGTAATATGACCCTACCCTTTGACAAATATATTGATTTGATAACCTCATGATACTGGCCTTTTTGAGCATAGTGTTGTGTCTTACATATCTAGAGCTACCATACATTAGCTACAACATACATGTATGACTTCCTTGTCTAGTATGAATCATGGATTGATCACAATGAACTAACAGTGTAAAAATCATGACTACTTACAATACTTTGGCCAAAGAATTCAACACTGAGTACTTCAAGTGTAGGTCATTCGTTCACCCACCCCTTTGCTTAACTCGGTAATGACCCATACACACATGAATCCATTCCAAAAAGTATAAACATGAATTCTTACCAAAAAGTAATTTCCATACACATCAATCATGACCACTGCAATCAACACACAACATTAAATGACTTCAATTTAAAAACATAAAATAACTTTGTTTCAAAGGTATAACCCATAATCAACATTAAAAGACTTCATATCAAGGTACAATCCATACTCGATAGTAGACGACTTCATTTCAAAGGTACAATCCATAATCAATAGTAAATGAATTCAATTCAAAGGTATAGAACATTCAAGTAATCAATCTAGCCACATAGGTTAATCCCATCTTAACATGACCACCATCAAGAAGTAAAACATCAATCAATGATTAAACTGACCTTATAGGCTAATCCCCATTTATGGATTAAATAAAAAAGTAAAGAATTAATCAAATGATTCAATCGACCATATAGGCTACTCCTATCCTTGGATTATCCTAATCCCATAAATAATTCATATTACCCACATAGGTTTCAATAACATCAAAAACTGATAATTTCAGTATAGTACTTCAACGCAATATTATTTCTCATACCTCATGATCCATTCCAAAAGTATGATCTCAACAAATCAAGTATACACCCTAACCCTAGGGAAAAGACTCTTTTCAATCATAACATACATTCGGTCTAAAAGGTAATGACATAACAATTGACTAACTAGGTTACTCCCTTTCCCATGGATTATCCTAACCCAAGGAATAACCAAGTTAACCATACATGCACACATACTAAGTGACCAATGAGGTTACTCCATTTCCCATGGATTATCATAACCCTAGGAATAACCAAGTTAACCACCCATGTTCAAACTGAATTTTCTATTAAAGTACTTCAAGAAAATAACATATCTCATATTTCACAATTCATGCCACATACATATAGTATGAACTAATTATAGTTTCAATAGAAACATAACCATACAAATTACAATATAAAGAGTATGAGAATATTCCAAATAAAAAGGTTTCACCAAGACACGACTCTACCAAGAATCATGCAAGCTTAATCAAACTGAGAAATAAACCAAGTTCATAAACACAAGCTTAACATGCACTTAAAATCAATCTTTCCCAAACAAAAGCATTCATAAATAAATAACCTTTCAACTTAAAAAAATAGAGATATAGAAATCAAAATGCCTAGATTTATAGCTCCAATTGATATTATTGCTTTCCAAGCTCAACTTCCCCAATCTTGATTGCAAATTCTTCTAAGCTCAATCCTATATTCAAACTCTAGCCTCTCACAAACTCTCTCAATAATTGCAAAATCACAAAACAACTCTCTTTCTCACAAACGCTCTCAAGAATATACTAGCATACAAAATAAAAACAAAATAACAATGAAGAAATTAGAATGCATAAAAATGTCCCAAAAGGTAGAGAACACCTCTATTTATACTAAAATTTGAGCATCTTAATGTTACAAATAAGCTACTAAATTTTCCACCTTCCTATTCCAAATGCATCAACTAAGCTCAAGAAGTGAGATGTGGCTATTTAAAACACTAGTTGAAAACAAGCACATAGTCCAACTTCTATATTATAGTTGATTCATTATTTTCTTGATGACAACAATGATTTAAACTTAGAAATGCAACCTACAGGTTTCCTTATTATAATATAAGTCGATTACCTTAGCGAGCACATGGTTGAAGACTAAGTCTCATGCTCCCTCAAGGTTGTGCATTGGATTATGGCACAAAAAAAGACTTCTTTTAGTTTCAAACTTCCCAACAATATGGCGCTACCTTTCATGTTACACAACCTCTCTTTAGTGTGTAGGCTTTGACAAAGTCAATGATTTAATGAATAACGTTTCCTTTTGGAAATGATTCCATATAATACTCATGTGTTGTTTAAATACATAAAGACTTATTCTCTTATGCGTTATATGTGCGCAACACTTAACTTGGCCATTTCACTTTATATGATAGCGCTTTAGCTTATTTCAAAGCATATTTAAATGTTTAACATAATATAATATATATATTATAATCTTTATAATATATATATTTTCACATGATATCAAGTGCATTATTTTCCAATTAATATATATATATTAAAATAGTTATATATATACATATATTAATATGTATGTATATACGTTTACATTAACGTAATCATATATATATAACATTAATTTAGTATCTATACTTAAACACATATATTTACATATTCATCGATTGGTGCATATATACGAAATGTATATACCCATCGATTAATATATAAATATGAACACATGAAAAATAACTTACTCCTAACATAAAGACGTAACCACATATTCCAAATCAAGAACAATCAAAGAGTAAAACCATTACAAAACATTCTCATTCAATGACTGAAGGTTACATATTTCCTGACTAATCTTGACTCAACTTGACCAAACTAGGATGTGAGTGTGTGTATGCTGAATTAGGCTCATTAAAGGTTACCATACCAAGTTCTTTTCTTGAGTAATACTCCCCCTCTCTTACCCAAGGGATTGATTCCTTCCTTCATCTAACTTAGTGCATCGAAAAGGTAGTTAGCCAATCACATGAAATTCATTTACATCATCAAAGCATTAAAGTAACAATATTGCAATACATATTCATTCATCACATTTTCCATAGCATATACAAAAAATAATCATACCTTCAAAACCAATTACATCTTAATGCATATTTAAGTGTTTTCTTCACCTATTCAACATATTAAAATCATGATTTACATTTATCATCATTTTTACTCATGAAGGTAAAAGTAATCTGGTAACTAAGAAATGAGATGTAACACATCACCACCAATCCTTTCAACCCGTGTCATAAACTACTCGCTCTCCATGAATATGAAGCCGCAAGATCCTCCATACATCCTCCAATATCATTGTCGCCTCACTATTCAGTAGGTGGAAGGAACTTGTCTTGAAGTGCCAACTCTCTACAAGTGTCATTAGCAAGCCCCTATTAGCCTACATAATAGACATAAGTCACAAGGTGTAATCCCAAGGCAGTCAATGTATCCTGCTCCTCCACCAAGAGGTGATATCGCAACACAAAGGATGTTAGTTGAGACTCTTGTGTATATATAGGTGCAATTCTCACTTGCATTCACAAAAAGTGCATCATGTTAATCAAAACACCTAAATTAGCCAATTTTACCTATTACATTTTCAAAATTTTACTAAAATTATCCTATTAGTCAATTGTGTCACACTATTAGTGATATGCATCACACTTGCGTCACTCTAGCATGCATTTGCGGTGCAATTTTTTCAGTTACATCATTCTACCCTACATTTGCATTGCATCGGGATAGTTGTTGTGCACAAAATAGTTGTGAGTAGGTTATACCTATGTCATACCTATTGTTTCCCTTTAATGATTGCATCACACTTTACAATTGCGACACATGGCACCACGGTTGCGGCGAACATGATAACAATTGCGATGCAAAAATGACACCACATTTGAAAGCCCTTCTTTGTGCCCTAAAATCTACCTAAAATCAATAAAATCATGAAGGTTTAGATACATACCGCCACACTCGAGCCCTCATCACACTCGAATGATCATACTCGGTATCATCTGTGAGCAGCGACTGGTATAGGCAACATTTTGACAGCAGCTCCACAACAAATCTCAAACCAGAGCTCCTAGATCTCTAAACCAAAAGTGCATAAATGACTTATTTTCACCCCCTAGGGTATATTTATAACCTAATTTGACCTAATAGGTCCCCTACCTTCATAACTAGCTGCATCAACTTTTTCCTTTAAACATAAATATCAAGCCCTAGATTGAATTTTGAGCCTAGTTTTTCATCACTAATGCATTTGCAACTATCAAATTAGCTTATCGGCAAATTTATAATTTTTTTTAGAATTTTTTGAAAATTTTCCAATTTTCCCAAGGGGGCATCATCCTATCTAGCTTTAACTGGGGCACATTGGGGCATGTCGGCTATTTTTTTTATTATTCTTTGACATGACACTCAAAATCGTATTGTATCAAAGAGGGGCAAAATGTGCACATTGAAAAATATCTCGAGCTTGCAAGCAACATTTTATCACTAATTCACCTTCTTTCTTGCGTAATTAAATAATTTTAATTATTTAATTTTTCCTAATGTCATATTCTTCTATTAATTAAATATTTTTTATATTATTAAATTAATTCATTTTATCTTTATTATTTTTTTGATTAATTTAAATAAATGTCATTTTATTTAAATTATGCCACTAATCATCCTTTTCCTCTATAATCAAATGAATTCTTATTTATTTAATTATTCATTTCCATTTTCCCTCTGTTCTTCTATAATTAAATAATTATTTTAATTATTTAATTATTCATTAGCTTTTTCCTTCCACAATTAAATAAATCCTATTTATTTAATTATTTATCATTTTCTTATCTCCATAATTAAATAATTGTTTTAATTATTTAATCATTTATCATTTCCCTCCACCCATTATTTAATTTATTTTTAATTATTTAATTATTCATTTTACCTCTTCTAAAATTAAATAATTGCTATTATTATTTAATTTATTTCTTCTTATCTAAGCCCTAAATCTCAACTAATTTCTTGAGTTTTGGTACATCTTTCCCATCCTTATCTATTTTTCTCTCAATTAACCTCATCCATTGATCATGATACATCATCATTTGATCCTCACCCTTCATTTACATTGGGATTTCTATAAAAGCAAACCATCACCTTTATTCCAACCTTAACCACAATATTTAAAGTTTTGCTATCTTAAGTTCTAGCTATCTTTCATCAATATCAAGCTTATCAAATATCTTGCATACTACAAATATGAGAACAAACAAGGTAAAATGCAAAAGAGAAACAAAGATGAATCAACTATGACATAGAGATCGAAGTATTAGTGCTTTATCATTTGGATTTCTATTGTCATTTGTGCTTCGTTGTTGGATTAGGGTCTTTATTAGCTTTAATTAGATAGTTTTGTGGTTTCTATCATTGATTCATGCCCTTTCCCGAATTTCACCCGATCTACAAAATTGACAAGATATTAGTGGCATGAGGAGCATGAACACTCTTTATTGGTTTCTTCCCCTTTTAGGGCTTCCCTAAGTGTATTGTGTTTTCAATATCTTTTGTTGGTTTGGTTACACTTGTGTATATGTGTTTTCTTATCTTTCATGTTTCCTTTGAATTATGAACATACTAAATTGGATTTATAAGCATTATAAGCAAGATTTTAGATGTTAGAAGGTTATGTGGGGAGTTGAAAAGCTAGTATCTATAATTGATCATTGTAAGGAGAGTGTCTCCAACATTTATAGATAAATTAGTATTATACCAAGGTTTTTATTATCCTTGCAAGTGTGTGAATGATATAACAATCCTTTTGACTAATTATATCTTCTACAAGGTCAAATGGAAGTGAGGATTTGTTCCTTTTGAACCCAATATTAATACAAGAGTGGGATGGGATACAAGATCAATAGCAATACATATGGAAAGAGAATTGGAAGAGGATGAGACATAATTTAGGAGGCTAGAAAATGGTGTTGCTTGTATTTCTCACTTAATATGAAAGATTGATAGATTGGATAGTATCATGGTTTCTTGAATTAAAAACCTAGGTATTGAATGAGAGTGAGAAGAGGAAACATGAGAGCCTAAGAGAACTAAATAAAGAAAAGGGAGAGAAACATCTAGTGGTTTATTCAAGCCTAAGAAAAATATGGGCATTAAATGTTAGGATTAGTTGTCATACACCTTACAAGTCCAAGTAGCATTATATTTATTTAATATTCATAATATGTTGTAAATATAAGGGTACATGGAAAAAGGGCACCCCTACTTGGGAGGAATCTCAAGATTCTTTAAGTGACATAAAATTCCACTTGGCATTTGTATTATGATGCATGAAAGATGTGTAAGAGAATCTATATCATGTAATATGTGGAAGAGCATATATGTCATGGAAGATGCATAAGAGCATTTATGAAACATGTAACAACATTTTAGGACGAAGGTTACATAGTGGCATAGATGGAGCATATTTGATCGACTAATAGAAGCATGTATAAGAGCATCTTGTAAAAGGTTTGAATAGAATAGATTGGAGTGCCCAAGTTTGGTGGGTGGAATCCTTAACTTGGGAGTTGCATATTATTATCAAGATTTCATGAGGGAGTTTGGACTTGGACTAGATTTAGGTACCCAAATTGAGTCAAATTTGGTCTATAGTATTGAAAACCATTGATAGTTTCCTCAATTGTCCTTATCTTATGTATTGGATGGTAGGTACGGAGTTTGTGCATGGTATTCAAAGCATGGTTATGTTGTTGAGTTGACTCTAAAAGCCAATGCTAAAGATCTTGTATATCTATTATTGAGAGCATGGATACTATGTATTATATTGTAAGCTTCTATTTATATTAATATATTACGTACTTCAAGATTGGTTTTTTTTAGAAAGGTTTTATCATGGTATATCTTGTGTTGTATGTTGGTTTTTGTTGATTGTTGTTTAGATTTTTTTTTTTGTTGATTTTTGTTTAGGTTTGAGATTTGGGTTTGCTAGAGTCAAGCTATATAGGCACACTCACATGTTTTGATAAAGAATATTCTCCTAATGTGAAATTATCCATCTAGACTTATTGTTCAATTTTCCTATTCATCATTTGTTTCAACTAGGATTTCATATTTTACAACTTCTCTCCTTTGGTAGTCACCATATGTAGTTAGAGTCTTAACCATGGCATCTCAATCGTATTCTTGCATGAATTTCCATCTAAAGCAATAGAATCCAAAGGCTAACATGATATGATTGTACCTAGTGTTTTTCTTAGCATTTATTCATTTGTATGCCTTTATTGATCAACTTATCTTCATCATTCATTTAGTGGAATCCATGCAATATGATGAGTTCCAGAAGGATAGAAAGTTGTGTTATGATAGACACTCATGAAATACATAGCTCCACTGGCAAGCAAGTTGTGTTATGCTAGGTGGCCATGTTAAAAATGTTCTAAACTTGTAGAATAGGAAACTCCATTATGCTAGGACTATGAAAACCACACTTTAGGGAGTGCACAAAAAACACCTTAGGGGGTGCACAAAATTTAATGTCACGGGGGATGAATAAATTATTAATGTCACAAGGGACGAATTGAGAACCACACCTCAAGGGGAATTGTAAACAACATGACCACCAAAGGGGTATGTTAATAAGTCGAATCTCACAAGATGTATATGAAATGGATAAGTGTAATGTATGCCCCCCCTTAAAATATTAGTGTACTTTCTACACTAATGTTTTAAGGAGATAGAAAGGGATCCCTTGCTAGAAGGAATGCATCTAACACAAGGCTACCTAACTCCTTGCCCCCCAAGTGTAGGGACAAATATGAGACAAGATGGATGATTGAATGTTGATCATTGTGAAAGGAAATATGATTGCATAAATCCTAGTTTATACCCCCATGCATGGTAGTGAGCATGTTGTGATACTACAACTACCACATGGCAAGAAGTAACAACTAATGATATTTATTTCTTGTACAACCAAGTGAAGATATTTTTGATATTTTTGTTATTTGTGAAGGAAAATAGCCAAGACCTCTTGTTGTTTCTTGCATGTTGAGCTCTACGGGGACATGAATTCCTTGTTCTTTTACACCACATTCTTTTCCATTATAGCTAAATTGTTTCAAATGTTCATAACCTCTTCCATATATGGCTTCCATTGCTTTCAAACAAAGTGTTTTTTCATAATCACTTTCATAATAAGTGGATGTGTAATTTGTGTTTTCCTCTTTGTTGGAAGTTGTGAAATTAGATGTTTTTGATGATTTAGTGATAGATTGTGTTGATATAATTACTGCTTCTTTCTCTTTAACTAATTTTGATTGCATAATATTGTATTCCCCCATGAATTTAGGAGTGAAATCTAATGATCCCAAATTATCATCCAACAACTTTGTCACAAATGAAATACACTCATATTTATCTTTAGGTTGTAAAGGTTCCACTTTTGTAATTGGTCTCAATGTTCTTAGAGGGTTTTTCATCCCCATTTTAGTTTGTAAGCAATTTTTCAGATTTAGGATAAGCTTTTATTGTGTAAACCTTATTTTTGTATGTGTACTTCATTAAATGGTGAAGTGTTGAAGTCACTCCTTTCATCTCATGTATCCATGGTCTACCCAAGAGAAGCTTGTAGGAAAGATCATGGGGCATGGCATGAATAGGAATTTGCAACATAACCTTACCAGCTTTAACAGGTAACATTATCACACCAAGCAGTTGTCTTTCCATGTTATCAAAACCTTTGATTGAAAAATAAACGAGTTGAATTAAAGTTTTATCTACTCCAATTTGATCCAAAAGATTTACACTAAAAACATTAATCCATAAACCATTATCAATAAGGGTATGCGTAATCCCAATCTTGTTAATACTAGCCATTATCATCAAGGCATCATTTTGTTTGTGTTTCCAAAGGGGGTAATTCATTTTGATGAAAGAAAATATCCATAGCAGGTGAATTCATACTCTCAATCAAAAGCTGCCACATTATTTGGTTGCACACTAGGAGGGACAACAACTTTATGTAAAGCCTGCATGCCATGATAAATAGGTGATGTTTGAATTAAATCCCACAAGGAGATCTTAGGAGGAGTGTTATGAAGTTGTTCAAAAATATCATATTCTTTACCACTACACTACTAGATATTAGGTGCAGGTGGGAGGTATGGTTGAGGCAATGGAATGAATGTTGGAGCTTTTTTTGGTTGCTTATTTTTTCTAGTGTTATATGTGTGAGCTTCAATATGATAACTATGTTGCTGTGACACATGATTACTAGTATGTTGTTTTGCAAAGCTTAGGATATGGCCATGAGGTTTAAGAGGTGCTATAATGAGAGGTGACTTAGAAGGTCCAATAATTAGAGGAATTTTAGTAGGTCCAAAAGGAGTTTTAGGAGGATATATAATATCTAATTGTGTGTTCATAACCTCAATGGAATTAACTTCATGTTGACGATCTTCTATTGAGGGGGAATGTAATATCACCTTAGCATCTTCATCTATGCAATCCATAAATGTATCAATGATTTCATACCCTTATGCCATAATATCTTCCCAAGTAGAAGAGATATTGGGAGAGAAACAAAGAAGAACCTCATGATGCTCAACGATTGGATCCTCCAACTCCAATATACCTTCTTTAAGTGAGATATTGGGAGAAGAAAAAGTATGATTGTCATGATTTTCAATTATTTCATTCTCTTACACCAAAAAATTCTCACAAGTAGGGGATATTTTGGGAGATGAATGAAGATAAGGAAAATTTATATTAAGAAATGTGTCAGTGATTTCATCCTCTTGTGCCAAGATACTCTCACAACTAGGAGAGATGGTGGGAGAGGGATCAACAAAAAATAACAAAAGAGGAGAAATAAACTCATTTCACATGTTTGTATAAAAAATTCCTTGAAATTATTAACAAGACCTAACAATAGGACATACATTATGACAAAAATAGTTTTTTGCAATGAGAGCATGATGTAAATAATTGTCCTACATATCTGATAATTTCCAACACTAAAATGTAACTATTTTTTTGGTCAAATTTGTAACAAATTAAGTAAAATGACACCTTTCTTTCACATGCAATAACACCTTTTAAGAATTCCAAATCAAAAATTTACAAGCAGAATAAGACTAAGCACTCAAAGATAGAGATCTGGGTAAAATTTTGTTAATGCAAGTGTAGCAAGACAAAGGTGCCATCCCTGTCTTGGACATGGTTTTTGAAAACTGAAAAAATTGATTGTGTATAATACTGCTTAAGGATTTTGGATTTGTTTGCAAATAGGTTTGAAAGTGATTTTTTTTCTAGATTTTTCTAATTTTATGATTGTGAACTTATGAATGAAAATATACAATAATATTGGAAATAAATGATAGTTTTAAAATGCAAAAATAGAATTCAGACAATAGAATCCTTTAGAGAACACAAAAACAAAGATCTGAGCCAAATGTTATCCAAAAAAATAGGACAAAGTAACCTAGGGTGCCTGTTTCCTAGATAGGGTTTCAAAAAATTCAAAGTTTGATTGTATTTATTATTGTTTAAGGTTCCTAGGTCTGTATGCAAATAGGTATGACAGTGAATATTTTTCCATATTTTGTTGAATTTATGATTGTGAACTTGAAAATGCAAGTGTGCAACAATATTAAAAATGTGTGAACATTAAATAATAATTTTGTATGCAATTTTTAAATCTAAGATACAATAACTGATTGATTTCAAGATGCAAAGTTTTGAGAATGATAATTAGATGCAATTTTGAAACAAAACTATGCAATTTTTCACTTTTTTGACCTAAATGAAAGGTGCAATTTGAATGCAATGAACAATTTTAGACTTACATGACCTAATGAATGCAATTTGAATATAGATCTGATATAGAATGACTGAAAAAAACCCTATTACAACCTATAATGCAATATGAATACAATTATTTTGAAATTTTTATGCCTTTTTATGATGTAAAATTGAAACCCTAAATGAGAAATGCAAAACCTAGATCTAGGGTAAATTATGAAAAATTTCAGAAGGTATATAATGTTAACATGTCAAGTTCACCAAAATGGAACATAGAAAAATTGGTTGATGATGGAGGAAATACCAAAGTGATAAGGTTTGCATTCCCCTTTAGTTTTGCTTTATGTTTCTAGGTTTCAATGAAAGAATGTTTTAGGATGTTTTTGGGGATTTTGATAGATTTGATAAGGCATATGATTGACTTACAATTTGAAAGGTGAGTCAACCAACCCTTGAAAAAATATAATATGTATTTAGAAATGAAATGAAATGATCTAACTAGGTTAATAGTGCAATTTACTATTTTGATGTAAATATAGAAGACACAAAAGTTCACAAAAAAAATTAGACAATAGAAATGGGTAGAACAAGACACCGTGCACTTGCAGTTCAAATCTAGGGCTGAAAATGGAGGACATAGGCACCCAGGGCATGATTTTCCTTGTAGTTCTTTTTCAGGTTTATCTTCATAGTCCTCTAATGTTAGATCAGAGCCTTTCATTTTTTCTTGCAAATTTGTCAGATAACTGTCAGATAATGCTATAGGTGAGTTTCTATGAGTTGATAAGATGTAGGATCTCAATTGTAACAATGGAAAATGAGTTTTCAAACTTCCTTTAACCTCCTTTAAACTTGAAACCTGCACATTCAAAAATAAAAGAAGGGTTGTGCCATTTAGGGGCTTGCCTAAGTCAAACCTTGTGTTAGTTTTTCCACTTCAACAATGGAAATGTCAATGATAATTGAATAAATGATAGGAAGGAATGATGAATCAACATAGTGTTTCAAATCACCACACTTCAATGCCTTCCTTGAAGGACTATGTCATGCACATCACCTCAAGGTCTTGGATCTTGATTGCTTTATTTGCTTGAATGCTTGAATTTCTTGGAGACTTACAAAGGGTTAGCCTTCACAAAAAATATGATAACATAACAACATGATGAATGCTTGGATCTTGAATTGTTGTAATGAATCACTAAAAATTATGCTCTTAATTGCTCTTGATAATAATTTCTTAATCATAAATTCTCCTTAATGCTTGTCAGGTTTTAAATGATTCAATAGCTAGGTATTGATATGCAATTATTCAATTTCCCACAAATTAAATCTTGATAGCTGACTTTAGAAAATTGAATTGTAAATAATAAATTTCCAACACCAAAATATTTGGATTTGGGGCCAAAATAGGGGGACACTCATGCCTAGGGCATGAGTGTCCTGACCCTATTTTTCAAGACTTTTAGTGTCAGGGGTAAGGTATTAGATAAATGCATTTGTTTCCTGCTTGCAATTCATCAGTAATTGTTAAAAATGGGCCATAGAATGCAAAATTTAGGAAATTAGGTGCTCAATTAGGTCCAATAATTTAAGAGGGAGCAAAACATAAGGTGAAATTGTCAAGGGTGACAATTTATGACAATAAAACTACATGATGGATATAAATGATTAAACAATGTACTGCAACCTAAATGATAATAAAAATGAGAAAATATGCTTAGAATAACAACTTATAAACAAATTAATGCAATATAATGATAATGAAAATGAGAGAAGATTCTTATAATAAAAAATTCTAAAAAACTTAATGCAATCTAACTGATAATGAAAATAAGAAAATATATTTAGAAAAACAAACTCTAAATAATTTAATATAAAAAATATGATATTGAAAATAAGAAAAGATGGGCGAATGATTGGTGGAAACCATAGTGTATCAGCCAAGATGAACCAAACCCCACAAGAAAAGTAGAAGAGGGACATATTTTCACATTCAAAAAACTAAGATTGGGGAAAGGATGGTGGTAGTGAATAAGAAAGATATGTTGATAGGGATGGTGGATGGTATGATGAGATAAAAAATTGAGCAACTTAGTACTATATATTAGAATTCCATGTAGTGAGAACTTAATTTGATATAGTATGGGAAACTATACATCAAGGTATGAGGAACCAGTTAACTTCATATCACATGCATATGATTGACATAACAAACAAAAATGTTAGTCCAACACCTCACAAAGTCACAAGAGGATTTTACGGGGTCGATGTTGGAAAACCACAAGCACAAGAGGATGCCCCAAATGTAACATAATATTGTGGTAGATATTGGTGGGTACAATGTGAATCAACTAGGAAAACATGACAAACCAAAAGCCAATACTTGCCCCTATTTCTACCAGTTGAAGCACACCATTATATGATGGATCGTGGCAACCTTAAGTAGGTAGAGTAGTGTTGATGATGTTTTCTGCACAACAATAACTCAGATAGAATATAATATCCTATCTCTCTTGAAAGGTAAATCTCTATCAACAAGCCTCAAGAGATAACCCCAACGTCTCTAATGCCAGGTCTTGACAATGCATAAACAACTCAATGATAAATGTGAAAATGTTGGTAATCACAAAGGGACCTTACTACAAGCAAATACTGAATCTTGAACTTATCAGATCTAGCAATATGATGATACTTCAATCCTAAATCTAACTCAGATGATAAAGAAATAACAAAAGATTAGGGTTTCAGAGAGATTCCTAAATTTAACTACTCCTAAGATTAACAATGCAAATGATGAAATACTTGAAATGGACCAATCCCTCATAAACTAATTCTTGCTTAACCTAGATAAACCTGCAATCTCAGAGAAACAGTGCAATCTTCTAAGGTATTAAGATTTTTAGATCATGAACATTCATCCAAGACAACCCAATTGCAATTGAAATGAATAAATCTCCACAATTGAACTAAGCATAATGCATATAAAGGTCTAGGCTAACTTTGCAAAGCAACTAACAATCAACTAGTTGCAAAAAGTATGGACCAAGGATTGCTACAAACACTTCAAGCATCAAATCATAAACACTATTGAATTAGATCTAACATACATCTATTAACCTTGAGAAATTTTAAAGATAGAATCATAAGAACCATGCAAGATAAGTCAACAAAAAAGAGATCACCAGAAAATCACAATGTCTTCAATTGTATTGAATCACCAAATTTTAGCAATAATTCCAATGTTTTGTTACAAAACTTGCTCATAATGACCTAATTTCTACCTCTGCTCTACTGGTTAATTCGATCTAGGAACTATCTGTCTTTCTATTCTATGTTCTCTATTCTCTCTTACAAATGAGGCAAAATGCTTAATTTATAGGAACCTCCAAAGAAAGTCGGCCTAGCAAGGGTTTACAATCATAAAATAGCCACAAAAAGGTCGGCCCAACTAATGTTTACAATAATAAATGGCCATAAAATAGGTCAGCCCAAGGAGAATTCAAAATAAAATGAATTAGCATTAAATGCTTGAACTCAATCCAGGTCGGCCTGGGATCTCCAATACAATTCGAACCAATGCATGTGAAGAGGGAAGCACAAGTTTCAATGTAGCCCTATATTAACTGCTTCCTTCAATTCTTATCCTGAGCACACCCCACCAAGTCGGCCAAGGAGTGGAGTAACCGGTATTTCGAATTTCCTTTCCATAGATTCAATTTCATCTATAGAATTTTGTTGACGACCCAGTCAATTCAGCCTGCACTCAGCAAAAACCACCATTAATATCTATTATAACATGAAGATCAGAATTAGCCCATCAAAAATAACATATTCATCATTCAAAAAAATACAAGCAAAGATCAAAATCAACTTAGAAGCATCGTCAAATCACTTTCTACACAGTTTGGGATTTCAAGCCCTCCACGGAATCCAAGCCAGAGGGGAATTTCAGAAAAATCTGGGCCAGGCCAATTTTCACGAAGAAGGCACAAAATCAACCATAGATCATTAAAATGCATAAAAGATGTAGATAACCTTGTGTAATTTATCAATTAAAAGCATGGAATGACAAGTATTTAACATTAAAATCATCCAATTCAACCAATTTCGAAGTTCCACAATGCTTCCAAGAAAATCCAGAAAAATCCAGCCGGATCGGAATTTCGCAAAAATAATGATACTGCATAAACTTCGGGAAAAAGGAGGGGAAGAAGGAGAAACCGAGAAAATTCAGGATCGATGAAAATCCGCGAAGAAGGTAGGATTCCAGATTTTCAATGCATTACGGGAAAACGGAGAGGGGGAGGAAAACCAGAGAAATTCATCTGCGCAGGAAAATCCTGAGGTTGGAAGAAAACCCCAATATTGGCAATCTAACACGATCTCACTCAAATTGATCGAAGATCACAAATTTGAGGACCCTGGGCATGGAACCAGCTTAACCTGAACCTCCTACAGATCTTTTGAATTCTAGGTTCACTCGAAAGAAAATTAAGAAGAAATGGCAATGCCTTAAGGATGAAACCCTAAATTTTGACCACTAACGCATAGAGCAAGCTCGGGACACATAAATTTGAATTCCAAGAAAAACTATAACGTCAAAGCACTACTTACATTCATCAATCAAAGCAAGGCAACATGTACATACCATTTGATGAAATGGAAATTGATCATGGCAACAACAGACAACAATCACAACGCCCGAGCAAGCAAATCAATAAATCCAAATGCCCAAACCACCAAATCCCAAATGCAAAAGCAATACACAATGAGAGATGGGAGAAAATGGTGCAAAATTCGATTAAACATAACCACACTCGCTGCGGAGATCAAACCAAGGTGCCATAATGAAGCCAACAAAACAAGCTGGAGAAGTTTGAAACCCGATGACACGACGGACTTCCAGAAAAATTTGGCCTGCGCAGAATTCCACGAAGACCAGAAATTCCCGAACTGCAGCATTTTAACCCTTCCGTCGGAGTATGAATGAAAACTGGGAAAATCCAGATAGACTGGAAAATCCTAAAAGAATGCAAAAACCCGAACTTGGCCTAAAACTTAAGATTTTCAATATGCAACTTAGGGAAAAAACTTAGGCAAGCAAGATGAACACTTTAAGCTCCTTCCAAGCCAAAGAAAATCCTCAAAATCAAAGGGCCAAAACAACAAGAGTGAAAGTAAAAGAGGGTCCCTGCTTTCAGTGGGGCGTGTGTGCGAAAACTGCACAACAAGTAGGAAGCTTAAAGAAATATGAAAAGAGATACAAAATCCCCCCCCAAAAATAACAAGAGATCTCAAATATCCTTTTCCATAAGGACAACAGGTGGATCGATGTGGTCTGATGTGAGGAATGATATATCTTGTGAAGACCAAAAATGGATCGAGAAGACTTAGGATTCCTATGAAAAGAAACAATCAAGATATCTTTGATGCCCAAGGGGCTAATGGATCTTGTTGATGTGTGAGCTTGTTAGTGGATGCTTGGTGACACAAAAAATGTAAGGATGATACCTAGCGATTAGGTATGGACAATGATGGGCCTAGATGATGACACAAGATTGACACTATATACACTATATGCAACCGATGACAAAAAGCAAAAGCTTAATATATATAAAAATTTTGAGCATCAAGAGTGTATTAGGATTCACGAAGTGCACTCCAAAATAAACAAATGAAACTCAAGAATTGGGATAAAAAATCCTACTCATTGAATGCTCAATCGATAGATACTATGCGATGGATGGGGGAGTGAGATAGATTATGGATATTACTTAGATGTGAATGGACATTACTAGAGGATATGGGTGGTAAGAGGATGTATGAAAGTCCATGGATAAGGAGAGACAAGGTAGATAATGATTTTTTCCCATATAAATGGATCCTGTTGCTAGGTTTTCACCACACGTACTTGTCCAAAGTCCCACCAAGGGTGCTTTTCACCATAAGATGACTTATTTATCTTTACTATTATTATTATTATTATTATTATTTTTTGGATTTTTCTAATTTTGGAAAGGGGTAGGGTAACTTAGCTAACTTAGGAATAAAACCTTTTGAGGTGGATGGTGTTGGAAGGTTCATCCAAAGGTTCACCATATAGAGTACCCAACTGATATGACTATTGTTGCATAAAATTGCATCCTACTGAATAAGATTTCAGTGTTATAATGACAAAATGGAAACAATATTGAGGTTGTGGGACCTTACAAAAATGAGATTGAATCTCTGGAGAAGGTCGACTTCCTCTTCTAAACTAAGTGCAATTGTGTTGGTCTAACCAACATAATAAAAACCCTATTACTACTCTATTCTAACAGATCACAGAGAAAAGAGATAGAAAGAGACATAAAATGTAAAAGAAGGTGATACACCAAGATAGAATGTGTTTCTTATTTGCTTCAAATTACACAAAATTTCAAAAAATTAGCTAAAACAAGCATTCAAACATGAAGGTAAGAGATTTTTACTCAACATGTAAGAAAGATCTATGATAATAGTGAGATTTTATTGATATGAGGCATAAAAGCTAGACTTTACAATGGTTGAATGCAAGATGTAGGGTTTACAAAAGAAAACTGTGAGAAGATCCCAAAAGAACAACCCCCCAAAAATATACAAGTGTTTCCTTTATAGTTCAGGAATAACTTAGATGAACAATAATTAGCTAGGGGCTAATCTAGCTAGGGTTACAAATTAGATCAAGGAAAACCCAAGATCTATTCAAGAAACTCATGCCTATAAATCTATGCCAAGAAGATCCATTGATGCCATATCTGCCATGGAGAATTGCGCCAAGAAGGACCTAGAGAAGGCATAGCTAAGACACCATCCATCTCGCCATGAAGATTTACTAGAAAATCCATCCAGATTCCCCACAAAAGATGCAAAATGGATATGGTAATGGTTAGAGAGGATGAGAAGTAGCAATGAATGAGCATGGTATCCACCAAATCGCCTAGAGAAGTCACCAAGATGCATTAATGTTATCCTCGAACCCTAAAATTTCAAGCCTCGCTGCTGGGAAGTAGATGCACATTAATGGAGTTTGGTGAAGAAACTATGCCAATTCATGGAAGATTGGGACCTTAGGCTTGAAAGGGAAGCTATGCAAGCTTGTGAATTAAAAAACCCTGACCCTCGAAGACATGTCTTTTTGGAATGTTGAAGGGACAAAAAAATAGGTCCTACCAAAATCCATTGTCACTTCGATGAGGAGCCTTTGGAGATCGGGCTTGCAACTTATTGTGTACTTGGAGGAAGGTGGAGGAAACCACGATGAATGAAGAAAAGGTTGGGGGTCAGAGAGGAGGGTTACCTCTTACCAAGGAAGGGTAAGAGGTAACAGAGAAGGTCGAAGGTTGACTTCCAAAATTCCAACACTTAGTCAAATTTTGAAAGGGAAACCATTGGGGAGACAAGAAGATGTTGGAGAGACCAAAGAAGAAGTCCCTTCAACATAGCGAAGGAACCTTAGGCGATGATCAAAATCCAAAAAAAAAAAACTTTCAAAGGTTGGAGGGAATCCTTACCTCTTACCTCTGAAGGTAACCAGTAAGACACAAGAGTGAAGGGTGAAGGTTGAGGGCCAAAGAAGAAAAAATGTAAGGAAGAGGAAGGGAAGAGGGAAGATGGAGGACCGAAAGCTAAAGGATGCAAGAAGAAGAGTGAGAAATGGAAGGATGAATAGATTGGGGAGGAGGTAAAGGGTAAGGCCGAAGGGCGAAACCCAAAACACTTAGAAACAAAGGGTGAAGGAAGGGAGTGATGGAGAAAGAAAGCAAGGAAGAAGGTAAGTGATAGTTCAAAACCCCAAAATTCTGGGACAGCCAATTTTAGGAACCCCTAAGGAAAACTCATGCAAGATGGCCCATGTAGGATCGCTCAGATCAGATATCAATGATGGGTCATCTAAGGGTGACATGAAATGTCAACATTTTTGGCGACTATGCGGGAAGATTGCCTGCTAGTCATGGAATTCAAGGGCCTTATCAATCCATTGGGAATGGGGACATGAGGGTAAAAATTCAACAACTAGGCCTGCACTTGGAGGAAAGCATGGAAACTAGGAACATACATTCCCTTAAGGAGAATGTAGTGTGTGCAAAACAATTCAAGGAAAGAAAAAAAATTACAATATATACATGAAAACTTAAAACTTATCATAAATAAGGTTTGAGATGAATCCCATTGACTGGGATTGGAAGAACCTTACTGTCCAAATTGGAAATATTGAATGCATTGGCCTCCTTGCAGTTGGTGATGATGTATGTACCACTCTAGATGACATCAAACTTAGAATGTCTTCCAACCTTGGCTCTATCAAAATCCCATTTTAACACTATATCTCTCTCTTGGAACACTCTATGGATCAATTTTTTGTCAAAATTCCTTTTGAACTATGCTTGATGTGCTTCTATGACTTGCATAGACTTGTTCCTTATCTCTTCCAGCTCTAAGAGCTCAACCAACCTTACTGTCATAACATCATTTTCTTCTAACTCTAGCTGATGTGCCAACTCAAGATTGGGAAAATCCAATGATAATGGTAACCTTGCTTCCCTTCCATAAACTAACATGAAAGGAGAATTACCAATCAATATTTTAGGAGTAATTTTATTAGCCCAAAGGGCCGTCTTCAACTTACTATGCCAAACCCTTTGGTTGTCTTTGATGGTCCTCTTGATAATTTTGATTAGATTTTTGTTTGAAGACTCGACCAAGCCATTACCTTGAGGATAGTAATTAGATGAGGTATTCAAGTAAATTCCATGATTAATTTCCCAATCAAGGATATGAGCACTAGTAAATGCCTTGGAATTATCAAAATAATGGTGAAAGGAGTGCCAAATATTTTAACAATTCTATCGAGGAATTCTAAAACTGAAGCATCAGTGGCATCCTTCAAAGAAATTTCCTCTATCCACCTAGAAAAGTAGTTTGTGGTTGTCAAAATCCACTTATGACCAACACTTATGGTGGATTTATCATGCTGATAAAATTGAAACCCCACTATGTAAATGGCTGATCAACTTGGATGGGGTGAAGAGAGAGGGTAGCCAACCTTTGCTTTCTAGAAAAGAAAACACATTTTTTACAATCTCTCACGCATTTGTGGGTGTCATTAAAGAAGGTTGGCCAATAATAACCAACCCTCATAATCTTTGCAGTACTAGTCCTTGCAGAAAAATGGCCACTGGAAAAGCCATCATGGAATTCATTTAGCATTCTGCTAACCTGATCTGCCTCTATGCATCTTAATAGGATCCCATATAATTCCTTTCTGAAGAGTATTCCATCCACTATGACATAGGGGATGGATTGTAACCTAAAAGGTCTCCTTTTGGCCCTATCTAGACTTGTAGGATATCTACCTTCATGTAAAAAGGTAGTCATATCATGCACCCAACTGCCTACTATGTTTGCAGTTGGTACTTGTTGTTCCTATAGCACAAGGGCAACCTATGTAGGAGTATCAAGTGCTAAGACAATCTACTCACATAACCCTTTTCCTATTACTAGCTTGGTGTTTTTGATGTCAACATCATACTCCATCACCTTGGTGATCCATCCAGCCCTTTTCTCATTGATGTCTCTACTCAATAAGAACTCTTTAACACTGACATGGGGCATCAATAACTATATTTTATTATTAGAAAATATTTGTCTAAATTTTTTCAATGCTCTAATAGTAGAAAGATCTTGCTTTTCAATGTAGCTATACTTAAATTCATAATCTTTGATCCCTTCACTCAAGAAAGCAATGGGACCCTTCAAATTTTCTTTATTTAGGTGAGTTAGAATAGCTAATATACTTGCTTCACCTCCAAAGGTATAAAGAATAAAATCCCTATCATAGTTAGGATTGAAAAGGGTAGGAGCTTGAGAAATTTCTTGTTAAATAGCTTCAAAGCTATCTCTACCTTCCTTGGTCCATTTGAAAATCATATTTTTCTAGAGCATAGAAGTAAGAGGCTTTACCCATTTAGCAATATTTGGGATGAAACTCCTCACAAAGTTAATTGTGCCCAAGAAACTTTGTAATCCTTTCTTGTGGTTGGGAAGTGGGATGACCAAGATAGATTTTACTCTTGTAGGATCAATGACCTAGCCATCCTTTGAAACAATGTGCCCAAGAAACTTTCCCTGATTAGTGGCCAAGACACATTTATTTGGATTTAGGAAAAATACCATATTCCCTACATTTCTAAAATACTTGTTCAAGGTGACTAAAATGGCCACTTGCATGCTTTGAAAACACTGTGATATCATCCAAGTAGACCAAAAAAACTATCTAAAGACACCTTGAAATTCCATATCATGGCTCTCTGAAAAGTGGCACCTGCATTGGTTAGAACAAAAGGAATTTTACAATAAGCATATGTGCTCCACTTGGTAGTAAATGTTGTCTTATGTTGATCAGATTCTTGGACCAGAATTTGGTTGTAGCTTGAGTAACCATCCATGAAAGAAAACCTTTCAGACCCACTAAATCTTTATAAAATTTGATCCATGGAGGGGAGGGGATAATGACCCTTTATGGAGGCTTTATTTAGATCCCTAAAATCTACACAAAGTCTATTTCCCCATTCTTTTTTCTAACAGGAACAATATTTACGACCCATGAAGAATGCTTGATGGGAAAAATGATTCTAGCATCAATCAATTTGGTCAACTCTTTTCTCATCAAAGGCTCAATTTTAGGATTTATGGGCCTTTATTTTTTCCTTACGAGTTTGGCATCTGAATCTAATTCAATAGTATTTTGGAAAATTCTTGGGTCAAAACCCTTTAGGTCTTCATAAGTCCAAGAAACTACATCATTATATCTATTGAAAAGATATATGAAAACATCATGTTCAACAATAGAGCATACCTTTCCAAGGTTTAGAGAATTTCCATTTGAAATTTCTATTGGTTTGAAGTCACCCCTCTTTGCAGCTAAGTTCAACCTTTTTTGCTTTAGTTGATCATTAGGGTTGAAAATTCCTTCAAGAGTGATAAGACCGTTTCGTAGCTTTTTGCTACTCAGCTGCACAATCTGATCACCATACTAATTTTGCAATCTGGACTGATTTCTTTTAGAAAATTTTGCCTCATCTTGTAAAAAATTTACTATCTGTTGGTCATTGTCAAAGACTTGCCAATGATCTTGATTATCTAGAACAATAGGCCTCAATACAATTATGATATGCTTCTCATTTTTACTTGCAATATGTGTTGGTATATCAAACTGAGCACCAACTACTTCAAGTATATCAATGTGCTTATTTTGATCTCTTAGAATTGTTTGGATGTTAAAACCCTCAAAGTCCTCAATAAATCCCAAACCCTATGCTTGTAGGATTTGAGCAGATTATTCTTGGTTGAGCTTTGAGTTCGGACTTGATGAACAATCAATTCATTGTAACCTAAAAACCTATAACAATTTGGTATCTTTTTTGCACAAGTTGGAGACCTTGGATGAGTGCTTCATATACAACCATGTTAGTGCAACTAAATTGAATCCTGGAAGAGAAATAATACTTTTCCTTGCTTGGAGATACTAGCATTAAACCAACACCAACACCATTTATGTTCCTAGAACCATAAAAAAAATCTACCACAATTCCCCTACATCCTCTTGAGATTTTATGAGATTTGGGATAGGAGTACTCCCCTCATGAATGCAATAAGTTCCAAGAACAGTCTCCTCTAATTTAGTAGAAACAAATGGATCAAAACATAAAGCATTAACCCATTCATCGAACAAACAATCAAGTACTTCCTCTATAGGGCTTGAAGGCTCATGACTAGAACATCCCTCTTTTTGATCATGCAATGTAAGGTTCATGTTTATTGGACTAGGAGTGTAAGGTTCAATATGATCATTTGCTATGGGCTCATATTTGATGGTTGCTTTAGTGCCATATCTAGTTCTAAATAGCATGTGAGACCAATCAGTAGACAAGTACCCACCTATCTTAGTTGTGAAATCCCTAGACAAGAAAATGGAAAAATGAGCAGGGAGGTCTATGATTGAAATGTCTTGCAACACATCACAACCAAGACATGCATGCAAGGAAAATTTTAAATCCTTAGTTACCCCCACGGTATTGACAATAGTGCCATCCAATTGTAAAACTTGTCTAGTCACTGATTCATACTTGATGCCAAGCGTGTTAGCAATCCCCTTAGGCATGAACAAACTACTAGGTTGATTGATGGAGTAGTCTGCTCTTTTCTTTGTACATCATCCATTTGTTTATGTTCCTTTAAAGCTTGCTGTAGTAAATCCCTTTGTGATGGGATAGATAGAGCCTCCCACATAGTAACATTCATATTGACTTTATTCATTTTCTCTACTATGTTGAATGGAATTCGACTAGCTATAGAAGGAACCTTTGGAATGAGGTCAACCCTTGTTTCTTGAGTGATCTTAGGCTACTCCACCACCTGCTTAGGCCTATTAACAGTCTAATTTAATTGTGGAACCTCTATTGTTCTACTTGTTGATCCAACATCTACATTTTGCTGAGTTTGTTGAGAAATTGATGCTTTCCAAACCATGGAAGATGCACCACCCTCCATTGCTCTTTTCTTTGATCTTGTATTATGTGCTATTGCATTGATATCCACTTGATTTACACCACAAAAATCTTCTTGACCCAAAATGACAAATGAAGAGTCACCTCATGCATGATTTTGATTATTAGCAACTATTTGGTTCATGCCAACTTCCTGCTCTGAAATAGAGGTTTCATTTTGAGCTACCAAAGTTTGCAAAAACTCACCATTTTGAAAAGCATTTTGATTATGAGCTTGCTCACAAGGGTAACATCATTCTTTCTCTTGTGCTAGATTATTTTACACCAGGACCAAAGCCTTAAGATTTCTAGCAACAGGTGTATGCATATTATTCATGGGCTTAGTGTGATTCCACTAATTTTTCCCTTGATAAGGTGGCCTATTTTGCTGATAACCTTGATTTTGAGGTTGATAAGACCTATTGTTTTGAGCTTGCTCCCTCTTCATTGACACCAATTCATTGTTCATGCTTTGAAGCAAGGAAATGCAATCCTTTGGAAGTGTAGCATAAGTAGAAGGTTTTCTCATGTGAACCAATGGAATAGGAGCAACTGGGATAGGTTCCATCATTGGCTATGAAGGAAGCTTTGGAAATAAAGGCATTGGTGGCCTAGGAGCTATCTTCCTATCTTGAATTAAACAATTTTCTGCCCTTATGGAAATATTATATGCATCTGGTAAGTTAGAACCACCCATTGATTGAATCATAAAAGCTATATCACTATTAAGGGCTCTTAAGAAGTATATGAAAGAATGGTTAGGAGAAGGCTTAACCAAAATAGGAATTCTATCCCAAGTCTTCTAAAATATGTAGTTAAAGTCACTCGTGAATTCATGAGGCGCTCTTTTAGTTGTGGTTAGTTGTTCTACTAGGGATAAATGGTCACTCTTATCTTCAAAATGTTTGCATAACTTCTCACTGAACTCATCCCAATTGTGAATGGAGTTAGGTGGTAGACCTCTATACCACTGCAGTGCTTTTCCTTTAAGGGAAGTGGCAAGCAACCTAAGAGCCACATTGTATTCTATTTCATAATGCACTAAGCATATGTTTGCCACATCTATGGTATGTTCTACTGGAGTTGTAGATGTTTCACTAGTAAAATGGGGAATAATTTTGAGGGAATTGATTGGTATATCATCCTTTTGGGCTAAAATTAAGGGGCTACCACCAGTAAAGGATACAAAAGGTTGATTTCTAGGAATAGCCATATGGAATAAATTCCTATTCGTATGGACAAAAAGGGTTCTAGATTGAAATTTAATCTACCCATAGGTGGCATAGATAGGGCTATAGGAGAAGGAATTATATTCCTAGTTCTTCTTATAGGTGACAAATATTTTCTATTTATTCTTCTAGAAGTGGGAAAAGAGAGCTAAATGTATTGGAAATTACCTCTAGAAGATGATCATGTTTGAATTCTTGGCATGAATGTGTAGGTATGATCTTGAACCAAGAGTTCTAGGTAGCATATGGGTCACCAATTTGTATGTAGGGTCCTCCCTTGATAGTAGAGTCGCCAGGTACTTGTTTGAGAGCCTCTTCAAGGCTGGAATGTTTAGAGCAACACCACTCAACAAAATAAAATGAAATTTCTTGCTTGTCCCACTGGGCATGCCAAAAAATGTTTTCACATAAAACCACACCCTACTGAACAAGAGTTTAGTATTATAATGACACAATGGAAAAAATCTCGAGGTTGTGGGACCTTGCACAAATGAGATTGAATCTTCAAAGAAGGCTGACTTCCTCTTCTAAACTAAGTGCAATTATGTTGGTCTAACTAGCACAATAAAAACCTTATTACTACTCTATTCTAACAGATCACAGAGAAAAGGGATAGAAAGAGACATAAAATGTGAAAGAAGGTGATACACCAAGACAAAATGTGTTTCTTCTTTGCTTCAAATTGCACAAAATATCAACAAATCAACTAAAAAAAGAATTCAGACATGAAGGTAAGAGATTTTTACTTAACATGCAAGAAAGATCTATGATAATGGTGAGATTTTATTGATATGAGGCATACAAGCCATACTTTGCAATGAATTAATGCAAGATGGAAGGTCTGCAAAAGAAAACTGTGAGAAGAGCCCAAAAGAACCCATAAAAATATACAAGTGTTGCCCTTATAGTTTAGGCATAATTGAGATGAACAATAATTAACCCTAACCTAACTAGGGTTAGAAATTAGATTAAGGAAAACCCAAGATCTATTCAAGAAACTTGTGCCTAGAAATTCATGCCAAGAAGAGCCATAGACACCATACCTGCTATGGAGAATCACACCAAGAAGGACCTAGAGAAGGCATAGCTAACACACAATCCGTCTCACCAAGAAGATTTATAGGAAAAGTCATCCAAATTCCCCATGAAATCCATGAAATTGATATGGGAATGGTTAGAGAGAATAAGAAACAAAAATGAATGAGCATGGCATCCACCAAATTGATTGTAGAATTCACCAAGATGCATTAATGTTATCCTCGAACCCTAAAAATTAAAGCCTAGCCTCTAAGAAGTAGATGCACATTAATGGCGTTTAGTGAAGAAACTGCGCCAATTTTGGGAAGATCGAGACCTCAGGCCCAAAAGGGAAGCTCTGCAATCCTATGAATTAAACAACCTAGACCTCTAAAGATATGTCTTGTAAAAATGTTGAAGGGACCACAAAATAGGTCCCACTGAAATCCATTGTCACTTCGATGAGGAGCCTTTGGAGATCGGGCTTGCAACTTACTGCGTACTTGGAGGAAGGTGAACAAAAATGTGATGAAGGAAGAAAAGGTTAGGGGTCACAGAGTAGGGTTACCTCTTACCAAGGAAAGGTAAGAGGTAATAGAGAATGCCAAAGGCCAACTTCCAAAATTTTGACAGTCAAATTTCTAAAGGGAAACCATCAGAGAGACAAGAATATGTCATAGAGACGAAAGAAGAAGTCCCTTTGACATAGCAAATGAACCTTAGGAAATGATCGAAAGCCATAAAAGCAAAATTTTGGAGGTTGGAGGGAATCCTTACCTGTTACCTTCGAAGGTAACAGGTAAGGCGCAAGGATGAAGGGAAAAGGCTAAGGGCCAAAGAAGAAAAAATGTAAGGAAGAGGAAGGGAAGAGGGAAGAGAGAAGAGGGAAGAGAGAAGAGGGAGGACTGAAAGCCAAAGGCTACAAGGAGAAGAGTGAGAAATGGAAGGAGGAAGAGATTGGGGAGAAGGTAAAGGGTAAGGCCGAAGGGTGAAACCCGAAACAATTAGAAGAAAAGGGTGAAGGAATGGAGCGATGGAGAAAGAAAGCAAGGAAGAAGGCAAGTGACAACCCAAAACCTCAAAATTTTAGGACTTAGCCAATTTTAGGAACCCCCAAGGAAAACTCATGCAAGATAACCCATGTAGGATCACTTAGATCGAATATCAATGATGGGTCATCTAAGGGTGGCATGAAATGTCAACAATTCCCATGAACCATACTTTGTTGTAGTGACGTAAGGGCCTAACCAATTTGCCTCAAACTTTCCTTTATTTCCTTGATCTTGTTGGGTCCACTGATTTTCTTTAAGAACAAGATCACCAAGTTGGAATTAATGAGGTTTGATATTTTTTTTATAACTTATTCTTAACCTATTCTGATAGGCTTGAAGATCATTGTAGGCATTGGGGCACTATTCATCAAGAGGATCTAACAGATTTAGGTGTAAAAACCAATAATCCTCATCATTGTTGATATTTTTCAATGAGATGCATAGAGATGGGAGTTCAAATTTTATCAGCAAGATAGCCTTGACCCCATAAAATAGTGAATATGTAGTGGTTCCAGCAGGGGTACAGATGCTAGTGTGGTAAGCCCAAAGGGAAAGATTTAGGTGGAGATGCCAGTCATGACTAGTGTCATTGATAAATTTCTTGAGGAATTTGATTAAAGTTTTATTAGTTGCCTCAGCTTGGGTATTACCTTGAGGGTAATATGGAGTGTACCAATGATGTTGGATATGAAATTTATCACAATTTTTTCATACATGTTGGTTTTTGAAGGGTTTACTATTGTCAATAATGATAGTGGAGGGGATACCATATCGGGAGATGCTATGATATAGGATTGATGCAGAGCAAAAATTCACAACATCCAACCTAGTTCATGAAATAAAATACTCTTTCTTTGAGGCAATTTCAACTACTCATTCTTGAGAAATAAGGCTTGAAAGAGGCCAATATAACAAAAAATGTACCCTCAAATCAACTCCAAAACCACAAATAGCTAGAGGCAGCATTGAATCAACTCATAAAACTATCAACTCAATCATCTTTCTCAAGAAAAATCATCTATTAAAGCAGCAAATACAAAAACTCATACTCAAGGCTTGAACAAAGCTCCATTCAATGAGGGTTTGTAGAAAGTATGTTTTCTAAACCTCATACCAACTTGTCACACCTTCAATAATATTTTAATATGTCTGCACAAACTCAAACAATCATAAAAAATTGTTTCCCCAAAATATTTCACACTTTTCCATCCTTGAACCTCTCAAATTCACCCAAAACATGCAATTTTAACAACTAGGGCAGCCTAGGGCATCACCAAAAACATAGAAAACATTATTAAAATTCTCCGAAACCTTGGATATAGTAAGAAAACCTCAAAATGAATCTTTGCACAAATTTTTAGAAGTTTCCACCGTACAGATTAGAAGAAATCACATTTTTTTGTATGCAACCCCAAAAACCCTATGTTCATAACAGTTTTTAGGAAATGACTTGTTTGACCCATTAAATGGCATTATAAAAATTACTGGTAAAAAGAAAGTTTGTCCACCACATCAATATATTTCCATATATCCAAGTTTTAAGTCCATACAATTCTGTACTTGTCCGTACCAACATGTTTTCTAACTGCAATTTCTGAAAAACGTTTTCTGAACAGCCTGCCTACACAAAAATCATCATAACTTTCTTATTACTCAATGAACATGAGTGAGACTTGAACCAATGGAAAGATTATTCAATAACCTACACCATAAAACTACTTTCACAAAGTTTCCAGGCTGTACTAGGACGTACAAGGCCTGGAAACAAGGAGAAAACTGTTAAAACTTCAAAACAAGGTATTGAAATTGACAAAATTGATTCCAATTTACATTGCCTTTCTTTGGCTCGACTCTCCAAGGCTTAAATAGATGCTTACAACATAAAGAATGATTTACCCTTCATTTACAACTAATTAACTACTCTTTACAACCAATTGACCCTTCATATTCTAGCTTTTGTTCACATTTTGCACTTTGCAATTTTACATGTTTTGCAACTTTTGCAACAAAATGACTCAACCAACCCCTTAGTGACTTTAAATATATTAAAATATAACCACCCAAGACCTTTTACAATGCTTTTACATATATTTTACATTCAAAGATTCAATTTTTAAAATGTAGCCTTTTGAAGGAATTTGTGAGCAAGGTGCTCCTGCACCAAGGATGAATTTTTAAATTTGGAGGCCAGTGATGAGGGTGAGTGGGATGGCTTCCACCCATTTAGTGAAATATTTAGTGGTAGTAATGATGAAGGTGTTTCCATTGGATGAAGGGGGATGTATCTTGTTAACTAGATTAATACCCCATTGTGAGAAGGGTCATGGTAAGGTAATGGGCTACAATACTTGGGATGGTGCATGTATCAAACCAACATGTTGATGAAAAGGAACACATTTATTAACATATTCACATGCATCATGCTCCATGGTGGGCCAATAATAGCTTGTTTGAAGAAGTTCCTTTACGAGGGCTATACCACTTGTGTGAGCCCCACAAATACCACTGTGTACTTTGTGTAATACCGAATTAGCTTCCTTAGCATTTAAACATAACAATGCAGAGATATCATATCCTTTATGATATAAGGTGTCTCCTAGGATTATGTAACATGATGAGGGTTGGATGAATGATCAATATTATTGGCAAGTAAGATTGGGTGGTAAAATATTATCATGGAGGTAGGTGTTATATACATCATGATACTAGGGAGATTGGGGGCCAATAATTTTGCACACCATTTCCATATCTGGGATAGCATAGGTAGGTACCAAAATATTCTCAACTAAGAATTCAAATTCATGGTAGTCACAGGGAATGTCTAACAAGGACCCAATAGTAGCCATTGCATTTGTTGCTTTATTCGAAAGACACGAGACCTGTTAAAAATAGATGTAGCTGAAATAGTTCTTGAAATCATCTACCATGCAATTATAAGGAAGAAGTTTATCATCCTTAGTTTTAAATTCATTGTTGACTTGTTTAATAATGAGTTAAAAGTCACCATGGAACTACTATTTTCAGACTAGTAATAAGAGCCTCATATTTTGTAATGTTATTTGTGCATGGGAAGGCTAACCTAAATGAATTAGGTATAAAATTACCTTGAGGGGTTCTAAAGAGAATACCTATACCTAATCCATGTTTGATAAACAAATCATCAAAGTATAACTTACATGGAGCCTATTTAGTGACAATGAAGATATACTCATCTAGAAATTTTGTGACCAAGGGATAGACATCTACTAGAGGAGCATCTAATAGTTGATTGGTGATAACTTGATTTTTGATTTCTTTTATATCAACATACTCAATATCAAAATCACTAAGAAGCATGATCCATTCAACCATACAACTTGTCAAAATTTTTTGTGAGTGTAGATACTTGAGAGGATCAGCCTTAGAAATGAATTTGATAGAATGGTTGAGCATGTAATGTCTGAGCTTCTAAAAACTAAACATTACTGCCAGGCATTCCTTTTCCATAGGTGTATAATTAACCTTGTAGCTAACAAGGGTACAACTAATATATTACACTGCTTGTTCTTTCCCATTCTCATCATGGTGCACAAGAAGTGCCCCCAATGCAACTAAAGTAGCTAAGATGTAAAGTAACAATGGATTTCTTGAGATAGGAGGCATATAAGTGGATTATCCAAATATTATTTGATTGTGTTGAAGCCTTTTTGAAATGAAGCACTCCATTGGAATGAAGTATATTTGTGAAGTAGGCGACTGAATGGTTGACATTTATTTGCTAACTAAGCTATGAATATTTGAATGGGATTGTAATTTTCCCTGCAAGATTCTCAACTATTTAAGTTTTTTTAGAGGAGGCATATCCACAATGGATTTGAATTTAATAGGACCAACCTCAATGCCTCTCCTATACATAATGAAACCCAAGAGTTTACCTGATGTGACACCAAAGACACACTTCTTCAGATTGATCCGTAATTGGTATTGCTCCAATCAAGTGAAGATGAATTCAAGGATGGTCTTGTGATCTTCTCTAGTTTTTGATTTACCCAACAAATCATCCACATATTCTTCCATAATTATGTGGATGAGATCATGGAATCTGAATACCATGGTGCATTGATATGTAGCATCAACATTCTTTAAACCAAATGGCATGAATTGGTAGCGGAAGGTATCCCATGTACTTGTAAAGATTGTTTTACGCTGATCTTCTACTACAATACATATTTGATTATAGCTTGAAAAACTATCAATTATGGATAGTATGGCATGAACCACTATTAAATCCATAACTATGTCAATATTAGGAAGTGAGAAGTCATCCTTTTGGACAAGATTTATTGAGATCTCTAAAGTTAGTATAAATGTGAATGCCCCTAGTTGGCTTGGAAACAAGAACAATGTTGGAAATCCAATCATAGTAATCGATGGGAAAAATAAAACAAACTTACAATAGATTTTCTAGCTCAAATTTGATAAGTAATGCAACTTGAGGATGCATTTTGCAAAGCTTTTTCTTAACGGGCTTGGTATTCGGATGAAAAACTAAGTGGTGAACCACTAACGTAGGATCAAGTCTTGAAATATCCAAATATGACCATTTAAAGTTGATAGAACCTCTTTGAAGAATGCTATTAAATGTTTGATATTCATCTGTTGATAAAGAGGTTACCACATATGTGAACTTCATGGTTTAGTTGAGGTGCCCAAGTTGACCTCTTTTTCCTCTTTTATTAGAATAAGAGACCTCTCTAATTGTTATGTATCCATGAGGGGAAGATGAACAACCTCAACCTCTGACACCTAAAGGAGGTTTTCATTAGAGGATACACACTTTCTTTTTACTTTTGATAGATCTAGAAGTGCCTTAGGGAGGTTTTCACCAAAAGATCTTGGACTATTTTCTTTATTTTTACTTTTGTGGTTAAGAAGTTCATCTTCCCCAAAGTAGGCTTGTTGATCAAGCATGTAGACAAATATTGATCTTGTTGAATACACTGAATACTAAGAGGGGGGTGAATCAATATTCTGCTAACAAAATTGACTATTAACCATCCAATTAACAATTCATATCTAGTTGCAATAGTGAACAAAAACACAAAAGAGATCATAACACATTGACACAAAGATTTTTACATGGAAAATGCAAGGTGGGAAAAACCACAATGAGGATTAGATCACAATATATTATAACTGGTCATAAGATATTACAGGGCTCACTGCTAGGATGCATTGTCCTTGAAAGGCTCACAACCTAAATATAAAATATGGCTTACAACCAAGATACAAAAAGGTATGGATCACTACCAAAAGTGAACTAGTGAAGTGTACCTTCAACGTGTAGAAATCAATTCTAGTTAAGCTTTGAAAACATGAAAATTATTCACTGGTTGCAGATATACAATCATCATCAATCACTTTGCACTATTTTATTTTTTGCATCACTCACATACACATTCTATCTATCAACACACTCTTTTGTCCATCATACACACACATATATACACAGTCATGTTTTCCAACATCAATTATATCAACCTAATTGAATGTGAACATACAAAATTCCTTTAGGAACAAAAAATAAAACATGTCATCCAAATATTAGGTTCAGTCAGACCTAATAAGGAACACACAAAGTACAGAAAATTATTAATCTTGTCGACCAAAAGAGTACTGAACTTCTATCACTTGAATTACATAGCCAGATCAACAAAGATGGATAAAAGCCGTTTATACCTATAACTGACACTCCTGAGCAACATATCAAAAACTCATAGAGTTTCCTTTTACTGAGAATATTTTTGGACCAAGATACCAGATCAACATAGACACACATTTTACTTAGCCAGTTACCAACCAATGTTGGCATCAATGACAACAAACTTGGAGGTCACCTTCTTCATTCTTCCAACAATCTCCCCCTTTCTCATTGATGGAAACATGTGCCAAAAATGAGACATGCTTCAAAAAAAAAGAAAATATTGTGCTTAATTCCTCTTAACATATGTACACATAACATAACAAAACATTTTTTATACATATTCTTCCCCTCTTCTCCTCTTCCCCCCCTTTGACATCAAGGAAAAAGGGCTGAGAAAGGAAAAAAACTTCAGATCAACAACTGGGATAACCTTGTAACTCCTTGAGAATCACTTCCCAAGTTGGCTTTCCATCATCCCATAATCCATTTGCCCTGGAGAAATTTTTATGCAAAGATTCTAATTTCGCCAGACATTCTTCTCCTTCTTCTAGAGTGGATGGAGCAATGTTCATATTCTCAAGTTTTTCTGCTTTCATCAATGCAATTGATATAACAACATGTCTAGATATAATTGGGTCTCCAAGATGGGCATATCATCTCATAACATCTTCCTTCTACCTCTGGAGGATGAAAAATTTACTTTGAAGATCTACAATAGAAACCCACCTAACAAAATTTCTATCATCTGCAATCTTATAATCTCTAGAAGCATCTATAAGTTGAGACTCTATCCAGTCCATTAAGTCCTTGATACCTTGAGTGGCATCTGACCACTTAATGCAGGAAACAAACAAAAAATAGGATTCCTCATCATATTCTCTTACCTCTTTCAGGGTTTTCAAAGCCTTGTCACATGCAACTGTACGCTTGTCTTCTAGAAACAACAATCTTTTCTCTAGCAGACTCAACTCTACTTCGCTTGTAGTCTGTTCCTTGAGGTTAGATGTATACTCTTTAACTGAATCAACTATAAGCCTCAAATTTTCAATTGGAGTTAAAGAGTTATTTGATGTAACACCGTGGGTTGTCTCCTGTAAAGCTTTGATGACTTCATTTATCAACTCATTTCCCTTTTGATAAGACTTCGTAGCTTCTTGTGTGACAGAGCTAAGAAAAGTGCCACTTAAAGTTTTATTTTGTCACTGGCTATAATATTTTTCTAGGTCCACATAACTTGGGTGTGATGGCAATTTGACTAGCTGTGGTGGAAGCATAGGTCGAAATACATTTTATCTTGAAAGAAGACCTTTAAGAGCACTTCTAGATGATTCTCCAAATGGCTTTGATGGTTCAAGGTCTTTAGAAATTTCTCCTTCAGTTGGAATGGGTTCCTTTTCTTCCTCTTCTTTTCTTCTTCCTTTTCTTCTTCTTCTTCTTCTTTTTACTTTTCTTTTTCTTCTTCTCTAGATGAATTTCTAGAGGACTTATCTCTATTTTCTTTCTCCCTTCTATCTTCATCATCCTTGTCATTTTTCTTCTTTTTTTTCCTTACTCCGTTCACTCTCATCTTTGTTTTTTTTCTTCCCTATTTCCATTAGATTCTTGATGTTCTTCTCTCTTATCACTGTAATGATATTTATGATGATCATTAGATCTTTTTCTTGTAGTTTCTTCTGTGTCAGTCAGAGGGGAAAGGGTATCTGAAGCACTAAGTGTCTCATCAACAATCTCCAAGATTAGATTATCCATTATTTTTACAATGGTAGCTTGTTCCTGTGCCTGAGCAGTGTGGGACGAAGAACTAGTTCTTGCCCCATAGCTTCTTGCTAATTTCCTGATTACATCTTTAGTATCTTTCCTCACTTTTTCCATATAATCATATTCCTTAGTCATTCACATGTTAACTCTCTGCTTGACTCTAAACAATGTAGAACATTCTTTCAATAGATTTACAACTTCTATCTCTAAAAAAGTGAAGCTAATAGATTTTAAGGCTTCACTTCTCATCTTGTCTTCAACATTTAAAGCCTCTTTCCTTCTGAGTACTAACTCTTTCCATACTTTTTCAGTAAATTTTGACTGTATGGTATCCATGTTTATATTACAAATGGCTATGTACTGAACAAATGCATTTATGATAGTTTCTTCCCTTCATCATTGAACTTATCATATAACTCAACAGTTGGCATAAGGTCATTATCAATCATATTGTTAATAAAGCCTCCTAGATATAATGGTGGATGATCACTTACTAGAGGAGCTCTAGGCATGTCCTCCATAGGATTAGGTGATCCTTCTTCATTCTTCTTTGTATGTACATGGATTCGGTAAGTATTCTACTCTTCCTCCAACTCCCCATCTATAGAGACAACTCTGGTTTTAGCTCCTTCACTGAAGGTACTACTCCTTTTGTTCCTTTTCAACAATTGATCTCCCTCTAAGTCAAGTTCAATTTCTTCATCAACAACATCACTCAAACTTCTTTCCCTGTTAGCTTTTTGTTTCACTCTTCTTCTTCCTAAAGCAGTAGATGGTGCAACAAGAGGTATGTCCTTCTTGGATTCCTTGGTATTGGGACCAGTAGGGGTAGCAATATCAATGGATGTAGGAACACTTTGTTCCTTCTTTCCTTTCTCGATATTTGTAGCAATAGAGGTGGCAGTGTTGGAGATAGGTGATGGTGTAGCATTGAAGGATAGTCTTCCTAATTTTCTAGGTTCAAAGGGTTGTTCAACAGATTTGGATTTCCTTTCATCAAGTGCCTCCTTCAACTGTTCTATATCATCCTTGGAGTATGTTTGGCATTCAAAGAAGGCTTCAAACTTCTTTCTTCTTTTTGATGCAGTAGCCTCCATATGTATTTCAGTAGATTTCTCTTGATATGTACCATGCCTAGGTAGAGAGGGGTCCCTAAGACTGTCCAACAGGATCTCAATGTACCTCTCTACCATTCATTCTTCAATCTCATATCCTAGAGGTTCAATCCATTGAATTCTGGGTTCTACAGCTTCAATGATGCATTCATTTGTAGATACAAGAAATGTTATCTCCTTCTCATACTTCTTCACCAAACTCCTTGGAATCCATTCTCTTTCATGCATTTCATTTTGAAATACTACAAAGAAAGTAGTTAGGGCATTGTTCTATGCCCTAAAATCTCCTAGACTATGTAGATGGTCAAAAATCTGATGAGCAACCAGTCTAGTGTTGTCCCATATTATGCCTTTTCTTCCTGGTAACTCCTTTAGGAAATAGAATAGAAAACAAAAAACTAAAGTGCCAAATTTAAAAACATGCTTCTTTTCCTTAGTCATACTTAGGTTCTCCATAAGTTACAACCTAAGCAACTCACAAAGATCAAAATCCTTTCCATTCACCACCATTTCATAAGTAGTGTGAATTGTCGTAGCCGATACTAAATTTACTCGATTTATGAAATAGAATTTTTTCCCAATCATGATGGCAACGTACTTGATGGTAGGGTTTACAATAGAATTTTTGGCTAAAGCTCTTCCATCAAACTTAGCACCAGTCAGCCGTGTGACTTCATCTTTTTTCACTACTTTTAGAATTGGAATGGCACCGGTATCACAAAGATCAGTCACAACTCAAATTTACTCCTTGTTGATAATCCCTAGTTCATTTTTCAACAAAAATTTTCTATGAACCCTACAGAGGGCCATTTTGAAAAACTTCGCCTCACTCTCACTAGAAAAGTTCAGAAACCAGTTCCAAACGTTCAAATTTATTCAGACTAGGTTTTCATATTCCACCTTGAGCAGTAAATCATCTCCAATCAACTCATCGTCCCACAAATCCTTCAGCTCCTGATGATTGAATTCTTCTAACTTCCCATGGATGTATGCTCTTGGATCTTTGGTGGGTAGTACATGATTTGGAATGTGGGAGAATGCACCCATGAGGTCATTTTCATACACTTTCCATGAACATCTTCTAAACCTAGGTTGGGGTCTCTTAAAGAGTTCCACAATAGTAGGAGTGGCCATATTCCCCAAACAATCTTGAAAATGCTTAGCAAAAGGTTCCTTCAACTTTAAAATCCATAGAATTCAGATAATAGAGAATACCTTTCTACTGGACAAGAACTAAGGTTTTAATGTTCAATGCTTTGAATCCCTGTCAATCTCACTTCAGCTTGCACAACTTCTTCCAAATTTCAAAAATGTGCTTTTCCTTAACTTAGTCTCCTACTTTATTGCTTACAAATTTATCCCTAATTCATATTTATTGCTTTTCAGCTTTAAATTTTCCAACCACTTTATGAAACATACTGAAAATCAAGATAAGTTCTGCAATTTTTTGGATCTGCTTATTTTTTGCCAAAAGTTTCTCATTACCTTCAAAATGATGACTCTAATCACATATCCTTGTTTCACCACTTGAAATATCATATATCAGGGGCTTTTTAGATTTTTCTGTAACTGCTCCCCCTAAAACCATTACTAGGTTCAGTTCTTGGAAGAGGTATCTACACCAGATGCGGATATATGATCATTTGATTCATCCTTTTTCTCAGGTTCTTCCTTCTTCCAAATTTTTCCCATTTCTTTCCTTACTTCGGCATGATCTACTTTATTCATAGACTTGTTCTTCTATTTTGGATTAGGTTTCTTCCCAATTTTCCTTCTACAAAATTTTGAGATATGTCCTGGTTTATTGCAGGTATAGTACACAACATTCCTTTGATCAAATTGATTTGCATTTATCCTTGCTTTGTACTAGTTAGCCTTGCATTCAAAGGTATTGCATGTGTAACAGTAGCCTTGAAAATATTGAATCCTTCCACCAGTATTAAATATATTCATCATTAACTGGCTTCTACATTCAGTAGCTCTATGTCCGAACTTGTTGCAAACATAGCATTGTCCAGTAAATAATCCAACATTTTGACTCATTCTATTCTGGTTCATCCTACTTCTGCATTCTATTACTCCATGACCGAATTTATTGGATGAGAAATAAAAGCCATTAAAAGATGGGTACCTTTGAGCATTAGGTTGTTAGATAAGAATCCTTTTGGTATTGCTCTTTTGATTCTTGATTTGATGAAAGTTACCTTGAATCTTCTTTTGATTTCCCACTTTGTTGGAAATAGGTTTTTATCTTTGAGCTTTTTCCTTCTTCAAGTCCTAGATCACCTTTATCCTTAGTAGTTTTCTGAGAAGTAATCAACTCATCAAGCCTTGTAGAGCTAGTTTTGAATCTTTCTTCATGAGATTTTGCTTTTACCATACCAACTCTTAGGGTTACCACTTCTTGTTCAAGCTTTGTGCATTCATCAATTTTATTTTGAATTTCAGCTTTCTAACATTCCTCAATTCACCTCTTCTCTTCTACTTGCACCTTCCATTCAATAATGTCTTCATTAGCCTTTTTCAATTGACCACTAACTTCCTTATGCCTTTCCTTGAATTTTTTGATCTACTCTCTTAGCTTCTTGATACATTCATTTACTTCCTTTAGGTATCCTTTCAGAGTTTCCTTCTCATCTTCACTTTTATCCAATTCTTCAAGAGAAATATTGATTTCCTCAGATGCAAAGTTTTCTTCTGGAGGAACAAGATAGCTTTTGTTAGCCATTTATTTAAATTTTGGGACCTTCCTCAAGCTATAAGACTTTTTTAGAGGAACCAATCTCTAATACCAATTGTTGAATAAACCAACTACTGAGAGGGGGGGTGAATCAATATTCTGCTCACAAAATTAATTATTAACCATCCAATTAACAATCCACATCTAGCTGCAATAGTGAACCAAAACACAAAAGAGATTATAACACATTGACACTAGGATTTTTACGTGGAAAATCCAAGGAGGGAAAAACCACGGTGAGGATTAGCTCACAATATATTATAACCAGTCATAAGATATTATAGGGATCACTGCCAAGATACAATGTCCTTGAAAGGCTCCTAAATACAAAAGATGGCTTACATCCAAGATACAAAAATATATGGCTCACTGCCAAAAGTGAGTTGGTGAAGTGCACCTTCAAAGTGTAGAAATCAATTCCATTAAGCTCTGAAAACACCAAAATTATGCTCTAGTTGCAGATATACAATCATCATCAATCACTTCACACTATTTCATTTGTCACATCACTCACATACACATTCTATCTATCCACACACTCTTCTATCCATCATACACACACATATATACACAGTCATGTTTTCCAACATCAATTAGGTCTGCCTAATTGAATGTGAACATACAAAATTCAAAATGACTTGTCGACCCAATACAAAATTCCTTTAGGCACACAAAATAAAACATGTCATCTAAACATTAGGTTAGCCTTGACCTAATAAGGAACACACAAAGTACAAACAATTCTTAACCTTGTCAACCAAAAGAGTACCAAAATTCTATCACTTGGATTACACAACCAGATCAACGAAGATGGCTAAAATCTCATTTATACCTATAAATAAAACTCCTAAGAAACATATCAAAAACCTGTAGAGTTTCCTTTTACTGAGAGGATTTCTAGACCAAGATACTAGATCAACATAGACATGTAGTTTACTTAGCTATTTACCAACCAATGTTGGCATCAATGACAACAAACTCAGAGGTCACCTTCTTCATTCTTCTAATAGATCTATGATCCCCACAAGGCATACCCTCATGCAAGCCCATGAATTCAATGAATGACTCATCATTTTGAAATACATCAAGGTGTGTAGAGCCACATTGGTCCCAATCAATGAGTTCAAGATGATGAAGTAAAAGGTTAATGACAAGGATGGTTGTGGAAAAGAGGGAGGAGACATCCAAATCATCATAGGAGAGTTTAATGACTTCAGTTGTAATATATTCAATGGGAATGCAATATGAAGTGATATTATTAGAAGTACTTGGTAATATAGAGGGCTTATTTTTCTTAGAATCATACCTTTGTCCTTGATGTTTATCATTAGTGGGAAAATCTATAGGTTGGAGTATACCTTGTTCATTTCCCCCAATCATTTCCCTTGATAATTAACCTTTTGAGTGATCTGATGAGGGAAAGGATAAGTTTCTTTAAAATATTTCAAGAGCATGGTAGATCTCTCAAGTTCTCTATATACCCATTGACTAATATCTTCCTCAATTTTCTCTTGTTCCAAAGTACTTGGAGATGGGAAAGTGGTAGACCCCAAACTTTTGGTTATCAACACTTGTGGTTTCTTTGATTGAGATGGCCTTCCAAAGGCATGTAGAGAAAGGGGCATGTAGCCCACATTGAGAGTGATGCTTAATTCATATTCCCCACAACCTTTATCCTTGATCTTGACCCTAGAAAAGGTGGACACGAGGAGAGTAGATGGATTGGATGGCATGGAAAGTGTGTTGGGATCGACATAAGATGAGGATGAAATTGCATTAGAAGGTACATTTTTGACCCTTGGGAAATTTTGAGAGTGGGGGAGAGTGGCCTCAGGAGAACAATGCTCAAAATGGTGAGGATCAACATGGATAGGATGGAATGGAATGACATGAATCCATGGTCTATTGTGAGGGAGCTTGAGGTATTGGTGATATGTGAATGGGATGGGATGCATGACATGAATCCATGGGATACTAAGGAGGATATTGTAAGGTAGGTCAAGATCAATGACATGACATGTGGTGTATTATAATGTAGGACCAACTTGAATAGGGAGGAAAATAGTTCCAGCTGAATCTCACTCTACATTGTCATATGCTTTAATGGTGATTACTTGATTGTCCAATTCAGCTTGAGTGTACCCTGGTGGAACTCTCAAAATCTCCTATTCCACTAGTCTAAAATTCCTTTACTTTGGTGTCCTCTTGGTCTAGAATGGGAATAGGGTTTAGGGTTTAATGCTAGGGGTGGGTTTTTACTTAATATATTTTCCCCTTGTTTAAACCCTTGTTCTTTGGTCTAATCTTTTGTTGATTTGCTGTGGCTGGTTCTAGGTTGTCTTAGTCATATTATTAAGTCTTTGGTCTCATTTGGTTACTGGACCCTTGTGGTTAGGATTCCCCGTTCACCCATCACCTAATATTTCCCTTATTACTTTGGTCTAGGGATTTAATATTTTATAATGTTGAAAATATGGTTTTGTTTAGCCTTTACATCCTTTGAAAAAAAATGAGATTAAATCCTTTTGAGGCCTTGTCCTATGTTTTCCCTAGGCGATCTCTCTTTTAAAACAACATTTTACACATGTACATTTTTTTGCTACTTAAGTCCTTGTATCGCTCATCACTGAAGTAGTTTTATTCATCAGGTTCATTACCACGATGAGTTATGAGCCTTTGAGTTTCATTTGTATCGTGCATTGTGGAAAGCTTTGGGTCTTCATGTTTTGTTTCCGCGATGAGTGATGGGATTGGTTTATTTTATATTGCTTATCACTGAAGACTTTTTGCTCCTTGGTTCCACTTTAGTGATGCGTGATGGACTCATTTTTTCCTTTATATCATGCCATCGTAGAAATTTTTTATCGCTTATCTCAATTACAATGATGGGAAATGTGAAATGAAAGGAACGGTGGGCTATGATCTTTCCACCTATCAGCATTTGGTGCCATCTCTCATTTCACTCGTCATCGAAAGCATTTCCATCTCCAATCCGACTACTGCGATGAGTGATGGACTAGGGTGAGTTCTTTGTATCACTAGGAATTGCTCTTTGTTAAGTATACATGTGTCTTTGAAACACTTTAGTGACAAGTGATGGAGAATATGATGGTCAATATTCCTTTCATCGGAGGTTTTCCCTTGATCACCAAAGTATGGGCCTAACTTTGAAGCACTATGGTGACAAGTGATGAAATTCAAAAGCATTGTGAGTACATGGGTGGCTACATGGAAGCTTCCTAGGGTATCATCACTATTTTAAAGTACATTTGAAAGCATAAATCAATGGTTGAGGAGAGCCATAGATCATTTTTTAAATCAAAGAGGATCAATGATAGGAACTTAAACTTGAATGGCTCCTTGTTAGTTCACTCACATGAGCTATCTATTAGGCATTAATGGAGAAGACACTCCTTTTGAAAGGCACAAGAAAACTAAGAGGGGGGGTGAATCAGTTGTCACCAAATTCAAACAAAAAACTTCAAACACTTATCAACTTCACAACCACTCAATTCTGTTACTAAGTATGAACATGTAAATAATAGAAAGAAAAATCAACATAGATAACACTAGATTTACGTGGAAAACCCAATAAGGGAAAAACCATGGTGAGGATTAGCTCACAATATAAAGTAATTGCACAACCAAATACAAAGAGGCTCACTGCCAAGGGCTCACTACCCAAAAGGACTCACTGTCTGGATACAAAGGCTCACTGCCTACAGATAGGACTCACTGTCCAAAAGGAGGCTCACTACATATAGAAAGAAAATATAACAAAAAGATCCATCACTAAAAGTTACACACATCCATAGCTTGATCAGAAGGATCGTAGACATCATCAGCTCACTGCTTTCAAGAATCTAATGCATTAAAGTACTGCTACCTCAATTCACTTTCACAAAAAAATGATTCTCAAATTTGTGGCTTGATTGATTGATTAGTTTTTAACATCACAACTTATATTTATACAATCTTCAACCTTATAAAACTTCTCCAAGGTTGGCTACACACGGTTCATTTCATAAATTTAAATTAGGTCGGAAACTCAACATTCCTGCAGTGGAAAGGAATGAGAGTGGACCAAACCAACACTTAACCAAGACCCAAAAAATCATCTCAGATCAATCACATGCTTCCTTAATTAATTCTTAATCCTTCATATGAAGTGTAAACACTAGGTCAGAAAAACTTAATGAAAACACAAATGAACTTTGAAGTACACACTTTCGCAATGAGAAGATAACATGTAGACCACACAACACACTTCACCAATCACTATAACACATCTCATATTCCTTTAGACTCATCCGCATCAACTGTAACAACCTTCAAACCCATAACACTTCTCACCAGTCCATCCAGACTATACAAACACACATAGCAATACTAAAACTCAACTTCCAGAGCAACAAACCATGGACATCTTTTCTAGAACATAGAGAACACCATTACAAGACATACTCTAGATCTGCAAGACTTGAAACAAACTAGTAGCGGACTACGAAGTATAAACATTTCTCCTAGTCCATAGATAAAAAACTTTGTCAAACTAGTTCACATACCATTGAATACATCTTTCACTCTCAATCAAACAAGAAGCTACAAACCAGGAGATATCACCAACAAATGCCCAAAAATAATGCATTAAATCTGCACAAGCATAGGATTAATACATAAGAAATGTGGAGCAAAAACTAGAGCACATTCTAAACATACACAACTCTGTCTTCACTACAACACTTACTAACTCATCATATCAGCACATCTACAACACCATAAAGGTAGCTCCATGTACTCACAACATCTCATCAACATCTCAACTATACATGCACAACCTGCAACATCTTGTACTGTGTTGACATCAATGACACCACAACCAAAATTACTCATACTTACAACAATCTCCCCCTTTTTCATTGATCAAAACACATGATGTGAAAAACCATCAAAGGAACATTCTCAATATTCTCTCTTCCTTTAAACTTCTTCTTTTTCTCTCCCCTTTTACTATTTTTTACATGGAACTCTCTCCCCCTTTGACATCAATGGAAAAGACATCTTTTGATCACTCCTCCTTAGGAGTGCACCCACACAACTCATACTGCAATTATGAAACTTTCTACTCCCCCTGTGGAGTAGACCCATCCATCAGTCCAAATAAATGAAGAATCTATAGATCCACTAGATTGATGCACCTCCATGTGTACCTAGTTAAAATAAGGAGGGCCAATGACCTCCAACTTCTCCCTAAGATACTCAAAAGTATCCTTCAGAAGAGCCTTACTAAATATGTCTACAATCTAATCCTTTGCAGACACATACTCCAATCTAACTTCATTCTCCAATACTTTTTCTCTCAAGAAATGGTATCTGATAGATATATGTTTTGTCCTTGAATGCATTACCAAATTATTTGAAATATTTATAGCACTTTTATTATCACATAAGATAGGTATAGGCTCATCACATATCACTCCTATGTCTTTTAATGTTTGCTTCATCCTCAAAACCTATGTGCAACAAGATGCTGCTGCAATATGCTCAACTTCTACAATGGATAAAGAAATGGAATATTGTTTCTTACTAAGCCATGAAACCAATATTCCACCAAGAAAGAAATCACCACAACTTGTACTCTTTTGGTCATCTACACAACCAAACCAATATGCATCAATGTAAGCATTCAGAGTGAAATCAATATCCTTAGGATACCACAAGCCATAATCTAGAGTGCCCTTAAGATATCTAAATATCCTCTTCACAACGATAACATGTGGCGCTTCTTTCAGATTTGCTTGAAATATAACAACCAAACATACTACATGCATGATATCTAGTCTTGTAGTAGTAAGATACAACAATCCACCAATCATAGATCTATACTTTCTCTGATAAGCTTTAGCAGATTCATCATCTTTACTCAGCTTACATCCGGTCACCATAGGAGTATAGACAGGTTTGGAGTCATCCATTCCAAACTTCTTCATCAACTCTTTGAAACACTTATATTGTGAAATGAATATCCCCTTATCAGTTTGATTCACTTGCAGTCCAAGGAAGAAATTCAACTCACCAATCATAGACATTTCAAATTCTTTTTGCATCTCTTCTGCAAACATCTTACACACACCTTCATTTCCTCCAAAGATGATATCATCCACATACACAACTATTATCAACATCTTGTTTCCTTCAATCTTGAAATAAAGATTGCTATATGTGGAGCCCTTGCTAAAATTTTGCTATGTCAGATATCTGTCCAATCTTGCATACCATGCTATGGGAGCCTGTTTCAATCCATACAATGCCTTCTTTAACTTATAGACCATATTTGGTTTATCTGATAGTTGAAATCCTTTCGGTTGTTCCATGTACACTTCTTCCAATTCTCTATTTAGAAATGTAGACTTTACATCCATTTGATATACCTTGAAGTATTTATAGGCAGAAAATGCCAAGAACATTCGAATTGCCTCCATTCTTTCCACCAGGGAAAATGTCTCTTCAAAGTCTATGCCTTTAACTTGTGAATAACCTTTACATACAAGTCTTGCTTTGTTTCTCACAACTTCACCATTCTCATTCAATTTATTTTTGAACACCCACTTAGTACCATTCACATTCTTGTTTACTGGTCTAGGAACCAGTTCCCATGTCTGATTCTTCTTTATCTGTTGGAACTATTCTTTCATTGCTCTAACCCAACTCTCATCTTTACATGCTTCACTCACAGACTTAGCTTCTATCTTTGAAATTAAACACAGATTTACCTCACCTACCAGCACTCTGCTTCTTATTTTCACACCTTCACTCTTATCTCCAATTATTTGGTCTTCAGGATGATTCTTCTTTACATACTTAGGATTCTTAGGAGCAGGTTCCAAAATCTCTTCCTCTTCTTCAATCTGTTCTTCTTATTGCTCTTTATTCTCTTCTGGTATAGGTTTGCAGATAGATCATTCGGTTCAAGTTCACTTATCTCAACTGGTCTATGCATATTCTCATCAACCTTCACATTTGCACTTTCAACTATCTTCCTCAATCTCTTATTGAAGAATCTATATGCTTTGCTCCTAGTTGAATACCCAAGGAAAATTCCTTCATCACATCTAGCATCACACTTACCAAGGTTCTCATCATTTGTTTTAATGTAACACTTGCTTCCAAACATCTTAAAGTACTTCATAGTAGGAATATTTCTAGTCCACAACTCATAAGGACTCTTAGTGTTGTTACCTCTGATTTGAAATCTATTAAGAATATAAAAAGTAGTGTGGATTGCCTCTCTCCAATATACATTAGGTACATTTTCTTCTTTCATCATAGTTCTTGCAACTTCCTAAACAATCCAATTCTTTCTCTCAACAACTCCATTCTCTTGAGGAGTTTTGGGAGCATAAAAATGTTTGTTTATGTCATGCTCTTCATAAAATGCATTAAACTCACTAGAAGTGAATTATCCATCTCTATTAGACCTTAAACATTTAATTCTCAAGTTTTCTTCATTCTCTACCGTTTCCTTGAATACTTTAAATCTATCCAGAGCATGAGTCTTCTCTCTAAGAAATGTAACCCATGTCATTCTAGAATAATCATAAAAAAAGAGCATGAAATACTTGTCACCATTTAGACTTCCTATTCTTGTAGGTCCAAAAAGGTCAGTATGAACCAATTCCAACATTTTGATAGTTGACTGATATTTTCCTTTAAAACTACATCTAGTTTGCTTTCCCAACCGACAACTCTTGCACACAGTATTAGGCTTTGTGATCTTAGGAAAATCTCAGAACACCTCTCTTGAACTGATCCTGATCAAATTATCAAAGTTTACATGTCCCATTCTCCAGTTCCATAGCCAAATTTTATTAACTTGAGATACCAGGCACTGGCCATCAACACCCTTAAGTTGATAAATATTTCCATGTGTTCTTCTTCTTGCTACAACCATAGTTCCAAACCCTTTTTTGATCTCATAGGTATTATTCTGAAACAAAATCTTGAACCCTTTGCTACACATTTGTCCAAAAATCAAAAGATTATGTATTAAGCCCTTAACATAATAGACATCATCAGTGTTGTGATTTCCATCAAAACTAATTGTTCCTTTCCTAATAATATTTTCTCCAGAATCATCTCCAAACATAACTAAACCACCATCATATTTTTCAAGCTTAGTGAACTTACTTTTATCTCCGGTCATGTGATTAGAGCAGCCACTGTCAATCACCAAATAGTCTTCATCTTGTTTAGCATGAAATGTAGTAACTAGAGTACCTTCCTTCTCATCCTTCTTACTCTCCGAACCACTTTCCCTTGCACATCTTCCAGAGTTAGAAAACATAGATTTATTCTCTAAAGCTAAAAACAAGCATTTATCATCATTTTCCTCAAAATTTGATTCATCATCAGAAATTTCAACATCTTCTTTGACATAATACAACTTCTTGTACTTCTTATCCTCTTTGTTTTTATTATTATCTTTGTTCTTCTTATGTACAACTCTATTTGGAAATCTTGAAGCATAATGACCAATATTTCCATTACTGAAACATTTAAAAGGTAACATACCTTTGTACTTACCGATACCTTTCTTTAACTTCCTTGTAAATTTTGCTTCCAACTCATCTAAACTATCATCCTCCGGATCATCTTCTATCTTTGTAGCTTTAAAGGTTGACTCTATCCTCTCCTCTTTCTTTCCAAGCTTCCTCATCTCAAATGTAGTCAAGGTGCCAAATAGTTGTTCTTTAGTAAAATTCTTAGGATCATACACTTCCTCAATAACTGAGACCTTATGACTGTAAATATCTAGTAAGGTCATTAGAATCTTCTCTATTATATCGTCATTTTCTAGAGTACCCCTTGATTCCTAACTTCATTTGCTGCAAGATCAACCCTTTGGAAGTAGCTTGAAATATCTTCACCTTCTTCCATTTTTAAATTTTCATATATGTGATTTGTTGTCAACTTCTTTGTCAATTTCACTCTATCATTTCCTTCATCAATATCTTCCAACTTCTTCCAAACTTCATAAGTAGTGCCCAAAGAAATAAATTTTGTTTGCCCAGTCTTAGTTAAAACACTGTAGATTGAATACCTTGCTTTCTCATTCTCCTCATGGGCAGAAACCTCATCTGCAGAAGTAAGACCACTTGCTAGTGCAACATATTTCATCTCAACAGCCTTCTAGGTCTTGTAACCAAGAGAGATTATGTAACCTTACATTTGTACTTTCGAGTCACTGTAGTCAGATCCATCAAACATAGGGATCACCAATTTGTGTGCCATTGGATCTACCTCAAGCAGTTAAGATCTTCACCAAGGAACCAAAGCTCTAATACCAATTGTTGAAAGGTGTAAGACAACTTAGAGGGGGGGTGAATCAGTTGTCACCAAATTCAAACACAAAACTTCAAACACTTATCAAATTCACAACCACTCAATTTTGTTACTAAGTATGAACATGAAATGTAAATAATAGAAAGAAAAATCAACACAAATAACACCAGATTTACATGGAAAACCCAATAAGGGAAAAACCACAGTGAGGATTAGCTCACAATATAAAGTAATTGCACAACTGAATACAAAGAGGCTCACTTCCCAAAAGGAATCACTATCCGGATACTAAGGCTCACTACCTATAGATAGGACTCATTGTCCAAAAGGAGGCTCACTACCTACAAAAAGAAAAGATAATAGAAAGATCCACCACTGTAAGTTACACACATCTGCAAGCCTGATCAGAAGGATTGTAGACATCGTCAACTCACTGCTTTCAGGAATCTAACACATTAAAGTATTGCTACCTCAATTCACTTTCACACAACTCTGCTTCTCAAATTTGTGGCTTGATTGATTCATTAATTTGTAACATATTGACTTGTATTTATACCATCTTCAATCTTAGAAACTTTCTCCAAGGTTAGCTACACATGCTTCATTTCATAAATTCAAATTAGGTTGGAAAATCAACATTCCTACAGTGGAAAGGAATGAGAGTGGACCAAACCAACACTTAACCAAGACCCAAAACATCATCTTAGATCAATCACATGCTTCCTTAATTAATTCTTAATCCTTCATATGAAGCGTAAACACTAGGTCAGCCAAACCTAATGAAAACACAAATGAAATTTGAAGTACACACTTCCGCAATGAGAAGATAACATGCACACCACACAACACGCTTCACCAATCACTGTAACACATCTTAGATTCCTTTAGACTCATCCACATCAGTTGTAACAACCTTCAAAACCAGAACACTTCTCACCAGTCCATCCAGACTATATAGACACACACAACAATACTGAAACTCAACTTCTAGAGCACCAGACCACAAACATCTTTTCCTAACATAGAAAACACCATTACAAGACATATTCTAGATTTGTAAGACCCGAAACAAACCAACAGAGGATTGCAGAGCTGAAACATTTCTCCTAGTCCATAGAAAAATAGCTCTATCAAACCAATTCACATACCGGTGAAAACATCTTTCACTCCCCATCAAACCAAAAGCTACAAACTAGGAGATATCTCAAAAAGATTCCCAAAAACAATGCATCATATCCGTAAAAGAATAGGATCAACACAGAAGAAATGTGGACCACAAACCGGAGCACATTCTAAACATACACAACTCTGTCTTCACTACAACACTTAGCAACTCATCAGGTCGGCACATTTGCAACACCATAAAGATAGCTCCATTTACTCAAAAAATCTCATTAGCATCTCAACTATACATGGACAACCTACAATATCCTGTACTGTGTTGACATAAACGACAACATAAATGACAACACAACCAAACTTACTCGTACTTGCAACAACTCTATCTCTGAGTCATTGAGGGTTGTTGATCACTTTCTTTCACAATTGCAATCATCAAGAGTTGAAGAATTTGTCAAGTGAAGAGAAGAAGACGAGCTCTAGGTGAAGAGAAATTAAAGAACAAACTGCTATTTTTTTCTCTAGGTGAGTTGAACTCTATACCTCTGTGAGTGATTTTATAACACTGGGTGATTTAGGAATTAAGTAAATTGCTAGGGTTTGCTACTCCCTGTTAGAAAAGGAATTGAAATTTTTGCATGTAGGGTTTGGGGTAGGGAAGTGAAATTTGTTGAATTTTAGTTTGAACTCTATGAAATTTTAGAATTAAGACTGTAATTCTTAGTCATTTTGAAACCCTAGTTTCTATTACACTGTAACAATGAGTGAGCCTCGTGAACCTTCTACCAAACCTGAGAGGAAACCGACATAGAAAAGGGTCAAGAGACCAAAACCCCAAGATGATAAGCCCAAACTAGAGATACCTAAGGAACTTGCAAGGAAGAGAAATGTTAAGAGATATTACTCTCGTTTCATGGAAGAGGCTCCTAAGGATCTTTCTGTAGAAGTTAAACTAGTTGGAAAGAGAAAAATTGATGAAGGTGCATTGACAAATCACTTTTAGGATTTAGTTGCCAGAGTTGGTGATGTGGTGCTGCCATAGAGTGGTTATGATATGTTTATATATGCTTTCAAACGAAGGTTTTCCAGTCACCCCACTTGTCATCTATAAACTTGTGACATTGGAAAATTGGTTTTCCCTAATGTATTTGTGGAGGTGGACTTGATGCTTGAATTGGAAAGATGTTATGACCCTACTGACAGAACAATCAAGAGATTTCCAGACTTTGTTCCCATGCTAGAAATTTCAAGAATCCAAATAGTGGAAGTTTTCAATTTGAACCCATCTGCAACTGAGTAAATAAGCTTTAGTGCATTGTACAATGAGTATGAGCAAATAAAATTTGCATATAGAAAAAATATTTTTCCAAGACACAAAAGACATGACCTAAAGAAGAATGGTTTACCTTTTAGGCCTCTAGAGTTAGAACCATTTGACTGTGATGATTTTGAAGACTATTTCAAGAATACGACTATGCATTGTGCTAGGTTTTGTATAGGAAGTTTGATATCAAGATGAACATTGCTATGATGGTTTTGGAAACTGATATTTAAAACAAGTATCAAAACATGAATTTTGACTATGCCTCTTATATTGCTGATCACTTGCATGAAGACTTGATAAAGTTGAAAGATGCAACACCTCCATTTTCATGCATACACTATTCTTTGTTAATGCACATGCTATTATGGAAAGGAAAAAAGGTAATGAGGAATTTCATGAAGTTTAGGGAAAGGGATAACATGGACAATGAGTTTCTTATACAATTGTGGACCCATTTCTGGGATGTGCACTGTCTTGAATTTGACTATACTATATTTTAGAATGTTTTTAAGTTTTTGGTGCTGAAGCAATTGGGCTTAAAGGTCATCTACAAAATATCTAGGGGTGTAAAAGAAATCTTTAGGCCCCTGGAATATGAGCAAGATACTACACAAAAATCCAATTGGGGGGATTGGTACCTTCATTCCAACTATACTACAATCAGGATATATGGGTCCCTAGTGCCACCTCATCGACTACCTACATATATGTCTGATAGGCAAGCATTTATGGAACTACAAAATAAGTTGAGAATGTTTAGAGAGATGGAAGGGCATGGCATGCCCAAAATATTGGATGATAAAGGTGAATTGAAGGAGTTTGTAGCATGGAAAGATGAGGTGGGAAATTTACTCCCACACATCAAGCAAATGATCAATCTTACTGATTACACAATGTTGAACCCAACTGCTGATAATATGTTAGGAATTGAATTAAGGATAGATACATTTTTCAAAGAGGCCAGGATATTGATTGATGCAAGATACAACCGGTATAATACAAAAGTGTAGAAATTACTGGACATGCAATGACCAATTGAGGAGGAATATAATACAAGGCTTGAAAAGTTTATAGATTAAGCCTTAGATGAATAATTGTAAAATTTTATCTCTTCCCAGTCTTGAAGATTGATGACAGATGTGATGATGTGAATGGGTTTATGCTTTCCCCTTTTTATTTCTTTCTTGTTTTAAAGTTTCTACTGACTGGATGTGCATGTGGAAGACAATTTTTCTCATGGAAAAGATGCTTTGGAGTGACTACAATGATGAAGGATGCCTTTTGGAAGGTGGGAAAATATTCTTCAACAAATGGAAAGATTTTTTGTCTTATATGTTTTCCCCCTTATTGAAAATGCAAATGTAACCACTTGGGGAAGTTTTGAAATTTAAATTCAAATGAATGCCAAATGTAAAATGTGACTGTAAGTGTAATTTGGCCCGAAGCTTGTTGCTCCCATGTTTTATAAATGGGAATTCAATGCCAATTGCATGAGTCTTTGGTTGGAAGAGGTTTTGAACTCATGTAGCAAGGATTTTGTAATCAAGCACAAAGGAATAAAATAATATTGAGTCTTAGGCATGAATTCTAGTTTTGCAATAGGCATAATAGTTTTATAGTAGTAATGGAATTTGAATGAAGAGTGCAAATTTTGGAACAATTTCTCTCCTATTGTATTTTGTTACTCAAATTATGAATAAAATAATCAAGGATCTTTTATTTTTCCTCAATTATTTTAGTTGGGTGTATGGTTTTATCTTTTCTTTAATTCAAATAATTAATTAAAATGCTTTGATGAGGTCATAGGTTTGTGTGATGGAATACAAGGATTAATAAGTAGTTTCTATTCTAGAAGATCTTGAGTTGTTTTATTGCAAGGCAATATCACAATAGTCCATGAATGCTAAATTTAATTACCGATGTATTACAGTTTGTTGCAAATTTAAGTTTTCTTCCCATGGATAAAGCACTAATCTATTATTTTGGTCATCTTTGATGTAATTGAGTCGGTCCTGCCTATCAAAGAACATAATCTTAAAGAAAAACATTCATATACCTTTAATTTGTAGTAAAGTTTTATAAGAACCAACCATTCCTTGTTTTAGATGGTAATTAGTTTGAGAATTAGACAAATTCTTAAGGGATTATGCCTAATTTGTAGTCTATAGGAATGTATCTATTATTCAAAATGTTTGTGGTAATTTGGCACAAGAGTATCATTTAAAAAATTGTAAGGATCACCCTAATAGGTCTTGCAGAGCCCAAAGTGTAGAGGGAAAGCTTAACAAGCTTTCACCTATTCATTGGCCAATCCTCACCATTGTTGATCATTGAATTATGGAAAATTCATAGGCAATTGCTGAGATTAAGTTTGGTTCTTTAAAAATAACCAACATACCCCACCTATTTTATGAATTTCAATATACAAAAATTAAGGGCACAACCATTATCTAATAACACCCTCTTTACTTTGTGCTTAGAAATGAGGACTTCAATTTGTAGAGGACAATTATGGCAATTGGAGGCATGTCATTTTGAATAAAGCACAACTAATAAATAGATGAAAGTTTTCCTACTAATTCTTGAAACTATGTGTAGTCAATGTTGGTAGAGACATGAGTGTCTTGTATTGCCTTGGTGAGGATATATTTGTGGATAGAAAAAGACTTCAAAAGGTCTAAAATAGAGATTTGTGTAGAGGTTTTTCCAAGATGATCTAGAATATTATAATGCTGACTTTCTGGAGGCAAATAGGGTGCATTAGATGGTCTTGGGATGGTGATTCAACCTTGTTGAGTGGTGATCACACATTGAGGTTCTTTGGATTTTACTCTAATCATGGAAACAAATAGATCAAATTGCATGATGCAACTAACCACATTGTCATAATTAAAGGGGACCCTAGTATAATCAACACTATTGGTCTAGTTGTTTTGGCTATTATTTTAGGGCTTGAACCAACATTAGCATTGGATGTGCTAGGTCCTTAGGAGTTCTTCAGAAAAGAATTTTGGTATATCTAGAGTTGATCATTAGACAAGGTGGATTGATTCCCTTCTAAGGTAATGTCACCTTTATCAATGAGGTCCTAGACATAATTATTGAGCTTCATACATTTATTGGTAGAGTGTCCCTTAATCCTATGATAATCATAATACTTGGTTTCTTTAAACCAATTAGGCTTTGGTTTAGTGTCATCAAAAGGTTGGGTAATTGGATAGGTGACCAAATTAGCTTGAAATAGTTTACGAAACACTACATCAAGGGGTTCTCCTAAAGGACTGAAAAAGAGTTTGACATTACCTTGATTAGGAGGTTAGGATGTTCCTTGGTGAATGGATATTGCATTTGTAGTAGGAAAGATAGGAACATTTCAATTAGCTTGAGATGTGTTAGCCAACTGGATATGTTTGGTATTTGTTACACCATCATTGTTAATATTTTTGGTTTTATTCCAAAAAAGGGATTTATCATTAGAGGGTTTATCAGTGTTTTCCTTATAAATTTTGACTAAACCCTTAGCTACAAGCACACTTTCCATGGTGACACCTTTCGCAACAATCTCATCAAACGAGGATGCAAAATGGATGCACAAATGAAAGGACATTTTCATGTGTAAGTTTTCAACAAAGATATTCACCAATTGCTTTTCAGGTAAGGACCATAAGAAATGACTATCCTAGGCTCTCCACCTCTGTAGATAGCTCACACAACTTTCTCTACTATGTTGTTTATTAGCACACAGGTCAAGCATGTTGACCTTGTGTTCAATATTATAAGAGAAATGTGCTACATATTTTTTTTGGAAAAGTCTATAAAGGTAGAAAAAAACCATGAGGGAGGTGTAAAAACCACTCCAATACATGTCCACCTAATATTTGAGGGAAAAAATGAAGGAGGTATTTATCATTGTAGGAAACCTCTTGAAAAGTCATATAGAATTATATAACATGACCCTAGAAGTCACTTTTCCCTTTGTAGTTATCAAATTTGGGGATCTCAAATGTTTGGGAAAGGGTGTAGTGGTGATGATGCGACCAAAGGGATGCGAGAATAGTTACTCAAATTTAAAGGTATTCTTAGTATTACTCACTTGCAAGTCCTTGAGTGTGGATTTCATGTCCTCCTAGTCTTGATTAGGTATTGTGGATTAGGGAGGAACTGCTAGATTGGAACTCAGATGATTGGTGTATGGATTATGTGGAGGTGGGAGATAATGAGATTGCTTAGGAGGTGGACTATTATATGATGGTTGTTATGATGATTGAGATGGATAAGTTTGTTGTTGTAATTGATTCTGATATGGTAGTTGTTGTGAAGGATGGGAATATGAAAATTGTTGAAGGAGGTTGTTAGGTGGTTGATGAGATGGATGACATTGATAGTGAGAAGGGTATTGGAGTGCATTCCCATAGGATTGTGTGGGATGTTGCAATGGATGTGATTGATAATTGTGTGAGAAATTTAGTGGTTGATGAGTTGGTTGAGAGGGGTATGATTGAGATGTATATGGGAGAAAATTGGTAGGAGGAAGTTGAGGATTAGCATATTGTTGTGGGGGTTGTTAAGATTGATATGAAGAGTATGGAGGTGGTTGAGGTGGATATGATTGATGCGTAAGGTCTTGCAGGATGTAAGGAAGTTGAGTATGGCATGGTGTAGTGGGATGTTGATAATGATATGAATCTTGTGGTACAAGAGGATCCACATGAGGTGTTGGTGTAGGGTATTGATGATATCACGAAGAGAAATATGAGGGTGGAGAATTAGGATGAGATTGAGGCAAATGATTGGGATAGGATTCTTGTGGAGAATTGGGATAGGATTGTAGGACATTAGTAGGAGGTGGAACATGGGAAGAAGATGGAATTGGGGCATGGGAGGTATGACATACCGGTTGAACTGCTACATGAGGAACATGATCGGGTACAAATGTAGGTTCATTGCTCATGCGAACCATCATATTACCTTGAGATGGGTGATGAACTAATGCTTGTGATGTGGGATTTGTTAGAAGCCAAGATCAGACATGCAAACCAAAAAACCTTCCATAGAAGAGAAAATTAGAAAAAACAAAGCTATTGCAAGAAGATGTGCAAAATATTATTATTCAGGAATTCATAATTACATGAGATGATTATCTTTATAAAAGAAATGTATGCATAACCCTAATCTTATCTTGAGCAACAAGATAGCTCAACAAGATAAGGATGACAACTATTAACTTAGGAATTAAAATATTGCCTAATAAAATTGCAAGTGTAATTAATGTTAGAAACAAAAATCAGACATGCAAACCAAAAAACCTTCCACAGAAGAGAAAATAAGAAAAAGCAAAGCTATTGCAAGAAGATGTGCAAAATATTATTATTCATGAATTCATAATTACATGAGATGATTTGCTTTATAAAAGCAATGTATGCATAACCCTAATCTTATCTTGAGCAACAAGATAGTTGAACAAGATAAGGATGACAACTATTAACTTAGGAATTAAAATATTACCTAAGTAAACTTATGCAAGTGTAATTAAATAATTAATTACACCAACACCCCCCCATAAGTCAACTTAGGGAGACTAAAAAATCATGCACCTAAAACTAAGATGAATGCAAGAAAGCATGAATGGGTCTCAACAACAAGGCCAGATCAGGTACCCATGTACAAATGCAATAATGAGGTAGAGAAGGAAAACCCAGTGGGACAAAACCCCCCCTACAATGAGATGATTGCAACAAAGAAGCACTGGAAGAACACTATGGAGTAACACTAGAATCAAAATCCGACAAGAAAGGAAAGATACTTTTGTCTACAAGAAACCAAATGAGAATCACTGATTGACTCAAGGAATCATGATAATGCAACAACAAACCCAATGCCATGGAATACTAGAAAAATCACAAACTAGAAAAACCCTGGAATCTATGAAACAACAGTAGATAAAATGATGCCCCCATAAGAGGGAATGATATGATAAAAGAATCTAGAAGCCATGTATTTCGATGCTGATGCCAAACTGTCACTAAAAATAATCCATATGAGTAAATACCATGAAGATTCTGGAACATTAACCACAAATTTAGTGGCCCTCAAACTGAGATGTGACCCAATGCGGATCATTAACTATAGGATCTTAATTTGAAGTGTGAACTGATGTGAATTTGATATGTGTCAAGCAAGAGCAAGATGTGTCCAAAAGAAACTAAGAAACCAGATACAACCCATGCGAGTTGACATCAAAAACAAGATGGAGATCAAAGTGAAACTACACTCTAATCAGATCATTATGCAAGAAACCGCCCTAATGGAACTTTATCTCAGTTCATTTATTACAATAACCCAATGATTGTAAAAAGGAGAGAATGAAAAAAATTAATAAATAAAAAATTGAAATGGATGCTAGATTTGTGTAGAGGACAGAATCAACTTTTTGATGTCATGAGAATGGCGAAAAAAGGATCATTGAGTCAAAAGATATGCCCTCTGAAGCAAAATCTGAACATCTAACTTCAATAGGAAAAAAATCCCACCAAACAGAAAAATATCTAAAAAAAAACTACCCCATTAGAAAATTGGGCTTGCCAGCTTTTCAGCGATATCTCATTTCAAAAAATTTGCCTCTGGGATCAAAAGTTATGCCAAAATGAAAAAAATAGCTATAGAAGGGCAATTCAGGGTCAACAAAGGCTAAACGAGCGCAAAATTGTAGCTCCTTTCGGCCTAGCCCTTGGTCCACCATATGACCATAGGCGCGGCTGGAGCAAAAAGAAACTCACCACTAGGCGGGTGGCAGGCAGGTGGGGCTAAGGTGGCGCCACTCTTGGTGCTGCTGATGGGGAAGCCCCCTGCAGGATAGCTCGTAAACATTGATTTGACCAAGGTGGAGGGCAGAAGGGGTACGGGGGTGAAGAAAAAGTGGCCAATGTAGATGGAGAAGGCGCCGAAGAATGAAGTAGGTGGGAGAAGAAAATATGGCAAAGAAAAAGCCAATTGAGGGTATATGTTGGTTGGCAGGTGAAGTACGGTGGGCCGACCAAGGATTGTCAGATTTGACAGGTCCTGGTACGCCGGTACCAAAATCCCACAAAGAATAACAACAAACCCTAAAAAATCTGCCAGAAAATCCACCATATAAAATTTAATATGCCCCACATAATTTTTAAAGCCTGATTTAAATAAATATTTTGAAGAACATAATAATTTTTTTATTTTTTTTATTCTGCAACTGTATCGTACCCTGTACCTGGCGGGCCGTACGACTTGCTGGGTAAATATATTTTGCCTCATGAACAACCGACGAAAAATATAGGTGAGTTATATGTTGATTTTCACCTCTCAGATGCTTTGGATCTAATGGCGAGGTCCGATCTACCTCAAAATGCACAAGGAGTGTCACAACTCCTAGATTTGGCAAATCTTCAAACCCTCATAACTTTGGCATAAAATGTCGGATTTACGTGAAACAAAAGTTGATCTTGATTTTTTTGACAACCCTGGACTCAAAAATGAGCTTAGATTTCCTCCAACATGTGCTGAATGTGACCATGCAAGAGAACCCAATAGAGAGACAAACTCAAGAAGATCTTGCAGCCATAGCCAGAAATAGGCTCAAGGCATGAAACCCTCAAGGGACCCCGAACTACTCTGCACTGAATCTCTCCAAAATCTAAGAAGGGGCTACATATCAAGGCTTTGATACCATGCTAGAAACCAAGATCAAACATGCAAACCAATAAACCTTCCGCATAAGAGAAAATCAGAAAAAGCAAAGCTATTGCAAGAACATGTGCAAAATATTATTATTCAGGAATTCATAATTACATGAGATGATTTTCTTTATAAAAGCAATGTATGCATAACCCTAATATTATCTTGAGCAACAAGATAGTTCAACAAGATAAGGATGACAAAAGTAAACTTATGCAAGTGTAATTAAATAATTAATTACACCAATAGGATTTTGGGTGTTCTGATGGATTGGACCTTGAAACTATGTAGATGATGTAAGATCAAGACCATGAATAGGAATAAGGCCTGAATTAGATCCTAATATAGGAATTCAAATGGGAGATGGAGGAACTTGTATTACTACATCATTCCTAAAATCTAGTATGGTCCAATGGTTTTTAGGAGGAGCTTGAGGGTGTTGAAAAATGGAAGGTGAACAAAAATAATATAAGATTAAATCAACTATAAATCAGATATAGTAGTGTTTACCATATGGAGTTTATATCAACAAAAATAATGAAATCATAGAACAAAAAAATGAACATCAAAAACATTGTTTAACATGGAGAAACCCTTTCGAGAAAAAAAACCAAAGAAGAGATGAATATATTTTATTATCAAAAAATGTGATTATAATACATCCACTCTAACTCCTCTTCAACCTTCAATCTGACAACATAACCCCTACAAAGAAAACTTGAAGAAAACCATTACCATCTCCAGTTTCAAGCACTTGTTATATATAATAATTCAACCCATGAAGAATGGTGTCGAAATTGGAAAAATCCTCATGCCACCACCTTAGAATCATCAATTTATAATCATAGTGATCACTTATAGATGCTCTTACATCTAACATAAGGCATCTTTCATGCATGGGTGCCTAGGGACCAAGATAAAAAAGATACCATCATAGATGTCAAAATCGTCATAGAATCTTATGACAGGTGTCATAGTTTTCATAGCTATCATAGATGCTCTTATAAATTATGATAGTTTTCATAACATATCATAATGCTAGATTACCAAGGTGGATGCCTAGAATCTCCATATTAACCATTTCACCACTACTGTGATAACTATCTAGTAAAATTAACATAGTAACTCCCTACTGGTAAAAGTATAATTATCGAGGCCAATAAAAAATTAATTACCGTTGTCGATGAAACCTTTTATCCCTTATGAGTGAATTACAAACAATATTAGGAGTAATTAACTTACATAATATTTTCAAGGTTGATGGAACCTTTATCCCAACATTCTCCCACTTGACATCATACATTGTAGATACATTCATAGGAAAAAATAAATATAAACCAACTAAGCACAAGTAACAAGGCCCATGGCCTTCCTACACCAAGTAAAATTCTTTGTGCTCATGGGTTTGGTAATTAAATTTGAAATTTTTTCCTATGTGTCAATCTACTTCAACTCAATTTTACTATTAGAAATCAATTCATGAACAAAATGGTACTAAATATCCACATGTTTAGTTCGTGCATGATACATCAAATTCTTAGCTAAATGAATTGCACTTTGACTATCACAATTAATCTAAATATTTTTGCAATAAAAACCAATACCAATACACAACCTTTGTAACCAAATTGCCTCCTTAGAGACATGATTAGCAGCCATATACTCTACTTCTATGCTAGATAAAGCAACTGTAGCCTACCTTTTACTCATCCAACTCACTGCTCCTTCAAACAGAGTAAACACATACCCACTGGTGGACCATTGACTGCCCAAGTAACCTGCCTAATCTGCATCAACAAATCCATGCATGTCCAATGAATTAACCATATTATTAGTACCATGATAAAGAAAAAAATAACCATAATACCTCACAAATATCTAAATTCCCTCTTAACAAAAATCCAATGCTCTTTACTAGGATTAGACATAAACCTGCATAGAACTCCCATTGCTTGGGATATATATGGTCTAGTGCAAAAAAATTGCATACATCAAGCTACCGACGACACTAGCATAAGGAACTTTAGAAATATCCTCAAAATTATCATCAAAATTAGGACACATATCTAAGCTCAACTAGTACCAACCGAAAATGGAATACAAACCAACTTATAGTCATGCATATTAAACCTTTGCAAAATGGTATCAACATACTTAATCTAACTTAACCAAAGCTTTCTATGACCCAGATCCCTATTGATCTCCATCCCAAAAATGTATTTTTTATCCCCCAAGTCCATATCAAATGTGCTATAAAGTTGTCTCTTGAGCTCACTAATCATCACCTTTCTGTTACCAATAAATAACATATCATTAATATACAAGACAATAATTAGGATTTGATCATCAATAACCTTAATGTACACACAATGATCCTCTTTTCTCCTAAGAAAACCTAAATTTAATAAAAACAAATCAAAATTCTGATACCACATCCTAGATGATGGTTTCAAACCATACAAAGATCTCTTTAACCTACAAACAAATTGTTCTCTTTGCTTCACATGAAAACTATCAGGATGTCACATATAATCTCCTCCTCAAGATCCCCATGCAAGAAATCAGTTTTAACATCTATTTTCTCTATCTCAAAATCACAAGCAACAACAATAGATAATAAGAATCTAATATAAGTCAATTTAGCGAAAGAAGAGAAAATTTCACCAAAATCAACTCCCTCTCTCTAGGAGTATCCCTTAGCCACTAATATGGCCTTTTATTGCTCTAATTTACCATCTACTCCAAATTTATTTTTAAATACCCATTTACATCCAATGGGATTCCTTCCTTTGGGTAAAATAACAAAGTCCTAGGTGTACAACTACCCAAAGCCATCATCTCCTCCTGCATGGCCTTCAACCAAGACTCACTTTCCTCTGAAGAGAGCTTCCCTGAAAGACATAGGTTCATTTTTAATACTCAATAAATAAAATATACAATGGAAAATTTGGTGGGCTATACCTATCGACTAGATTTTGTTGTCTTGTGGATATTCTGAGAATATGATTATGGGGCTCTTGATGTCCTTGATCTTAATCAACCACTTCCAAATTTTCTTTCTCATATTCTTCAATTTGATTAGTAAATTCATTTCAAACCTCATCTTCTTCCTCCTCATCCTCAAGTCCAACTCTCTGTTCTTCCCGAGGTGCAACTTCCTACTTAATTTTAAAATGCACTCTCTTTTCCTTTGGCTATTCAAGATAAAAAATAACACCAAGTTCCCTGAAAATAACATCTCTAGAAAATATATTTTCTTGGTTAGAGGATTCCATAACTTGTAACCTTTTACATTATCACCATATCCAATGAAAATACACTTTGTAGCTGTAACGCTGAAAATGAAAGGGATTTGCACAATAGACACAAAGAAGATCGTTAGAAGCACACATGCATACAATACTAAAATCTAAAATGCAAATTCATTCGTTAAGCAACAAAGAACATGGGAAAGTAAAAACATAATTAAAAACTAAAACAATCTCACCAATCTTCAAACGTATTTCCATGATTCATCTCGATTTCCCTTCTCCATTTTGCTTGTGTAGTATAATTGCCCTCAGATTTTCAAGTTCGTGCAAGTATAGCCTAAGATAGTGATTAGCAAAATATTGAAGATTCAAGACAAAAGTGCTCTCCAAAGTTACAAAATTCGCGAGAGAGATTGGAATGAAGAATGATAAATCAATTTATAGAAAATTGATTATTCGAACGACAGGCCAAGATCGAAAGATCAATGGACGGTTGAGATTGACTGATTAGACATGCATTCTGATAACTGACAGTGATGACATGAGTGATTCGAATTAGAAATAGAATTAAAGATTAAATAAATGATTTAATCTTCAGTTCAGCATTCGAAGACATAAGAATTATCTTTGCATGACAAATATAAAGATTGATTAAATCAACTCTTCGTTCGAACGCACGCACAACACTTAATTAATTAAATAATAATATTTAATTAATATGCATGTGCACACAAATGAGTTAGAATTGGATGATTGAATGGTTAGACAAGGAGATTACTCGAGAATGCCACTCAGACATCAAATGAATAGTTAACTGAACGATTAAAATAGATGTCGAGTCGAGTAAAAGTGAATACTTAGATAACTCACATAATTATCTAAAATATAGAAGAATGTGTTAAAATATAATTTATGAATTAAATAATTCATTTAATTCAAGAGACAATATTCGAAGGATAATTAAATAAATAATATTTATTTAAATAAGTGATGAAAGGACTCAAAATGAATAATTAAATAAATTAAGAATTTATTTAATTATAGTTGAAATATGATAAAGAATAAATTAAATAACGATTTATTTAATTTAACCGGAAGAATAAGGTTAATTAGTAACATAATTAAATAACAAGCATTTATTTAATTAATAGAAGAAATAAAGAAAAGTGAATTAATTAAATAATTGAAATTATTTAATTAATAAAGAATTAATGTTAAGATGAATAATTAAATAATTGACATTATTTAATCATGACCATGAATAATACGAATTATGCAGAATATGGAAGTCGCAGGCTTAAACCAGATTTCGGTGTCTACATTTGCCCCTCTTTGATACAATGTCACTTAGGCATTGTGTCAAAGAAAATCGATAAGAAATATGCCCCAGTAATGCTCTAGATTAGAATAGGTGAAGGTATGCCCCCTCGGGAAAATTGACAAATTTCCGAAATGTTCAGAAAAATTTGGAAATGCGCCCGATTAGTCCAGTAGATAGGCAGAAATGTAATGCAGTTGACGAAATTGGGTTCGAAAATGGGAGGGATGGGTACGGGATGATAGAAAATGGAAGTTTACATGGCCAGTAGGAAATAAATGCCACCTAAGCCCTAGGTATATATTGGAATTGGGGTGAAAAACTATTCATTTGCACCCACCTAGCTTTGAGATTAAAAAATTTGCTCTGACTTTCTAGCGAGGATGTCTCCAGTTCCAGCCACCCATCATCGTGCATACAGGATCCAGACATTCCAGAGACCAGCCGGCACGGACCCCCAGATATGGACCTAAAACTTACCTTTTGAAAATTTGTGATTTGCGCGTATTTTAAGACATTTATTGCATTTTAAGTTATGCGTCACGTTTTATTTTGCACCGCATGTGACTATGAAAAGCCGCATGTGAATTTTAACGCCGGTCGGTTAGCTTAGGTTTTAGCGAATAAACGCATGTGTTTATTTTGTTACGCATTTGAAATTTTGCAACGCATGTGCATATTAATAGACACATTTGTTTATTTTGATACACATGTGATTTCCTGAAACGCATATGAATATATATAGCCACATTTGCTTATTAGAAATGCATTTGAGATTATGCAACGCAAATGATAGTTTTATGACGCATGTGATTATTATTAACCGCATTTGATTAATAATGACGCACATGTAATTTTTGAATCGCATTTGTGGAAAAGCGACGCATGTGTAAAAGAATGACGCATTTGCAAAATAACGACGCATTTGCATTTTATGTTAAAACAGTCAGGTTGCATTAGAATAGATGATCCAGGCTAACATGAGGCATGTATGATGTTGGTGAGGTTGTACTTGACCCTATCTATACACGTGAGTCGAGACCCACGACGTTTCGATTCAGAGACAGCCTGCGGTCGGCCGAGCGACGGACTCTATGGCATTTAGGTTTGTTGCATGTTACCGATATACCCCAGATTCGGGCAAATCGGGGACTACTGACGGCACTATGTGAGCGGTGGCACTCAGAGACGTCCTCATTCCATCTTCCAATTGGAGAGGCGACAGTGACCCTAGAGGATGTATATAGGATACTAAGACTGCCGATTAGAGGCACACGGGTAGTCTATGATACCCAGAGGGGTATAGCTGAGATGTGCAGATATTACCCCCACGCTGACGTTAGACAGCTAGGGGTGGATGACTATGAGATCAGATGGCGGGTGTTAGCCCAGAGGTATAGACAGTTAGACTGTCTAGTGGCGACCTTGATAGGCGGTATAGTACTACCTGACCACCGAGGACATGGATTCCCTGTGGGATGGGGTGAGATGCTAGCGGGCATGCTGGAGTGCCGAGTTGTATATGCCTGGGGTTCGTGTGTGCTAGGGATGTTATACTTCCACCTGCATGACATTGCCTATAGAGAGGCGCAGTCGATGAGCTGCGGTACCACGCTCCTGATGGTATGGGCATGGGAGCATATCGCTATATTCAGACCACCGGTTACGGTTGATGTACCTCATGGGGCGCCATATGCTTTCCGTTATGCGGGGGCCACCACTCAGCACCATATTGGGGACACTGGTTATTTCAGACACGCTATAGACTTGATGCAGGAGTTCACATGGAGACCGTACCTAGACTGTGAGGTGTGGTCAGATGAGGACGAGCACCTTCCATTCTGCAGACAGACAGTATTTGGTGGGACAGAGAGTGTCCCACATGCATATTATAGAGTGGCAGTTGCTGGACCGGGTCCTGAGACAGTATGGAGAGGTACAGGATGTACCTCGAGGGAGAGCAGAGTTTGCCAGGTTGTCACGAGAGGTATTGCTATGGGGACCAGAGATTCCAGTCGCCACTGCAGAGGCGAATATTGATGGTTTACAGGCATAGCCATGGGGATGGAGGGACGGACCAATAGATGCAGAGACCACTCCAGCTTATGATCAGTGGTGGGCAGTACACAGGCCGATTCCCTTGACAGATCCAGGGCAGCCAACACCAGTAGAGCGGCGTGGGACAGGTCCCAGAGGCAGGCGAGGTAGAGGGAGAGGCCGAGGAGGAAGAGGAGGTCGTGGTGATGGAGGGGATGATCAGGGCAGCAGGGCGAGCTGACAGGTGGAGTTGCAGGAGAGAGGAGGCGTGGTCAGGAGAGAGACGAGGACCAGCCTTGTCACCGCCACATAGAGCAGGGCCCTATGACAGACCTCCCATAGCCCAGAGATCAACAGGTTCCCAGCATCATTCTCCCACACACTCTCGACATGATGGCAGTGGCAGTTCAGGATAGAGATATTGCTTGAGATTCATTTGAGACATTGTATTTTGATCTTATAGCCTACGGGCTTCCATGTATTTGTGATACATTATGACATTGTTATGTGACACAGTTGAGTGATATATATATATATATATATGATTTTGGTGGCGATTCCGATGATATGCATTTCTATTTATTGATTATGCAGTTTTTATTTATACATGTGATGTTTATATGACATGCCTATGTGATGGATGATTGTATGTACTTTATGATGTTTATACAATTAATGAGATAATGTTGATTCTATGTGATGTATGATTCTATATGATGTTAATTCTATATGATTATGAGATGCCATGTGATGTGATATGTATAATGCAGACGACATGTGATGCTATACAAATGTAATGCGATGCACGTATTTATAATTGATTTGTACATGAAAAGCTTATAATATGTATTGGTTTTTAATGATTATTGTCTATGATGCCATGGTGATTTAGATGTAAAATATGCCTATATGTATGAATGTTTCTAACATGTATGTTGATGCAGGATGATGTACACCGTTTTGTGTCACAGGACTCTGTCATAATGCAAGAAAGAAGAACTGTTAGTGCGGAAAGAAAGATCAAGCAAGAATGAAAGACAAAAGATAGATGTTAGTATTAGGAATCTTCGATATTTTTCTGTATCACAAAAGGTTTTGCACTTTATCATCATTGGGCGGGACTAATACAAATGGAGAAAAACACCATGATATGACATAGATCAAGGTGTGCAAGGTCATCCACTTGCTAATAACAGACAGTCGCAGACAAGGATTGTCAATAACTCATACTAAGGGCACAAGTTGCCCCCGTCTTTTTGTCAGGACAAACCACAGACAACAAACAAAGTAAAAGACGGGTCATGATACGTCATTGCTCCTCTAAATCCTTCATGGGACATCCTTGAGGAAACTAGTAACATGACTCAAAATCAAAGTTTAAAAGACAGTCGACAGACAGCAGTCAAAGAAAATAGAATCCTGATACATCATTGCTTCTCTAAATCCTTCATGGGACATCCTTGAGAAAGCGAGTAACATGAATCCCAGTCATCAATCGAAGATAAATGATAAGATAAATAAGCCATAAAGTCAAAAAGCCAGTAAAATATTTTCCAAAACATGATTTGTTTGTTTGATTTGTTGATCGATAGAGCCTGATTTCAAGAGATACACATACCAGATAAGACTGTGAGTCTGGTTTCGATGTTGTGACTATCTGTATAAGGCATGACAAAGCATGGTTTCAGAAAGTCATGTATCGTATAAGACGTTGAGTCAGATGCCGTTGATGTGATAACCTGTGTAAGGCTATGTTTGATTGTTTGACCCTGTCGATTATGCAGGAAGGACTCATCCTGTATAAGACATAGGTTGATTGTTTTGATAACGTCTGTTTCCAAGAAGGACACATCCTGTAGCAGACTGTTGGTTGATTTGTTTTGATTGTTTTGTTTGGCAAAGTGTTTGATTTGACTTAGAGATATTGCTGACTTGTTCACCAGATTAATGCATGACTTGATATGATGTGTGGACAATTGACTGTGTGTGACGACAAACCCTAAAGGACTGACCTAGTGCGGCCTCGGGGGCTCATCGATTGATGGCCTTGCCTACGTTATACATGCAAAGACCTCGTAGTTCGACTTGACTGCGACCGACAAGACTGACTACAAAATAAAAGATGTGTGTGAAAGTGAATGTGATGAACCCTAATGGACTAACCTAGTGCGGCCTCAGGGGCTCATCGATTGCTAGCCTTGCCTACGTTATACACGTAGAGACCTCGTAGTTCGACACAACCAATGACCTTGTCATATAGACATATGGATTGAATCATGAATTTATACAGACAAACCTAAACAGATGACCTAATGCCTCGGGGGCACATCGGCAGATGGCCTTGCCTACGTCCAGTCAAGAGGCAACGTAGTTGACAAACGACAAAGACTGACAAGTGTGACTGCTGACTCTGTTTTTGGATTTTTGAAATGTTTTGATTTTTTTGTCGTTTTGAAGTTTTCTGATGTTTTTGTGTTTTCTCAGGTCATTTTGCGATGTTTATGGATTTTCCATGGTTTTACGTCTTCAACACAGCCAATGTAAGAACCAATATGACACACGTCAAGTGTTTGCCCCCAGTCAGTATAAGACCAATTGATAATGAATAGGGTAAAACGGGGGATATGAAATGCACTCGATGTCAATCGTTCCAAGTTATGGGAAAGACTACCACTTATTATGAATAATATATACAAACGACGGACAGGGTAGTGGACTATGTACAATGGAGTGGGCTATGCACATGAAAGTGGACTATATACACAGTAGGTATATGTACAAGGATAGTCAGTATGTACAGGGATAAGGACTATGTACAGGGAAGTTTTTGGATAATAGTTTGTATGTTTTGATTTTATTTGTCGTTTTGAAGTTTTCTGATGTTTTTGTGTTTTCTCAGGTCATTTTGCGATGTTTTTGGATTTTCCATGGTTTTACGTCTTCAACACAGCCAATGTAAGAACCAATATGACACACGTCAAGTGTTTGCCCCCAGTCAAGTATAAGACCAATTGATAATGAATAGGGTAAAACGGGGGATATGAAATGCACTCGATGTCAATCGTTCCAAGTTATGGGAAAGACTACCACTTATTATGAATAATATATACAAACGACGGACAGGGTAGTGGACTATGTACAATGGAGTGGGCTATGCACATGAAAGTGGACTATATACACAGTAGGTATATGTACAAGGATAGTCAGTATGTACAGGGATAAGGACTATGTACAGGGAAGTGGACTATGTACAAGGTAGTAGAATAATAGTAGACAAAGGAGCAAAGTTGAGTACACATGGCGCCTGTTTGCCAGGTTTTCACCATGGTACCTATCCAAGGTGCCACCGAAGTGGTTTTCACCATTGGACGAATGATTTGTCTTTACTATTTTTCATATTATCTAATTTTTTTGGTGTTACCAAGACGCCTGTTTGCCAGGTTTTCACCTTGATAACAATTTTTTTGATTTTTTGATTTTTTTGTATTTTTGCTAAATAAGACAAAGGACTCCCAGAAGCTATGCGTAGAACTTTTTTAGATGCATACTATTGATTTGTGAGGACAATGGTTCGCCTTCAGGGGTAGAGAGTTGATACGCTCCTGATCCAAAAGCTTCAGTGACAACATAAGGTCCTAACCAGTTAGGTTCAAACTTTCCTGGTTTTTCTCTTTCTGCTTGATTCTTTGGGTTCTCCATTAAAACCAGGTCACCAATGTCAAAATTTCTGTTTAAGACCCTCCTGTTATAGCTACGACGAAGGTGATTCTGATATGCTTGGAGATGGTCTAGTGCCTTCTGTCTTCGTTCATCTAAGAATTCTAGCTCATGGAGTCTCGACACTCAGTACTCTTCATCATCAATGTGGCCTTTCAAAGATACCCTTAGGGAAGGAATCTCGACCTCAATAGGTAGAATGGCTTCAGAACCAAAAACAAGTGAATATGGGGTAGCACCAGTGGGAGTACGGATACTTGTGCGATAGGCCCATAAGGTAGGGTTAAGCTGTAAATGCCAGTCACGACCAGCATCATTGACAGTCTTCTTGAGGATTCGAATGATGGTCTTGTTAGACGCCTCCGCTTGGCCGTTACCTTGGGGGTAATATGGAGTGGAAAAGTGATGTTGGATATGAAATTCATCACATAGGTGGCAGACTTCTTGGTTCTTAAATGGGCGGCCATTATCAGTGATTATGGACTGAGGGACACCATATCGACAGATGATATAGTTTAGGATAAATCTAGAAATCTGTGTGCCGGTAATGTATGTCATAGGAATGGCTTCAATCCACTTCTTAAAGTACTCAGTGGCAGTGATAATGAACTTGTGTCTATTAGATGATGTGGGGTGGATCTTACCTATGAGGTCGAGTCCCCATTGGGAAAAGGGCCATGGGGACGTGATAGGACAGAGCTCCTATGCTGGGGCATGTATCAAATCTCCATGAACTTGACATTGGCGGCATTTTGTTACAAAGACATATGAATCTTTTTCCATAGTAGGCCAGTAATAACCCAGTCTCATAATCTTTTTGGCTAAGGTAGGACCGCTAGAATGTGAACCACATATACCCTCATGCACCCCACGCAAGGTTGATTGTGCTTCAGTAGAATCAAGACATCTCAGTAGGGTATTATCTAAGGCACATCTATATAAGGTGTCTCCGACGATGGTGTATTTGGCTGACTTACGGAGGAACGCCCTACGTTGGTTATTGGATAGGCCAATGGGTATGACTTCGGCATGAAGGTAATCATAGATTTCTTTGTACCATGGGGAATCAGGACCAACAATGTCACACACCATTTTAGAATCTGGGATATCGTAGGCTGGGACCAAAAGCTGTTCGACCAAGAACTCAAACTTAGGCACGTTGTTAGGAATGTCAAGGAGTGAGGCAATTGTAGCCATAGCGTCTGCTGCTTTGTTTAAAACATGAGGTATCTGATGAAACTTGACTTTGTCAAAATACTCTTTAAAGCTATCAGCCATGCGCTTGTATGGAGCAAGCTTCTCTTCCTTAGTCTCATAATCATCATTTACCTGTTTGATTACTAGTTGAGAATCACCATAAACTTTGTAAAACCTTAATTTTCCACTTAGTAGCCATCGTAACCACGTACTAGAGCTTCATGCTCTGCCATGTTGTTGGTATGGAAATGCAATCTGAATGACTTAGGGATGGAATCTGTGGTGTGATAAACAATACCCATTTTGAACCATGATTTGTATTGAGCCATCAAAGTACAGTTTCCATGTTATGTTTGTGTCAATTGTGAATATGAACTCATCAAGAAATTCTACAACTAATGGGTGATCTGCATGTATGGGTGTGTCAGCTAACTGATCAGCAATGACCTGTCCTTTAATAGCCTTTCTTTCTACATACTAGATATCATACTCACTAAGTATCATAACCCATTTGGCCAGTCGCACTGTTAATGCTTCCTTGCTGAGAAGATATTTCAACGGATCTATTTTAGCAATCAACATTGTTTGATGGTTTAGCATATAGTGCCTCAGTTTTTAGGTAGCAAATACTACTACAAGACAAACGTTCAATGTTACACTATAGTTGAGCTCATAACCACTAAAGAATGGGTGATATAATGAAGCGCCCTTTCATGACCTTCGCTTACGTCATTACACATTGCAAGCAATGCTCCGGTGATGAATGGGTTACTGTGATATAAAGAATCAACGGCCTTCCTTCAATAGGTGGCATTAGGACAGGTGGTGTAAGTAAATATTCTTTAATCAGTTGAAAAGCCTCTTCACACCTAGGTGTCCATGCAAAGGGTACTCCTTTCTTAAGTAGATGTTGAAAGGGGTGTGTCTTGTCTGCTAGCTGCACTATAAATCTTCTGATAGATTGCAACCTTCCCTGTAATGTCCTTAGTTGACTAAGATTGTTGGGTGGTGGCATGTCCATGATTGCTTTCACCTTAGCAGGATCTACTTCAATGCCTCGTCTAGAAATGATATAACCTAACAGCTTCCCTGACTTGACTCCAAACACACATTTCTTTGGATTGAGTCTCACATTATACTTCTCTAGCCTCTGAAATATCTTATCTAAAACCTGTAAGTGTTCTGCCCTTGTTTTAGATTTTACAATAAGGTCATCGACATAATCCTCCATACAAGTATGCACGAGATCATGAAAGATAGTAGTCATGGCACGCTGATAGGTTGCTCCTGCATTCTTGAGTCCGAAAGGCATAACGTTCCAGCAGTACGTTCCCCAAGGACAAGTGAAGGCTGTCTTAGGTTGATCTTCAGTGGCAATTCTGATCTGGTTATAGCCTGAGAATCCATCCATAAGGGACAACATCTCATATCCTGCTGTCATGTCAACTATCATGTCAATATTAGGCAAAGGGAAGTCATCATGGGACAAGCTTTGTTGATATCTCTAAAATCGATGCAGATGCGGATGCCCCCAGCTGGTTTGGTAACTGGTACAAGATTGGAAATCAATGCATAGTTGATAGACCCTAATGAAACCAACGTCTAACTAATTTCTTGAGTTAATATGACTAATAAAGCGATTTAGGGATGCATTTTCTCAACCATTTCTTGGTTTGGCACCTGGTTGTAAAGGAAAGTGATGTAGAACAAGTTCAAGATCTAACCCAGGCATGTCAGCATATGACCAAGCAAAATTTATCTGTCTCTGTTCAAAGAAGTCATGGAACTCTGATTTCTCTTGTGTTGTCAATGACGCTGCCAAATAAATCAATCGAGGATTCTCTTTTGTGCCTATGTTGACTTCTACTGATTCTTCAACAAGCATGGGTGAATTTTCCTGTGCAATGGGGAGAATGTTCAAACCTCCATCCTTAGGCACCTTAGAGAGGTTTTCACCTTCGGATGCATCCTTTCTTTTTACTTTTTCATTGTCTAGAGGTGCCTTTTGGTTTTCACCTAGAGACTCATCCTTTTTATTTTGTTTATCCTTTTTCTCATTTTTACGACTGGAGGGTTGAACTGATTCCCCAAAATATGCTTTATTGTCAAGTCAATGGGTAAAAACCCGACTTTATGATCTCCATTAGGTATGCCTTCTCGTAGTCCCAGGAACTCAGCAATTGCTTCGTCGTTCTCAAAAGTGTCTAAGACGGGTGCATCTTGTTGATCCCAATCAATGAGCTGGGGATAAACTAAAGGCATGTCATCGTCGGAGTTATCAAAGTCTAATGTGGTCAAGGTAAAGGTGGATTATTCATGTGTGGTTACAAAGCCTTGCTTTAAAGTCCTTTTGCTCTTGGGTTTGGGTCTAGGTGGATGAATAGGTGGGCCCTAATGCAAGGTTTGACTATTGGAAACAGGTGGCTCATGTTGCCATGAGGTAGGATCAAGTGATTCCCAATAGTAGTGTTTAAACCACTCCTCTTTTGTCATTTTCTTTGGTGGACAGGAATTTAGGGGATTGGGTGAGGAACTTAACATCAAGTCAAGTTCTCCAAATAACTTGTCAAGGTCCATGGAAGAAGTAGAGGATAGCGATTCCCACTCATAATCATTAGAGTCAGGGGAGTTAAAATGATTTTGGTCCACTGGTTTGTGAGATGTCTTAATATCTTCTGAAGCACTAACTTCCTCAAGTAAGGGTAATGGGGTACTAGGAACGCCAATTTGAATCAGTTGAAACCTAGCCCTACTCCTTTTGGCCACTGAGAAACAAATATTGGTTCAATTCGCCCATCTTGGTTAAGCCTAAACCGCATCCATCATATCCTTTTGCTGCATGATTTTTGAAACCCTTTCCATATAGACTTGTAGGAATGTGAGCAAGTAAAAGGGGTTCGTGATTATCTTCCTTGTACAGCCAGGAAGTGACATCTTTTGTATCTACAGCCTCTTTGCTTAATTCACCCCATTTAGTGAAAGTTGTTGTGGGGGGAACATGTATAGTGATCATAGATTGTCCCCTACCTGCTATAGGTAAACCATATGACTTAGGAGGAACCAAATAGCTAACACAATAAGAAGTCTTCATGTAATACTCTCCACAACCCTTGTCTTGGATCTCGACCCTAGGAGTGGTAGGAAGTGGGGGTGAAATAGATGTTCGAGTGAGTGTGGACGGGTCAACATAAGAAGATGGTTTAGACGGTGAGGCCTCTTGGTTGACTGGCACTTGACATTGAGGGATCTCCTTTAGATTGGTGCAATACTGGAAAGGATCGGGATCACCATCTATAGTTATTTTGGTGCCATTGTAAGGGAATTTAAGACACTAATGATATGTGGAAGGGACCACCTTCATGGCATGAATCCATGGTCTACCTAGCAGAAGGTTATAAGGGAGGGTGAGATCAGACACAGACTTTGTCTTCCGGTAGGACCAGACCGATAGGAAGTGTTACCACCCCCTTTGATTTTCGTTCTTCATCATCATAAGCCTTAATGACAATACTCTTAGTGGTGTCCACGCATGCTTCTAAGATACCTAATGCCTTAATTAGTTTTAAAGTGCATAGATTTAACCCTGCTCCTCCGTCTACCAAAACTCGTCTAACTTTGGTGTCATCAACAAGGACTTCTAGATGTAAAGGGTCATTGTGGTTCATCTTGTCTGTGGCATAGTCTTGTTCAGAAAATGTGGCATGATGATTATTGGTCAAGTAGCCCACCATTTCCTAGAAATGATTGACATCAAGGTCAGTAGGGACCGTGGTGTTCTATAAAGCCTTATCGAGGATAGACCGATGCTCGGGAGAGATACGCAACAATTCCAAGATTGAGATTTGGGCTGGGGTCTTCCCCAGCTGATCAAGTAGGTTATATTGTAACTTGGAAGGTTGAGGTGTTTGCTGTGATGAAGGGCCTCGGATAGTAAACTTAGTATGACGAGTATTGACTGCACACTCAGGATTAGCATTGATAGAAATGGTATTGATGTTTTGATCAGCGACGCGAAGGCAATGAATGATTTTGCCACTATCATAATCATGTTTGATACTCGCATAATTGGCGGACATATTGGTCTTAGTACTCGAACTGGGGACAGTTCCTTTCCCATGGTCATGTAATGGGTCTGAAAAGACCTAATGATCAATGTTGGATGTCTTTTTTTTTTGTCCACTAACCTCAATAATTCTCTTGTCAACAAGATCCTGTATGATATTCTTCAGTTGTCGACAGTTTTGTAGGTTATGTCCCTTAGTCCTATGATAATCACAGAAGGCATTGTCATCCCACCAAGTTGGTTTAAACTGTCCTGGATCATATTGTCTTGGTTCCTGTAGTTGTATGAGGTTGTGTTGTAACAGTTGTTTGAACACTGACTCAATGGGTTCCCCTAAGGGAGTGAACTCACGTTTTTGAAATCTCCTTGGTTGTGGACATTGAGTATTTGAGGCCGTGTTAGGAGGTTGATTGACAACATTAAGTGTGTTGGAAAAAGTATGAGGTCCTTGTAATGTGAGGAGGGGTCTTGCTTGTAATGTTTTAGCATCCACCACCCTATCATTGGTGACATTTTTGTTGCGAGACCAGAATCTGTTTCTGTCAGTGGGGGTGTTTTGTACAATTGGGTTTCTATTTGATATTGTCATTTTGATTTCACCCTTTTCAATAAGATCCTTCTCTATTATCACCCCTTTTTCCACTAGTTTTGAAAAAGATATGCAACAATGTACCCTTAAGTTACTCCTGAGTTTTGGATGAAGGTTTTCTTGAAACATTGTAACCTTTTTTTTTCGGGTATCTCGACAGGACACCTACTTGCAATAGTTCTCCAACGTTGGAAGAAAGCAATGAATGTTTCACCTTCGTCTTGTGTTGTGTGGCACAAGGTTGCTATATTTCTCTCATGGTCAATGTGGAAGGAGAATTGCTCCACAAATTTCTCGACTAGTTCGCCCCAAGATCTAATGCCAGAATCTAAACCTGAAAACCATTCTAGTGCCACTCCTACAAGACTTCGTGGAAATAGCCTCATAAGATACGTGGGATCGTAAGCGACATCTATGCATATGGTAGAAAATTCCCTGATATGTTCTACAGGATTGCGTTTGCCATTGTACTTAGGAAGATTCGGTATGACATATCCGTGAGGGAAAGGTGTCATGTACAATGATCTATCAAAAGGGAATGGGCATATGTCCTTTGGTGAAAATGATTTCTTAGTTGAGACCGACATGTTATCCATTTGCGTTTGTAATGTGTGCATTTGCGTTTGTAGGACGTCAACTTGGGTCAAAGATGTGCTAGGAGGATTATGCGGATCCATGTATGTGTTCTGAAATCCAAAGTCTCGTGATGGGTTTCGATTGAACGTTGGCATCTGAGGCGGATTAGGATTTGGAATATTGGTAAATGTGTTCTGGTCTGGTATCTGCATAAATTGATGTTGACCTAGGTTCTGTGTAAACGGATTTTGAGTACCACTCTGTGACAAGGGATTATGATTCAGAATCGGTGTGAATTGGTTTTGACTTGGAATCTGTGTGGACGGATTCTGACTACCAATCTGTGCAAAGGGATTCTGATTCGGAACTGATGTAAATTGGTTTTGGCGTGGAATCTGTATGGACAGATTCTGATTACCAATCTGTGAAAAGGGATTCTGATTCGGAACCGATGTAAGTGGATTTTGTGTACCAATTTGGGAGAGTAAATTCTGACTCAAAAACTATGTGAATGGATTCTGATTGCCATATTGGAAGGAGGGAATGCCCCCTATTTGTGTAATACGCGGTATAGTACTAGTGACTTGAGCACTAGGTATGGCAATTGACTGTGGTATGGTACTTGTGATACTAGCATTAGGTATAACCGTTGACTGTAAACTTGTGGCACCGACATAAGGTGTGGAGGCTAAGGTTTTAGACTTTTTATTCCCAACAAGAGGACTGAAGGGAGTAGATGATGAAGCCCCTGTAGTGAAATTAAATCCTAACATCATGCTAGGTGTACCAAATGGGGACGTATGGACTGTCGTACTCTGTGTAGACATGCTAGATGGCATAGTCGTGCTGACCTGAGGTATAGTAGTACTAGCAGAAGTGGTATTTGTCCCTTGTGTAGGTTGAGTTTGTAAGGTGCTAATGTCAAATCCTGGAGGTAAGGTAGCACCTTCAGTTAGCAATTTTCCTAAAAACCGTTGACGATCATTTGCTAGGTACTCATCTACAAAAGAGGCAAACTCAGGGTCCTGTGCGGCAGCCTCTATGTCCTCTACTACAATGTGTCCTTGAGTGTTTCTAGTGGTGAATTTGTCTAATAAAGTCTTATGAGGTCTTGAAGAAAATGGATTGATGAACTCATTTGGGTTCGACATGTTTTCTCTCTCTCTTCTCTTAGACCTAGTTTCAACCATGTAAGACAATCTTAATATGCGGGAAATGCAAGACTATATCTAGAAAGTGTATGACTCTATTCTATGTTTTTGGGGTTTTCTTATGCAAATAATGAATGTTCTAGGATGACACTAGTCTAGACTCTAAAGATGCAAAGTCTAAGCAAGACCCTAAAGTGATCAACTCTATAAACCCAAGATGAAGGGACCAACTGCCTAAAGTCAAACCAAGGTGTCAATTTAGTTAAGTCAAGGAACCACTGTAGGACGAAGATCAAAGACAAGCTGAGTTTCCTAACTAGACTGATGAGCTAGGATGACTCTCTGTAGGACAAAGTTATAAGATGATAAGACTAGGTTCAATGACAGATTTCGTTGACACTATGACCTTTCTAGAGTATAGATGGTGGACTACTCCTAAAGTTTGTAAAAGTGACCTTTCTAGAAGTCTAATGCAAGAGGATATATACCCTAAGATGAAGGTAAACTCTAACTAAAGACAACTATGGTAATGACTAAATGAACCTAAAGGATGCAAAATTGAGCAAATCGTTTCAGGTTTCTATTTCAAAGACTGTTTGTGTGAAGACCACTGAAACTGGTATAACCGTGTTGACTGGACAGTGACTGTAAATTTTGGTTTTCTGGTAATCAGACAGATGCGTCGTTTAATTTTCAGTTGCGGCTCAAAATTAACAGTTGTGGTTCAAACTGATAGATGTGACTCAGAATATACCAGATGCGACTCAAATTGGCCAGTCGACTTCAGTATAGCATGCGGTTTTCCAAAGCGGTAGGCAAAGCCCGGCAGTCGCGACTCACCAGTGCCAGTCTGCGACTTCGGGGAGTACGGATGCGACTCAAAAATAATAGATCACGACTCTAAAAATTAGATGCGTGTTTTTGGTGAACGATTTAGCGACTCTCTGTGGTACCATTGACATGAAATTTAAAGCGAGTCGGATTTTAAAGTGATCAAATTCCGACAATCAAAGACAATCGTAAGACACAGTGTTTTCAGTTTCAATTTTGGACTTAAAGAATGTTTTAAAGTGATAACAGACAAGCACATCCTAGTAGGCAAAAGGCCTAGGGTTTGTATACTTGGTATAGCCCACCTATTATACCCCAGATTGGTGATGAACACCTTTCCTTCTCGAGAGCATATAGCTTAGGAATTTGGTGGCATTGGCTCCCCTCCACGGCTCATTAGCGTCTTTCGAGCACACCAATTCTGAATTATTTGGGCAATGACCTCCCAAGAACTGCTATCTCTACTCAAGGGGATCAGTAGTGAGTATCTTTTGGGCATGTTACTATACCCTTGCACTAATACAAGCAAGCGGCCACAAGTAGGTTGGTCTCTACAACAAGGGGTATTTAATTGAGCATTAAAAGTTCGTGGGGTGTGATCCATGCGGCGAGTCCCCTTCCGGATCCATCTAAATTGAACCACACTTTCATTGATTCTTGGGGTTCCCCAAGAACCCACTTTGTATACCCGGTACGGAAGTCCCTCGGGTTCGAAGGTGCTTCTGGGTGTAATTAGATCACGGGGTGATTACTTTTTCCCACCCGAGAACAAGCCCAAGTTCTAGGTTGGTAACCGTTTTCTTACGCGGGTTACTTACCGGATGCAAGGGGAGAGGATACTTCAATATACCAAGTCGTAAGGGTGACCAAACTTGTGCTTTTGCACCAAACATAGTAGACACTTGTTAATTTTAACCAAACGAAAGATTTGCTATGCTACCAAACAATCTGTTTCAAAATTTAACTAGGGTCTTCGACAAGCGTCCTGCAGAAGATATCATTAGTAATTTTTCAATATTGTCTTCGTCAATCGTCCTACAAAAGCTTGTTAACTCCAAATGGCCACACGCTGAAAATCAAATGTCGATAACGAAATCAATTGAAAATTCGGATGTGCCAAAAGTAGAAATAAAATTTTACCGATCCAATTTAATTAAGCCGTTACCCGGTCGGTCGTCGTTTCTTTTCCGATTAGCGATTTAGAGATACCGATTCGCGGTTTGAATTGTCGGTCGTCATTTCTACACGTGAGATGCGGTTTATAAATCAATTGCGGTTGAAACTTCACATGCGGTTGAAAGTCAATTGCGGTGCAAAAAGCTTCATGCGATGGTTAAAATCACGAAAATCTGCAAAAATGAAAATTAAAGATCTACGGATTCGCGAAGATGGTGTCTTCACGTCGGGTTCACCAAATGTAACGCCAGAAAATGAAGGGCTTTGCACAATAGACACAAAGAAGATCGTTAGAAGCACACATGCATACAATACTAAAATCTAAAATGCAAATTCATTCGTTAAGCAACAAAGAACATGGGAAAGTAAAAACGTAATTAAAAACTAGAACAATCTCACCAATTTCAAATGTATTTCCATGATTCATCTCGATTGCCCTTCTCCATTTTGCTTGTGTAGTATAATTGCCCTCAGATTTTCAAGTTCGTGCAAGTATAGCCTAAGATAGTGATTAGCAAAATATCGAAGATTCAAGACAAAAGTGCTCTCCAAAGTTACAAAATTTTGTGAGAGATTGAAATGAAGAATGACAAATCAATTTATAGAAAATTGATTATTCCAACGACAGGCCAAGATCAAAAGATCAACGGACGGTTGAGATTGACTGATTAGACATGCATTCTGATAACCAGTGATGACATGAGTGATTCAAATTAGAAATAGAATTAAAGATTAAATAAATGATTTAATCTTCAGTTCACATTCAAAGACATAAGAATTATCTTTGCATGACAAATATAAAGATTGATTAAAGCAACTCTCTGTTCGAACGCACGCACAACACTTAATTAATTAAATAATAATATTTAATTAATATGCATGTGCACGCAAATGAGTTAGAACTGGACGATTGAATGGTTAGACGAGGAGATTACTCGAGAATGCCACTTAGACATCAAATGAATAGTTAACTGAACGATTAAAATAGATGTCGAGTTGAGTAAAAGTGAATACTTAGATAACTCACATAATTATCTAAAATATAGAAGAATGTGTTAAAATAGAATTTATGAATTAAATAATTCATTTAATTCAAGAGACAATATTCGAAGGATAATTAAATAAATAATATTTATTTAACTAAGTGATGAAAGGACTCAAAATGAATAATTAAATAAATTAAGAATTTATTTAATTATAGTTGAAATATGATAAAGAATAAATTAAATAATGATTTATTTAATTTAACTGGAAGAATAAGGTTAATTAGTAACATAATTAAATAACAAGCGTTTATTTAATTAAGAGAAGAAATAAAGAAAAGTGAATTAATTAAATAATTGAAATTATTTAATTAATAGAAGAATTAATGTTAAGATGAATAATTAAATAATTGACATTATTTAATCATGACCATGAATAATACAAATTATGCAGAATATGGAAATCGCAGGCTTAAACCAGATTTTGGTGTCTAAAGTAGCTTTTGGATCCAACTTAGTTCATTTTTCTATAGGCACATGAACATAAGCCTCACAACCAAATACCCATTAATGTGAATTAAAAGGTTTCTTACCTATCCAAATTTCATAAGGTGTTGTTTCAAGAGCCTTGCAAGGAGATCTATTCAACAAGTAACAAGTAGTACTTACAACTTCTACCCAACACTGATACATTTTGACTCAAAATCCGACAAAAGTTCGTCGAAATTTTTGACGCCATTTTGTCGGGATTTTTTCGTCAATTTTTCGATGACATTTGAAACGTCAAAATTTTGACCTAGCATCGTCGGCTGGGTAGGAATTTCGATGTTTCAAATTTTGTCAAAAAATCGACGAAAAAATACCGATGAAATGGCGTCAAAATTCTAAAGAACTTTTGTCGGATTTTGAGTCAAATTTTATTAGTGCAAAAGCATCTGTCAAGCCGTGAACTACTTAGCATACTTCTGGCTCTTTCCATAATTTTCCAATTCATCCTTTTTTCCACTCCATTCCATTAAGGAGTGTAAGGAGTAGTTTTTTGTCTAACAATTACCACATGCTTACAAAATTCATCAAATTCCTTAGAACAATATCCCCCTCCATTATCTGAACTCAAAACCTTAATATTACAATATGTTTTCTTTTCAACTAAGGCTTTAAATTCTTTAAACTTAGTGAAAGCTTCAGATTTATGCCTCATAAAATATAACCAAGTATATCTTGTAACATCATCAATGAAGGAGTTAAAATATATAGATTTTCCAATTGATTCCACATCCACAAGACCAAATACAATTGAATGAATAAGTTCTAATTTATTCTTAGATTTATTACTGCTTGAATGAAAATATTTTCTATTTTATTTTCCAAGCACACAATTTTCACAAAAATCAAAACTCTCATTAGAATAGGAAAAACTGTATAACAATTTTTTATTCAAAATGGTTTTTAAACTAGCCTCACTAATGTGGCCCAATCTATGGTGCCACAACATGTAAGTATTTTCAAAATTTTAAGTTACATTGGTAGAGTTAACAACAATAGTGGCTTCAAGCCTAAACATAGTCTCATGTCCTTGTCCCTCTTGATATCATCAAATTTCCTCTTACCAATTTGCAACCATGCTTACCAAATGTTACATGCAATCCCGAATCATTCAACTTACAAACTGAAATCAAATTTCTTTCTAATCCTAGGATATGCAAAACATTAGAGAGGATTTTTAACCTTCCATCACTGAATCACAACTAAATCTAACCCCTTTCAAAAATAGGATATGAAGAGTTATCATTGAGGTAAACTTCACCTCCATCATATTTTTCATATGTGGAAAACCATTTCTTTTGAGGAATCATATGATACAAACATCCTAAATCAATTAACTAGTGTTCATTAGTCATAATATTAAGAGAAGAAATCTATAGTGTAGGAAATTATATACCTTTACAATTTCACATTATGTTTGGATCCCTTAATTTATTGCACTTAATTAAGCTTCTAATTTCTAAATTATACATTCCAAAGCCTTATTTTTTCCATTTTTTTAAAGGGAAACCAACATTTAATTAATGGAATTGATATTTTAATCACCCTGGAATATGTGTTTCTTGGACTTATAGGCCAGGATCCATTTTCCCTTGGGGTCCCCTTTAAGTCTTAGGAACCATTTTTAAAAATGTTTTTGGTGGTATTTTATTGATTCAAATTCAACTTCCAATTCCTAGATTTTAGAATCTAATTTTTGGGAAATTAGATAAACACCTATAAATACCTAGTATTTTTATCAATTCAAATCTAAGTAACATTATCAAGACTTCATATGAGAAAATACTATTGTCAAGAGAATTCAAGAGCATATTTATCAATCATTTGTTGCAACTTTCAAGATCCTAACATCATGTTCAAGCTTATGTGTGTTCATGTCATCTTGTGAAGGCTAACATGCATTGTTGATCCTAAAGCATCCAAGCATTTTCAAGTGTCCAAATCCATCCAGCAAAGAAAGATCAAGTTCCTTAGAGAGATGTGCTTGTCTTTAGTCCTCTAAGGGAATCCATTGAAGGTTTGGTTAGTTGTAAGAAGAAAGTGTTCATTCATCATTTCCTTCTCCCTTGTCATTATCTTTATATCCCTTATCATTATCTTTATATTAAGGTTTAATTACCAAACATGGGGTTTGACTAAGGCAGACCCCCATTCAAAACAATTTTTTTTTTCCCTCTCTTTGTGTATGTGTAGATTACAGGTTGAAGTAGGATTGAAGATCTTAAAGAGAAATTTTGCATTGTTGCATAAGTTGTCATCATTGTTGTCAAGACATGAAAACTCAACTATAAATTTTACGTCCAAATTTCTGACAGTGGAACTTGTATAAAAAAGAAGCCCAGATCCTACCTTAGAGGACTACGAAAAGTATTTTTAGAAGCCCTAACCAAGACCCATTCACCCTAGGGTGAACCTCCTTCAATAGAGCTCAAGACCAACTTTTGGTGATTGGTACATGTGTCCTAACCCTTCTCAGATCTTCTTACAAACTGTTATTTCAATTTCTGTACTTTCAAGAATTTGCATTTCATGTTCTAGGTCTTATAATTCATTGAGGTTGAAAGTCAATCCTTGCACCTTGTGATATCTTTCCTAATGAAATGACTTAGGGAAAGATACAAATAAAGAGAAAAAACCCTTACTGCTTAAGGAACCCATTTCCAAACATTTCAAAACCAAAGCTTCATCACCTAATTTTGAGGATTTCTCTGTGGAGGAATCAATTTGTTTCTTTGGATTTCAACATTCCTTCTTCACATGTCCTCTTTTTCCATAGTTCCAACATTTCTCTCTATTCTTCTTCCTAGGATTTTTAGATCTACCCTTAGACTTGTTCTTTAGGCCTATTCTTATCTCCTTTAGACTCACTTTCTTTAGGCCTTCCCTTGACATTGAGGGCATCGCCCGAACTATCCCTAGTATTCTTCCTTATTTCTTGTGACAACAAAGTTGCTACAAAAGCATCCATCTTTGGATCTTCAAGGTTAGCAACAATAGAAAGAATAAAATTATCACATGAGTTAGGGAAAGAAAAAAGAAGAATAATACAGTTATCTTCTTCAAAATTAACATCTATAGAGGCTAGTTGACTCAAAATCAAATTAAATGAATTTAAATTCTCGACTATTGATTCACCTTCCTTCATCTTAAGATAAAACAATTTTCATTTCAAGTAGAGTTTATTTACCAGAATTTTTTCTTGGTAGATCTCACCTATTCGGTCCCACAAATCATGTGAAGTATTTTCCTTTGACACATTCAACAAAACCTCCACTATAACTCAAAAAACCTTCATTCTACCACCCAAGGTACAAAACTGGTCAAGATTTGATACCAAATGTTAGAAAAAAGAAGGTGAACAAAAATAGTAGAAGCTTAAATCAACTGTAAATCAGATCTAATAGTGTTTACCATATGGAGTTTATATAAGCAATAAAAATGAAAGCATAGAACAAAAAATTGAACATCAAACATAATGTTTAATGTGGAGAAACCATTTCGGGAAAAAACTCCACCAAAGAAGAGATGAATAGATTGTATTATTAGAAAAATATGATTACAATACATCCAATCTAACTCCTCTTCAACCTTCAATTTGACAGCATAACCCTTGCATGAAAACTTGAAGAAAAACATTACCATCTCCACTTTCAAGCACCTATTATATAGAACAATACAACCCATGAAGAATGGTGTCCAAATTGGAAAAATACTCATGCCACCACCTTGGAATAATAAATTACATATCATAATGACCTATTATAGATTCTTTTACAACTATCATAAGGAAAATTTCATGCATGGGCACCTAGGGATCAAGATAGCAAAGATACCATCATATAATCTTAAGAAAGGTGACATAGTTGTCATTGATACTATTACAACTTATGACAGTTATCATAACATCTCATAATGTTAGATTTTGAAGGTGGACACCTAGAATCTTCATATCAACCATTTCACCATTACTATGACAACTATCTAGTAAAATTAATACATTAACTCCCTACCGATAAAACGATAATTACCAAGGCTAGTAAAAAATTAATTACCACTATTGGTGAAACCTTCCATCCCTTATGAGTGACTTATATGATATTTACAAGGTTGATGGAACCTTTGTCCCAACAGGGGGTTGATGGTCGAGTTGTGTCCAAATATTGAGTGACATCAAACTTGGTTGAAGCTTGGTTCCCTACATAAGGAGCTTAGCCAAGATGACTTTAGTATGTGCAGTTATAAGGTGATTAGTCATGAACACATTGGTAGGATTAAAATGTACTCCTAGAGACTAGGAGTGAGTTCTAGTTGAGAAACCATTTCCTTCTCAATGGACACAAGTTTGTTGGGATAAGTTGGATTCGATGGTCCCCTTGCATGTTGGTGTGTTGAGATTCTTTGCTACTAGGAAAGTTGGTAGAGTATGATGATTTGTGAAATTATTATTGTTGTTGTTGTTTCATGAGTTTATTAATTTGTAACTAAGATATGATGGGTAAGAAATATGTGAGGATGATTTTATTGAAATATGATGATGAATCTAGGCCCAAGGATCAGACTAAACAAGAGTGATTAGATGATGGATTTGATGGTTGATTTAACACTCTGATTTGATTTGAGAAATTAGGTTGATGATGATTGGTTTGATTGATACTTGAGATTGGATTTTCTCAAGCATGATAGATGGAGATGATGGGATTTTACTTGAGATAGGAAAAATTCTCAAGAATGGTTGATTTTGACACAAACTATACCTCTTACTCGAGGTGAGTTGATTTGGCCAAGAAGGATTGCTTAGGATAGGAAACATTCCTAGGAAAGCATGATAATGATGGTTGGATTAGGATTATAAAGTTCTCAAACAAGTTCTAAGAGGCTAGATTCAAATGTAGGATGATGAGGATAATGATGATGTACGTTTAGGGATGTCCTTGTATCGATAAAGTGACGATTCAATAGTTTTTGAAAAGGGTGGTATGACGAAAATGATTGATATGAGCTATGTATGGGTGTGAAAATTGTTTTGATAACATATTTGGCTTGGAAACAACACAGGATACCTCTAGTTAAGAGGATTCACTCTCTAGATTTTTTATGGGGAACAAATTCTCCTAAAAATAGTGTAAATCTGATCATTTAAGAATGTATTCACCCAAGGATGAAACCACCTATCTAAAGATTAGAGCCACCCCAAAATAGAATTACCTAACAACAAGACCACTTGAGAACATGATGTATATACCCAAAAGTGTATCTACCAACATAAAGAATCACCTATGTATAAAACAAATCTGCTTAAGTATGCAGTTTGACTCTAGTAGTTTGATTTACCAAAATATCCCATGGATAGAGTGAAATCACCTAACAAAGACATGATCACCTATTGACGAAATCACCCATTAACAATGGATCTAGCTACGTACGACATGATTTCCCAAGTGTAGAGTGCATTAGCCTAACAAGAATTGGATAGAGGACAAATAGATTTGTCTAAGTAAAATGGAGTCACCTATACATAGGGAGAAATCACCCAAGGATGACCAACTAAGCCAAAGAGTAGAATTTCTTGTGAATAGAGTGGATTTGCTCGAGTAGAGACAAAATCACCCAAGAATAGGGAAAAATCACGTAAGGATGAAGATTGTATGATAAAGGAAAAATATAGTATATAGACTAACATAGATAGGATGGAGTCATATACATGCACTGGTAATCACAAGAAGACATGCCATATTGCACAAACCTAGATTAGTCAAGTGGGTATGTTAACCTAATGTAGGCCACCAACCTAGAGGATAATATCTCAAGATTAATGCGAAGCACCTCTCTTTCAAGAGTTGATAGATAGGGATACAATGGCACAAGGGCTCACCTTTTCTCTTTCTTTGTAGGTCCCATGAATTTTCCCAAAGAGATTCTATCTCTATTTAGGGAGATACATGGTGAGTATCTTCGAGCATGATACTATACCTTGCACTGCATTAGGCAATGATTGAAAGGTCTTAATCTAGGCTAAAAAAAGTGATATAATACATCCTCTAAATACCAAGAGGGTATGTGAAGCACATCCATAAATACTAGCCTATCACAAGCATGGGTTGAGAATGTCAGTCAATCCATTTAGACCAACCCTGCACTCCTAGTTCGATATCATATGAGTATTAGAGCTTCAACAAACACAATGTGACTAGATTAGGGTACAAATTTCATTCTCCCCATTTTCTATACCCCACTGATTCATGTGGTTGAGGTCATCCTTAGGGGATGAAATCCCCAAGAAATACTCCTAAAGGGAAGGATAAGATATGCATTTTTGATCTCTAAGATCACACGAAGTGCGAGGAGAGAGCATACGTGCAAGCTAGCACTCTTAGGATAACACAACAAGAATTAAGCCAATTTATTATTTATGATCCCCAAGCTCACCAAACGATGTAAGGGGAGAGCATACATTGAAAAATGACCCCAAACAAAGTACACAATCTTAATTAACCCTTTAGAAAAATTGAAGTGTTCCTAGGCTAGTGATAAAAATAAGTCTTCGATGACATCCTCTAATAAATTAAATTAGTATTCTTACATGTCCATCTTGGAATATATGAGGTTGTAGAATAATGTTAGCAAGATCAAAAGTATGATGATGAGTTGTTATATTAGTACAAAATAGACAAGAAATAGAAAATCTAAAACAAATTAAGCATACTCAGATTACTTGCAGTTCTGCCTAAGGATAGGGCCTAGTCACCTAATTAGAGTAGAATCACCCAATTGGAGAAAAGGGGAATTAAATAATTTTTATTTAATTCATGTGAGGAGGTGTGATGACTAAATTAAATAAATAGAAATATTTCTTTAATTTAGGGAAGGAAAGGGGGTAAAGGTAAGGTAAGTAATTAAATTGATTAATTACTTTAAGTTTTTATAAGAATTAGGAGATAAATATATAATATTAATTAGATATTAAAATAGTATTTAATTAATGTGGACAAAGGTAAATTAGAAAAAATACAGGTTAAATTGACTAAATGCAAGTGGTCAATTTTAGGTGTCTACAACCTCCTTTCTACTAGTTGAGCAAGGATTAAAAGCGACTTCGATTTGACTGGTGGGTTGAGCTAAGAAATCGATGAGAGATTTCATACAATTGGTTAGAGCAATAATATCCTATTTTAGTTGATCTTTAGTTTATTTATTCTTCTTAGTTCTTTCCCCCAACTTGGCAACCAACACTTGAAAATTATGGGCATCCCCATCTCTTGTGGAAGGTCCCTGATTAACTCTAGTTATATTGAAATTCTTCACACTCATTTGACTAGCATCCTTATGTGTAGGGGGATGATCAACCTAAATGTACACATTTCTAGAAGAGGAATAATTCAATAGTTTGGAATTAGTGTTATTATTTTTTATGTTGAGGAGTTCTTTGAAGAAATTGAGCGATGATGTCTTCATCTAGGATGCTTAGTTCAACAATTTTTTATTTTTCTTGTTAAAGATTTCTTTAGCCATGAAATCAAAGGGGATGTAGAGATGTTCCTAGTCTTTGGAGAGGAAAACTAGAGGGATCCCCTTAGAGGTGGAGTATTAGATACCCAAACCTCTAGAGAGGAAGATGGGTTTGCTTAAAATTGTATAGAAGGGTTTTTAGATACATTAAGAGGAGGAGAACCAAGAAAGAATATGAAGAAGAAATACTTGAGATGTAGATGATGATATGTGGATGAAATATTAATCTCCCAGTTCTTTTGGCACATGAATTAATCTTTCTTTTTCTTTCTCCTTTTGAGTTATCTCTCCTACATATCCTTCACAAGTCTTTTCCAGACTCCTCTCTAGTAGATCTTCACCATCATCTCCACCACCATTGGAGATTGATTGTTTGGTAATTGATGTAATTGGACAAGGGGATGAGGATATTATTGGAAAAAATGAAGAAGGTTGACTATCTCTACAGTTTTGTCTTGTCATTGATGTCACCATGTTGTGACTATAGGTCTAAGTTAGTACCTAATCCGGTATTTTGGTCTGGTATCTAAACTGGTATTTGACCTACACTCTTCGATATTCTAGTCTGCATTCCTCTGTAGTTGGTAGTTAATGATTTCAGTTTCGAGAAATTGTTTATGGTTGTTGAAGGAATGCATGTTCAGAATATTATGTGCTCTGGTGCTTGTACAACGTAGTGGAAATCAGTAGAATGTTTGTTGCTGGCCGACTTTTTGAGGTAATTGTGATACGGTGAATTAATTTTGCTATGCGGATATATGTGCGACCTATCTTAGGTCTATGCTAACATAATGTAGCATGCTAGATGTTTGAATTGATTTTTGGAAATATTTTGTGAATGATTGGAGCCGACAGTTGGTATTTTGGTAAATGTGAAGTGCATCTAATTAGGCTGACCTAATTGATGCTTGCGGATGAATCAGGTATATATATGTATATGTTGGACAGTTTTAGAAGAAATAGAGAGAGAGAGAAATAGAAATGTATGTGTATATGCACAATTCAATGAGGAAATTGTGAATGGGAAGTTGAAAGTGAGAAAAAATGATGAAGTGTGTTAAGTCAGTCTATTGAGCATCACCAAAACTACATCAACACTTGTTAGGTGCACTATTCTCAGTTCTTTTTGGCTGTAAAGCCCAATTTTTTTTTGTGAATCCTTTTGTAGGAAGTGAGCCTCCCTTGTAAGCAGGGAGCTTTTGTATTTGGATAGTGAGTCCTTTTAGGGCAATGAGCCTTTTTATTTTCAGTTTGAAACTACTTTATATTGTGAGTTAATCCTCACCATGGTTTTTCCCTCTTTGGGTTTTCCACGTAAAAATCTGGTGTTTATGATGTTAATTTACTTTTTGTTATTTGTGTTTCATGCTCATACTTAATAACATAATAGTTTGGCTGTGGAATTAATATGTGTTGATGTTTTAAGTTGGAATTTTGTGACAACTGATTCACCCCATCTCTCAATTGTCTTGCATCTTTTTAACAATTAGTATTAGAGCTTTGGTTCCTTGGTGAAGAGATTAACTGCTTGAGGAGGATCTTGAAGGTTGATTAGATGGATGATAAAGGAGAGCTTAAAATTGCTCTTGAGGATCTTGACAAAGTGGAAAGAGAAACACAAAGATCTGAAAGAGAATCTGGATGAAGCAAATGAATGTTTCTGGAAACTAAAAGAACAACTGAAGAAATTCAAGGAAAGACACAAAGAAGTGAGTGAGCAGTTGAAACAAGAGATAATTGGATTGAAAGTGATAGTAGAAGAGAAGAAGAGAATTGAAGAATGTTTGAATACAATGGTTTAGAACAAGTTTGATGAATGCTCTAAACTTGAATATGACGTAGTAAACTTGAGGATTGAACTAGAAAAGGAAAAACTGTGAGAATAATTTTAAATCAAGTGTCGATAAGCTTGGAGAATTGCTTGCTAGATAGAAATCAAGTAAAGATAAGGCTGGTTTAGGAAATGATGTAGGTGAAAGTTCTAAGCAAAATCACGTGACTCAAGACAAAGGGAAGCAGAAAATAATTCAAGAAATTTTACAAGGAGACCACCTGTGAGACAACCTAATGTAGAAATGTATCCCTCTTTCAATGGTACTTGTTTTTTCTGTAATAAATATGGTCATAAGGCAACATAATGTAGGAGTGGGAAGAACTTGTTTTCCGGTTCCTTCACCGGACAATGTTTTGAATGCAAGAAGGTTGGACATAAAGCTACTAAATGCAAATCTCAGGTGAGAATGATAAGTTGGGTAATGAGGAATAGGTTTATTGAAGGTAGAATGAATCAATTCTTTAATGGCTACTGCTATACCTATAACAAATTTGGACATAGAGAAAATTAATGTAAGTCGAGAGGTAATAGGTGTCAAAATAATCAGAAAGGTGTTTTCTGTTATAATTGCAATGAACCAAGACATATTTCAAAGGTTTGTAGAAGTAAGAAAGGAAAGAAGTTTGCTCCGGTAGAGAAGAATGATCCGATAAAGAAAGTCGACAAAGAAGAAATGAAGCAAGAGATGAATAAGATATGGAAGAAGAAAGAAGAAGAAAAAATTGAAGCTATTGATGTGTCTGTGCCCTCATCTAGTATGAACGATTCCTCTGGGAATTAGACCTAGCACAGTCTTAGGGGGAGCATTATCGGAAAATTATAAAAACCCCCTGGATAAATGGCATGTCAGAGGTTGGAACGAGGATGAAATGTGAAGGATGAGGAATCAAAGGTTTTGGAAAAAGAACTTGAAGAAAACATGTTATCATGATGATTTGCAGACCAAATTAGGGTTTTCTGTGTTGAGAAGATTGTTTTTAGCAACTTTTTGATGTTTTCTACATTTAATGCATCTTAGGGTAAATTCGATGGTGTATAAAGTTGAAATTTGTGAGTCTTGTTGATTAATTGAGCATTTGAAGAACTTGGAAGGTAACCTAGAGCGATCTTGAAGTGAGCTTGCAGTAATTCTAAAGGGAATTCAACGAAATTGACTCGGGTAATCTAGAATCCTTTCTTATTTTGCAAAAGGGGAAGAATAAAAATGAAGAAGTTTCGATTAAAAAATTCAAGAAAGTGCAAAAATGGACAGAGAATCGAGTGGCATCATCCCTCTGAAGCTGAAAGGAGTTGAATTAGAAGAATTTGATCATATAAAGATGAAGGAAATGGGACTAGGGCTAAACAAAAATGAATTATAGAACATAAAAAACCTAAGTATGGATTTATGGAGAGAATTTCCATGGTTTGCTGATAAAGAGTTTATTTTTCTCTTATTGAATCATTTCAAGAACAACAATATTGTATTGGAAAAACCCTACTTAATCTCGAAGGAAGCAATCGAAGCAATTATTGGCTTATGCAATATTGAGGATCTTCTTGGGAAGAAAACCGTGAAGTACAAAGATGTGGAGGAACTCACTGGCATTAGTAAAGACCCTCGAGCTCTATTGATACACTCTTGAGGATTTGGCTATAAGGTATGTCACATATGGTGTTTCTTACAAAATCTATTTTAGAAATCGTGAAGGTTCAACATCAGCTATTGCTGTTTATATTGCACATATGATGGTCAAGGAGAACAAGAAATTTGATTTATGTGGTCTATTACTTGAGAATATTTTTGAAAATGTTCAAATGCTAGTGAGTGAGGGTTATCCCTTTCGGTTTGGATCTTTTCTTGTGTGCTTAGTGTTTTAATTTTTGAGTTCCCTATCGGGAAAGGATAATGTTGTATGGGAATTCAGTATTCCTATTGGGAAACAGGTCTACAAATACCTAGAAGCATTGGAAGATAATGCAAGTATGTGAAAATATTATTTCACATCCTTGAAAACAAATCTTTGCTCTGGTATGTCATCACTGAGTCAGTTTGAAGTGGGTTCATCCTCTGGGAAAAGAGAATTGGAAGATGATATTAGTGATTCCCCTCTGGAATCGAAGAAGAGAAAAGTTATAACTAAAGATATCATTGTTGTTTCAGAATAGAAGGAAAAATAATCTCTACCTGGATCTGAATCTGTTGATCCATATGACATCCAAACTATGTTGATTAAAGGAAAAATGAAGAAGATTGGTGAGATATGGAATGCAGCCTCTCCTGTTGACAGACTAAAAATTGATGATGCTTTGGTAGATTATCTACTTCAAAAAGGTATTGATGTATCATTTGTCTCTGACTCCCTACCAGAAAATTTAGTTGAAATTGTTGAAGAAAGGATGTTTCTTGAAGGTCCATAAGGACATAAATTTGAAGCTTTGGTTTAAAATAGATGTACTAAAGCTAAGGGGAGATTATCTAAACTGATCGTGGAAACAAAGAAATGCATCAAAGAAATATCAGATATTTACAAATATTGCCTCTGGTAGCCTGCTGCAGTAGATAATTTCAAAAGAAAAATTGAAGAAATTGAATTTGAAGTGAACAACATTGGAAATAACTTTGATATCTTTTAAGAAAAAGAAGGGAAACAAAGGTTGAGAGTTGTTGAATTGCAAGGTGAATCGATTGTTGTGCAAAGACAAAGAGATGATGTGGTGAAATTTTTTTGGCTCCTTAAGAAGATTGCTGAGGTCCGGTTAGATCATCTTTTCAGAATACTTACTAATGTAGTAGATGTTGAAAGGTAGTGTTCATATTGATCATCTTCTTTTACTTTGTTGGGCTTATCGGAAAGCATTTGAACAAGAATGGATTCAACTACATTTAACTAGAAGAAATTGTGTCCAGTTCTCAAGGAAAGATACAAGAAGGTGTTTCAAATGAAGAGAGTTATTTTTACTTGAATCCTAAGTGTTCAATTTTTGTTGTTTTTTTTGTTTTGGCTAAGAAGAAAAGGAATCTAAACAAAATGAAGTTAATTGAATTATTGTTTGGAAATTTCTGGATGGCTGAAAGTTTCTAGAGAGTTGAATCTTTTTACAAATTTTTAATGTCACCATGTTTAAATCTTTGTTTACATCCATTTTGGCTTCCCTTTGCCATTGATGTCAAAGGGGAAGAGATTGGAGTAATTGGGGGAGAGTTTGGAGAGAGTGGAGAAGGTTTTTTTTCATGGCACATGTTGCCATCAATGACAAAAGGGGGAGATTGTTGGAAAAATGAAGAAGGTTGAATATCTCTATAGTTTTGTGTTGTCATTGATGTCACCATGTTGTGACTACAAGTCTAAGTTAGTAGCTGATATGATATTTGGTTCGGTATCTAAACCGGTATTCGAGGTGCACTCTCTAGTATTCTAGTTTGCATTCCTTCACAGTTGGTAGTTAATGCTTGTAGTTTTGAGAAATTGTTTATGGTTGTTGAAGGCATGCGTGTTAAGAATATTGTGTGCTCTAGTGCTCGTACAATGTAGTGGTAATCAATAGAATGTTTGTTGCTGGCCAAATTTTTGGGGTAATTGTGATATGGTGAATTAATTTTGCTATGTAGATATATGTGCGACCTATCTTAGGTCTATGCCGACATAATGTAGTGTGTTGGATGTTTGAATTGCTTTTTGGAAATATTTTGTGAATGATTAGAGCCAATAGTTGGTATTTTTGGTAAATGTGAAGTGCATCTAATTATGCCAACCTAATTGATGCTTGTGGATGAATCAAGTATATATATGTATATGTTGGATAGTTTTAGAAGAAACAGAGAGAGAGAAATAGAAATGTATGTGTATATGTGCAATTCAATGAGGTAGTTGTGAATGCAAAGTTGAAAGTGAGCAAAAATGATGAAGTGTATTAAGTCAGTCTATTGAGCATCACTGGAACTACATCAAAACTTGTTAGGTGCACTATTCTTAGTTCATTTTAGCTGTAAAGCCCAATTTTGTTTTGTGAATCCTTTTGTAGGCAGTGAGCCTCCCTTGTAAGCAGTGAGCTTTTGTATCTGGACAATGAGTCCTTTCAGGGTAGTGAGCCCTTGGTAGTGATCCTTTTTATTTTCAGTTTGGAACTACTTTATATTGTGAGTTAATCCTCACTGTGGTTTTTCCCTCCTTGGGTTTTCCACATAAAAATATAGTGTTTATGGTGTTAATTTACTTTCTGTTATTTGTTTTTCATGCTCATACTTAATAAAAAAATAGTTTGGTTGTGGAATTAATATGTGCTGGAGTTTTAAGTTGGAATTTTGTGACAACTAATTCACCCCCCCTCTTAGTTGTCCTGCATCTTTTTAACAAATCTCATTTTGCTACTATCTAATTTTTTTGTAGTATTCTAAAATATTGAGGAGTGGTATTTTTATATTTTTTTTCTCCTTCATTAGCCATTCTTTAGTTCCTTTGAGTACCATTATAGTTTTGGCCTCAATTATTTTAATTTCCTTGATGCTCCAATATATTAGTAGAATGGATTGAGTTTGTAAATGTTCAGTGAAAATGGGATCAATCGGGTTTGATTCATCATCTTCAAGGTTTTGGTTATACCAATTTAACTTAAAAGTCACAATTTGTCTCAAAGACAATCTCATCCATCCTCTTTTTCTTACTTTAAATTCATCAGTGCAATATGCCCAAAATTCCTCTAGTTCTGGAAGGTGTTTTAAACTGGGTCCTAACTGCAGATTATTTCTAACAAAGTTTCAACTATCAAATAGGAACCTTATCTTGAAAATTTGTATTATATTCTTTGCAAGATCCTTTTCTATGTTTAGAGCATTATACATAGAGTTACACTAATAGTGTGATAGGCCGATGGGAAATGAATCCCCAACTTTCTTTCTCTCATGAAATATCTTATTTAATTTAGCTATTTGTCTACATATTTGAATGAGGAAAAACCTGTCATCAACATATTTTGGAAATTTGCAAGGAAAACCATCAAAACCTTTGACCCTTATGTAGGTAAATTTTTGAAATTATATGAAATAGCTACCATAATTAATGATTAGCTAAGAAACTTCTAGAGTCATCCTTAGGATCATATCTCCCTATATTTCTCTTACCATTCTCATGGTGAAGGAATTTTTCACCCTTTCAAATCTCCTATGAATCCTATCCAACTACAACTAAACATAGTAATCATAAATCTAGGTGGATTCATTGAGTACACCCACCAAACGAAGCCTTGGCCAAGGCTTTGCGTAAGAAATAACATGGAATAGGTAAGAGGACATGTAGAAAGCTTTGTGTAATAGAAAATGGGTAATTTCTAGGTGAATTTGGTTGCTAATAAGGCTAGCCCAATCAATGAAATATCAATCATGTATTATCACAATAATAAACAAATACATCCATTCTTTGAAGTTGTGTGCATTCTCATTACCCTTTAGCCTGTGAAGAAGAACTATGATATCTAAAATATCATTTGTGAAATAGGACCTATGAGCATGATCATAACCTAAGCTAAACATGGTTGATCCATAAGAAATAAACCAAGATCTAACTAGTTAAGTCAAGCTCCCAATGAAATTCTTGAAAACATCAAACAAAGAATCCATTAAACATAAAATAAACTAGAAATGCATAATGGAAATTAATCTAATGCCTCAAACCTCATCCCATTGGGGAATTACTATTGTATTGATGTGAAATGTCAGCCCTTTCCCAACCCCTTAATTGAAACAAGCTTTCAAATGGATGCCATTGACGAAGATTGATGAAAATGGATGAAATATAAGCTAAAATGGATGCTAAATGCTAAAAATGCTCTAAAATTAACTATAGTGTAGTTACTCTAAATGAAAGTTGATCCCTTTCTCATAGAAATAAGGACTATTTATAGGAGAAATAGCTGAATCAATGGTCAAGATTGATTTGATTAATCAATGGATGAAAAGAAATGCAAGGAGATGGAATGGATCAAGGATTCCCACCAATGGATGAGAATGCAAGTTGAAAATGATCAATAATTTTAATCAATGGCTCTCATTGATTTGAAGAAGCACACATCCTAAAAAATAGGAAGTTTTTACAAGATATTTCCCATTTTAGAGGAGTGCAAATGGAGGAATATTCCATGAGAATATTCCTTTGCAAGTGGGAGGGTGATAGAAATTAGCCAATTAACTAATTTAAGAAGTTAATTAGGAATGATGGAGGAAATTAGGAACTTTATGAAACAATTAACTTATTTAATAAAAGGGGGATTAAAGACATTTAACTAAATAATTAAGATTATTTACTTAAATGAGAAGACATAAGAAATTTAATTAAATGATTCATATTATCTAATTAAATATGATGAAAATTAGTACAAAAGAGGATGAAATATCCAAATAACATTGATTATTTGATTAATAGGACAAAATGATAAATTTAATTAAACAATGCAGATTATTTAATTAAATGATCGAAAAGAGGTGATTCGGAATGAAATGGTGTTAGTAATCAAATTCAAACATGCAATATTGATTAGGATGATTTTAAGTGTCTATAGGACTGGTGTAACCTCTTAAGTAGTTGAGACTTCCCCTTCTTGGGTGTTACTAACCATTGATCATAATTTTTGTTCTTACATTGAATTTTATTTTCAATAAAATAATGGTAGGTGATAGTGAAGTCAATGGCGATGAATTCATCTCTTTAAGGTAGCCCAAGACTAGTATTGAAAGTTTCACTACTTAACTTGAGTACCAACTTGTTATCACTAGTCCTCACTTCTCGGGTCTGAGGATCATAGTGATTCATGCCTTCCAAAACTAGGTTTGAATGTTGAACTACTACAGGGAAAGCAACTACTTGTAATAACCCACTCTCAATTAACCTTTGTGTGATTGGAGACCTATCCTTCTTGTAATCACTAGTCTTATCTTTGTTGTAAAAATTTGGTGGTGCTAGATCTACAATTTCTCTTCCTTCACTCTTGCCATTTCCTTGATGGTTGCTTGTTGAATTTTGACCTTTATTAATTCTCAAGAATATTTATATTTAATGCTTTTAAGTTGGGTGGGAAGCATTAATGGAATGCCTTAATATTGGTGCATGCAGACTTTCTCTTCAAAGCCCATCTTTGAGACTTCTTGAATTTTTAAAAAGAAACGGCTCAAAGCTTTGTTGAAGATTTGGGTGGTTTAGAGAACCTCGTTAGATTTTGAAAAAGGTTTTGAAACCTCTCAAATCTTTCAAAAAATATATTCTTTTGAAAGTAATCTTCCACAAAAGCTTTGAATGAGGACTCATAATCACTTATGAGAAAGATTTATGAAATTGTCAAATTTCCATAGGGTTGTGAAAACCTTTTTGGGACCCAAAAATGGTTTTGAAACCAATAAGAAGTTCCAAATTTTTTTCCACCACTTTTGATCCTTCAATAGTCTTCAATTTTGTGTATTTGATGAAAACTGACTAGACATCAGACATAACAAGATTAAGTTATACAATTCACATCAGCCCTAGACTTGGTTATGAAAATTTTGTCAAGAGTCAAAAAGGTTCTTGAAACTTAGGTAATGGTCAGAACAATAAAAAAAGACAAAATAAAACAAAGTGGCATTGAATTATCACAGTTTTACTAGGTTAGGATAACCTTATTGGAACCCGATAGGGTTCTAAGAAGCTTGTCAGAACTTGACAAAGGTTATTGAACTTTCAAAATTTTAGACAAAACTTATTCAAAAAGAGGTTGATGAAAATTGAGGAAACAACAACTTATTAAAAAAGCAACCTCAAATCACAACCTCCAAATCCTAACCTCAAATTAAAACTTGAATAATAACTTTAAATCATAACTTTTGAGTTCACAACCTTTTAACTTTATATAACTTATCAATCAAGCCTGCAAATGTGATATAGGAGAAAAATGGCATAATTTTTGATAGACTTAATATATTACTTTGAAATTTTTTCACACCATCAATAATGAAGTCATAAGACTTCTTATCAAACCCTTTTGACAACTTTTATAAAATAGTAATGCCCAAAATTTTCCCATAGGGAAAAAACAACTAATATTTTTTTTTGAATGTAGTGTAAAACAATATATATTTTTCTACCATGCCTAACATGGAAAAATGTTACACACATCGATTGACATTGTTCATGAAATTTCATCACCAACATATCGTTTGAGAGCAGGGAGTGAGGATGACTATGCGATTGGGTATGTAGGGTCTAAAATATGCACTCTAATTGAGGGGGATAACCTAGTACTCTAGGTACTATATACACTTAAACCTTGTTTAACTTGATACTAAGATGAATTTTTATTTTTATAGGTTGTGTTAATTGGCCTTACGAATAACATCACCTATTAATTCCATAATGGTTACAAATAAAAAAAATTACATCTTTTACTAGAATCACACTTCTACATTTATGCTAACCAACTAGTAGCTTGTGTGGTAATATATTAGTGCTTGAATTGCTGATAATATCAATATCAAAATGAAATAACATCTAGCTCTACTTGAGATTTGACATCTCTACTAATGCCTTTATTGATGTAAAAATCGAGTTCATTTTAATAACAATAATAATACCTAAAATTGCATTGGAATTACTCCTCACTACTATTGGCCTTAGCATCAAATCCTAGTGTCCATACTAACATTAACATTTACATCTATACCATGATAATGCTAATATTAACATCAATATTATTTTCTACCTTGACAATAGTATTAAATTTATTTTAACATTAATTCTAACACCTACCATAGTTTAAAAGAATATTAATACCTATATTGGTATTGTTAAAAAATTCTAAAATTAATGCTACATTATTATTTAATATTATTTTTATTATATATTAACGTTAATTCCTCTATTAATGTTAATATTAATACCTACCTTGATATTAATATAAATTTCAAAATTAATGCCACATTAATATTTCATATTAATGCCTATTATAACATTAATATCAAATTAATTATAATATTATTAGTAATACTCAAATTGATGTTAATATAAATTTAAAAAACTAATACTAATGTTGTAAATCAATAATAAGGTCCTTAAGATTAATATTTGACTGATCATAATATTATTACCAATACTCGAATAGGTGATTAGAATTGACTCCATTTAATAATATAAATAACAATTATAATCTCCCTACGTTTAACCCTTGATGAAATTACTAATTTATCTTCCTTTACTCGACCCTATTTATTGAGAATCAACATGGGGTAAAATACAATGAATGCGTGTAGGAAAGAACAATGATCTCCATGTAGTAGTGAGATTAGAAAAAAATAGAGGAACTTATTATATGCATAGTTTATATAGAATATAAAAAAAGTCAAGGAAATAATTAAGCTCTTTTTTGAGCAGGTTATGTACAACTGATATAATTGCTGCTATAATTCTTAATTTGTATTTTTTGCTTCTTTCAATAAAAAACTAAGCTCTTTTTTTAAAAAACCCATAGTTACAATCAAGGAACCATCTTCCACAAATTTTGTGACAATGAATTAATTCCTTTGTGGGGCTACAAACCAAATTATTGCATGAATTTGTGACACAAACCCCAATGTTTAACCCAAAGAATTTAACTACATTTTAATCCACATGTGAATAATATATGCTTGCAAAATATAGCAATAAATTTTTTCTTTCCATTTTCAATAATAAGATGCACATTTGAAATAATCCCATTTCAAATTTCCATTGCATTTACAAAAGCAACATTACAAAATCCTAGGTAATGCTTTCATATTCCATTTTAATGATATAATTTTCCCATTTATAGTTTATCAATAAGAATAGAGATATATGAATACATACATAGCTTCCATGAGCTTTAATGAAATAGAGATACAAATGGTCCAAATGTCCTTGCTGGCATAGATCCTCAAATTGTTCGCCACCAAATGACGAGGGAGAGCATCACTCAAGTGCTTTCCCACCAACTATAGAATTAATGTGGTCCCCCACACATCTACCTATCTGGTAATATGGCTCTCCCTTCGACGAAGAGATTGGGTTGGTAACCTCATAATACTAGCCTTCATGAGCATGGTGTTGTGCCCTACATAATCTAGTGCTATCATAGACTGGCTACAACCCACATGTATGATATTCCCAGCCTAGCTATGTGAACTTGGATCATAGTGAACTAACAGTGTAAACAATGGCTACTTACACTACTTTGGCCAAAGTTTCTAATCAGTCACTCGTAGGAATAGTCACACGTTCACCTTGTTGCACAGACGACTACCGTTGCACCAAAAGATTGACCTGTTAATGTGTGATATAACCGCTAGATTTATACAAGATCCAAGATCCATAGGAGGTATTTAAGCGATGTCACAAACCCAAGTGCCACGTTGCACATCATAAGGAGACCAAGGGAAAAAATCTTGTGATAACCCCCCAAACGCAAGCGAGGGGTTCATACCTGTGACCTCGGCTTTGATACCAATTGTTGCACAAGCGGATGTCGTTGCACCAAAAGATCGACTTGCTAATGCCCAATACAACTGCTAGATTTATACAATATCCAAGATCCATAGGAAATGATTAAGACATGTCACAAACCCAAGTGTTGCACTACGTAACACAAGGAAACCAAGGGTGAAACACACCCACCCCTCAGCTTGATTTGGTATTTTACCATTCACACTCTTTTCTATGATAACATACATTTAATCCCAAAGGTAATGACATAACAAGTTGACCAACTAGGTTACTCCCTTTCCCATGGATTATCTTAACCCTAGGAATAACCAAGCTATCCACATGGGTATTCATAATGTCACAACATTAAATGACTCCATTTCAAAAGTATAGTTGCAACATTAGATGAATTCAATAAAATGTATAATATCAACAATAAATGACTTCCATCAAAAGTATAATCTCAACAATAAATGACTTCAATCAAAAGTAATATAAAATATCTCTTTCAATTGACTCAAATATTTGCATGTTTATAATGTTCACTATGTTCATATCTAAACTAGAGGACATTATCAACTTGTGAGGAGTTTGTGCTTCTACACCCATCTAGTCCTCTTCACAATATGGATTTGGGTTGCCAGAACGTAAGTCCTCTTCTAGAATTCTGTGAATAGGAATAGACTCTTAGTCAGGAATAAGAAAATAGTATAATCATAATATATGTTTATCAAATCTAACATTTGAATATTGACATAATAATCAAGTATACACCCTACCTCTAGGGGAAAATACGTTTCTCCCACCTTCAAGGAGATATGAGTAATCAATCAAGTATAGACTATCAACATGGTTTGCATAACATCACAACCTATCACTAATGACATGTCTATCTTTCCATCATTCTCGTTGTATTACTAACCTCATTATCCACAATGGTTTATCTAGAATCACTAGCTAACAAATCCAAGATAGTAATTTAATGTAATATTATTATCCATATTTCACAACCCATGAAGCATATATGTAGTCTATGACAATTTAGGTATTTAAGCTAATACACTAAGATTATCTTATATAACCACACAATTTCAACAATTGGAATAGATATTTATGTACATAGTCTCAACCAATAAGATCTCATAATAAATCACCCAAAGATCATGCAAGCTCCTTAAAATAGGAATGATCGAAAGATCAAACAAACAAGTTCAACAAAATAGATAATTCATCTTTCCTCAAGCACTTGCACTCAAATATGATTCAACATAAGAAGAATAGAGAAGTGAAATCAACATGCCTAGATTTTATAGCTCCCAATGAGATATTGCTTCCTGAGCTCAATCCCACAGTCATGCTTTCTTATCCTTCTAAAATCAACCTATCTCCAATCCTAGCCTCTTACAAAGTTCTCAACAAAATGCAAATACTCTAAAATAAACTCTTTCCTCACTAAGCACTCAACTACTCTCTCACACATAAAACTACAACAAAATTATGAATGAATAAGAAGAAGTTAGAATGAATGAATGTAACAAAAGGTAGAGAAGCTACCTCTTTTTATACCAAAATATGAGAAACTCAATGCTATAAAGAAGCTATTAAATCTCTCACATTTTCTCTCCTTACTACCACCATTTCAACAACAGACTAAAAATGCATCGACTCAGCCATCTAAAGTGAAATGTGGCTATTTTAAACTCATATTTTGCAACACATAAACAATCCTCTCATTTCTAGCTTCTTAAAAAGGATGATTCACCCTTTTTCAAGTGACAACAATGACTCTTTTATTGAGTCAAAACACAACAATGTATATCTACAAGTTTTCTAATTGCTAAGCAAGTTGACTACCTTCTCAAGCTTCAGCTAGGTCAATTTTGACAAAGTCTCTATGCTTATATTGTGTGTTGGTTTATAGACTTCTACTTGCTTTATTCAACCTCTTTCATGGCGCTGCATTTTACACCTCATGCGCCCCTTACCTTGCTGTGCATTGGGCTTCAATATTAGCAACTTAAATAAAATATCTTGCTGCATTCTAGCATAGATTTTAGTGCTTTCATTCTCTTTTTAATACTATTCACATTGCATTTAAAATGTTCATGCCTTATACACTATGCATTTTGATTTAAACTTTCTTTCCTATGCGCAATGCTTTAGATTTCTCTCTCAAGCACTATATTTATGTGTTGCACATAATGGATATGTTGTTGGCTTTAATTCAAGCCATCCTCCAACATATACGGTTCATTTTACATTCCTCCTTTATTTTCATTCACTTAGCACTGCATTAATGCACTGCTTTGACTTCTTATATATGCACATTATATGTACTTCAATTTGTTATCATTTCGCTAGCTTTAATATAAGCCATGCTTTATAATATGGTTCATATTATATATGCATCCCAAGTTATCTTTTAAAACATTCAAAATAATTTTAAATATATTTCAATATATATATTAATAATATATATATGTAATATAACCTCCATTCTCATATTATATATTTATTATATATATATATATATATATACACATTTATTAAATCATTATTTGTCAATCTCATATATACATATGATTATCAATTATATCTTCATACACACACAGACACATATATATAACATGATATCCATTATATTATATATGTATTAACATATATATATATTAAGAACCATTTTTCCAATCAATACATATATATAATATAAATATATATAATATAAATATATATAATATAAATATATATATATATATATATATATATATATATATATGTATGTATGTATGTTAATATATACCTATATATTTGTATACGTTATTCATTACGTACATATATACATATGTAGTATTTATTAAAACATCTAAGAATAATAAACATACTCATATATATTCATCGATAGGTATATATACATATATATATATATATATTGTATATATATATATATGTATGTATGTATGTATATATATATATATACATATATATGTCATATAACAATTGATATCCCTATGCATATGATGTATCTGTGCATGGGTATGCGTAAGTATTTCTACTTACGTGTATACAAACATACGTATTCGCTCACATGCATGAGTTATCTTTTTCACATACATATATGCATATACACATTCTATGGATATACTTATCAATCAATATATAAAAATAAATACACAAAGAATAACTTATACTAAATACAAAGATTTAGTCACATAATCCAAATTAAGAATAATCACAAAATCAAAGACCAAAACCAAAACCATAATAAATCATCCCAAAACTATGAATGAAGGTTTACTTACCAATTCCTGATCTAACTCGACTCAACTTGATCAAACTAGGATGTGAGTGTGTGATAGCTCAAATAGGCATATTAGGGTTACCAAACTAAGCTCCTCTCCTGAGTGATACTCCCCCTCTCTTACCTGAGGGCTTGATTCTTTCCTGCATCCAACTTAGTGCATCACAAAGGTAGTTAGCCATTCATATGAAATTCATCATAAATAATTTGCATTATTAAAGCATTAAAGTACTCATATTGCAATACATATTCATTCATCATATTTTTCATTTGTATGTACAAAACATAATCATGCATTAAAACATTTGTTAATCCTAAAGGAGTGTAAAGTCATGATTTGCACTTAATATCATATTTACTCATAAAGGTAAAAGTAATCTAGTAACATACTTCCCCCCTTGTGAATCATCATCCCCGATGATTTAAAGTACTAAAACATATAGATAAATTCAAATAAAGATTTTACTTTCAACTTTCTAAATCATGTAAGAAATAGGTATATTTTATTAATAACATGGTGTAACATACTTCCCCCCTTGTGAATCATCGTCCTCGATGATTTAAAGTACTAAAAAAAAAAAGATAGAGTCAAATAAAGATTTTAATTTCAACTTTCTAAATCATGTAAGAAATACGTATATTTTATTAATAACAAAATAATCTTCCCTCATAACACTGTCCTCTACAATCTCATCCTTCTTGGACCTTGCACTGAGTGAATCTGCTAAAATTTTGGAAGATTTTGTGTGCTTCAATTAAACTTTCTCTCCAATGAACTATACATCACAATTACATTAACTCATATATACATCATAAGTACAATAGTGACTTTATCCCATATGACACCTCTACCATAGTGATTGGAAAAACATTCTCATTGGCTATCACACAATTATCCTTAGTATAACCAAAATAGAAAAGGAATGTTGATGCATTGCGTACTACATTGTGGGTCCCTTCCGTCCCTCTAGTTTTTACACCATTGGAAAAATCAGAAGCAGAAAGAGACCATCCATCACTGAAACTAATATTTACCTTAAACATAATAGTACTTCCCTTTGACTACTATCCATCTCGAGCATAATACTTCCCTTAGACACCTATCAATCCTAAGCATAATAGTACTACTTCTTAATTCAAGCTTTGCATCAACAAAGTTTTCCTTGATCATTTCAATCTATTCTTCCATTTATGACAATATTTCTGATCTAAGGTTAATACTATTTCCTCGCTTATCCGAGCTATAGGAATTCAACCCTTATTCCCATATAATTTTTTAAATGGATCAAATTTCAATGATAGAAGTTTATTTTAATAGAAGTATTCCATAAAACTTTCAAGATTTGACTTATCCCTTTTGCCTAATTGGTTGACTCAAAGTAATAAATTGAGCATACATTCAATTGAATTTTTCAACAAGGTGATCATGGTTTACACAAAACCTTAACATTTCATATGTGTCTCAATTTGAGATAGCCTTCTTAGGAACATGAAGAAACTGCTTTACACAATTATTTGTTTAGGATTGATATCCTACAAATCAAATTTTCTAATCAGAAATTGGTTCCCTTGATGAGTTTTTCCACCATATCATTATGCTAGTTCCATCATTATAGAAAGATCAAAACTATTCCAATGATCTACCACTTCCTCTCTACAATTTTATGGGAGTATACAGGTCCTTCCAGTGATGATATCTTGTCTTCACCCTCTGGCATATTGGACAACTTGCTACATACCTTGCAACATCTTACTCCATTCCCTTCTGGATTATAGTGATTCCACATCAAACAATTAATTTTGTCATTCCAGTGTGTCCTGAATATGACATCAATTTACCTCATTTCATTCTTTAATCTCCCAAAATTTGGTACACATGTTTTTCCTTGTTTCATAATAGTCCATTCTAATTAAATGAAACATCTTCCTTGGAATTATACCACATTTTATTCTTGAAATATATTGATTAGATATTTTTGAGGAGTTATAACTCCATCTTAGGGAATCCATATCCTAGCTTTCTTTTTCCCTCAAATTATTTCCAAAGTTGTAGTCTGATTTCATCTCAATCTATCTCTTCTGATGAGAATTTATATTAGTTGAGTAATAATTCTTGTTAAATCATGCTGGTTTGATATTATCTTCCAAAAGATATCCAACAATTAATGTTTACCTAGTTACCAAGCATGAATGTTTCATGATAACTCAAACTCACGAGTACATAAATCTTCCCTTTCCTATTTCATAGGTGATAATATTGTCTTACATGAACAAGTGTTATACATACCCTTTTCCAAAAGATTAATGATAATAAAAAAATGATCTTACAAAACAATTACATATAGAATTGTGTTGTAAATATTTCTCTCATTAGTCAAAATACTTTGACCTTTCCAATATTTTTCAAAAATAATTCAAATACCTTAACCTTTAACTTAATCAACCTTTTTGTGGTCATTGAGTATGAGACTTCAGTTAAAATTTCTCTCATACTGAAATACATCATTTAAAATTTGTTGAGTCCCTATCCGATCTTCTCTAGATCCATAAATTTTCTTCTTTCCCAATATGGTATTTCCAAGACTTATGTAACATTGTATCATCTTTGAGATTCATGTAATTTTTAAAAATAATTTATCGATTAGGAACTTAGGATGGAGTGGATGGCTAGGAGAGGAGCACAAATTCTATGCAAGCCTGCGACCTCTTAGGTGCGACTTGCATGCATTTCCTTCTCCATGCATGTTTTTTTAGATGTTGTAATCAGTGGTTTGGAGGTGCTCGAGGTACAGGGGTGGGTTCTATCTACTTTTAGGGGTGGATTCTATCTACTTTCAGGGGTGGGGTTTATGTTCTTGTTTGCTAGCCTTGGGTGAGGCCTTAGTTGCATGTTGGGGTGGTCTTTTTTTGGGATTATGGTAGAGAGACATGCTTCTACCAGTTTGGTGGTGGTTGGAGGTGGTGTTTCTTACAATGGCTCTTCATTGGGTTTGAAAGCTTTGCAGTCAGAGTTGTTTTATGTGGGGGAGGGCCCTAAATTGAAGAAAGTGAATGGTTGTTTTCCCAGAACCCAGAATCATCTGGTTTTGGCCATTTCTCCTGAATTTGTTGTTGATGATGTTTCTTATTAGAGTAGACATGCTCTAATATTCAAATTTCTTGGAATTCGTATACCTCTGTTAGCTTTGGAATCTTGGATCATGAATTAGTGGAAGGTTGAGGGTGACATGGAGCTAATGGTGGTTGCAAACAGTTATTTTTTAGTTATTTTTTCCAACATGGCTGATAGGAATTGAGTTTTTGAGGGAGGACCCTACTTTTATAATCATGTTGGATTGTTGTGAAACCATGGCATATGGATTTTAATTCAGCTGAAGAATTTCCATCGAGGGTTCCTTTTTGGGTCCGTCTTCCGTGACTTCCCTTGGAGTTTTGGAGAGAAGAAATTTTGCAATAGATTGCTACTCTTCTTGGAAAGTCTACTACAGTTTCCCAACAAACCCTTGAAAAAGAGGTTATTTCTTTTGTTCGGATTTGTGTGGAGATATATTTGAATAATCCCTTGTCGGATTCTCTAGAAATTTTTCTTGGTTCTTTTTCTTGGGTTCAATTGCTCGATTATGAATCCCTTCCTCTTCGTTGTTGGATTTGTCATGAGTATGGACATCTTCAAAGGCAATGTCCTAGGGTTAATAAATCTCCTCATTCTAATAATTCCCCTTTGTCTTCAGTAGCAAAATTTGTTAAATAGGATAAAGGGAAATCTTTGATGATGGAGGGTGAATTAGATAAGGATGGCTTTGTGCCTGTTAAGCCTTAGGATAAGGGTCATGGTCATAAGAGATATTTGAAGGACAAGTAGACTGAAGAGGGATTTAATCAATTTGAGGTGTTGGACATTTTAACCTTGGAGGAAGGAATCCCGACAGATGTGCCTTTTGGTGTTGTTGGTATGGGTTGTCATGTGGTGTAGGGATAGGGGTCTAGTCATGATCTTCATTTCTCACAAGGTGTGCAAGATCATCTAGTGTCTCTGAATGGTCCTATCCAGGATGATGATGATATTGTTTTGGATGATTTGGAAAAGGAGGGGCTAGCTTTTGGCAAGAGCAAGGGTCTTCTCCAGCCTTGGGGGTGCAATAACACACCCTTATGAAGGGATCATCTAAGTACTCTTCTAAAAGTGGCCGTAAGAAGGATCTTGAGAAGATTAAATGTACTAGAGATTTGTTTGTGGAATCTGGGTTTGTTAAACCCATTGATGCTCACTTTTTGTAATCTCCTCCATGATTATTCTCTCATGAATGTAAGGGGGTTGGATAACACCTCTCATCAAAAGGCTATTCATGATTTGGTTGTTGTCCATTCTCGAGACATATTTTGTGTTCAGGAAACTAAACTTTTAGTTGATTTCCTGCTTCAATGTGCCTCTTGTATCTAGTGTTTTGGTCAATGTCAGTGCATTGGTTCTCAGGGGAGCTCTAGGGGTTTGGATCTTTTTTGGAACCCAAGAATGATTGATCCACTATGGTGGATTTCTAGTCATTCTACTATCTCCATGGTTTCCTCTACTTTGGAAATAGGTGTGACTATTTTGGTTACTAATGTTTATGCTTCAACTAATATTCGTGGAAAAATTTGGCTTTGGGCCCATATAAGGTATGTTAGATCATGTGCTCCATATCTTCCTTGGGTCTTAGCTAGTGATTTTAATTTCCTATTGAGTTTGGAGGATATAAGAGGCGGGTTTCCTCGGCTAGGGACTACTTCTGATCTTTTTTGGGAGAATGTGGATTCTCTAGCTTTAATTTATGTTAAGCCTTCTAATGGGTTTTTCACTTGGAATAATAGGTGGAGTGGAGAGGAAGCAATTTTTGAAAGGTTGGACATATTTCTTGTCTCCTATTTTTGGGTGTGAGGTAGCTTGGTTATTGGTTTTGAGATTCTTGATTGGAGGGGTTCTAATCATTGGAAATTAAACTTCTAGTAACCTCTTTTACAGTTCCCAAGAATCCTCCTTTTAAGTTTCAACTTATGGCTTCGGGATTCTTTCCTGCATGATCTAATGGCCCAGTGGTGGTGTAATGGAGGCCCTACTTATGGTACAACTATGTACTACTTTGTTAAGAAACTTTAGTATGTGAAATATCACCTTAAGAGATGGAATAAGAAATGTTTTGGCAACCTAAAGGCTATGAAGAGGAATGCTTAGGCATGCCTTGATGTGATTACTCACCAAATTTGGGATTATGGTTTCTCAAATGCTTTAGGAAGAGCTGAATCATAGGTGTTGGTATGTGGTGACTGATCATGCTATACTATACACCCCAGAATGTATAGAAAATTTTTCTTCCTACTTTTTTGTGTCATCAGCAAAAAAGGAAAAAATCAACGAAAAAAGAAAAAAACCTGACTTTGTAGAACCCGAATCTAGAAGTTTCTAAGCTTGTTAAAAAGGGGTTTGGGTGGGGGTTACAGTATGATGAAAAACATGATTATTCACAAGATTGTAATAGGTTTTTGCACTGGATAATAAAATCATTGGATGGCTGTGGTTTGGTGGATGTAGCTCGGATTGGGTGAACCACGTTAAATTCTCTGTGTTATAATTTATTCTATGTGTGTTTTAGTTTCTTTGTTTATTAATTAAATCTGCATTTAATTGTTAGATATCTGCCTTTCTAACCCTAACACCAGGTTGCGAGAGTAATGGAAGAGTGCGAGCTCTGAGAGGAAATTTTTTAGAAACAAAAGGCTTAGATTGATTAGCTTTAGGGAGGGGACAAGAATACCTCTTTATTCCATCATTTTGTGTAGGCTCATCGTAATAGGAGTTCTATTTCCTCTCTAGTTAATTTATAAGGGCTCCACATATCTTCTCTACAAGCTTTGTCTCATGAGGCTATATAGTTTTATTCTGCTCTTTTATCCAAGGATTCACCCTACTGCAGAAGATGAGGAGAATTCGATCCTTGCTTGCATTCCCTCCCTGATCACCAATGATATGAATGATTTCCTCATCTGTATGATTTATTTATCTGAATTGGAAGAGGTTGTTTTTGGGATGAATAAAGGTAAAGCTCCAGGTCCTGATGGATTTATTGTTGAATTTTTTCAAGAATTTTGGGATATGTTAAGTTTGGATTTGTTAGAGGTTTCCCAAGAATCTCTTTACAATAAGTAAATACTTCGAGCCTTGAATTCTACTTTCTTGGTTATCATTCGTAAAAAGGAAGGTGCTAATCAGCTCGAGTTATTTAGACCTATTGCTCTTTTTAATGTCATGTACATGATTATTACTAAATTGATTGCAGAGAGGCTCAAAGTTTGTCTTCCTTCTGTGATCTCTGAGGAGCAAGGGGGTTTTGTGGCTAGTAGACAGATCCTGGATGGGGTGGTGTTTTCCTCACAAGTCATTCACTCTATGGAAACTCCTAAGGAGAAATCTATGTTCATCAAGTTGGACATGGCCAAAGCTTATGATAGAGTTAAGCAACATTTTTTGTAGAGAATTCTCTTAGGCTTTGGTTTTAGTCCAGATTGGGTCAGTTGGACTATGAGTTGTGTTACCTCTTCCTCTTTTTTTGTTACTATGAATGGGGAACCTTTTGAGCTTTTTGGGGCTTCTAAGGGCCTTCGTCAAGGAGATACTCTCTCTCCTTATTTGTTTATTATTATGGCTAATGGTCTGGGAAGATTTCTTAAGTCTTGGTGATGGGGGAAAAAATATGCCATTATTTTACCTATTATCTACTTTCAACTTTGTCATCTTTCCTAGTATTTTCTATTGCTCCTATCACTTTTCATGAATGAACTAAAAATATTTTATAGAATGCAAGGAAAGATAAAAATACGTGAATATATCAAATCCTTTGGTTGTTTATTAATCATCTCCATGGTTTTGATAATAGGGAATGCTTGAACGGATGACACATGGGCACGAGGGAAAATGGTGGAGTAAAGGTTAAGGATGCACAAGAGTCACTTGTTGCTTTGGCTAATTTAGTGCCAAGTTGAATTAGTTTGTTGTGTCATTTTGAAATGTTGTCAAGAGAGTATAAACTATTTCTAGTTATCATTTAAAGGTTGTTGGCCACTAGCCGAAACAACCAAAACTTGTATATGTTTTTATCTAGTAGACTGTTATGTGTATATGCGGCTATAATGCATATAAATATGTAAGCCGAGACTTAGATGATATATATAATATATATAAAACTAATATTGGCACTTCGATATAAATTCTTGTGTGTGTAATTCAAATCACTGTGATGTTGAATGCATAACTAGCGTGGAGTAGTTTGTGTCGTGAGCTTTATCACTTGACAATCTGTAGAGGTAGGGCCCACTTCATTGATTGCCTAGTGAATTTTATAGTAGGAATCTGTTGTGTGGTAATGTACATTTTGGTTTTGCATATCAATTACTGTATTTATGTTTAAGTGTTGGAATTCTATTAGTGTGCTTAACCTTTATCAGTATGCTTAAGGCTTATTAGTTTACTTAATATTTATCAACACATTGAATGTTTATCAGTATGATTAAAAGTGACTAAAGTTTTGATTAATCAAAATTACTATTAGAGTATGAGATAGTATTACATTTCACAAAAGTGTTAATTAGTGTGATTGGTAGAAGTACAAAAACCTATCTTAAGTATACTTTCATTCAATTGTTTAATCTTAGTTCTGTTCAATTCATTTCAATAGAGATTGTTAGTTCTACTCAAATCATTTCGACAAATATTATTAATTATGTTTTGTTGTGTGTTAGTAATCTATTTTTTGTTGCACAGGTTCTTGTCACATATGTGACAAGAGGTAAAAAAACCATATTTATGAACAAATGCAATTTGCATGTAGTTGCATCCATCCCCACTTGGGTTTCTAGGTTCAGCCCTTAGGCAAACAGGCCCAATATATTTCACAAGCCTATGCTCTTGGATTAACATTGTGGAGTAAACTGAGAAAATTGCGAAATTCTTGAAGATTGATCTCGACCCATTCAATATAAAATTATAAGGATAATTATACCTAAAATATCAACCATAGTTTAATCCAATCACTTGGGTTTCCCAGGGCATGATTCAAGGTTGGTGTTTGGGCAATGGGCTGCCACAACTTTCTCATCATTAGTTTGTTGATGACACTACTCTTATGGAGAGGGCTCACCTTCAGGAGGCTATTTCTTTTAGGCAGGCTTTGGATATTTACCTTATTGTTTTGGGCCAGAAAGTCAATAATCACAAGTCATCTATCTACTTTTTAATGCTCCTCAAGCTATTCAATGATGGAGTGCAAATATTTTGAGGTTTTAGATTGGGTCTCTTCCCTTTGTCTATCTAGGAATTCCTCTTGTTTTTGGTAGGCAACTTGGGTCTTCCTGGTAGAATTTGCTTGATAAGCTGCACAATAAGGTCACTCATTGGACTTATCATTAGTTATCTACTACTGCAAGAGTCTCTTCTGAATTCAGTTATCTAGGCTCTCCCTATTTATAGGTGTTTTGTTCAAGCTGCTCCTTTGTATATCCTTAGGGAATTTTATGCTCTCATGACAATTCTTATGGAGTGGTAACTTGAAGACGACTAAGTTCAGTCTTGTTAAGTGGGAAATTATGTGTAGGCCATAGAAAGAGGGGGCCTCGGCTTATGATCTACTATTTTGAATGGGAAAGCTCTTGCAACCAAGTTATATTGGCATTGGTGTACTAGTCAACATTATTTTTGGGCATGTATTCTCACCCATAAGTATCTTAAGGATGTTAACACATTTGATGATCCTCACTTCCCTTTAGAGGGAAGGGGATCTATGATTTGGTATTCTCTGAAAATGGGGGCTCAGTTGGTTAAGAAGGGGCTATTTTGGATCTATCATACAGGTTCTCAAGCTCTTTTTTGGTGGGATTCTTGGGATGTTCATCCTCCTATCCTTTTTGCTTATCCTCACCTCTAGCTTCTTTGTGAAAATTTTACTGCTGTGGGTTGGAATATGATTGAGAACTATAAGATTGTTCAAAATTTTGGGCTAGCTCCTAGTCTTAGATGGAAGCACTCCTCTGATTGGCCACCAAAAGGGTCGAAGGAGGATAGGCAAGAGTTGGCTTAGATTATTACCTCACGTGAATGTAACACCTTGATGGGGCATGATGTATTGGCTTGGATTAACAGTGATTTTTTTGATAGGTACTCTATTTCAGTGGGTTATGGAGAGTTGGTTAGGCAGATATTTGGGGACACTGAGGTTCCTTGGTGGAAACACATGTGGAACAAATTTTCTTGGCACAAGTGCAATTTTTTTATGTGATTGGTGGTCCAAAACTTGTGTCTTACTTGGGATAACTTGTGCAAGCGTGGGTTCTAGGGTCCCTCTATGTGTGTTTTGTGTTGTAATAGTGAGGAGAGTGTCTCTCATCTCTTCTTCCAATGTTCCTTCTCTAGGGAGATTTGGCACTTCTAGTGGGGTGTGTGGAACTAGGCTTGCTGGCATGTCTCCTCTTTGGCTGAGTTCTTTGCTCGGTGGGGCAAGGCCCCTGTTAAGACTTCTTTTCTTCAAGTTACTTGGGCTCTTGGACCAACCTTTATTTTCTAGCATATTTGGCTAGAGAGGAATCACAAGATTTTTCAAGATGTGAAGTTGGTTATCCAACATTTGTGGTAGAAAATTCTTCATTCTTTGGGAGAAACTATTTCATCTAAGTGTGACTTGGCTAAGGGTTTGGATTTGGGAGATGTTTCCTATTGTAAATGTCTCAATCTTCCTCTTCAGAGTGGTGTTGCGAAGGTGCTGGATAGATTATGAGAAATAGATGTAGAAATCCTCTTCGGAAGATAAATAGGGAGGGGTGTTGGTGTCCCCCTTCAAAGGGTGTGTTGAAAATAAACATGGATGGTTCTTCTCAGGGAAATCTAGGTCATGCTGGTATTGGGGGTGTTGGGCGGAATAGTTCTAGGACTATTCAGTTTATCTTTTCTATTTATAAGGGTCTACATACTAACAATGTGATGGAGGCTCTTGCCATTTTATATGCTACGGAGCACAGTTGTGCTCTTGGGTGGAGATAGATCATTTGTGAATCTGATTCTTAGGTGGTGGTGACTTTGTTGAAGAGGTAGTAATTAGAAGATGTCAGTTGGCATTTAGCTTTGATTATAAAACAAATTCTTAATCTGTGTGCTTCCTTGGAATCTGTTACTTTTTGTCACATTCTTAGAGAATGGAATAGAGTTGCAGATTGTTTGGCCAAATGGGACTTCCATCATCTATAGAATTGGAACATTGTGGATAGGTTCAATTATCCCCAGATTGTCACAAAATTTGGACCACTTAGTGGATATTGACAAGGGTGTGTAATTCCATTGCTTTGCACTTCTTTATTTTAGTTTGAATAAATTTTACCCCTCTTTTAGTTTAAACTTCATGTAATCTTATATTTCCTTTGATTTTATTGAAAGAGTTAACATTTTCCTCGTTGGCTCTTGATAGTTGAATGACTATTACTTTGCATTCTTACCCTTTCTAGGTATACTTGTATATACTTTTTGTTCCCAAATTATTCTTCCGATTTTGACAAAATAGTCTTCTTTCATATCCAATTTCCCATTGGTACATCTTCAAATGATCATTTAAGGGACTAAACATTAGTTTAATTTTATTGAAAAGCTTTGGTAAGTTCCATTTGAACTTCAACCAAACTATGCTCTAACTGAGCCCTTGCCTAAATAGTCCGATTTACTATCCAATCTTTTACCTTACAATCATCTTTCTAAGAAATTTTGTCCAAATTCTTGGTAATTTCATTTTTTAATAACCTTAGACACTCTAAGGTTGTTTGGTTTCTTTTCCCCATTTCAATTATGAACTCTAAATTGCTCATTCCCATTTTAGTTGGTGGGATCATGTCTACTTTTATTCTTCGTAGGTTGCTTATTTTTCTGACAATTCTGGTCTCTACCCTTTATTCTAAGGTATCAACTTTCACTCTTGATTCTGATTATCATAGTAATTTTTTAACTTTGTACTGAATCAAGTCTATTAAAGGGTTATGTAGCCTCTTGGATACCTCTCTAGTTTATTTTGATTTACAAAATTTTGACTTTCTACTTCGACTGAAGTTTCCTATTTATTCTAACAATTAGTTCTTTTTCTAATAAAGTATTTGTATCAATAGACATAAATCACATTCATAGACTCATAGTATCCTTTTTCATAATTTTTGACTCTTCGCAACTGTAGGTTGCTGTTGGAAGAGGGGATTAATTTGATTTTATTTCTCACCCTCAAAGTCATTTAAACAATTTTGGCATTGGTATTTCCCCATAACCTTCCTACTGAACCTTGTTGCATCACTTCCACAATCCAAGGGTATTTTTGTAGGAGTTGTTGGTTTAGGAGTTTCAACCCCCAGGGATGACTCTTTCCTAGTCCTAAAGTTTAAACAAGTTATAGGAAAATTGAATTTCCTATTGTTTCCTTGGTTCTTCTTTTCCCTTTCCATTCTAGCATAAGATCCTTTCAGAAACTCTTCATTGATAATTTTTACATAGCATTTTCATAATGAGCTCATACGTTCTAGTGCTGAACCGGGTAGCTCTAATACCATGTGTAACAACCCCAATTTTTAACCCAAAGAATTTACCTTCGTTTTAACCCACATGTGAATAATATATGCTTGAAAAATATAACAATAAAATTTTTCTTTCCATTTTCAATAATAAGATGCACATATAATCCCATTTCAAAATTCCATTGTATTTACAAAAGCAACATTACAAAATCCCCAGTAATGCTTTCATATTCTATTTCAATGATATCATTTTCCCATTTACAATTTCTCAATAAGAATAGAGATATATGAATACATACATAACTTCCTTGAGCTTTAATGAAATAGAGATATAAATGGTCTAGATGTCCTTGTTGGCATACATCCTCAAATTTCAGTAGCCAACTGATGAGGGAGAACATCACTCAAGAACTTTTCCACCAACCACAAACTTACTATAGTCCCCCGCACATCTACCTATTTGGTAAGATGGCCCTCCCTTCGACAAAGAGATTGGGTTGGTAACTTCATAATAATAGCCTTCCTGAGCATGGTGTTATTTCCTACATAATCTAGTGCTATCATACACTGGCTACAACCTACATGTATGATATTCCCATCCTAGCTATGCAAACCTAGCTTACACTAAACTGACAATGTAAATAGTGGCTAATTATACTACTTTGGCCAAAGTTTCTAATTAGTCGCTTGTAAGCGTAGTCATACGTTCACCCACCCCTTAGCTCAATTTGGTATTTTACCATTCATACTCTTTTCAATCATAACATATCTTTAATCCCAAAGGTAATGACATAACAAAGTGACCAACTAGGTTACTCCCTTTACCATGGATTATCCTAACCCCAGGAATAACCAAACTATCCACACAGGTATTCATAATGTCACAACATTAAATGAATCCATTTCAAAAGTATAGTTGCAACATTAGATGACTTAAATCAAATGTATAATCTCAACAATAAATGACTTCAATCAAAAGTATAATCTCAACAATAAATGACTTCAATCAAAAGTAATATAATATCTCTCTTTCAATATGACTCAAATATTTACATGTTTACAATGTTCACTACATTCATATCTAAACTGGAGGACATTATCAACTTGTGAGGAATTTGTGCTTTTGCATCCATAGTCCTCTTTACAATACGACTTTGGGTTATCGAAATGTAAGTCCTCTTCTAGAATTTTGTGAATAAGAATAAACTCTTAGTCAAGAATACGAAAATAACATAATCAAAATATATGTTTATCAACCCTAATGTTTGAATATTGATGTAACAATCAAGTATACACCCTAACCCTAGGGGAAACGAATTTTATCCTACGTTCAAGGAGATATGAGTAATCAATCAAGTATAGACTATCAACATGGTTTGCATAACATCACAACCTATCATTGATGACATGTCTATCTTCCTATCATTCCCATTGTATTACTAACCTCATTATCCACAATGGTTTACCTAGCATCATAAGCTAACAAATCCAAGATAACACTTCAATGTAATATTATTCTCCATATTTTATAACCCATAAAGCATATATGTAGTCTATGACAATTTAGTTATTTAAGCTAATACACTAAGATTATCTTATATAACCACACAATTTCAACAATTGGAATAGATATGTATATATATAGTCTCAGCCAATAAGATCTCATAATAAATCACCCAAATATCATGCAAGCTCCTTAAAATAAGAATGATCAAAAGATCAAACAAGCAAGTTCAAAAAAACAAATAATTCATCTTTCCTCAAGCACTTGCACTCAAATATGATTCAACATAAAAAGAATAGAGAAGTGAAATCAACATGCCTAGATTTTATAGCTCCTAATGAGATATCACTTCTTGAGATCAATCCCACAGTCACACTTTCTTCTCATTCTAAAATCAACCTATCTCCAATCCCAACCTCTTAATTACAAAGCTCTCAACAAAATGCAAACACTCTAAAATAAACTCTCTTTCCTCACTAATCACTCAACTATTCTCTCACATAGAAAACTACAACAAAATTACGAATGAATAAGAAGAAATCAGAATGAATGAGCGTAACAAAAGGTACAAAAGGTACCTCTAATTATACTAGAATATGAGAAACTTAATGCTACAAACAAGCTACTAAATCTACCACCTTTTCTCTCCTTACTGCCACCATTTCAATAGCAAACTAAAAATGCATTGACTCAACCATCTGAAATGAAATGTGGTTGTTTTAAACTAATTTACAACACATAAACAATCCCCTCATTTCCAACTTCTTAAAAAGGATGAGTCGCCCTTTTTCAAGTGAGAATAATGAATCTTTTATTGAGTCAAAACACAACAATGCATATCTATAGGTTTCATAATTGCTAAGCAAGTCGACTATCTTCTCAAGCTTCAACCATCTCTATTTTGACAAAGTCTTTGTGCTTATATTGTGTGCTGGTTTACAAACTTCTACTTGATTTATTCCACCTCTTTCATGGTGTTGCAATTTACACCTCATGCACCCCTTACCTTGCTATGTGGTTGGATTCAATATTAGAAACTTAAATAAAATATCTTGTTGTATTCTAGCACAAATTTACCACTTTTATTATGTTTTTAATACTATTCACATTGCATGTAAAACATGCTTAATAAACTATGCATTTTGATTTAAACTTTGTTTCCTATGCGCTATGCTTTAGATTTCCCTCTCAAGTACTATATTTATTTGCTGCACTTAATGGCTATGTTACTGGCTTTAATTCAAGCCATCCTCCAACATATATGGTCCATTTTACATTCCTCCTTTATTTGCATTTACTTAGCAATGCATAAATGCACTGCTTTGACTTCTTCTTATATATGCGCATTATATTCACTTCAATTTGTTATCATTTCACTGGCTTTAATATAAGCTATGCTTTGTACTATGGTTCACATTATATATGTGTCCCAAGTTATCTTTTAAAACATTCAAAATACTTTTAAATATATTTTAATAAATATATATTATGAATATATATATATGTAATATAACCTCCATTGTTATATATATACACACACACACACACATGTTTATTAAATCATTATTTTCCAATCTCATATGTACATATGATTATCAATTATATCTTCATCCATCCATACATACATACATACATACATACATATATACATACACACACACACAAATATATATGTATTAGCATATATATTTATTAAAAATCATTTTGTGATGCAGAGCAAGGGATGGTATTGTAGACACATAAAAATGACCTAGGCCTACAAGCTCTATTTTTACCACTTTCGTCCTAGCATAATTATGACATTTAATTATGTCCTTGGTCCACATTCGACTATTAATTAAATAATACATTATTATTTAATTAATTCATGTCTCTGGTATTCTTCATGATATTAAATAAATAAATTATATTTATTTATTCAATACGTCACTTAGGGTCTATTATCTCCTTACAATTAAATAAATTTATTAATTTATTTAATTACTGTTATTCAGTTATTCTTCCTGATTATTAAATAAATGAATTTCGTTTATTTATTTAATACGTCACTAATTCTCATAATTAAATGACTTTATGGATTTATTTATTTAATTAATCTTATCTTCTAAATTAAATAATTATCTTTAATTATTTAATTGTCAAAATTAATATTCCTCTCATTTTAAATAAATGAAATTATTTAAAATGTCATCACATTCTTAACTGTCAGTTCATTTTAGTAAATAATCTGAAAATTGATTATGTATTATCTCACAAAATCCATATTTTGAATTAATTTAATTCAAAATGGTAATATTCCTCCAAAAATAAGTAATTGGGCAGATTCTTGATTTTCCAAATTTGATCTTCAGTTCAACCCTTATCTTCTTGATTTTTAAAATCTCACAAATTAGGTAGTCTTTATCTTCATTTTCAATTTTTTTTATTTTCTAATTAATTATCTCATTTATTCTTCATCGCCGATTCGATCTTCTTAGATGACATCTCAACCACTCGTTTAAGGATTTTTCCCTAACCCTGATTAGGGATTGTCAGATTTAATCTCGTCCTCTGATTTTAGGTCTTTGTCGAAAGTTGATCTCGTCCGTTCATTAAAAATGACATTTTCTATAAAATGCTATTTTGCTCTCATTTTTAGATTAGACACTTAGATTTTATTATTTTGGCGCATTAATATTAGAGTTATTTAGCATTTGAGAATCATTTTGTCATAGGCATAGGCATAGGCATAGTTTATTCCAAATCCTTCAAAACTTGCATAGGACAATGTCATAGTCAAAATGCTCACACACTCAATCTGAGGGCATCAGTCACATGCTGCAAGTTAGGAGGTGTTGTGGAGGTAATCATGGAAGCTTTGAGGAATAGGTATAATCGTTAATTTCCTTTGTACTTCATAGTTCTTTGGGTAATAGTCTTTATTGATTTACTAACCTGAAAATTAACCCATAGATACATTGGTGAACCCGACTCTCTTCTTTTTATTATTTTTGACGGTCTTGTTTGTTCTCTATTTCTTTTGCAGGTATAGGTATGGAGCGACACATTTTCCTTTTATTGTGACGCATCTGATGCGTCGTGATGCATTCAGACTCTGAAATGACACAATCGCTCTACTATGCCGTAAACGAAGTCCTGAAAGCCACATCTGAACTCCCAAGCCGCATTTGCAACACAGAGCAATGCATTCGCTTTGTCGTGACGCATTTTCCTGGTAAGATTTTCTTCTTTTTGACATTCAGTTTTTTCTATTTTTCTGCTCTTTTTTGTTTACTATCTGGTTTTTCTTCTGCATTCTGGTTATTTCCTACATTTTTCCTAGCATAGGTTTTGTGTTACTAATTGGGATTTGCAGCATGTGGCGTTGGAGTTCTTTGTGGGTCAAAGGAATACATTCAAACTACTAACATGTAGTTTTGCAGCTACACTTGTCAAAGATTTATCTCTCAAAACCACTTGTTTTCATTTTAATTTAGGAACATTTATGTTAGTGCACATAAAACGAACTTGTGTTTATACTTTGCCTAAATGTGTTTGCAAGATGGTAGGTGATTATTCTCTCACCTTGTGAAAACTTGGTGATTAGAAAACCAGACCCATTTTTATGTGTTATTACCCTCACGACTTAGTAATCGAAGTGTCCTCCCCCCTTGTGCTTTCGGGTGATCCTAGGCGTAAGAGAAACAATTACTAATTCTAGAACTTGGGCCTGTTCTGGTGGGAAAAAGTACTCACCCTAGGATGACTCAGACTGGTAACACCCTGACATCGAGGGACTTCCAGTTGGTATATAAAAGTGGATTCTTGGGGAAAGCCCAAGAATCATGTGTGTGGTTCCGATGAGATGGATTCGAAAGGGGACTCTTGCCGCATGGATCATGCCCTACGAACGGAATGCCCGTATTAAAAACCTTTTGTTCTAGAGTCCAACCATTTTTTGGCCATTGCTTGATATAGTGTAGGGTACAATATCATGCTCGAAGACACTCACTACTGATCCCCGTGAGTGGAGATAGCAGTTCTTGGGAAGTCACTACCCAAGAATTTGAATTTGGTTTGCTCGAATGACGTTAATAAGCCATGGAGGGGAGCCAATGCCACCAAAATTCTAAGCTATCCACTCTCGAGAAGGAAAGGTGTTTAGCACCAATTCGGCATATATCGGTGGGCTATATCAAGTATACAAACCCTTGGCCTATTGGCCTTTAGGATTGTACTTGTCTTATGTGCGCTTGCTTACACCTAAAACATTGTGCTTGTCAAGTGCTTGCTGAATTTCTCAAACACATTTCACCACATTTACAATTGTAATGCCCCGTCTAAATAACCTAAGAATGTTGCAAAAGTGATATAAAAGTGAAATATATTTTTTTTAAAGTATTAATATTATGTTAATTAGTTGCATACATTCTTAGGTTAAACGACGTTACACTACTTTAAGTTCTCCATAAGCGACTTAAGTATTTCGCATTGCTCCCAATTAAATCATAACATAAAGTAAACATTGTATATTAATAAATTTTCCATTCAAGATATAATTAAGTACATACATTTTTCCATACATTGCATTGATAAGATAATACATTGCTCATCCATCTGATGAGATAGTTCAAATAACAGTTACAATTTTACAAATGATCTCCTCTTATACATTTGAGGGATGTTTTTACATTTCAAGTTTTACAATATACAATGATGAAGAAATAGAAGGAATCCATGTGCGAGCTCTCCATCCATGAAGCGCTCAATGCAATGAACAAACTGGGGACCCAACGGAGTAGGGTGCACGTTCCACCCAACCATGTGGTACCCGTAGGTCCACCCCCCGTGCTAGGAGATAGTAATAAGGCTACCTAGACCAAAACTACTAACCCTAGACACTAGTACATACACACTATTGGTTACATTGCTTCCAGATTTGACAATTGATTTGAAACACCATCATAAGGTTTAACTGTTATTCTAGGTGGAGTGTCATCACAACGATGCAATGGTTACCCTGGTGTTTCTTCCTAGGTTCCGGCCCCCAATCCTTGGGTTACCCTGGCAACCTCTTACGAAACCCGGCCCCTATTGCATGCATTTGCGGAATCGAATGTCCTTTAAGGAAACGAGACATCGATTTTCCATTCCAGGCCTTCTCGACTTATACTCTTGACTGTAGTAGCTCAAGAGTCATAAACGAGGCATGCATATCTTGTTACAAATTTTAATCTCTATCTAATGTGTCATTTAGTTATCACTAACTTAATTAACTAATTGTAAGTTACCCTGACACCACTTTGTGTGTCGGCCCTTACAATTAGCCACTCCCCTAAACATAACACATAAATCTAGGTTTTCATGACTAGGGTTTACCAAGTACACAATTTACATCACACATTGACAGGAAATCATAACAATATCATACACCTTGTCTGACTCTCACACAACCCAAGTCAATAAGAAATCCTTTGAATACAATAATACCCCATTTAACCCAATTTATTCTGGAAGTCTTGAACAATTAAATACTTTCCCCTTTTTCCCAAAAAGACACAATAAATAAAATCAAGAAAATAAAACATCTATAGTTCGGATATGTTAAATCCTCTCAAGCAAAAGATTTAAAATGTCAAAATTATTCATTTACAATTAAATCCATTTTCCATACAATACAAAAATCAGTTCTACAGATTGCCCAATTTCCCAATCACATGACTTAATGAAAATTATACAACTTTAAAAAAAAACAAGTTATTCTATAACAAATATCTAATTTATCTATAATATCTAAATCTAGATATTTATTAATAAAATTCCTTTAAACTTATCATTTAAACATGTAATATGATTTTTAATTTAATTAACAAATATTTCATATATTTTTATTTTAATATATATACATATATATATATATATAAAATATTATAAATCGAATTGATAAACCATAATACAAAATTCGCCATTTAAGCATTTATACAATTTCGAAAAGTTTTATATCACTGAAAATTTTCGTTTAACTCATAACACTATTTTTTTTTAATTTATAAAAGTTTGGGGTTTTCGGCTCACAGCCGAGCGCTATATCCACAGTGATGTGGGCGCGGCTGTGGTTAGGGCTGCGCCCAGCAGCCCTTATGGCTGCTGTGCGCAGCCTTACCAGCTGCGCCCAGCACCAACATTGGTGGGGAGGGTTTCGGCCCTCCCCATCTTAAACAACAATTTTTTTTTTGTTTCATAAAATATTTCGCACGGGAATTTTCTTTTGAAATTCGCCGACGGAATTGATTCCGTACGGCGATTTCAACATAATTACCAGGTTTTAAAAAAAAATATAATTTTAACATAAATAATTTTTGGTATATGAATATATATACCTATAAATTAATTTGGGGTTTTCACAGGAAAATTTTCTTCAAATCTGGTAAAGTTTTCCATAAAGTTTTCTACAGTAGACCTGGAAAAATTGCTGTATTTAACCAAGATTTTTCCCAGAATTTTCTAATAACAAAATTGGGTAAATAAACCACATAATTGTTTATTTAAAAACAATAATTTTCCCATTACTATTTTTTTTAAATTTCAGCAGAGGGAATAACTTTTCAGAATGAAATCTACAGAAGATTCAAAATATGAAATCTATAATCTCATTCAGTATTAACAATAAAAGGAATTTCCAGTAAACACACAAAATTCTCTTTTCTCAAGCATTTCATTAAAACACAACCAATAATATTATACCAGTAGAATACCTGTAAACCCTTTGCTATTTGAAGAAGAAACCCCTGTAGCCTTCCTTGCCTGTAGATTCAATTCTTTCCCGAAGTGCCAATTCCAAAACCACCAACTTCCAAGAATCTTTGGAAAATCTTTTCCAAATAAAATAACAAATCCAATCACAGAGAAAAATACCAATTCTTAAGAAATTTTGGGTTTTTACACACAGAGAGATAATTTTTGCCAGTGCCCAGAAAAATTTTCCCCGAGGCAATAGAATAACCCCGTGCAATTTCCCGAGATCCTCAATATCCTCCGTGAAAATTTTTAACAACTCCAAAGTAATTATGGCACTCATACACATGTCGAGAGGTTGTTGGGAAAATATCTTCTCCACCTCTCGGCAGTTTTCCCACTCAATAATTTGCATGCAATTTTCTATTTATTTAATTTAAACTTTAACAAATCAATTTGCATGCATTTTATTTAAATACTAGAAATTAATTTTCAATAACAATTTTATTTTACATGCATTTTCTATTTTAATTTATTTTCTAATTTATTTAAACACAATATAATTTATGCACTTAATAATTTAATCTAATTAATTAATTTATTTAATTAAATAGTTAAATCCTTTTAAAGATCAACTATTTAACTAATTAAACTAACTAATGTATTAAATTATTAAATAAATAAATTTCAATCATATTTAAATATTAATTTAAATAACAAAATAAATAAAGCACAATAACTAACATTTAAAATTAACCAATATTTTCTTTTAAAAAAAATGATTTAATGAACAGAAACACATCACAACCTATGACCCAACTGAAAAACTGACATTGTACTAATCCTAAGGTTAGAGATTGGACTAGGATTAACCTAACTACTATCTCCCATTCAACAATTCCGTTGAGTCTTGACACGCTCAGACCTGATTACACAGGTGGAGTCGGTGTCATGTACCTGCAAATCCTGCAACCAAGCAAACATTGTACATACATGTATATATATAGAAAACATTTAAAACAGACACACCGTGCGGAGAAAATCATAGATATCGCAGGGAACTCGCAAGCGAGTGATGCGATTCTGTTCTCCACACCAATACTCTCACAGAAAACTGACTCAATAAACATTGTTAGTCCATCATAAGCATGTGCATATCCATAAACAACTGAAAGTAAACATCTACACTAAATCATATCATGTCTGAAAACAATAAACATCACACTGAGTAACATCATGTCACACAATAATCCATCATCGCTCAAAATCAGCGATCCAAGTATCCAACAAAACAACATAAGTCTAACAGTATGAGAAAGTATCAACAGAAAGTATAGCATAAATGGAGGGGTACTACAACAATTCTGGACAAAACATTCCCCTTTAGACAGATCAAATTTGCTCACAATACATCAAGAAAACAAACTGTGTCGCATTTGTTGAACCACATTTGAGTTGCTGAGATGCAATCGCTTTGTTAAACTGCATTTGACACTTCAAACACTACATTTTTCTGCATCGCGACGCATATGAACCTTATAGAACCGCATCTGCAAAACTAAGTCGCATTTTTTAGTCCCAGAGCCGCATTCGCTCAAACCAAACCGCATTCGAAATACTGTGACACATTCGAGGCCTCAAACGACGCATTTTCCTGTCACAAGTAAAACGTTGATACAAAGTCAAATCTGAGTCTCAACTTTGTCAATCTCTTGTCAAACACTGTTTCCAAAAGAATTCTGTCATAAACCACTTTGAAATTGCTCAAAACTTTCAACCATTAGTTTGCATTCTAGACCATAGGTTTCACCCTTCATTTTTTTTTAGTTGCATACATTAGGCATTAGCTTATCCCTAGGTCTTAATATTTGCATACTTTGGATTAGGAAAATCTTAGTACAATTTGCAATGTCATTGCTTCTGAAGCTAGGTTATATTGGACTTAATCATCACTCCCTTTTTCAGTCATTGTCCCTTTTGTGAGATTTTTCCAACTCAAAAGTCTAGTTAGGGAAACTCACTAGTCATTTTGACCTTGTCATCTTGTCATTTTCAACAAGTCCTTTAGTAACCAAGATCGAAAACAAAGATTGAGCTTAGAAGTGCTTAGGTATCCTTTTCTCAAATTGCATTCTAAGTTTAGACATTGCATATTTTATTCCCAAAAATCCCAAAATATTATTCATTCTAGTCGTCATTTTGAACTTAGACCTTGCATAGTGTCATCCTTGCATTTAGTTTTCATTTTCATTTGAGCAAACTCATTTTATGGTGGAGACTAGACTCCAAAAATAGAAACGACAAATGGAAAACTTTCGACAAGAACCCACATCCACTGTCAACAATCCCACGTATGACCCAAATTGGAATTTTGACGATCCATTTGGAAATACAAACAATCAACCTCTCACGACAACACCATCCTAATCAAACAGTCCCTTTGAACCATTCTTATGTAAGTATGAATATGGTTAAATACTTGAGGAAAACCTAGAGGTAGCGGCACAAGATCCAGAGGCCTCTCAATTCATGGAACAAATGGTCCTATAGGATAGAGACAGATACCTAGCCATACTCTTAAGTCAAGGATCTAAGTTACCACATGGGTTCGACATCAACACGTTGAGATCAACATCTCCTGACTCTAATGACAACAACGCGCATAACATGTCACATAGTGGTCAGTCTCCAAACACTACAAGCAATACCTTCTTTGACACCACAACGACCATGCATGCTACCTCCAACATCCCAAACACCTCCAATACAATAAACACTACATCCATTGGAGGATCACAATCTGCCACAATGCCCACAATATCCACAACACTATCACAATCGGCTAGAACCACCTTTGGCTCCTCGACATTGTGGGAAAGTTATTCTAATCCTCTCTTTACCACTACAGTAAATGCCACGGGGGAATCATCAAGTCATACCAATCTCCCCTTGATAGCTACATCTATTACCATGAGTACACCTTTGTCATATCCTCTCATTGGTATATCACAAAATCCATTGGGCGGAGGCAAAAGACATCTTTATTCAAGGACAACAACAAAATGTCAACACGTCAATATAGTCAAATGTCATCGTCTCCCAAGGACAAAATACAAACATTCCCCTTGTGCAAAACCAGTAGTTTGGACAAGGTGGCCAATTAACACAACCCATGGAATCATTAGTACATCACAATGTTCATGGTCACCATATTCCCCAAATATCGACACAAATGGCTGGGGGACACATCCCAACATACTCATCCCATATCCATACTCACCAACATACCCCAAATTGAAACTTTCAATTCCAACACTACATAAATCCAAACACATCATACATGCCACAACAATCCAACAATCCATCCCTCCACAATACACCAATATCCACACACAACAAATGGGGACCTATGGCGTACCAATCAGTCTAACATATGGGACCACAAATGACCCTGTTATAGATTCCTTACAAGTCAAACTGATGGGTCTAGAGAAAACTATCCAAAACATACAAATATCAGGCAAGAAATTAGAAGTGTCCTATGATCTAAATGTATACCCATTCGACATGAGCTTATACATGCCACCATTTCCTTCGGGATATGTGTCACCCAATTTTACAAAATACAGAGGCAAGAAAAACCCCATCGAACATATTCGTGAATTTGTAACCAATTGTATGGACGTCGCCTATGAACAAACATACTTGATGAGACTTTTCTCTAAAAATCTTGCGGGTCCTGCCCTTGAATGGTTTTCCACTCAAAGGGATATCCAAACATGGGATGAGCTTAAACAAAAATTCATAAATAATTACGCATACAACATTGACATGGACACCTCTATTACTAGCTTGTGCAATCTCACACAAGAGGATGTCGGTGAGACATTCATCCCATTCTTTCAAAAATGGAGAAGTCTAGCTAGTCGGTGCCACATTGACATACCCGAAAGAGAAAAGGTGGGCATGTTTGTTCAAAAACTTCTGGGTCCCCTAAAATATGCATTACAAGTGCATTGTTGCACAGCCTTCACGGTCCTAGTCGAAAAAGAGGTCCAAATTGAGAAAGCCCTTATCACAAATGGAGAACTAAGATACGGTCCCAAAAACGCAAATGCAAATCCTCCCTCCGACAAGAATAAATACTGGGTAAAAAATAAACACGTTACAAATGACGGTGTTGTTGACGCCAAGGCTGCAAACACTGTGGGTCTTGTACTGGCCCTAAAATGGGTTCAATAACAAAACAAACCAACTATGATATTGACACCCCCTACCAATGTCCCTTCAAACAACCAGAGCAGTCAAAATAATCAAGGACAATACCGTCAGATGAGACAATTTCCTAGGGGTCGCACATACACTCCTTTAGGTGAACCCATTAAGGAAGTCCTCAAGAAATGTCTTCAGAATGGTGTCATCACGCTCAAGAACCAAAACCATATGACCCAGGACAATTCAAACCAGCATGGTGGGATGATAATGCATTTTGCGAATATCATCGGGAAAAAGGACATAAAACTTCTACTTGTCGACAACTAAAAAACCTGGTACAAGACCTTATCGAGAGTCGTATCATGGAGGTAGGTGGATCACAATTCACCTCTAATTCAGACCTACTATTCATAAGAACCCATTGCAAGACCATGGTTCTCATAATGCTTCCACGTCAGGTCCATAGATAAACAATAATCATGCTAACTTCGCCTGAGCCAAGTATGACTATTCTAGTGGGCCTATTATAAATAATGTCCAAACTAACGACGAATACATCAATACCATTACGGTCAAGCAAGCACCCCAATGCAATTCTACTACTCTAAGTGGAAAGGTCACCATAGTTGGTCCGCCTCCCGCTAGGCAACCCAAAATCACCATACCTAGCCCATCTACTAAACAGTCACAACCCACCTCGACCACAAAGTAGTGGCAACCAAAGAGTTAGTTCAACCTTATCGATTAGCTTGGAAAAACTCCCGCACAAATTTCCATACTCGAGCTGCTTCACATCTCTCCCACGCATAAGGCTATACTAGATAAAACCTTGCAAGAGTCATCAGTCCCTAAGGATATTGATGTCACCTTTTCTGATCAAGACTACTCATCACCTGAGACCAACCACAATGATGCATTGCACATTGAAACCTTCGTCCATAAGCACAAGGTCAAAAAAAATTTAGTAGATGGTGGAGCAGGATTGAATAAATGCTCCTTGAAACTGGTTAAGGCTCTAGGATTTTCTGATGCATGTGTAGATCCTACAAAGAGTATAGTGATCAAAGCATATGATGACGAAGAATGCTCTTCACAAGGTGTTATATCTCTTCCTATCAAAGTGGGACCAGTCATTGTGGATACAACCTGCTGGGTCCTGGATCTAGAACTACCCTACAACATCTTGCTTGGTCGCCCATGGATTCATGCCTTAAAAGCCGTTCCATCCACATATCACCAATGCTTAAAATTCCCATTTGACAGCACAAAAATCACTGTATATGGCGACCCCGACCCTTTTCAATACTGTACCAACCTAAGGGGTATTTCTAAAAATCGAGTGCCTATCAATCAAGAGGCTTCTGGACCCTCGTCTTCCAAATACATTGATCCATCCACACTCACAACATCTTCCACATCCACTCCGTCCACGTCTTCCACCACACCACCATCTTCCGCAAACCCTAAGGTTGAACCCACTGTCAAGATCCAGGACCTCGGCTATGGAGAATTCAAACTACACACAACATTTAGCATAACAATGATACCCAAGTCTCCAAAGGTCTATGGTCGTCCATGTTTTAGAATGGAACCCAAAGAAATTTTCAAAGTTCCACCAAAAATAGTTTTCATCAAATGGGGAGACATGAGTAACGAGGACCTTGTTGATATCACAGGATGGCTCTATAAGGATATTGTCGTACTACCCCCATTACTAGTTAAGAAATATGGAAAGGGATATGACATAATGAAGGCTAAGGGCTACAATGGTACTAGTGGCCTAGGCAGAAATAAAACTGGACGAAGAGAACCCATAAAACCTTTCAAAATACCAAAGTATCTTGGATTAGGGTTTGGATCGCCCGACAATGATGATCGATGTACCATTGGAATTTTGAGTGAGTGAGTACATGCTTCGAAAAGTGTCGAGACCACTAAGGAAACCTTCACTGAAACTGACTCCCAAGAGTGGGAATTTGGCTCCGAAAGATCCTTAAGTGATTGTTGCCTTGATGATTTGTTTGTCGAAACGGGGGAACTGACCTCTAAACAAAGATTTTGGCAAACATTTAAAATTGATTAGGCATCCAATAGTCATAACTCCATTTCCCTCCCTCATAACACACAAACCCCACCATCTGAATCCCTTCAGTCCAATCCATTTGAAGTATCAGACGACACTGACAACCATGACTCTATGTCCTTCACCTTGTATTTTGACAACAAATATGAGACTAGTGAAGGAGAATATTGGATAGAGTCCAATTTGGAGTTGGATGATGATAATCTCATCTACAATATCACTGAATCCATCTGCATGCTTTCTGCATCCTCCCCTCAATTCACCAGCATTGACGATGGAATTTCCCTAGTTTATCCTCAGCTAGTCGATTGGGATCAACAAGGCCCGCCAGTCCTTGACACATTTCAGAATGATGAGGCAATTGCAGAGTTTATGGGATTACGTGAGGGCATACCTAGTGGTGATCACAAGTCAGGATTCACCATTAATCTAGATTGCGCGACCTACTTTGGCGAGACTGCTCCGTCCTCTAGTCGCAAAATTAAAAATAAAAAATAAAATAAAAAATGAAACGTCATTAGGTGAAAACCGAAAGGCACCTACTAATGAAAAAAAAGTAAAAACAAAAGACGTATCTACGGGTGAAAACCTCTCGGAGGTGCCCAAAGATGGAGGACTAGACTTTCTTCCCGTACAATAGGAGAAATCAACTATGCTTATAGAAGACACCATAGAAGACAACATAACAACTGTAGAAGATCCCAAAATGGTCCTCTTTGCTACATCGTTGACTGAAGAAGAGAGACCAAAATTTCACAAATTCTTTGCAGAACATAAAATCAACTTCGCATGGTCTTATGCTGACATGCCAGGATTAGACCTAGAACTAGTTCTGCACCATCTACCACTATTTCCTAATTCCAAACCAGTTAAAGAAAAGTTACGCAAAATGCATCCTTAGGTCGCTTTATTGGTCAAGGTTGAGTTGAAGAAACTTCTAGACGCCGGGTTCATATGGTCTATTGACTATGCTAAATGGATATCTAACCTGGTGCTAGTAACAAAGCCAAATGGGCTGATCCGTGTCTGTACAGATTTTAGAGACCTAAATAAGGCATGCCCAAAAGATGAATTTCCTTTACCGAATATTGATATCATAGTTGACCTCATAGCAGGATATGAGATGCTGTCCCTCATGGATGGTTTCTCTTGCTATAATTAGATTTGCATTGCCCCCGAAGACCAGCACAAAATGACATTTACTTGCTTATGGGGAGCATACTATTGGAATGTCATGCCATTCAGTCTCAAAAATGTAGGTGCCACATATCAAAGGGCTATGACCACAATCTTCCATGACATGATGCATAAAATAATGGAAGATTATGTAGATGACCTATTGGCTAAATTAGTAACAAGGAAAAATCATCTAAAGGTGTTAGACATAATTTTCAAGAGATTGGAAGAATACAAAGTCAAGCTAAATCCTAAGAAATGTGTCTTTAGTGTCACATTGGGTAAACTCTTGGGATACATAGTCTCTTGAAGAGGCATTGAGGTCGATCCAACAAAAGTAAAAGCCATCATAGACATGCCTCCGCCCAAAGGAATCAATGAACTCAGAACCCTACAAGGAAAGGTACAATCTATTCGACGCTTCATAGCACAACTGGCTGACAAGTGCCACCCATTCCAATATCTATTGCGCAAGGGTATCCCCTTTGTGTGGATAGATAAATGCCAAGAATCCTTTTAGCACATAAAATACTACTTATTGTCACCGTCAGTCCTCATGCCACCCATTCACGAAAAACCATTGATCCTATACATATCTGCCATTAATTCAGCACTGGGGGCATTACTAACGTAGAACAACCAAGAAGAAAAAGAAAGAGCTATATATTACATCAGTCGAACATTGGTCGGGTATGAACTAAACTACACACCAATTGAACGAGCTTGTCTAGCCATGGTCTTTGCAACACAAAAGCTAAGACATTATATGTTAAGCCATCAAACACAACTAGTAGCAAAGATCGACCCCCTCAAATATCTGTTAAATCGGGTAGCATTAACAGGACGTCTGGCAAAATGGGTCATGATTTTGAGTGAATACAACATTCAATATGTAGAAAGAAAGGAAATAAAAGGACAAATCATAGCAGACCAGCTGGCAGACACACCTTTACAAAGTGAACACCCGTTAGTGGCAGATTTTCCAGATGAGTCGATATTCCATACAGAACCTAAGTCACCTTGGAAAATTTACTTTGATGGATCCCACACAAATCATGGCTAGGGGCAGGAATCCTATTCATCACCCCTCAAGGAGACTCCATTCCTAAGTCTTTCCGCATTTCCTTCCCATGCACAAACAATGTGGCAGAATACGAGGCACTAGTTACAGGACTTAGAATGGCAATAAAATGGAAAATAAGAGCATTACATGTCTATGGGGATTGTCAGCTCATCATCAAACAGGTTAATGATGACTATGACAAAAAAGATGAGAAGCTGATGCCCTACAAACAAATGGTTGACAGTTTCCAAACGTACTTCCACATGGTGACTTTTGAACAAGCTCCGAGAGCACAGAACAAAGCAGCAGATGCAATGGCTATAATAGGCTCTCTCCTCAATATTCCAAGCAATATGCCTTAGCTGGAATTCCTAATAGAACAATTGTTGGTCCCTGCCTATGACATTCTAGAGTCAGAGATGGTCTGCAAACTTGTTGGTCCCGACTCTCCTTGGTACCAGGATATTTATGACTACCTTAAGTCTCAAACCCTTCCACCTAACCTGTCCAATAACCAGAGGAAGTCCTTTATCCAAAAAGTCGTAAGGTATTCCATCGTCAGTGACACCCTTTACCGCCGTAGCTTTGACGACACCCTCCTTAGATGTCTCGACACCATTGAAGCACGTACAACCTTACATGAAGTACATGATGATATATGCGGGTCTCATTTGAGTGGTCCTACTCTAGCCAAGAAAGTAACGAGACTAGGGCACTATTGGCCGGCCATTGAAAAGGATGTAATAGAATATGTCAAGACTTGTCGCAAATGCCAGATTCATAGTGATTTGATCCACGCTCCAGCGCAAGAACTTCGGCCGATCACTTCTCCTTGGCCCTTCGCTCAATGGGGACTCGACCTTGTGGGAAAGATTCATCCTACCTCATCCAATGGACATAAATTCATCATCACCACCACTGAGTATTTTACAAAGTGGATAGAAGCCATCTCCCTGACATACATAACCGGCAAAAAAATATCCAAATTCATTCTCAACTACATCTATCAGTATGGCCTTCCAAAATCCATCATCACTGAAAAAAACGTCCGTTTAAAAACCAAGACGTTCGTGAGTTATGCGAGCAATTTCACATCCAACACCATTTTTCATCTCTGTATTACCCACAAGGAAATGGTCAAGCTAAGGCGTCAAATAAAACCATTGTTAAAATCCTTAAAAAGACTGTCAATGACGCAGGCCATGACTAGCATCTACAACTCAACCTTGCTCTGTGGGCTTACCGCACTAGCATTCGCACGCTTACAGGAGCCACTCCTGTTGCCTTGGTCTTTGGAGTTGAGGCCATCTTGCCCATTGAGGTTGAAATTCCTTCCCCACGAGTCTCCCTGAAGGGTTTAACTAATGATGAGGAGTATATACCGTCGCACCTGCACGAGCTGGAGATGCTAGAGGAAAGAAGGAAAAATTCCTTGAACCATCTACAAGTGTATCAACATCATCTCTATCGTAGTTACAACAAGAAGGTTATGGTCAGGAAATTTGACATTGGTGACTTAGTCCTCATGCAAAACCCTAAGAACCAGGCTAACAGAGAAAATCCAGGAAAGTTTGAACCAAACTGGTTGGGTCCTTATGTTATCATATCTTCTTTTGGTTCTGGAGCCTATCAGTTGGCGACTCCAGATGAAGAACAAATGACAGAGCCTATGAATGGTTTACATCTTCAAAATTTCTACGCATAGCATCAGGAGATCGAGCTAAAAACTGTAAAATAAAAAAAATTGAAAAAATGGTAAAAATCATTGCCTTGATGAAAACCTGGCAAACAGGCGTCTTGACAGCACCAAAAAAAAAAGAAAAATGATTCGTCCAATAGTGAAAACCTAGCAAACAGGCACTTTGGATAAGAACCATGGTGAAAACCTAGCAAATAGGCACCATGCGTAATCAATCATCGTTCTGCCATCTACTGTTACTTTGTCAGCCTTGGCCTAGGATGAAATACATTTCCCGCCATTATCACGCCAATTTCCATGACATCATACCCTTCCTCTCATGGTTGATAAACGGTTGACATCAAGTCCTCTTTCATGTCCATCTGGTACCACAGGCACACCCCTTTTCACATCCTTTAAAATTGGATAAGTCTTGGACCTGACTAGGGGCAAAATTTTTATCATATAACTGCAGTGGATGTTACGCATGGTTTCGGCAATTGCTAAAAAGTCCTAAAAAAAGACCAAAAACATCGCAAAAAGTCCTTAAAAAAGACCAAAAACATCACAAAAAGTCCTAAAAAAAGACCTAAAACATTGCAAAAAGTCTTGAAAAAAGACCAAAAACATGACAAAATGTCCTGAAGAAAGACCTAAAAAAACTAAAAAATGTCCTGAAGAAAGCCACAACAAAGTCAAAACGTTGGAAAAACACAAAAATGGGGTCACTTCCTGTTGAAAGTCCGTCCTGTCCATCAATCAGTCTTTGTCATTCATCTGAACTATGTTGTCTCTGCGCATTTGCTACGTAGGCAAGACTCATTTTCGAGTCCCCGAGACATTAGGTTAGTCCTTTTAGGTTTCTCAAAATAAAATCATAGCGCAATCTTTGGCCATCAAGACAAAGTCATTGGTCGTGTCGAACTACGAGGTCTTTGAGTGTATGACGTAGGCAAGGCCATCTGTCAAGGAGCCCCCGAGGCCGCACTAGGTCAGTCCATTAGGGTTCATGGCATTACACTAGCACACACATCAAAAGTATTCAAGTAAGGACAAATCATTTTTCAAATGAGAAAACTCCTCAAACAAAGTACGACAATAATTTATTTAAACATGACGATCACATCAACATGTCAAAGCAAATATCGACATATAGTCAACATAAGTCAAACTCAACCCAAACTTCAGTCAAAACTTGGTCAAAGGAATTTTCATTATCATAACCAGTCAAACTGTCAACTCTTGGTTACCTTGTAGACGTGTCCTTCTGCAGAATAGCCTCTGTCATTCATGCCTTAGGATGTGTCCTTCCTAGGCATTGTCACTGTCATTCGACATTTTGAGGGATTCTCTTGACATCTATGGATCACTCCTCTTGACATCAATATTCTTTAGATGTGTCCTTCTGAAGAACAAACTTTGTCATTCATGCCTTAGGATGTGTCCTTCCTAGGAATTGTCATCATGTTTGAGGGCCCCTTTTGACATTTAGGGGTCAATCCTCTTGACATCAACATTATTCAGGATGTGTCCTTCCTGAATTTGACAACCTTCGACATTTGTCATCTTGGCATCGTCAAAACTTTGACACTCTGGCATCTCGTCATCATCAAACATGACATCTTGACATTAGAACAATGGATATCTAGACGCACTTGGAAAACACTTGGCACTTGTCTTTTTGCTTTTTATCATGTTATTAGTTTTTCAGCAAGATCCTATCATGACGATTGACACGCATGATTACTAGTTTCTCAGCAAGGTCCTAATTCTGGGATTTAGAAAAATGATGACGTATCATGATAAGGGCTCTATTATATATATATATATATATTGGAAATCATGCCGCTAGTTTCTCAAGGATGTCCTGAAAATAGGATTTAGAGAAGCAATGACGTTTCATGAATTTTCCTTTTTTGGTCTTTTTTTTGCTTGTGGTTGATTATGACAAAAAGACTAGGGAAATCACACTCTTAGTTTGAGTCATGATCATCCTTGTCTGTGACTGCATGTCTTATGTGATGGTACAACCTTGCACACCTTGATCTATGTCATATCATAGTGTTTGTTGGTCATTACGACAGTCTGCCCAATGATGATTAAGAGCAATAAATATTAAAGTCCTATGGTAAAGTTTTGAAGGACTTGGTCTAGGAACTAACATGCATCTCCTTCAGTCAGATCATCTTCTCCCATTCATCTGGTCATGTTCTCTCGTCCATCTCATGAGGATATCCTGTGACATACATAAACATAAGTGCATACATGATCATATAAAACATCGCATTAGGTCCATACATACATCATCTATAGCATTAAATCATATAATATTTCATCGTATATAGCATTCACATTTGCATAAACATGACATCCATTCAACTAAATACATTAGACATATCATCATCATCATCATCACAAAATCAACATAACATTTAAATAAACATTGCATCATCTCATAAGTAAGCATCATAGGACATATATGACAAGACATATAAATGATAACATCATCCATCATAAATCAACATCATACATAAGACATCACGTCACATATATCATAATGCATAAATCAAATAATATCACATAACACACATGTAGACCACATCAAAACTACATCATCATATAATATCATCCCAAAAATATACAATGTCATAGGATAGAGTCAACAGATATCCCAAAAATGGAGCTCGCAGGCTCAATGGTCTATACATAATGTGTCATAATAACAAACATGCCCCTAGGGGAGGCTCTCATCATCCCCTCATGGTGAAGAGTGTGGCGGCCGAGGATCTCTGACTGGTGCTGAGATAATGGGTGGACTTGTAGCAATCTCTGTCTGTCCAACCAATGATGGCATCATCTCCACAGTGATAGACACCTATGATGTCACTGCTGCCTGACTCTGTGATGCTGACAGATCTGCCACTAGTGGCTACCTTTGTACTAATCTCTGCCCTAAATTGGTCGACCCATGACTATGGCTCGAATGGTGACTCGAGGCATGCTTGTGTGAGTGGTGGGATCTATGCCCTAATGTGTGCCCTGAGGAGGTGGATCCTCCTACACTGGTGTGACTCCTGCTGCCACTAACACTCCCTGATCGGTGACCACTGCTTGTCCTCGTCTATGACCGTGACAATGTAGGATCTCATCGCTCAAGAGGCACTGCTTGCCCATATAGTGTCCTGTACTGTCCCAACCTCGTGCTCACCCTAGACAACTCACGAGCAATATCCCCAAAAGGCCCTGTACATAATGCTGCATACTCTACGCGCCACTGAGCTGAGTCCTGCTGACGGATCCCTACCTGATCCCACTCTACCCGAGCTACCTCTAGCTTTTCCCATAGTACCCTGACCTCTGCCACACTCTCATCTAGCCTCCTCTGCAGATCCACTACCCTCTGGTCTATTGTGGCATCCTAGGGTAATGTCGATGAGGACGGTACCCCCTCCTTTCCCTCCACCATTCTCCATCTGAGAAGTCTCTCAGCCTCGTCCATGGTGTCATCATCCTCATCATCATCCTTTGCAGAATCCTCTCCACCGACTCCCTCATCCAGAGGCACATCCACGTCTACATCCTCCTCATGTCTGGCCTCCTCCTCTTGCCTCAACTGCTCCTCCTCCTGCCTCAGCTGCTCCCCCTCCTATCTCTCCTCCTCTTGTCTCTCCACCTCCACCACATCCTCCTCCTATCTCTCCTCCTCTCCCTCCTGTTGCGGCTGCTCCTCCTCCTCTCTCTCCCTTATCGGCCACCTCTAGGATAGCATCTAGTGCTACCCTCGCCGCACATGGGTGCACCCTCTTGCCCTTTCTCTGACCATCTCTTCTCTGTCTCTGACCGTCTCCTCCATCATCCCCATCATCCCCACCTCGACCTCCGTCCCTGCCTCCATATCACCCTCCGTTCTAACCTCCATCTCTCCCCCTGCCTCTATCCCTCCCTCGGCCTCTACCCCTATCACCATCGTACCTCCTCGCCTAGCCCTCGACACATGTGGTATGACTGACCTCCTTTCCACAGGCGCTGGCCCATCGAGATCTGTCAGTGGTATTGGCCTGTGTGCCTGCCACCAGAGGTCGTAATCTGCTGTGGTCCCAGGATCTGCAATCCCACCTCTCCATCCCCACAGCTGGGCTCGTAGCCCATCAATCTGCTGCTCTGCAAAGGCTACGGGAATTGTTGGCCCCCAAGCTTCCTCTCTGGAAGACCGAGCATAGTTGGCTATCCCTGCTGGTACATCATGCTACTCTCTGAACTGTCGCAGGACACACTGTGGAAGGTACATCTCTATGATAAGCTGGCTCTACACTGTCTTGCCAATCAAATAGTGGTACTGTCGGCAAAGACTGAGATGATCCACCTCATCATTCCACTAGTAGAATTTGGAAAATAAATGACTACGTGACTAAAAATTTTAGTCACATGACTAACACTAGTAGAATTTGGCAAATAAATGACTAATTTGGTTATTTATAAGTGACTAATTTGGTCATCAGGTAAAATCACAACTAAATGACTAATATCAGACAAATAAAAATGACTAAATAATTGACTAAATAAATGAATTAGAACTTAAGCCCTCCTCATGGGACCCCTACCTAAACAGGCCATTTGGCTACCTAGGTTGCTTGATGCACCAAAAATACCTATTGCATGGAAGGCATTGGCTCTCGGTGCAATCTTAAGGCCTTCACATATTTTATAAAAAAAATTAACATTTACATTCTTTAACTTTTATTACTCATTTTGTTAATGAATCATTAATGTTTTAAACTATGATTTGAAGCCAATTTAATTTTCCTGTTGTGTTAGCATGTCAAATGTATCAAAGAGAAATTATGGTCAATTTCACTAATAAAATATGATTTAAAAAATCCAATTGAATTTTGAGGGCTATCTTTCATTTCAAAACACAAATAAAGATGACTAAATAATTAGTCCAACAAATAAAAATGACTAAATAATTAGTCACACATAAAAATTAGACAATATGACATTAAAGTGGTTAATTAAAAAAAATTGAATTGAGGGAGTGTATTGTATTATAATATAATATAATAATAATAATATATTATATTACAATACAATATATTATAATAATAAATTATAATACAATATGATATTATATAATATTATATTAAATACTAATATTATATAGTAATATAATATTATATTATTATTATATATATAATATATTATATAATAATATAATATAATTGTTATATTATAATATAAATGTAATATTATAATATATTTAAAAGCAATAGATTTAATTTTGAAATCAAAATCAAATGAAGTAAATAAATGAAGTAAAAAGGCGGGAAAGTGGGCGATGGTATTTGATTTTTCTAATAAAAATCATAAAAATGTACTTATTTTCTTTAATACAATGTGAAAAATCAACCATTTGGCCTAGGGTAATGAAAAACCGTAAATCAAAAAGAAATCGAGCCCTAATCTCATTTCATTTTTCATTTGTATTTTTGGAGAAGAAACTCATTCCATTTTTCACTTGTATTTTTGGAGAAAACTCAACACCGCCATGCCTGGGTAGGGTTTGAGAGTGGAATGGTGACTCATTTAGTTGTTTCTGATGATTTTCCTGAAAAAAAAAACTTGCAAAGGTAAGCCTTTGGTTTTGAAACTAAAAAATATTCTCCATTTTGAAGCATTTTATCGAGCTCACTTGGTCGCGACTGAGTATTTTCTGTTGTATTTCCTTTTCTTACCATTTGTTGATATCTCTCCTCTTTGTTTGACCGCCATTGGAGTATCTTTGAGGCTCATTTCTGAAGACTTTGGAGGGCATCTCCTTTACAACAATTTTGTGTAAGTTTCATTATTCTTATCTCTTAAATTTCTATGAGAATAGGCTCGATTTGAGCTCAGTAGAGGCAATATGATAAAACCCTTGTATCTCCCTACACAAATCTTGATGGGTTACTTTCTTTCTGTAGAAAATGTAAAACTTTGCACTCTCAACTTACTATTTTCATTATTTTGAGGGCTTTTTGTGTTCTAATGGCCGTGACCTTCATAGCATTCTGGGTATTTTTCTTTCTGTTCATTTTCTCTTCCTCATGGGTGTGTGGTAGAGACCCAATACTCAATAAAACAAACTTTTGTATACTTGACGTTTCCACAAAGGAAACTCCAAAAATTATATAAATGGCATGCCCTAAAATTCTTTCTTTAATTTTCTTTTATGCTTTTCATCCAAGTAAAGTGTCTGATTGTGAATGGGATGAATGACAGATTGGACATGAGCAGCCAAAAGTGTGTAAAATTCCCAGAGAGCACTTCATAATTATTATATTTATTAGAAATTTGATTTTGTTTGTTTCAACTTCTTTAATAATATCACAACTTTTGGCATTTCCTGAAATCTGGCCTATTTTCATTCATTTTCAAATTTTGTTCTTAAAGTAGATTTTGTAAATAATCTAGGCTTGTATTCTTGAACCCATTTTATTCTCACAATGCTTTCAATAATTTATTTCAACCACATTCACAACTTCATAGTGTATCTTCCATTCATTCCATTACATTTTTTTTAGTTTTTCTTAAATAATTTTATTACTAGCTTAGTTTTTTTGAAGCAATCATTTTTTTTAGTTTTTTTTCATTAGAAAAGAAAAATTAAAAAAGAAAGGTTGCTTTTATATCTGATTTAAATTTAGAATGAAATTTATGTTTTTAGTTTTTCTTAAATAATTTTATTACAATAGAATTTTAGTTATCAAGAGACATTCTAATATTTTTTTTAGTTTTTAATTTTTACTAGCTTAGTTTTTTTGAAGCAATCTTTCTTCTCATTAGAAAAGAAAAACTAAAAAAGAAAGGTTGCTTTTATATCTAAATTAGTAATTGTTAAATTAGAAATTAGAATTTAATTTAAATTTAGAATGAAATTTAAGTTTTTAGTTTTTCTTAAATAATTTTATTACAATAGAATTTTAGTTATAAAGAGACATTCTAATAATTTTTTTAGTTTTTCTTAAATAATTTTATTACTAGCTTAGCTTTTTTGAAGCAATCTTTCTTTTTTAGTTTTTCTTTTTCATTAGAAAAGAAAAACTAAAAAAGAAAGGTTGCTTTTATATCTAAATTAGTAATTGTTAAATTAGAAATTAGAATTTAATTTAAATTTAGAATGAAATTTAAGTTTTCAAGATATTGTGGTGATTTGATTTAAAGAATAATACAATAATTGAATACAAAATAGAAAAAGTAGAGATTATTTCTTTTGCAAATACATTTCTTTTGCAATATCACTAATTCTATGCATTTTTTATTTATTAGACTTACTTTGATAATCTAGTAATATATTTAAGATATTACTTTGATATTTATTCTTTTGCAAATGCATTTCTTTTGCAATATCATTAATTCTATCCATTTTTATTTATTAGACTTACTCTAATGCTTATGGGTATCTGCATTTAAGATATTCATTGTTTATATCTATTTAGTAATATGTTTATGGGCAGTAAGTACATAGCAATGAGATATTGCTCTGATAAGCTAGTAATATTTAAGATATTACTCTGATATTAATTCTTTTACAAATGCATTTCTTTTGTAATATCATTAATTCTATGCATTTTTATTTATTAGACTTACTCTAATGCTTATGGGTATCTACTTTTAAGATATTCGTTGTTTATGCTACCTAGTAATATGTTTATTTTTTGATTGTGGATAGGTACAGAGCAAGGAGAAAATACAAAACTAGTGCCTTACTGGATGCATTTACTGCCCATCTCATGTGCAATAGTGGCATCACTGAAGACATACATTCACACCATTTAGTTTTAATTTTTTTTCAATTTTAAAGTATAATAAATCAGCAGTTTGCATACTACAAAATATTTTGTATTCAAAACTCTATATATAGAGTTCTTTGTAACATATTTTACATACAGTTTGAATATATAGAAAATTATTTTCCAATGTTGTTTCAATCCCAAATTTGTTGAAGTTTTTGTAGACGCTGAAAATTGACCTAGGCCTACAAGCTCCATTTCTCGCCACTTTCGTCCTAGCATAATTAAGATACTTAATTATGTTATCCAATCCATTTTCATCTATTAATTAAATAATTTTAATTATTTAATTAATTCATGTCTATTTATTCTATCCTAATCAATTAAATAAACTAATTGCGTCACTAATTTCTTCCTCTTCTTCAATAGTTAAATAAATTATTATTTATTTAATTATTTTGTCATCTTTCATCTATAGTTAAATAATTACCATTAATTATTTATCTATTCATGGTCCTTTAATTCTTCCATAGTTAAACAATTATTAAAATCATTTAACTATCCCATGCCACCTCCCCTAATTAAATAGTTAATCTAAATTAATTATTTAAGGTCTAATTTTCATCTAAATGATCCTCTTTTCATTTTCTCCAAATAAATAATTTATTTTCCACTTGTTCATTTCCTCCATTTTCAAATAAATAATTTGAATAAATTATTTATTTTCCACTTGTCCATTTCCTCCATATTCGAATAAATAATTTAAAATAAATTATTTATGCACCACTTGGTCAAAGATACCCTATCATAATCCCTTGTCATAACATTCATTTCCTATCATAGTCTGCATGTCTTTTCATGTCTTCCTATTATGATTCCTCCAAGAATAGCATATTCTTGGTGCATCAATTCTGAACCATTGATTCGACCTTCAATCTCATCTGTCCATTCGAAATTGCCTTTTCTTATAAAATGGCAATTTCGAATTCATTTGGTCTTCTTCCTCTTCTCTCTCAAGCATTCAGGCAAACTTTTGATCTTCATTTTCACAACACATTTTCATGCATACTTAGAACTTCTCTTAGGCACTTAGAGTCATCTTTGTATAGTAAAATCCTTCAACACTTGTGTAGGACATGGCATAGTCTTAAGTTGCTCGAAGAATCTGAGGGCACTCTTCAACTTGCAGCAAGCTAGAAGGTGTAATAGAGGTCAGCCATGGAGATTGAAGATTTGGGTAACTTTTTTTTATTTATTTTCATGTTTTCTCCTTTGCATTCCATTATCTCTTTATATTTTTTAGATTTAGCAATTCTAATCTAATCAAACATAAATTTCCAGAGATACATTTGGTGAACCCGACGTTTGTTTTCTTGCAGAGAAATTGGTTTGTTTTCTTGTTTGTTTTTGCTATTTTGTAGGTTACAGCTAAGAATTTATATGAAATCCCGTCATCTTCTTTTGAGCACAGAAACATGGGCACATAAAATATTTTAAAATATTTTATGGATTTTGTAGGCCTCGTTCTCAGCTTTCTGGAACTTTAATTTGTTTAAAATTTCATTAATATTTGAGACAGTTATGGGCGTTTTAGTGACCACAGCTTTTAAGATTTAGTTGTTTAAGCCCGAATTTTCTTTTGTTTATAACACTTTTGTCTTGTAGAATTTAGTAGAACTTTTTCTGGGTTTTGAAGATCTATGTCTCAACTTTTCATAGATATCTACGGTTTAAAATTTTGTTTACTTTTGAGAAAGTTATCACTATTTTTAGTTTGTTGTTTTCATTCAAGTTTTTTTTGGTTTACTAATCTTTTGTTTGTAGCGTGTGGCTTTCGAATGGGGCTCCCAAAAAATGCTTCTTTTGGAGCAACACAAAAATCGAGCTCTTAGTTTTTAGTTTTTTTAAATTTCTTTTTTCTTAGTCTCTTCATTTTCTAGTTTAGTTATTTACTAACTTTTAAGTTTTAGTTTGGTTTTTAATATTTTGTTCTAACTTAGTTTTTTTTGTAGCTTTCTCGTTGGTCCAAGACATTTATGAAACTACTAACTTGTGGCTTTGCAGCTCCGTTAGTCAAAGACTCATTTCTCAAACAATGTGTTTGTGATTTTTAGTTTAGGAACACTTCTTTTGGTGCATTAAAATGAACATGTGTTTGATTCTGTCTGACTGTGCTTGAAGGTGGTAGGTGATTATGCTCTCACCTTGTGAAAACTAGGTGATCAAAAAACCAGACCCACCTTATTTTTTGTCACCCTCAAGATTTATTAATCGAAGTATCCTCTCCCCTTGCGCTTTCGGGCGATCTTGGGTGTAAGAGAAATGATTATTGACTCTAGAACTTGGACTTGTTCTGGTGGGAAAAAATACTCACCCCAGGACAACTCAGACTAGTAACACCCTGAACCCGAGGGACTTCTAGCTGGTATATACAAGTGGATTCTTGGGGACAGCCCAAGAATCACACATATGGATCCAACAAGATGGATCTGAAAGGGGAATCTCGCTGCATGGATCATGCCCTACAAACAAAATGTCCTTACTAGACACATTTTTTTTTAGAGGCCAACCATTTTTAGCCATTGCTTGGTATAGTGCAGGGTACATTATCATGCTCGAAGATACTCTCTACTGATCTCCTTGAGTAGAGATAGCAGTTCTTGGGAAGTGACTACCCAAGAATCCAAAGTTGGTGTGCCTGAATGACGTTAATGAGCCGTGGAGGGGAGCCAGTGCCACCAAACTTCTAAGCTATTTTCTCTCAAGAAGGAAAGGTGTTTAGCACCAATCCATGGTATATCGATGGGCTATATCAAGTATACAAACCCTTGGCCTATTGGCCTATTAGGATTGTGCTTGCTCATGTGCGTTTGCATACACCAAAACATCATGCTTGTCAAGTGTTTTCTGGATTTTCAAACAATATACACAACATTCACAAATCTGGACACAAACAATCGACCTCAGACAACGCAAAATTTTCAACAAAACATCAAAAAAATAGTCTCAGTCTACTGTCAAACATTTTTTTTCTAAGAGGTCTCTGTCAGAAATCAACTTTGAAATTACTCAAAATTTTCATTATTCAACCATTAGTTTGTATTCTTGACCATATGACTAATCTTTCAAATTTTAGTTGCATCCATTAGGTTTCATAATCATCATTTTTAACATTATCTTGACCATAGCTTTTCATTTTTGTATACTTTGGGTTAGGCCAACCTTATCACAATTTACAAAATCATTGCCTTCGAAACTAGGTTATCTTGGACTTTGTCATTCATTTCTCTTTTCAGTCATTGTCCCTTTTATGAGGATTTCCAACTCAACAGTCTAGTTAGGAAAACTCACTAGTCATCTTGACCTTGTCACTTTGTCATTTTCAACAAGTCCTTTGGTAACTAAAATCGAAACAAAGATTACGCTTAGAGTGCTTAGGTACCCCTTTCTCCAAATTGCATTCATTTTAGTTCATACCTTGCATACTTTATTCCCAAAAAATCCAAAAATATTGTTCATCCTAGTTGTCATTTTGAACTTAGACCTTTCTTTAGTTCCCTCATTAGTCCTCATTTTGCACCTTGACCTTGCAATTTTCCTCGTCCACATTGTCATTTTCCTAATCAACATTGTCATCCAAGTCAACATCGCCATCCTAGTCACCTTGGCCTTTGGCATACTTGCATTATCATCTCTTTGCATCGTCATCCTAGTCACCTTGGCTTTTGGCATACTTTCATTATCATCTCGTTGCATTGTCATCCTTTATCACACAAAAAGACAAAAACATAGACTAGTTTCATATTTGCATTGTCATCATCTTCATTTGAGCAATTTCCTTGATGGTGGAAACAAGACTTCAAAGAAAGAAAAGAAAAATGACAGACTTTGAACAAGACTTTGAAAACAACACCAATCCCAACATTAACAATAACACTTATGACACAAACCAACATTGAAATTTTTCTGACCCGTTTCACAACATGAACACACAATTTTCTATGAGCATGCGATCTTCATCACAAAACCTTTTTGAACCATTCATACAAAGAGACCAAAATGGACAAGTCTATGCTAAAGACTTGGAAGCTGCAACACAAAATCCTAACTTATCTTCCTTTGTGGAAAGCTTAGTTCTACATGACCCTCAAAGGTATCTAGACATGCTCTTGAACCAAGGGGTCAAACTATCACATGGATTTGACTTTAATACTTTGAGACAAACATCACTTACGTACCATTCTTACCAACAATCCATAAGTCCAAGTATTCCATCCATCAACCCTCACTATCAAGAATCACTTAACGAAAATCCTATCATTAATCTCCAACACATGTCTAGTTATTACCCTTATCCTAACCTTGACAAGGGAAACCAACTATCCACTAGTCCATTACGAGTCTCCACATCATATTCTAATCCTTCACCTACCAATCCCATCCAAGTTTACATGCCTTATCAAACATCTACCAACTCATGTGAAGTCTCCACATCATACCTTATTAATCCAGTCCAAGTCTCCATGTCCTATCCTAGTCCTTCATCCATTAATCCTTTTCAAGTCACTACCTCACAAGCCACATTTAATTATGAAAATTATATCATTTTCCAAAGTCAAATCCCATTGTCTAAATTTGAGGATACATGTCAAAATGAAAGTCCAACGCATGACATCATAACGTCACCTTCATGTCAGGATCAAGGTAGTCCATCCCATGACCCTATCTTAAAGTCCATTCAAGAAGTCCTTCAAAACAACCATGACATTTAAAATACACCTACCCTTGACAAAGATTTCAATCCCAATTATATCATCCATGACAACCCAATCTTTGAACAAGACCCTACCATTGACCAAGAAGTCCTAAACTATCCACTCCTTGAACTTTACGCCATTTATGATCAAACACTTGACGACCCTATTCAGGCCTTGACTATCGACACTTTCCAAGATGAGACACTTGCCTCCATGACACACATAGACGATATTCCTCAAGAACAAGAGTCTTCCATTATGGAAATATTTGCAAATGATCAAGCTATAGTTGACTTCATTGGACTCCATGACACTGACCATAACGATGGCTTCAACATCGACATGGAAGCACCAATAGAATCATATAAACCTGACATGTCACAAGATTAGACCAAAGATATCAGTCAGAAATATGGCCAACATGACAATGAAGCTAAGACACTTTATCAGCTAGGATCATCTATCTTTTTCAGAGTAGGCTTTCTTGTAGATGAAATTATTCCAAGTGACAGTGTCCACATACATCATGATGGGTTAGCATCTTGCTTTCAAAACAATAAATACCCCATCGCAAATAGAATCTATCAGAGCATGCATTATCAAGGAAAAGGACTAGGCATACATGAGAAAGGAATTCAAGAACCAATATAGCTCCAAGAAAATTATAGACATCAAGGTCTTGGCTATTCTTTAGTTATCAAATTAAATGATGTCAGTGGAACCTCCTCGATACTGGGGGCAACCTTGTTAGATACAAACATCAAAATAGAGTCCATGAAAAATCCTTGTCATAAGATTGCTGCCAACACCTCGTCCACCTACACCATAAACCATCATTCTCAACATCTTAAACCTTCCCTTTGGAACCAACAAAAACAAAAGTCTTACAAAGTCAAAAATCAAATGTCAAAGGCCATCGAATCAGGCAAAAAGACAAGTGGACAAATGAAATTAAAATGGACCCCAAAGAAAAGTGGATCAAGCAAAGAAAATATGTCAAAAGAAAAAGTTAATCAAAATGTGGAGCCATAAGACAAGAGGACTCCCATTTATAACAAATGTCCACCTCCTTCAAAATGGTCATCAAGTAAGGAATATAAAGGTGTTGGTTCCAAATGCCTTCCCTCCAAAATCCGTCATCCATCATACCAAGTTTGGAAAATAAAAGTGATTCATCCAAATGTCCAAACAACCTTTCTATGTCTACCATCATCTGCCATAATCCTACATCTCGCCTAAAGTCCAAAAATCCCATGTCACAAATCCATCGCATCATGGCAGCAACTCTTTATCACAAGGATTCTCATGTCACTTTATTGTGATGTGCGTATTCTGATAAGGCCAATTCTAGTATCAAAAAGGACCATGATGACATCAATCAATTGTATGCAAGCACTATCATTTTGACAAGCCAATTACTTTAGAAAGGAAATTATTGGCATATCATGACACCAGCTCTACATCGACACCGTTAGTGGATTCAAAACAGTTAGTGGTCATCTAAAGCATCCAGGCTATCAAAAAAAATAAAAATTGAAAAATGTAAAACATCGTCACCCTGATGAAAACCTAGCAAACAGGCATCTTGGTGACACCAAAAAAAAAGAAAGTCAAGAAAATAGTAAAGAGAAAAATTTCATCCAATGGTGAAAACCTGGAAAACAGGCGCCTTGGATAAGTACCATGATGAAAACCTGGCAAATAGGCGTCATGTGTAAAATAAATCATCTATGTGGAATTTTACACTTGGGGGCAAGTTGTTTCATTTCCCATGTCTTTCCTCATGACATTTCCACCCATCCATTTCATCCATATCATTCCCCTACCCATTTTACCACCTACCTTGGTCTTGACATAAAATTGGCACACATAAATCATGCTTTGGGGAAAACTCTTGACATGCCAATCCTTTTGTCACAAACTATTCTATCATTTCCATCATTATCCCTATACGGCATAGTCCTAGAAAATCATATGACAATTCCCTTAGTCTCATATCTCTCGTCCTTTACCAAGGCCACCTCTCACCCTTTCATGTAGGTCACCTATCTTGACTTTCCCTTGTCAAATGGTCTAAGGATACTTCATCATCCCTTCTAGTCCTAACCAAGTCATTCCAAATGCAATGAGTTTCATCCATACAAGCACATTATCAAAAAAATTACTTGAATTTGTTCTTGGCCCGGTTGCAGACCTCGATACTTTCGTCACATGATCGTCATCCTCACGTTGTTTTGGGATGCGTCATTCCCACGTCAAACAACGTTGTCATCACCTGTCAATTGCTATTTAGCTTGACTAGGGGCACACTCATGTTTATCCTTGGATTCTCATGTGTAGGCATTAGTCACATGCATTTGTCATTATCCTCTTAAATCATTCAAAAAAAAAACATCAAAAAATGTCTTAAAAAAAGACCTAAAAATAAAAAAATGTCTTAAAAAAAGACTTAAAAATAAAAAAATGTTCTAAAAAAAGACCTAAAAATTGAAAAACGTCCTGAAGAAAACAAAAAACTTCCAAAATGTAGTCATGTCAGTCAACATAGTCACGTTAATTCAAGTCTTGATTAGTCTTTGTCATTGTCGAACTACATTTCTCTGTGCATTTGCTACGTAGGCAAGGCTCATTTTCAAGCCCCCGAGACATTAGGTTAGTCCTCTTAGGTTTGTCAAAATAAATCATGACTCAATCTTTTGTCAACAAGACAAAGTCTTTGGTCGTGTCGAACTACGAGGTCTCTGAGTGCATGACGTAGGCAAGGCCATCTGTCGATGGGCTCCCGAGGCTGCACTAGGTTAGTTCATTAGGTTTCATTGCACAATTTTCGCACACATATGAAATAGTCTTTAAATTTGAACGAACAATCTACCCAAGTGAACTTCGACAATCTGTCAATGGAACATGATAATCATCTTGGCATATCAAAATCGGTCAATCTTAGTCAAACTTAGTCAAACCAGTCAAATCTTGCTTACTCTTCAGATGTGTCCTTTTGAAGGGTAGCCCGTCATTTAATCATGCCCTAGGATGTGTCCTTCCTAAGCATCGTCATCGTCATCCGACATTTTGAGCAATCCTCTTGACATTTAAGGATCACTCCTCTTGACATCAATGTTCTTTCAGATGTGTCCTTCTGAAGAACAAACCCTATCATTTATGCCTTAGGATGTGTCCTTCCTAGGAATCGTCACTGTCACCTGGAATTTTGAGGGATCCTCTTGACTTTTGGGGGTTTCTCCTCTTGACATCAACATTATTCAAGATGTGTCCTTCCTGAATTTGGCAATCTTCGACACTCGTCATCTTGGCATCATCAAAACCCTGACACCCTGGCATCTCAACATCAAACCAGACATCTCGACATTAAAACACTCGGCAAACACTTGGCACTTGTCTGTTGATTTTTCATCATGTTACTAGTTTTTCAACGAGATCCTGACAACAGGATTTAGAGAAGCAACAACGTATCATGATGTTTGTCTTGTCTTTTGACACTCATGTTACTAGTTTCTTAGCGATGTCCTGACTCTAGGATTTAGAAAAGAAATAACATATCATGATGATGGTTCTGGCTTTATTTTGTCCTTTTTGGCAATCATGTTGCTAGTTTCTCGAGGATGTCTTGGAAACAAGATTTAGAGAAGCAATGACGTTTCACGATTTATCCTTCTTGTCTTTTTCTGCTTGCGGTTGGTTATGAAAAAAAGACTGGGGTAAATGTGCCTTTTTGTATGAGTCATGATCATCCTTTTTTGTGACTATTTAAGTCAATTGATGGTATGACCTTGCACACCTTGATTTACATCATATGATGGTGTTTGTTGGCCATCATGATAATCTGCCCAATGATGATTAAGAGCAACAATTAGTAGTCCTATGGCAATGTGTTGAAGGATCTTTTTCGTCTTACTAACATGTGTTTCCTTCTATTTTGTCATCTTCCCTCGCCCATCTCATATAGGCATTGTATCCATATCATCATCCATATCTTTAGCACTGACATTTTTTTTATCTCTTCATATTCTAGTCTTCTCATCAATTTCAAGAGCACACCCGTGTTCTTGGAACCCATTTGTCCTCTTGAGGGGGCATACCGTAACCCTCCTCATCATTCTTCCTCATATTATTTTGCACCGGGGCATATTTTTGACTTATTTGTCCTTGTCACAATGCAACAGGCTGCATTATGACAAAGAGGGGAAAAATGTAGACACTAAAAATTGACCTAGGCCTACAAGCTCCATTTCTTGCCACTTTCATCCTAGCATAATTAAGATACTTAATTATGTTATCCAGTCCATTTTCATCTATTAATTAAATAATTTTAATTAATTAATTAATTCATGTCTATTTATTCTATCCTGATCGATTAAATAAACTAATTGCGTCACTAATTTCTTCCTCTTCTTCAATAGTTAAATAAATTATTATTTATTTAATTATTTTGTCATCTTTCATCTATAGTTAAATAATTACCATTTATTATTTATCTATTCATGGTCCTTTAATTCTTCCATAGTTAAACAATTATTAAAATCATTTAACTATCCCATGCCCCCTCCCCTAATTAAATAGTTAATCTAAATTAATTATTTAAGGTCTAATTTTCATCTCTCCATTTAATTAAATGCTCCTCTTTTCATTTTCTCCAAATAAATAATTTAAATAAATGATTTATTTTCCACTTGTCCATTTCCTCCATTTTCAAATAAATAATTTGAATAAATTATTTATTTTCCACTTGTCCATTTCCTCCATTTTCGAATAAATAATTTAAAATAAATTATTTATGCACCACTTGGTCAAATATGCCCTGTCATAACATTCATTTTCTGTCATATTCTGCATGTCTGTCATAGCCTGCATGCTCCTACATGCCTGTCATAGTCTGCATGTCTGTCATAGCTTGCATGTCTTTGCATGTCTTCCTATTATGATTCCTCCAAGAATAGCATATTCTTGGTGTATCAATTCTGGACCGTTGATTCGACCTTCAATCTCATCCGTCCATTCGAAATTGCCTTTTCTTATAAAATGGAAATTTTGAATTCATTTGGTCTTCTTCCTCTTCTCTCTCAAGCATTCAGGCGAACTTTTGATCTTCATTTTCACAAAATTTTTTTATGCATACTTAGGACTTCTCTTAGGCACTTAGAGTCATCTTTGCATAGTAAAATCCTTCAACACTTGTGTAGGACATGGCATAGTCTTAAGTTGCTCGAAGAATCTGAGGGAACTCTTCAACTTGCAGCAAGCTAGAAGGTGTAATGGAGGTCAGCCATGGAGATTGAAGATTTGGGTAACTTTTATTTATTTATTTTCATGTTTTCTCCTTTGCACTCCATTATCTCTTTGGATTTTTTAGATTTAGCAATTTTAACCTAATCAAACATAAATTTCCAGAGATATAGTTTTAATAACATAAGAGCTTTAAATTTTTATATTATTCAATCACAATTTTTTTTTCTCTTGGTTTGCAATTTCATAGACTAGTTATTGTAATAGCATTCTCCAAACATAAGAGTTTGCATACACATCTGAAAGAATTAGTTCATAAATGACTAAATAAATGATTAACATGATTAAACCATGACTAAATAAATGACTATAATGACTACCATGACTAAATAAATGACTACCATGACTAAATAAATGACCAGTTAACAATAATAAATGACTAAATTAATGGCTAAATATATGAATAAATTAATGACTAAATATATGACTAAATAAATCACTACCATGACTAAATAAATGACCAATTACCAATGATCAATTACTAAATAAATGACCAAATCAATGACCAAATCAATGACTAGATAAATGACTAAAATAGTTAGTCATAAATTTGGTCATGTTATAAATGACTGGAAATAAACTACTAATGGTCACGTGACCAAAATTAGTCATTTATATGCAATTTTTAGTAGTTTATTTAGTCATATATTGTTGTTTTTGTACTAGTGTCCCACTATTGGCAGTCTCTGTATGGCCTCCAAATAAACGACACCATAGTATCAATCTGATTCCGCCACCAACTTGTCTCATCCATCCGTGTCTATTGTAGAGCACCAACATAGTAATAGGCGTAGGGCATCCCCTCGGCTAGCTGCGGTCTCTGAATGGGTGGTCGAAATATAGCTATGTGCTCCTAGGCCCAAATCATCATCAGTGTTGTCCCGCAAGAGATACTCTTTGCCCTCCGGTAAACAACCTCGTGCAACTGGTGGTAGAATGTGCTGAATAAACACGGGCCCCAACCATAAACTGTCCTATCATGCCTCATCCCAATGAGGATGTCTCCCCAGCCAATAGGGAACCCATGTCCGCGATGATCAGGAATTAATATGCCGCCAATAAGTGTCGCCAGGAATGCATCAAAATGAGCATAGTGCTCTGCCATAAACTCCTAGTGGATCTCGTATCCCTGGATGCCGAGTCCTGCGCCCTCATCTCAATAGTACACCCTAAAAGTTTGCTAGCCATGGTGAGGGTTGTAGACGATCCGTTCTCCTCGAATCAACACTTGTAAAATGCGGTAGACATCCTCTAGTGTAATGGTCACCTCTCCCGTCGGCAGGTGGAAGGACCATGTCTCGAAGTGCCAACGCTTGCTCAACACAGTCAGTAGTCCCCTATTTTCCCGAATAGCGGGCATATAGGTGACATAGAAAAAACCTAGCCGCATCAGTCGTCGTCACTCCCACGGAGTTAGCTGGTCAGCAAACCAGAATGTCGTCGGTCTGCTCTCTCGCATGTGAATAGGGGCAAGCTGTCTCTGCACAAAGCCAAACAATGTGTTAGTACCTTCTAGGAAACTTCTAGTATCATCAAAACCATTTCAAATTCAAAAAGCATAAAAATTAGCCTTCCTAAAAGTCAAAGTCAAATACGTTGCATTGACTGCAATTGCATCACAAAACACCAAATGCGTCGTTTCATACTTCAAATGTGTCGTGACATGTTAATTGTGTCGATTGGTCAATCAAATGCATCGCATCAGAGCATTTGCATCACAATATATGAAAATTGCATCATTTCATTCAAATGCATCACTAAAACATGTGATTGCGTCGCAAAATGGTGATTGCGGCATTCTAACTTTCGAATGCAGGTCAAAAAGGCGAATGCGTCGTAGTTTTTGGAAAATGCGTCGCAAAACCTTAGTCTACCCTGAACTATCCTTGCACTTGCGTCGTGACATATCAAATGCATCAAACGCAAAGTCAAATGCGGCTTACGCGACACATATGCATCACGACGCATTTGTTGTTCATCCTAAAACCCTACTTTTGGCATGCAAAATGAAAAAATTACAAAGGGGGTTAGGGGTACATACCGCTGGCTCTGAGCCCTCTGGCTGGCTGTATGTCTGGACGATCTCGCTCCGATGCTCTATCACTGGAATCACCATCTTTGCTGCATTGCTTTTCGCTCAGAGTTCTTGAAATTTGCAAATTGAATAGTGAAAATGAATTGACTTTTACCCCTTTGTCAACCTATTTATAAAGTCAAAATGACATTTGTCAACTAGGTTATTACTAGAGGCTCATTTGACCAACTTTGACCACCCTGTTGGTTGTCTTCAACTTGTCAAAATCTGAAACCGTCCGCGCCATCATTTTTCTGGTCATCAAATTGACTTATCGGGACCCTTTCCAAATTTTTCTGTCGTCGGTCCAAAATTTGAAAAATTTCCCGAGGGGGCATTGATACTCTACAACTTCACTAGGGTATGGCTGTGACTTATTTTATTTGTCACTATGCGACATGCTACACCATGACAAAGGGGAAAAATGTAGACACATAAAAATGACCTAGGCCTGCAAGCTCTATTTTTACCACTTTTGTCCTAGCATAATTATGACATTTAATTATGTCCTTGGTCTACATTCGGCTATTAATTAAATAATACATTATTATTTAATTAATTCATGTCTCTGGTATTCTTCATGATTATTAAATAAATAAATTATATTTATTTATTCAATACGTCACTAAGGGTCTATTATTTGCTTACAATTAAATAAATTTATTAATTTATTTAATTACTATTATTCAGTTATTCTTCCTGATTATTAAATAAATGAATTTCGTTTATTTATTTAATACGTCACTAATTCTCATAATTAAATGAATTTATGGATTTATTTAATTAATTAATCTTATCTTCTAAATTAAATAATTATCTTTAATTATTTAATTGTCAAAATTAATATTCCTCTCATTTTAAATAAATGAAATTATTTAAAATGTCATCACATTCTTAACTGTCAGTTCATTTTAGTAAATAATTTGAAAATTGATTATTTATTATCTCACAAAATCCATATTTTGAATTAATTTAATTCAAAATGGTAATATTCCTCCAAAAAATTGAGTAATCGGGCAGATTCTTGATTTCCCAAATCTGATCTTCAGTTCAGCCTTTATCTTCTTGATTTTTCGAATCTCACAAATCAGGGAGTCTGTATCTTCTTGATTTTCGAAAATCTTTATTTTCTAATTAATTATCTCATTTATTCTTCATCACTGATTTGATCTTCTTAGATGACATCTCGACCACTCGTTTAAGGATTTTTCCCTAACCCTGATTAGGGATTGTCGGATTTAATCTCATCCTCTAGTTTTAGGTCTCTGTCGAAAGTCGATCTTGTCCGTTCATTCAAAATGACATTTTCTATAAAATGCTATTTTGCTCTCATTTTTAAATTAGACACTTAGATTTTATTATTCTGGCGCATTAATATTAGAGTTATTTAGCATTTGAGAATCATTTTGTCATAGGAATAGGCATAGGCATAGTTTATTCCAAATCCTTCAAAACTTGCATAGGACAATGTCATAGTTGAAATGCTCACACACTCAATCTGAGGGTATCAATCACATGCTGCAAGCTAGGAGGTGTTGTGGAGGTAATCATGGAAGCTTCGAGGAACATGTATAATTTTTCTTTTATTTAATTTCCTTTGTACTTCATAGTTCTTTGGGTAATAGTCTTTATTGATTTACTAACCTAAAAATTAACCCATAGATACAGGTATTAGGCAATTGATACCATATTTCATAACAAATGAGCTAATGCTCCTTCAAGGCCATAAAACTCCAATAATGCACCAATGCTTCAAACCATTCATCCAACACAAGTGAGACATCTTAAACAATGTTAAAATATTATGTGCAGACCAACAATGACTCACAAGAACTCAGGTTTCTCAAACTACTTGGCATTCCTCTACCAAAAAACCTAATTTCTAAAGTACTCCAAAATGAAAAATCTTGACACAACTTTCAAGAGAGACCTGACACCAAAATTAAAAATACAGATTAAGATACCCTTTTTGCTCTTATTTAATATATCCCAAAATGAGGGGGGGTTGTTTTGTACAGACATTCCTTAATTTTGACTATCCTACTTCTCTAGGCTTTGAAGGTGGGGCAACAAATTGAATTTTTTTTGTCATAACTTTCATTGTAGACATCACATCTAGATTGTAAAGGAAGATTCAGATACCCATTTGGGCTTTATACAACATACTTCAGAATCAAGGTAGGTTACTGTTACCTAGATTTTCACCCATGGCTCAATCAGGTAGAGCTCATCGATAAAGAAGAAAGAAAATGGTACATTTACTATTCCTCTTACATTGCATTCATATATAAAAATGAAATAACTTGAGAGACTACAACTATAGATCATCACATTTATATAGATGCATGAAACACAAGAAGATTTTGCAAATTTCTTCTAAAAATTTATTTTATTGAATGAAATATCCATTGTCTCACACAAGCTGTGAGACTGACTTTTCCTTGATATAGACAAAGAAAAATTAATGCATGAATAAATAAAGGAAAATAAATGTGCATGTAAGGGGGGTGACCTATCATTTCCTGAATGACTGGTTAGTGGTTGTCTCACTTTGGTGTTATCCTTGTTGTTTGTCCTTCCTAGTTTCCTTGCGCTCTTGTTCCTGCAGTAGTCAAACAATGTGTTAGAGTTGTGCTCTAAGCAATGAAGGGTCATAAACCATACATGATCATTATATCATCTACCTATGCATGTATTAATTTATCTCCATGTGTATTAAAGAGCAGTGCATGCCTTAGGTGTCTAGAAAAACCATCTGATCAACATACACACAAAAGACATGCATTTTGTTTTCTAATCTATTTGTTTCATGTGCAACTAAAGGTGCAATCATATTTTCAGATCAAGCACATGGAATAAATGAGGCTCCCATAAGGGTTGAGCCCAACATGTTCTGTTTTGCTAAAAAATCATAGAAAGGAAATTCATCTCTTTACGATTCACTCAAGCAACCATACATCATCCATGATGGTGAGGTTTCAGTCACTGTCATAGGTGACATATACTTGTTTGGAGTAATCATAAAGTATGTAGGTGATGTCATGCATCAAAAAAAATTAAGGGATGCAATGATGTACTGTTCCATGAAGGCACAACATCTGCATATATATGTGTTTATGAGACAACATGAAGTAACAAGTGTAATCAGGAGCTGTCATAAGTTTCATGAAGATTAGTATTATAGTGTGTACATGAATAAGGAAATCTTATCAGCATGTTGTCTCAAACAATAACGTAGTGTAAATGGAAAACATATTAATACTAGTAAATGCTATAACAATCTTTGTTCAATAGGGAGGAGAATACAATGATTAGACAATGCTAGAAAAGAAAATCAAAGCAATCACTGCATTCAAGGGTTGCTCTGTATTTATTCACCTCTTGAAGAATTTGAAAAGTATAGTAATGACAGTGATGTTCAAAACAAGGAAGTACCATTTTTTCTATCTCTTCCAGTGTTTACCAGTATGAGAGAAATCATAGAATAGCCACATCTTACCACTATAACAAAGAGATAATAAAGGGACAACTTGTTAATTGTTTGATCTCACCACAAATGTCAACACAAAGGAATAGCCATAAGTGATGATGATAGTGGGAAGACATGGTTTCAGCTCACAATGATGATTCCTCAAAAGACATGAAATCATGAAAAACTTTGTGAATCAAAATATGACATGGATGGTGAGCTTTCATGTTAGAGTATAGTCTTCAATTATGCATAGGGCAGACTGAAGAGTGACAAGTATGGGCTATTCATATTTATGAGATTTAATGAGCTTTTTGAATATCATTGTGATGGTATGTTAAGACTCAGGAAAATGAGTGATTTTCTGTGCTAAAGTCATGGCGACAGTGTTGATACGAAGACTCTAAAGTGAAAAGCCTCAGCCCAAAATTGGGTCTTATGGCCATTTTAGCATTCTTTAGAGCAATTAAAGCCATGGCTCGCAAGAGGAAGAAACCATAGGTCAGGTAGTAATGCAAAGCTAAGTGATAATAGAAGCTTGAAGGCTGAGCCACAATTATTGGAATAAGAAGATAAGCCCAGATGGTAAAGAGAGAGACACACATGCCATAACACAGAGACCCATTTGGTTTTTGTCCCAAGGTGTCGAATAATGAGAACAAAATTTTTGAGCTTATACAGGCATTCCAAAAGTAGAATGTATAAGGAAAAATGCAGAGGGTTTACCCACGACCAGCTAAAGGCTGAATGCAAATATTGTAGAAGAAACCCTTAAAAGCTTCTAAGGAGAAAAATTAGATAACCCTTGAGTCATGAAGACAACAAGACTACGACCTATGAGGAGGTCAAATGCTCAACCATGAGAAACAGAAATAGAGTGTTCATATTTTCCAAGAAGTAACAAACTGAAAAGTGAAACACATGAAAGCATCAACAAAGGAAAATGCCTGAAATGATGGAAATAGCAACAAAGTATAATATATTCCTGTTTCTGTAAAGATGGCTTAGTTTCAAGCATATACCTTGAGCTTTTCTTTGGTTGTTTTTCTCGAAAATATGTTGGAATCCACCATGAGAGCTTCTTAGAAAACCCTATGTCGGCGCGGTCAAGAAATTCTCTAGAAATTTGCAATGTAAAAAAGAGGTAAAATGAGTGCTTTGTCATCATTTCTTATTTCTAGGGTTTCAACCCTAGTTGGTGTCGATGGTAAGTAAAAGGTATTTTCACCTTTTATTTAAAAACAAGTTTGTGGTATAAACTATTTCCCATGGTGAGTTCATTTATTATGAACTTTATACATCTTTTTGTAAATGTAAAAGTATTGGAGACCCTTTTAGACTTAGTCTTTTGCTTTTGATCTCCCACTTTGGCTGAATCATATGAATTGTTTGCATATGGGAAAATGTAAAGCATTTGAATTTAATGATTCTATTATAAATCATTGAGTCATATTGCTATTTTAATGCAAAGACATGTAAAATGCTATGTAAATGACTTGAGTGATCTTGTTAAGGATATGCTTTGAGTTATCTCACTTGAGAGCATCTAGGGAAGTTGTGTTTTGTTTACCAACATGAGAAAAGGTAGGGTGATTCATCACTTTGTTGAGAGAATATAGGCCTTTTTAGAGCACTTTTAGGAGTAGTTGTGGTTGGATTAAGTCTTGCATGACTTTTTCATCCAACATGAGCTCTTTTTGAGTGGATTTGAAGGCTAGATTTTAGGTGTTATTGTTTCATTCGACCCAAGGCTTTCTAGAACCTTGTTTTGGGGATCAACTTGGGGATTGATTACTTAGTCACATTTGTAACTCATTTTGACAGTTAGTTCTGATTTATGCAATTTTTGAAGACAATGACTCTTGCAGTCCTTTTTACAGATTTTGTGCATAGTTTTGTAACTCATTTTTGAGATGAATTTAGAAAAGATCTTCGACTTTAGTACTTGAAGTATTCTACCTTCTTATTCTTGCAGTGCAGTACGTTATTACGTGGTTGATCAAATTACATGTGAGGAATTTTTCACTTGTAGTTTTGTCTCACAATTATTGTGCCTTTTCTGCAAAAGTAAGTCTATGCAGGTTGAAAATTGTGTTTTAATTTGCACATAACTTTTAAATCGTGAAAGTGACCTTTCCTTTTGAAAGTTAAATGCATTCAAGACTTTCTTCAAATTATTTATGCATAGGTTTACAGAAATAAGCTGTGCAAGTTCTATTTTTTAGTCATTGAAAATAAGTGTCTATTCTCTAAATTTTTAGATCCTTATAGTTTGGTGTATCACTGTAGGAATAGTATTTTTTGCTAGTTTTCACTTTAAAGCTTTTCCTCTTCCCTTTTCCTTCAAAGTCAGTAGTTTAGGTGATATTACCAACATAGGAAGCCAACCTCCTCCAGAGGTTATTTTCCATTTTTAGGTGACCCACAACCTCTGGAAAAGTTCCCATGTTTCTCTAAGGCATCAAGTTTCTACAACTTGATAAGGGTGCAACTTTAAGAGTTAACAATTACTTTGTATGAAACCCTTCAAAATTGACTGTTCTTTTGCCAATTAGACCTAAAACATAAATAAATCCAACCTAGGGCATCACCAAAACACTTGCAAACCTTCTTCCTTAATCCTGCAACTTTGAGGAATCAAAATACATGTTATTACAAGCCATTCCACCAAGTTTGAGGGGTTTTCATTGGTGGAATGGAAATATATCCATTTTTCTTACTTCCAAGTTACTTTGTTTAGGGTTTCAACCCATTTGGAAAGAAATGACTCTAAAATGCTCAAATCTTAATGAAAATCAATGATACAACTGCAATAGAAAGAAGATTCAATTATCTACGATCTACAATTGATTTGGAATAAAAATATGACTGTACAACACTGTACTACATCAAAGAATAGTGATGCAATGTTCAAATTTGTAAAAACAAAGGAATTTCATTACTCCAACTTCAATATTTTCAACCTCTAACCCTTGGCTCGACCTCCCAAGGAATTTTTAAACCTTTCAAAATCTTTCCCAATGGTTCACAACTGATTTTTCAAGTTCCAATTGTTCAACTTCCACTAGACACCAAAAATTATAAAAGTTATTTTTTTGCAACTTGACAACATTCAACAACTCGATACTTTTTACATTTGTACACAAATTTAACACATAGTGACCCAAACTAGAATCCAACACATTTAAAATGGTCTTATTAAACCTTATTACATATTAAGAACTTAAACAAAACAAAACATTAACTTTTTACCCCTCTTGAAGGCATGAAAACCTATGGTGCCCCTGCACCATACTCTCGGGGAAGAAAAGATGCAAGCTCCACTTGAATAGATAGTAGAAACATGAGAACCATGCTTGAATTATCTTGTCTAATACCTTTAAATCCTTGCACATTGTCTTCTTTGGAACAACTCCATGTTTTATTCATCTTCACTGTAGGTTTCTTGAATACTTGGCAATGGTAGTTGAACTTGTCAATATAAACCTGTCCCCCATTGGCACCTCTACCTTGTAACTGATCCATTTTTCCTTGATGGATGTCATGCACTCCAATTGTAACTTGTTCCCATTAAATGGATTGTTTCATTTTCACCTTAGGTTTCTTGTCTCTCAAGTTTGCAATCTCATCAAGAGCACTTTTCCTTCTTTCTTTGTCTCTAGCCATCATGTCAACAAATATGGATTCTTGTTCAATGTTACTGCCCTCTTCTAAAAGAAATGAATCACAACTAACCTTGGTACCTTCAAAATCACACTCACTGACATCTACAACTCTCTTTTGATGCTCCATTTGTAGTGGTTGCTTGTCTAACTATCCATCTTCCATCTGCAACTCAGTTTGTTCATTATGCTGCTCTATACTTCCTTTTCCACTCAAACATTGCTTGCTCAACTCTACAATCTCTTTCCTAGCAATCCTCTTTCCTATAGCATCCAAATTCCCTTTATTGACAACCTCCCAAACAAGTGAATCATTAGTGTTGACACCATTCCTTTCTTTAGACACATCACATTCTTCATTTTTTTTTATCATAGGCTACTGTGTATGACAAACCGGCCCCTAGAACAAAAGCTAAATAGTGACTAACAACTTTCCTTGGAAGTAAAAAGTTATAAATTTATCAACCACTATGTCTACATGATCCTTCAAGACATCCTGAACTTCCCAAGGCAACTCTTCAATGCTTGTTGGTGTTAAAATAGTCCTAGGCTTACTCGCCATTGTATTACTTACCTCTTCCTCTTTCTCAGATGGATTTTGCTCTTCCTTCATCAACAAAGATTCTTCAATGTCTGGTTTTTCTTCCTTCTCTTTCCTTCTTCTCTTTTGAATGATCTTCTTGATAGGCCATTTAACCTTTTTCCTTATTGGTAAATTCCAACCACTTTCTTGTTTTTCTCACTCAAGAAGCTATTGCATTTCAAGTTCCATTCTCTCATGCATCTTTTCTTAAATTTATTGCATTTTCTCCAAGGCTTGTATCAAGTCTATGATCTCTTGCTCAACATTTATCTATTCTTCCTTCTCATTTTTCTTCTTCTTCTCACTTCTCTCTTTTCTTTTCTCTTGTTTCTTGTTTGGTACCTCCTAATTCTGCAAGTCTCCATGGAAAAATGTTCTCAACATTTCCATTCTCCTATCTCAAGCAAGTATCTTTCACCTTGCTTCTTCTTGTCTTCATGATATCACACCTAGGTTTCCTCCTTTTCCCTTGGCCTAGTATTTTGACATCCAAGTTCTTGCTTCAACCTACAAAAAGACAACACATAAACTCCAAAAACTTTCTTGCCTAGATCTTTGGGCTCTCAACTTCTTTTCCCAGACCTTTTAGGCTTTGATACCAATTTGATGTAGAGTAGGGGATGGTATTAGGAAATTGATACCATATTTCACAACAAATGGGCTAATGCTCCTTCAAGGCCACAAAACTCCAATAATGCACCAACGCTTCAAGCCCTTCATCCAACACTTGAGACATCTTAGAAAATGTTAAAATAGCATGTGCAGACCAACAATGACTCACAAGAACTCAGGTTTCCAAAACTACTTGGCATTCTTTGACTAACAAACCTAATTCCTAGTAGTACTCCAAAATGATAAATCTTGACACAACTTTCAAGAGAGACTTGACAACCAAATTACAAACACAGATTAAGATACCCTTTGGATTTTATTTAACATATCCCAAATTAGGGGGGTTATTTTGTATGAACATTCCTTAATATTGATTGTCCTACTTCTCTAGGATTTGAAGGTGGGCCAACAAATTGAGTTTTTTGTCATAAATTTCATTGTAGACATCACACCCAGATTGTAAAGGAAGATTCAAATACCTATTTGGGTTTTATACAATATAATTTCAGAACCAAAGTAGGTTACTTTGTATGGAACTGTAGACACGTAAAATATACCAATTGACATTGTGCATCTGATCTTGACTACTAACATCGTTTCATCCTAAATCATCCCTCGGTCTAACCATTTAATCAAATCTCCTTATCTGATTAAATTCATCAATATTCCTCCCTTAATTAAATAAACCAGTTATTTAATTAAGTCTCTCTCTTTTGTTAATTAAATCAATCACATCTGATCTAATTATCCCTATTTAATTAAATAATTAATTTTATTTGATTAAATCCCTAAAGTCTATCTATTAAATTTAAATAAATTAAAACCTTATTTGATTTAATCTAACACCATCTCTTTTTAATTAAATAAATCAAAAATCCTTATTTAATTAATCTCTTATCATATTCCTCTCTTATTTGATTTAAATAAATCCATAAATTTGAGTCAAATAGGTCACATCACCTAATCTCCTATTAAATTAATTAAACCTTGATTAATTTAATTCTAAATCATGTCCCATCCTCTAGATTTTGCAAGTTGCACATGAAAATAGATTTAATTCATTTATTAAATCTCTATTTTCCTCACAAGACATCTTTTGGAATAGTCTCCAAGTTTGAATTCAAAAATTCCAAGTCAACATGTACATCCAACAAGGCAATAACTTCATCTTAAATGTCCTTTTCCTTGAGCCAAGTGGCATTTATTGCATTTTACCTTCCCTCTTGCAAGTCATTTCAACAAATTTGAAATTCAAAAATATGCATTTATTGGCACAATTCCCAAATCTTGCACATCCTCCATCCACTCATAGTTTGACAAGTGGCATCATGCCATTGGATGAATGCTAGTCCCACATTGCTCAAATTTGGACATTCATCCATCTTGGAATTCTATAAATAAAGATCTCATATCCTCATTTGATCATTCACAAATTATGCAAAGTTATTATGCTAAAATATTTAGCCATTTCCATCCATCACCATTGAGTTCTTAGTTAGGTTTTTGTAGATTTTTGGCTTGAAGCTCTCATCTTTCATCATCAACATATCAAACTTGCATCTTAGGAATTGGGAAAGGGCCAATTTTCACATCAAATTGGCACCAATTCCTCCATGGGATCATGTGTTTGCTATTCTAATTAGGATTGAATCTATATTTTCTTGTTTCATTGTGTTCTTTATTGATTTATTTCTTAATTTGAAGTTTGTAAATGGATTTCATGGGGAATCCCTTTTCATGCTTGCAATATCTAACTTAAGGTGTTTTTTCTCTTTGTTTTGCATGTATTAGGGTTGGGGTTCACATAGGAACCCTTCAAAATTGACTGTTCTTCTGCCAATTAGACTTAAAACATAAAGAAATCTGACCTAGGGCATCACCAAAACACTTGCAAAGCTTCTTCTCTGATCCAACTACTTTGAGGAATCAAAATACATGTTATTATAGGCCATTCCACCAAGTTTGAGGGGTTTTCATTGGTGGAATGGAAAGATATCCATTTTTCTTACTTCCAAGTTATTCTGTCTAGGGTTTCAATCCGTTCGAAAAGAAATGACTCTAAAATGCTCAAATCTTAATGAAAATCAATGCGACCAAGTGCAAAAAAAAAGATTCAATTCTCTACCATATACAATTGATTTGGAATCAAAATATGGCCATACAACACTATACTACATCAAAGACCAGTGATGCAACGTTCAGATTTACAAAAAATAAAGGAATTTCATTGCTCCAACTTCAAGATTTTCAACCTCTAACCCTTGCCTTGACTTCCCAATGAATTTTTAAACCTTTTAAAATCTTTCCCAATGGTTTACAACTAATTTTTCAAGTTCCAAATGTTCAACTTCCACTAGACACCAAAAATTACAAAAGTTGTTTTTTTGCAACTTGACAACATTCAACAACTTTGACGCTTTTTACATTTGCACACAAACTTAACACCTAGTAACCCAAACTAGACTCCAACACATTTAAAATGGTTTTCTTAGACCTTATTACATATTAATAACTTAAACAAAACAAAAAATTAACTTTTGACCCCTCTTGGAGGCATGAAAACCTATGGTGCCCTTGCACCATTTTGCCAATCAATACATATATATATATAATACAAATGTATATATGTATGTTAATATATACATATATATGTTTTTATATGTTATTCATTACATACATATATACATATATAGTAATTATTTAAACATCTAATAATAAGTATACCCATATATATATATTATATATGTCATATATCAGTTGATATCTTTATGCATATGATGTATCTATGCATGGTTACATGTAGTTATTTCTACTTACGTACATACACATATACATATTCACTCAAATGCATGAGTTATATTTTTCACATACATATATACATATATACATTCTATGTATACACTTATCGATCAATATAAACATAAATACACAAAGAAGAACTTATACTAATTACATAGATTTAGTCACATAATCCAAAATAAGAATAATCACAAAATCAAAGACCAAAACCAAAAGCATAATAAATCATCCCTAAATTATGACCGAAGGTTTACTTACCAATTCCTGATCTAACTCGACTCAACTTGACCAAACTAGGATGTGAGTGTGTGATAGCTCAAATAGGCATTTTAGGGTTACCAAACCAAGCTCCTCTCTTGAGTGATACTCCCCCTCTCTTACTTGAGGGCTTGATTCCTTCCTACATCCAACTTAGTGCATTATAAAGGTAGTTAGCCATTCATATGAAATTCATCATAAATTATTTGCATCATTAAAGCATTAAAATTCTCATATTGCAATACATATTCATTCATCATATTTTTCATTAGTATATACAAAACATGATCATGAATTAAAACATTTGGTAATCCTACAAAGGAGTGTAAAGTCATGATTTGCGTTTAATATCATATTTACTTATAAGGTAAAAGTAATTTGGTAACTAAGAAATAGGGTGCAACAATATCCCTTTCCAGACTAAACTTGGACACAAAGATAAAGGGGATGTAGAGAATCAATTTAATAATGAGGTGCAAAAATGCAAGAGGATCATTAATATTAGAAAAGGATGAAGAATAATTTGATGAGTTCTTAGTTTAGAAAAGGAGAGCCTAAGAGATAAAAGGTTATATAGCTAAGAGAAGGCTCTAGCATTGCAAAATCTTGCCTAACAATTAGAGTAACTATTGCAACAATTTTGGGGGTGTGATTCCTAGTGCTACTTCTCAACCATAAAGTCCTATACTAGTTATCAATAAGGTTGTATGTGTAACCACACCTACTCCGCTCTCACAAGAATAAATTTTAACACTTTTCATGAAAAAAGTAGTTCAAGGTCCACCTATAGTGTAGAGGAAACACTAAATGGGGAAAGATAAAACATTGGTAATGATACCCAATTATTTTCCAATGAAGGAATAATTGTTCATGTCTCCCCACTCCATGTCCAACATAGTTAAAATTATTAAGGAATTGGAAGTAGTAGAGTCATCTTGAGATGAAGTTAGTTGTATAAGGATAGAAGAATCTCCTATTTTAAAAGAGATAGTGAAAAAAGTACTAATTATAGAAGAAAAGGAACCTACAGGTACTTCATTTAAATCCCAATAGGAATATAAAGAACTTAAATAGGATATTCTTTCCCCTCAACACAATATTGGGGGTCAATAAATATCCTAATATTAGTCTACCATTAGTGCCAATAACCATAAGAGAAATTAATTTGTTAGAAGAACCTAAGGAATATGATAAAACCAAATAAAGGAGTTATGGAAATAACTAAAATAAATAAACGACATGATACAAAGGTTAAAATTGAACAACTAAATAATTAAGAGGAAAGGATTTTCTTGGGTGAACAATAAGAAATAAGTAATGAAGTTCATCAAGAACATGGTGTTGGTATAGGAGAAGTGGGCACAAGTAAAAGGGTTGATCAACAAAGGTCACCTAAGAGGCCTCAAACAAAAGAAACTAGACAAGAACCTACTACTCTAACTTGGTTGGAAAATAAGATCTAGAGAAGGATCAAATTAAACTAGTATCAATTGATTTATTTTTTTAATAAAATAAATTGACACACTTAAGTAAAGGAGAAAGGCTAGGGATCTTTCATCAATAACCAAGGATTTTTAGGATAGGTGACATTAAAATTGCTATCCTAAGTTGATTTATGTGTCTCCATATTCTTTGGAAAGTGTTCTAGGGGACATGAGGGACAAACTATTTATTAATTATTTTCCTATGACAAATTTTAATTACATTCAAAGAGGTGGACCCATTACGATGGTTGTTACTAAGCATCCCGGGAGAGTATTCCTCTTGGGAACCCAACTTTATACATTGGGACCACATGAGTGTGCATGTTCTTGCATGTTATTTTCATGTTTTGCATGCTCTTGCATGGTTGGGTGCCTAGGTGTGCATGTTGGTGCATGATCTTGCATGTATCCATTGGAGCCATCAGAGAGTTATAGAGCACTCGAGTTTGACCAATTCCTATTGGCTATGGGTTAGGTGCCCATGTGATAATTTAATATTTTATTCCATGTTTATGGTCTTTCCACTAAGGGGGGAATGGGTTTTTCTAGGTAGTTTTTCTTATTATTTTTGGATACCATTTGTGGTATTCTCTCCCACAAACTTCTATATATTGGAGCCTTTGGATGGTGGTTTAGTATATTTTATTTGTAGGTTGTCAAGACAACGAAGTGTTGCTGGATTGTAGCGAGGATTTTTGTATTGATGTACTTCATTGAAGATTAATACAAAAATTGGATCTCTTTGGATGTGGAGTTTTTTTTGCAAGGGTTTCTCCACGTATATCTTGTGTCACTTGTGTTGATGACTTGTGGTATTGAATTTTTTTCTTTCATTGATGTAATTGTCAACCACTTAAATCATTTTATGGTAATCTTGTAAACATAATTTCAGATTTGCAACCACATATTTAAGTTCATATTGCTGCAAGTTATACCTTGATTTCCAACAAGGATTCTTTAGGATCTAGAATAGAAAGAATTTCCAACCCCACCACATCAAAGGATCAACATGAGATAACTCCTAATGAATATTAGATTTATACCATTAATTTAGGATATTCACCTAGAGAATATGAGATAACTGAACTCATAGGAAACATTGTGTTGGAGTAGCCAATATCACTTGCAAGATCCAACATACTTTAACAAAAGAATAATATGCAAGAAGAGAGAAACTATCATAAGCAACATTAACATTATATGAAATGTACAAAAGAACCTTGCATATAATGGCAAGGATGAAGAGGTGAGAAGGTGGGTGTTAAAAAATAGCTACCCCTCCAAGAAATAAAAATGTGTAGGACTCTATGGAAATGTGTTGGGACACTTGGTGAGTCTACATGAGGTGAGACAAAAAAGAGGTGTCTCCCAAGCAAGCTTAAGAGTATTGTAAATAGGAACCTCCTAGACAGGATAAATTATAACTAGTTTGGTAATCTCTTTTCACAATAACACCCCCACTTAAGTGATACTTAGGGAGAAAGCTAAAAATTGAAATATGAGTCTCAAAATAAGGCCTGATAAGGTTCTCATGTATAATAAATATCTCTCACAAATAAAGAAATGGAGAAAATCTAGTGGGAACAAAAATCCTCTCCAAAAGAGAAAGAAAAGGAAATATACCTCCTCAAAATATGTCCCATGAAGATAGGAACATGAGGATGAATAAATACTTAAGCATGTAGAAGCACTATAAATTTTTTCAAAGAATAAGTGATGGTGTATACTAGAATCAATGGACATCTAAAGAGTGTAGATCAAGATAAGAGATACAAAAAAATGCATGAGTGACATCAATTATACTACTCAACCATGAATACATAAATGAAACATAGGAAAACAAACTCTGTGAAGTTAAATATGCAAATAATACTATGATCATGGAGCACAAAACAAATGATGCATGAGTGACCTTTAGTACGCTACTAGAATGTGTATGGAACTCTACATAAGTACTAGAATCTCACAACTTATGATCAAATAAAAAATTAGAAGGTTCCTCAACTTCTCCATTGAAACCAAGGAAACATTAACATAACCATGTGATGATACGCCTCTTAATGATGATAAGTAAGATATATAGGTAGAATAACTAAAATGTGACACATGTCTGCAAGATAATATAAAAGTAGCAACAGGTCTAATATGATGTACAAGAAATTGAAAAATGGCGTGAACAAATAAAGGAACAATCGCATGAGGTGAGAATCACTAGGATTCATTGATGTGATTGCAAAAACTAAGGCTCTACACGACCCCCATGACACTTTATAACTTAGTACAAGTATGAAAGAGGTACAATAAATGTGTAAAATTCCCACCTAAGGAACACAACATATTTTTGGAACTTTATATGAGTGAAATTACAAAGGTATTTTCTATTAGAGTTCTTACAAGTGTCCCCAAAAGGACAATTATAATTTTATGTCATGAGGTGAACAATAAATAAATAAACTAAGCATACCTTACAAACCTCAAAAAATGACAAAAACATGAAAATAAAACCCCCATTATTCAAAAATTATCCCCCAAAAAATTTAATGGTGATGTGGCACTTTATTTTAGTGATTTTATATCTTCCACAAATTAGATTTGATGTATAAATGCTCAAAAGAGGAATATATAGAATTTATAATTTAGAACATAGTCAGGAAAAAATAATAGTGCCATTGTGTATAGCTCAAAAAATTAATCAGGTTAAAGAAGGGACACCCAAAAATGAGTCTCTAAAGTTCCAAAAATAGGAATTGTGCAAGGTGTCATATGAGAATCACTAATTTTAAAAAATGTAAATCAAACAACTAGATAGAATAAAAATATTTAGAATAGAAAAAAAAACCAAAAAAAGTGTCTATATCGTTGAGAACGAGGCTCCTAAACGTGAGCCAAAAAATAAAATAGGCCAATGGTGATGGGGGCTTATTTGGGGAGAAAATGATGATGTCATGCTAACATCAAAAAATCCTAGATGTTGGAAAATTCCTTCTCCCAATGAAATTATTTGTTGGATTGCTGAGTGATTGAAATTTTTTGCAAGTGTTGAAATATTCTTTCCAACTAACAAATATTCTCCATCGATGAAATATTCCAACAAATATTATTTTGTTACAAGAAGAATATGCAACAACATAATATGCTTGATGATTGAAAAAATATTATTTATAGTAGGAAGTGACAATCTATAGGTGTTAACTTGCAAAAATTGATATTATGCCTACAAAGGTTGTACCTGAAAAAATAGAAAATATTATTAAAAATCATAATTGTACATCTATGTAGGGGGTTTTCCCACACATAAAAAAATGTGTCTAATGCAAAGAGGATGGTATAATGACACATGTATAACATGATGAATGTATGATTGCATGTATTTTTGTACGGCCTCCATGAATGACCCCCTAAAAGTCTAAAAAAAATATTGTCATAAAAAACTAAAGTGTTGTATATGAATCTTCATTTATTGGCCTCTTTGAGAATATTGATAATGTCCACTTTTCTCTAGGATGCACCTTTTGAAATTTGATGCCCACAACCCTCAAAAGTTTAATCCAATCTAGAAAGGGATTTGTAAGTTGGCTCTGATACCATGTTGGAGCAGCCAAGATCACATGCAAGATCTAAAATAAATCCAAAAATGAATTATATACAAGAGATAAAATATCATAAGAAACATTAACATGATATAAAATGTATAAAATAACCTTGTATATAAAGGCAAGGATAAATAGGTGAGAAGTTTTGAGTGAAAATATGACTACCCCTCCATGAATGAAACTTGTGTAGGACTCTATGGACAAGTGTTGAAACACTTGGCGAGTCCACCTAAGAGAAGACAAAAAGTGAGATGTCTCCCAATTGAGCTTAAGTCTAGTATGAATAGGAACCTCCTAGATAGGATACACTCTAACTAGTTTGGTAATAACTCTTTTCACACTAACACATTGATGCTATAACTTGTAGGTTGAAAAATGAAAAATAAAAGAAGGAAGAACTTAAGAAGCATATTATGGAGCTTCAAGGGTACTTGAAGTATTTGATTAGTGCTTTGCAATCTTTAAAATACCTCCCTGCAACTCTAGAACTCCTTTCCCAACAACAAGCTTCTTCATTGGATAAGATTGAGAAAATAAGTATAAAAATGGAAGAAATAATGAAGAAAATCATATTAAAATGAGAATAAATACTTAATATTGCCTATAAAAGTGATAAGAAGCAATCAATTGGGAGGATAAAACAAATAAATTAGTAGAATATTGAAAATGAAGGTTGGAACAAAATGAGATAGAATTAGGTAAGATGTTGGAAATGGAAAATTTAAGTGACCGATTACTCTTGAAGCAATATATTTTGAATAATGAAACAATCCCACATATCAAAAACTGGATAGAGAAACTCAAATAGGAAGAAAATTTGATCAAGGAATGCATCAAAAAGAGGAAAATTTTGAAATAGTTATACTTAGATCTAAAGTTCAAAGAGCTAAGTATCATCGAGAAGTTAACATGACTAAGCTTCAATATTAATGGTGTTGTATAAGAATAGGTCCTATTAGAAAAATTCAATAAGATATTCACTAAAAATTTAAGGTAAATATGAGAAATTTAGTGAGGAATTGATGAGTTGAGTACTAGAGGCCATGATCTTAATGAATAAATATAAAATAAATACAAGGATGAGAGTTGTAGAGTATGTAAAAATTTCTGCCACTTACGGGTCCTACAGATACCAATGGAAGTTTATACAGGATTAGGACATAATAATGATGAATAAAGCCACAATTTATTTGGGAATTATAAGAGAAGAGAGGCTATATAAGAGTTTGAGGTTATCATTGAAATGGATAGTGACAAAGAAAAATGAGCAATAATGCAAGTTCTATTTTTTGCAATATTTTGGGTTTCAACTAGTCTTGTAGAATTTTAACCATCAATCAATTTTGTGGGATTTTAATATCTAACCTTCCTTGTGGGATTTTTTCTTCTAAATTACTATATTAATAGATAATTTTATAATTGTTGACATATTTTATGCCACCCTTGGATTCCCATTATTATATTCGATCAGAGATATCCTATGTGTGCATCCTGTTGAAATCCATGTTTATTTTTGATGAGAAGGATCTGGTTCCAAAGGAATTGGTAAAGGTTGATGAGGAAAGGAGCATGTTTTGAAATTTCTGCAAAGTTGCTCAAAATGTTGCAATGTTTTCATGCAATATTACTATGTTTTTGTAGAAGTTACTTCTGGAGGTTTGCAGAGGAATCTGACTATAGATTCAATATGGGTTTTTTGAGAGGAATCAATTGGTTTGGTCCGCATGATCCGAAGAGGTCAAATATGCCCATGAATGCTTTAATTATGCTCTCAAGTATAATTAGGGTTTATAATTAAACCTTAAGGTTTCCAATCATGGCAGATGGGCAAAGTTTATATTTTTGTGTTGATTGGTAATTCATTGTCTTAGGTCGCATAAGTTATAAATTATATCTTTCAAATCATTCGGTGACCGACCCTCTTCCTTGTGCTATGGATTTGTATGATGAAGATTTCATCACTACTTCCCTTCACATCATTTTTTGTATTCTCATAACCAAAGCCTTAACTGCAATGTGTGATGTGACCGCGATGAAGATTTAACGGTGTGCATTGGAGTTTGAGGATCCAATGGTCATCAACAGAGTCTAGTGCATTGCGGTTTTGTTCTAAACTACCCATGTCCTTCATACGATGTGTGATGGCAGTGATTTGGTGGTTGTGCTACATTAATCTCCACCATTCCATACTATCCCATGACGTTTGGTGGGTCCCCATCTAGCCCTATGGGATAATGGGAAGATGATAAGTGTCATGGTGGGACCGAGGCCTTGGTTTTCTTTGTGTGGGTTCTGATGGCTCATATTTAATGAAAGAATATTTAGCAGATATCATGCCATAATTTCACATCACTATTGTGAATGATTCCACCTAGGTGATAACTATGATGGTCTTGTATGCCGCAATGAGAGTTTCAATGGTTTAAATTTGAAGGTTAGGATCTGATGGTCATCATGAGGGTTCTTCACATTGTGGTTTGGAAACATAAAGCATAGGGCCTTTCCACAATGATCAATGAAAGGGTGTGTGACATCAACATGGAAAGGTGGCAATTTCCCACTATCCCATGGTGATATGGTGGGTCTTGAGTTGAGCCTAACTTGGGAGTAGGTAGGTGACATGTGTCAATGAATGAGTGATGTAATAATTCTATGTGATAGCCACTGATCTTGATTCTCATGTGATCAATGATCGTGTTTTAAAGTTTTATTGGGAATTTAATCTCAGCCGTCCATCTCTAATCCAACAGTCAACATTCAAACTACAACTAACTCTTTTTCATGAAAATTTTGTAGTTTAAGTAATGTATCAACGACATTCCCATCTATCAGATCAAATCTGATTGATTATGGATCAAATTTTCATGCTTTTTCAATGTTATATTCATTGTTGGATGGCGCCATTACTCCTTGATGTATTGTAGATGCCACATTCTCTTGTCATGATATGTTGGTCTAATTTTTTATTGCAACTTTCATAGGTGCCCATCCTTGCATTCATGTGAGTCATCATTCTGGGGCTTGTTCAAGTTGTCAGAGCCTTTATGGCTAGTTATGTTTCTCTATAATGGGATCAATTCAGATTAATTTGATCTAATCAGAGTTCATATTTCTAAAACCCTAGTTAGGTTAGGGTTAGGGATTTGGATTCAAACCTTAGTTATGCCCAAAATATAAAGGAAATATTCATATATTTTTGAAGAATTTTTCCTTTGGCTCCTCTAGGGTTTTCCTTTTGTAGAACTGCATTTTTTTTGCATTCTACCATTGTAAACATTACTTCTAAGCTTTATGCCAATAAAATTCAACTATTATCACTGCAATCTCTTGCATGTTTGAGTAAAATATGTTTACCTTCATGTACGAGCATGCGTTTTAGCTATTTCATTGATATATTATGTTGTTCTAAAGTAGGAAGAAACAAAATATAAATTCGGTGCATCACCTTCTTTACATTTCATGTCTCATATCTCTTTTCTCTATGATATGTTAGAGTAGAATAGCAATAGGGTTTTCATGTGTTGGGTTAGACCAACATTTTTGTACTTAGTTTGGAAAAGGAAGCCAACGTTCTCTAAAGACTTGACCTCATTTTGCAAGGTCCCACACCTTGAGGTCATTTCCATTGTGTCATTAGAACACTAAAATCTTGTTTAGTAGGGTACAGTTTTATGTGACAATAGTTTCTAACATACCCAGTGGGACTAGAAGAAGTTTCATTCCATTTTGTTGAGAAAGTGGTACTTCTCTCAATATTCTAGCCTTGAAGAGGCTCTCAAACAAGTACCTGACGACTTTGCAATCAAGGAAGTACATTGCATACAAATTAGTGACTCTACTACTACCCATAACTCTTGGTTCAAGATCAAACCTATAAATTCATGCCAAGAATCCATACAAGATCATCTTCTAGAGGTAATTTTCAATACATCCAGCTCTCATTTTCTACTTGTAGAAGAAGAAATAGACAATCTTTGTCACCTATAAGAAGAAATAGAAGTTCAAGTCCTTTTGCTAGGGCTCAATCTACACTACCCATGGGTAGATTATTTCAGACTAGAACACTTGCTACCCATACAAATAGAGCATTATTCCATATGGATTTACCTAGAAATCAACCTTTTGTGTCCTTTATTGGTGGCAACCCCTTAAATTTAGCCCAAAAGAATGATATAACAATCAATGCTTTGATTACTGGTGAAACGTCCACAACTCTAGGGTAAAAGCACAAACCTGTGTCACACTTTCGACCAAATAAATGGTTTCGAGTGAACAATTTCCGGCCAAACAAGATTCGGCGGAGTGACTTTCAGCCGAAACCATGTGGTGCCGATGTGGCAGGTACCTTTTCGACTGACGAGGTTTCGACCGAAAGGTACTTGGCTGAATACGACTGGCCAAAAACATGGAAAAAGTGAGCATATCTGGTATTTATAGCTTGGAAATATTAATTTTTTTTTGGTTGAGTATGTTTTAGCCGAAACTAGCTCGACTGAAACATACTCGACTGAGCATGTCTAGTTGGCATCCTACATGGCAGCCAACTCATCATTTTTCAAGATTTTCTAAAAAAATCAAATTTGGAAGAGTATTTCTTTAGTTAGAATGATATTTCTGCAAAAAATAAAAATACCCTTTTGTAGAGCTCGGAGTGGAGAATCCAAATATATAATTTTTAAAATATTTTTATTAGTTTTAATATATTTTATTTTTAAAATAATGCAAGTAGGTTTTAAAAATAAAAAAAGACGCTGATTATAAATAAAAAAAAAGATAGTAAAACTTATTAAATTTTTTTAAATATTATATGAGGCACAAGAGGAGAGAGTCTTCTTCAAAAAGGTATATTTTGTTTTTTGAAAATGATTAAAAAAATTGAAAATAGTTGACGGCCCGTGAAAACTGTCAAATTATGACATGTTTGACTTTAAAACATTATTACAAGAAAAATATACATCAAAATTTGATTTTTTTTTTCCATGCACAATATTGAAGTTACCTATTTGGAGAAAAAAAAGGAGAAATGAATTTTTTTTCAATTTGTTTCTTGACAATCCGTGAAGTCACTCTTTTCTTAAATTTTCAGCATTCCAAATTTTTTCCTTAAATTGATAAAAACATAATGAAATTTTAATTTTAATTTTTTTAAAAAATTACAGGAATAAACTTCATCAAAAGTTCTACATTTCATTATTTTACACCATTTTGAAATTCAAAGCATAAAGACCACTTTTATGTGGTCGAAGTTTATAATTTTTTTTGTTGTTGGTTGATTCCTTTATAAAGTGTGACACAGGTTTGTGCTTTTACCCTCCAACAGAATACACCATATATGTGGAAAACATATGCTCAGTGTATGATGTTATAGAAGAAAACATGGTTGTTAAATTGCTTGCCACTTCTCTTAAAGGAAAGGCGTTGCAGGGGTACAAAGGTTTACTACCTAAATACAACTAGGATGAGTTAGGGGAGAAGTTATGCAAACATTTTGAGGACAAGAGTGACCATCTATCCCTAGTAGAACAACTAACACCAATTAAAAGAGTACCTCGTGAATTAATGTGTGATTTCAATTATAGATTCTAGAAGACTTGGGATATAATCCCTATTTTGGTCAAGCCTTCTCTTGAGTATTCCTTGCTATATTTCTTAAGAGCTCTTAACAGTGATATAGTTGTTATGATTTAGTCAATGGGAGGTTATACCTTAACAGGTGCATATGATGTTTCCACAAGGGTAGGAAATTGTTTAATACAGGTTGGGAAAATTGCTCCTAGGTCACCAATGCCTTTATTTCCATAGCTTTCCCCACAACCAACAATAGCTCCTATACTGGTGGCTCCTACTCCAGTGGCTTCCACAAGCCAATATTCTACTTCTGCTACACTTCTAGAGGATTGGGTCACCTTTCTCCGAAGTATGAACAATAAGTTGATAGCATTGGATAGGAAGCAAGCTCAAAATAGTAGGCCTTATCAACCTCAAAATTAGGGATATCAACAAAATAGGCCACCTTATCAAGGACATAATAAGTGGAATCATAATAAGCCTATGAAAAACATGCACATGACTACTACAAACACTACTAAGGCCTTGGTATCAATGCAAAATAACCTAGCCCAGGAGCAGGAGTGGTTTTACCCATGTGAGCAAGCTCATAATCAAAATTCTTTCCAAAATGGAGAGTTTTTGCAAACTCTGGTAGCTGAAAATGATACCTCTACTTCAAGGCAGTAGATCAGGACAAGCCAAACAACTGCTAGTAATCAAAATCATACATGAGAGGACTCTTCATTTTTCATTTGGGGTCAAGAGGATTTATGTGGTATAAATTAAGTAGATGCTAATACAATATCCCAAAATACAAGATCAAAGAAAAGAGTAATGGAGGGTGGTACATCTTCCATGGTTGGGAAATCATCAGTCTCTCGACAGCCCCAACAAAGTGCATATGCTAGATCAATAGGTAAGACAATGGATGTTCTACAATAAAATCAACCTATGAATAGACCTAAGCAAGTGGTGGAACAACCTAAGATCACCTAAGTAGCAAGAATTGACCTTGTTGTTCCAAGGGTTCCTTCTAAAGCTAGTTGGTTTCCTTTCAACATAGTGGAAAAAATGAAGAAAGCTAATCTTAATGTTACTATGTGGGAGGCTCTATTCATTCCATCACAAAGGGATTTTCTGCAACAAGCTTTGAAAGAGAATAAAAAATTTGGTGATATACAAGAAAAAGAGCATACTACTTCATCAAGCAGCTTGGTACAACCTAAAGAAGAAGGGGATTCTAGAAAAATTAGTAAGCCACCTCCCTTCTATCTTTCTCTAATTATTGGAAATAATATAGTCCATAATTGTATGATAGATTCCGGGGCAAGTACTTCTATTATGCCCAAGGGAATTGTTGACATGCTTGGTATCAAATATGAACTGGTAGCTAGAAATTTTTTACAATTAGATGGTACTGTTATCTATAGTGCCCCTCCGTATTGGTCTTCCATGACATTCGAGTAAGTTGTTTATTTGGGAGGTCATGTTGATTCGTGATTATATTGTTCAATGTGATATTATGTGATAAAGCTAATGTTATGACTAGCCTTGATTAATCAATTTAATTAAATTAGAATTGATTATAAGGGAACTTAAATTAATTTGGAATTAAAACAATAATTAAATAATAGTGGTTGTGAAAAGATGTTATATGTATTTTGATTATGAATTATTAAATTAAATGGTGAGATTAAATGTTTTAAATAAAGATAAATATTAATATCATTAGATTTTAATTAATTAAAGGGGAAGTAGTATAATTTTAAATTTGATAAAAGAGAAAAGCAATTGAAAAAGCTGGAAGGTTTGGTATGCAAGAGCATGCACAGTTCGAACTAATGGTCGAAAAGGAAACTATTGTTTTATTGGAGTTTTTGAGTTTTAATTAGATTCTTGCTTTCGGAAATAAAACATATTTTCCTTGTTGTGTATAACTATGAATTTTGTGAATTTTTTAAGGGATTTAAATTGAGTGGGGAGGAATGATTAGCTTTTGGGGGGGGGATATTTGGAAATCATCGAAGGGGGTTTTCCTGTGTGGGTATGTACAATCTTACACATTGGTGGATGGATTCCATCAGACCACTCTTGGAGGCGATCAAGGAAAACGATTTTCTACCTACGAACGGTCTAATCACAAGCTCAAAATTTCCATCTGCAATTTCATGTCGATGTTTGAGAGGATGATAGGTGGAAATGATCATTTTCACCCCATTAAGCCATTCATGTCTGAAGAGGTATGTATGCATTACTTGTGAGAAATGACCGGTTGTTTGTTACTGGATGAGTTTAAGTTTTGAGTATTCTGAATTTAATGTATGCATGGATCTTCATTTGATAAAAGCTACATTCCTAGTATCTAGATTATTCTTGGTCTGTCAATAATAGCTTTAAAGCCTTTGCTAGTCATGAATGCAATTCATATTGTGATGAAGCCTCGATATATATTCATTGAATGTCTATGTTAATTTTTGTTCTTTCAAATACTGATCAATGTATATCAATCCCTTGAGACATCTATTCAGCTATTCTCGTACCTTGTGTGCTTGTGCATCATGCGTGCATGAATACCTTGCGCACTAGGATGCTACTTGACTCTGGTAATTGCTGAATATTTTTTGTATGAGATTCGATTTAATACAGTGTATATAAGTCAGCTAAGCGTACCTAATGAAGTAACTATTTATGTAATGCCTTAAGGGTTTCTTTCCTTTGGTGTGTGAAAAGTTTACAGCTTCATCCGCTAATCCTGTATAGTTGCATGCACTTTGAACACAAGCAAAGCTTACGGTAGTAGGCTAGGTTCTAGTGCGCATTTTATAGTGTAAGCTTGTTCTTCAGATTGTTTCATTTAGTGTCACCAATGATCTCCAGACAACATTTCCGCTACTTAAATCGATGAAGAGGCTCGTTTCTCCTAGAAAAATTCCTCTGGTAACAAATCCAAGTTGTGAGCATTCCATAGCAATCATTCCTGAGCAGTGAGTCCTTCCTGTTGTTCTATCCTGCATATCAAACACCTCCTCTTGATGCACCCCACTTCTGCATTGTATCACCATTCCTAGGACACCGAGTCTATTGTAGCTGGCAATTTTATTCATAAGATTATGCTTTCGGCTAGCTTTCAATACCATGGTCCGCAATTGCATATGCTAACCCTTGGTTTTTTTTCATGCATGCTAATTGACACTTTGTATTGCGCTTTAGACTAGCAGGCAATTCCACATTTTGGTCTGCAATTCTCTTTTCATGATTTCATTTTGGATTTGGCATTTGTGTTAAGGTGTAATAATTTGACAAATATATTTATGTTTGGTATTTTTCCATAAGATGAACCATCGATGTTAGTATCACGAAACCTTCATCTCTCTTCATCTACGTTGTTCTGCAGTTTAGAAGACACTGCACATCACCATCTAAATTCCTAAGCCGTATATTCAATATTGGCCATGTCTTATAGTTAGTAGATGATTTACATTATATTCTACGATTTAATTGTGTTTCTAATGTTTGGTATTTGATTTAGAACACGCTGTGTTGGCGTTCGTTAGGTTATGAGGTTTATGTTTGGGACAATTGACAACTGATAAACTCGAGTTGCTTTGGCTTCACGTAACTATGTTTATAAATGTATATGTATGCTTGTTTATAAGTTTTGATATTAGAAGATAATTTAATTTCCTTGTCTTGGAGGAATTGTCTTAAATCTGCCTTCTAGTTTGAAAAGTGCGATTCTCTTATTACATATATATAGATTGAATATAGATGAATAAAATGACTATCATTATATTGTAAAAGTCAATGTTTTTCATAACATTTAGTTACATCTAGATTTGATTATATTTGGAAGTGGAAAACTTAATACGGTTATAATTGTATTTATATATTACAATTTTAGAAAGAAATGGAAACATTATATGTATAAATATGTAGATTTACATATAATATATATATGTTTAAGTATTTATATTTATATAATTATTTATGTATATTTATACATATAATATATATATGTTTAAGTATTTATATTTATATAAATATTTATGTATATATATGTATGTATGCATATATATGTATGCATGTTTATATATATATATAAGTTGTGGAATCTTCTAATTTGGAAGAAAGAATTTTTCCTTCCCATTTTTGTATGTATATAGGGATATGTTTAAATATATTAATGTTGTAACTAAAGAATAGTTATTTGTGTATTTAAATGTTAAGGAGAGAATGTTCTTCCATTTTAAATTAGATGGTTATAGTAAATCATGAAATTAGAAACATTAAATTATTAAAAGAATTGATTTATTGTTATTTCTTATTTGGAATAGAGAGAGTAGATTGTCTTATCGTTAAAATGGAAGGCTTTTATTAAATAAACAAAGTATGATACCTTTTGTTGGTTGAATATGTTCTTGATTGTGTAATGAATTTCTCTTTGTGAATTACTTAGTAAATAGGTATTCGATATTTTTATATTTAGGTCTATGTCTTCGAATTTGTTATGTGAAGTGGGCAATTATGATAGGGTCATTATGGTGTTATTTTATGGTTGAAATTTTAATACTAGATTTTTGAAGTGTTTGTTTTATTGATAATAGAGTCACCTTGAATATCGTTACACAATTGTTAATTTGATCAAGTGAGTGATCTATTTTATGTCGATTTCATTTGCAATCTTTAGGATGAGTTCATAGCTAAAATGCTATTGCTTGTTGATGTACAATCATGGTGTACTATTGGTTGACTTTGTGGTTGAATTTGGTATTGCGATGATTCTGGTTATTGTTTCATGGAGGGAGCCTTTTTGTGCCAAAGGGGTTAAAGAGAAGATTTTGACTTTTGTGGTTGAATTTTGATGTTGAGTTGATTTGAAATTTAAGGTTGATATTGATTATTGTTGTTGATTTCAAATTTGAGATCGTATAATTATTTCCGACTTGGGGAAAACCATTGTGTTATGAGTTTTTAGTCTTCCAGATGTTAGAGGGGGGTATGGTCTTTACTTGCAAGAGTTGGTATGGGGGTTGGGGATCCAGTGAGGCTGCCTGGGTAACTCGAGATGGGGGCCAACAACCTAGGAGGATCCACATTGGGTAACCCATATCAAGCCTTGAGTGTTTACATGAGTTTTATATTGTTTCACCTAAAAGTGGGTGGTTCCATGATTTTGCTATTTTGATAATGGTTGATCTTTATACTTGGATTGTGTTTATGTGGGTTTGAGCCTTGCACTATGGAAATGGTTTTATAGTGGAGATAGTTTTTGGGGTAGTGCATGCCTCATTTTATGTGCATATTTATATGGTTTTGCTAGTTTGTGCAAGTTGGCTTACCCAGTTGGTGATTGTGAGTCTCTTGTTGCTAGTAGGAGGAGTGGCTTTCAATGGGGGCCAGTGCACAATGTGGCGTATGGGTAACTCATTGAGAGTTTCCTTAATCATTGATAACCTAATAATTAATTAGGGGGTTTGGGTAGTATCTCACTTTAATCCAGATAAGTTAGCCTCACTCATGCCTCAAGTGCTCGCTTAGGCTTGAGATGAGTGGGAAGGCATGGAATGGAAAAAGGTCAACTATCTTGTCCTCTTGAAAGGTATGTTGATCCTGCATGAGTGAGAATGGGGGTTGGGGATCAATTGAGGTTGCTAGGGTTTAACCAGGTAGGGGGCCGGTAACCTATGAATATCTGCATTTGGTAACCAATGTTGAGCTTATGTGATGACACTCCACCCGTTAACAACCTTGTATGTTTTTTGTTCCCCTCTTATTGTTCTTGTACCTCTGGAAGCATATGTTTCTTGTGTTTGTTGTTGCTCTTGTTGTGGAGTCTTGTCAGCCATTATTCACTTGACTTTTTTAGTTGTGGGTCCTTCTTGTCATCTCCTAGCATGGGGGGTGGGCCTTAGGGTCCACATGATTGGGTGGAATGTGTTATGCCCCCATTCAGTCCCCAGTAGAAGATCGAGATGTGTGGAGATGTACCATTTGTAGTGACTCCAAAGTTGTAGCAGAGTTGGAACTAGTCTTGATGCTTTGTATTCATACATTTTAGTTGTATTGTTCCTTGTTATTATACTCTTCCCATTCATGTTGGGAAACACTATTATATTGATGTAATCCTTGAATGATGTATCTTTTATAAATATAATGTATATTGATCCTTGTATTACTATGTGGTTATTGCTTCACAGTATGCGATCCTTAATGGTGTTGTATCTATGGAAATATTTATAATTAAATTCATAAGTGTGAAGGATGTAATTTAATGTAACATAGTTGTGGTTAGATAATCATCATTATGGATTTGGGGATAATGTTAGAGATATTCAAATGTAATGCAGTCATGTTACCCCAAAGGATTAGATAAGTGATTTGTATGTATGATTTAATACTACTGATATATGTTAATGTACATGTGTTGTTTTTTTACTTTTAAAAAAAAATTGTGTCATAAATGTTAGATGTTTTAGTGTCCTTTGGGGTTTGCGTGGTGGGGTGTTACACTTTCAATATAGTAGGAGTAATTAAAAGCCTAAAATTGTCCTTGCATGCATGTCCTAGTTGTGATTTGTTGCAAGATATTTCAGTCATAGACCTCCCTAGTCATTTTTTCATTTGTTTATCTAGACATTTCACTGCTAAGATAGGTGGATACTAATCTGCTGATTGGTTTCACATGCTATTTAGAACTAGATCTGGCACTAAAGAAACCATAAAATCTGAGCCCATAGCAAAGGATGACCTAGAGCCTTATACTTCTAGTCCAGTAAACATGAACTATACATTACATGTCCAAAAGGAGGAGTGTTCTGTTCATGAGCCTACAAATCCTATAGAAGAAGTACCTGATTGTTTGTTGGATGAATGGGCAAATGATTTACAATTTGACCCATTGAATATTGTTGAAGTGGAGGATACTAGTCTTGGAATCTACTACATTCATGAAGAGAATGCTACTATCCACAATCTCATTAAAAACTCAAGAAGACTTAGGGGGATTGTGGCATATGTTTTTTTATGGTTCTACAAAAAAAATGGTGTTGGTGTTGGTGTAATGCTAGTATCCTTGAGTGAGGAGAGATATTATTTCTCTTTCAATCTTCAATTTAGTTGCACTAACAATGTGGTTGAGTATGAAGCACTCATCCAAGGTCTCCAACTTGCACAAAATAGGAACATCAAATTGTTACAAGTTTTTGGTGATAGTGAATTAGTTGTCCATAAAGTTAGAACTCAAAGCTCAACCAAGAATAATTTGCTCAAATCCTACAAACATAGGGTTTGGGATTTGATAGAGGGATTTGAGGGTTTTAACATCCAAACAACTACAAGAAACCAAAATAAACATGTTGATAGACTTGCAACAATTGGTGCTCAGTTTGACATACCAACACATATTGCAAGCAAAAGGGAGTAGCATATTAGGCTTGTTGTGAGGCCCATTGTCCCAAATAATTAGGATCATTGGCAAGTATTTGATAGTGATCAATAGATAGTGAATTTGATACAAGAATAGGTATAATTTTCTAAAAGAAATCAGTCCAAGCTGCAAAATTAGTATGGTGATCAAATTGTGAAGTTGAGTAGAAATAAGCTACCAAATGGTCTCATTACCCTTGCAGGTATTTTCAATCGTGATGATTAGTTAAAGCAAAAAAGGATGAATTTAGCTGTAAGGAAGGGTGACTTCAAGCCAATAGAGATTTCAAAAGGGAAGTCTCTAAACTTAGGAAAGGTATGCTCTACCATTGAACATGATGTTTTCATAGATTTTTGCAATAGATAAAATGTAGTTTCTTGGACTTATGAAGAACTAAAGGGTTTTGACCCAGGCCTTTCCCAACATACCATTGAATTAGACTCGGATGCAAAACCTATAAGGTAGAAAAAAAGGCCTATACCTCTAAGATTGAGCCTTTGATGAGAAAGGAATTGGTCAAATTGATTGAAGATAGAATCATTTTTCCCATTAATCATTCCTCATGGGTGGAAAATCTTGTTCCTATTAGAAAAAAGAATAAGGAAATAAGTTATTGTGTAGATTTTAGGGATCTAAATAGAGCCTTCCTAAAGGATCATTATCCCCTCCCTTCCATGGAGTAGATTTTAAAAAGAGTAAGTGGGTTAGAAAGGTTTTCTTTCTTGGATGGCTACTTAGGCTATAATAAAATTTTGGTTCAAGAATCTGATCAACATAAGTCAACATTTACTACCAAGTGGGGCACCTATGCTTATTGTAAAATGCCTTTTGGTCTAACCAATGCAGGTGCCACTTTTCAGAGGGCCATGGATATGGCATTTCAAGGTGCGTTTAGAAAATTTGTATTGGTCTACCTAGATGATATCACAGTGTTTTCAAAGCATGTAAAAGATTATTTCAGTCACCTTGAGAAAGTATTTAAAAAATATAGGGAATATGGTATTTCCCTAAATCCAAATAAATGTGTCTTTGCCACTGATTAGGGAAAACTCCTTGGACACATTGTTTCAAAGGATGGCTTAGTCATTGATCCTACAAGAGTAAAATCTATCTTGGCTATCCCACTCCCCAATCACAAGAAGGGATTACAAAGTTTCTTAGGAACAATTAACTTTGTGAGGCGGTTCATTCCAAATCTTGCTCCTTTGGTAAATCCTCTTACTTCTATGCTTAACAAAAACATGGTTTTCAAATGGACCAAGGAAGCTAAAGATAGATTTGAGGCTATCAAGCAAGAAATTTCTCATGCTCCTATCCTTGTCAATCATAATTATGAAAAAGGATTTCATTCTTTACACCTTTGGAGGTGGAGCAAGTATATCAACTATTCTAACACAACTAAATAAAGAAAATCTAGAGCAACCCATTTCTTTCTTTAGTGAAGGGCTTAAGGAATATGAAGCTAGGTACAACTATGTTGAAAAGAAATTCCTTGCTACTACTAGAGCATTAAATAAATTTAGACATATGTTTTATAATAACAAGATATAGATAATGGTGCCCCATGTCAGCATTAAAGAGTTCCTATTGAGTAGAGATATCAATGAAAAAAGGGCTGGATGGATCAACAAGGTGATGGAGTATGACGTTGACATCAAAATCACCAAGTTAGTGAGAGGAAAAGGGTTGTGTGAGCAACTTGTATCAACATTTGAGACTCCTACAGAGGCTACCTTTGTGCTATAGGAACAACAAACACCAAATAAAAACATACACGGTAGCTGGGTGCATGATATGACTACCTTTTTGTGGTAAGGTAGGTATCCTCTAGGTCTAGATAGGACCAAAAGAAGACATTTTAGATTGTAGACTATTCCCTATGCCATAGTGGATGGAATACTATTTAGAAAGGATTTCAATGGAGTCCTATTAAGATGCATAGAAGAAGATCATGTCAATAGAATGCTAAATAAATTCCATGATGGCTCTTCAGGTGGCCATTTTTCTGCAAGGACCACTGCTACAAAGATCATGAGGGTTGGTTATTATTGGCCAACTTTATTAAATGATGCTCACAAATGGTGAGAAATTGTAAAAAATGTGCTTTCTTTTATGGAAAGAAAAGGTTGGCTTGCCTCCCTCTTCATCCCATTCAAGTTGATCAACCATTTACATAGTGGGGTTTGGATTTTATTGGCATGATAAATCCACCCTCAAGTGTTGGTCATAAGTGGATTTTAACAGCCACAGATTACTTTACTAGGTGGATTGAGGTAGTTGCCTTAAAAGATGCCATTGATGCTTCAGTTTTGGAATTCCTTGATGGAATTGTTACAAGATTTGGCACTCCTTCCACCATCACTTTAGATAATTCCAAGGCTTTTACTAGTGCTCAGATCCTTGATTGGGAAATTAATCATGGCATTTAATTGAAGACCTCATCTAATTACTATCCTCAAGGTCATGGCTTGGCTGAGTCTTCAAATAAAAATATCATCAGAATTATCAAGAGGACCATTGAGGACAACCAAAGGGTTTGACACAACAAGTTAAAGACAACCCTTTGCGTTGATAGAATTACTCCTAAAAGAGCAATTGGTAATTATCCTTTCATGCTAGTTTATGGAAGTGAAGTAAGGTCACCATTATCATTGGAGCTTCCTTCCCTCGAGTTGGTACATCAGCTAGAGTTAGAAGAAAATGATGTTATGACAGTAAGGTTGGCTAAGCTTTTGGAATTGGAGGAGACAAAGAACAAGTCTATTCAATTCATAAAAACACATCAAGCACAGGTAAAATAAATTTTGACAAAAAAACAATTCATAGGGTGTTCCAAGAGGGAGATCTAGTGCTGAAATGGGATGCAAAAAGAGATAAAGCTAGAAGACATTCCAAATTTGATGCCATTTGGAGTGGTCCATATGTCATCACTAACTGTAATGAGGCCAATGTATTCCATGTTTCCAGATTGGATGGTGAGGTTCTTCCAATCTCAGTAAGTGAGATTCATCTCAAATCCTATTCTTGATGAGTTTTGAGTTTTATGTACATATTGTAAATTTCTTGTTTTTCATGAAGTGCCCTTGCACACCCTGCATTATCCTTAAGGGAACGTATGTTCCTAGTGTCCATGCTTTTCTCCAAGTGTAGTCCTACACATGTTTTGTTTCACCCTTGGAAGGCCTAGTTTTGTTGATCCCCTTCATGACTCTATGCCCAATGGACTATTAAGGCTCATGGATTCTATGATTAGCAGGAAATCATCCCACATAAATCACCAAAATGTTGACATATTTTATGCCACCCTTGGATGCCCATCATTATATCTGATCATAGAGGTACTATGTGGGCATCTTGTTGAGATCCATGTTTATTTTTGATGAGATGGATCTAGTTCTGGAGGAATTGGTAAAGGTTGATGAGTAAAGAAGGATGTTTTGCAATTGCTACAAAGTTGTTCAAAAGGTTGAAATGTTGTCATACAATATTGCTATGTTGTTGTAAAAGTCACTTCCGGAGGTTTGCAAAGGAATCTAAGTACAAATTTGATATGGGTTTTTCGAGATGAGTTGATTGGTCTAGTTTGCATGATTTGAAGAGGTCAAATATGATTGTGAATGATTTAATTATGATCTTAGATAGAATTAGGGTTTATAGTTAAACCTTAAGTTTTGTAGTCATGGCAGATGGGAAGAGTTTATATTTTTGTGTTGACTAGTAATTGACTATCGTAGGTCACATAAGTTATAACTTATGTCTTTAAAATCATTTGATGACCGGCCCTCTTTCCTTGTGCTACAAGTTTGTCTAGTGAAGAGTTCATCATTGTTTCCCTTCACATCACTATTTGCATTCTCATAACAAAGGCTTAACTGCGATGTGTGGTGTGCCCATGATGAAGATCCAACAATGTGCATTAAAGTTTGAGGATCCAACAGTCATTGGTGGAGTCTAGTGCATCACAATTTTTTTCTAAATTTTCCATGGCCTTCACGTGATATGCAATGGTGGTGATATGCTGGTTGTACTACATTAATCTCCACTATTCCCCATTAGACTATGACATGTTTGGTGGGTCCCCATCTAGCCCTATAGGATAACAGGCATACGACAAGTGTCATGGTGGAACTGAGGCCTTGGTTTTCTTTGTGTGGGTTCTGATGGCTTAGATTTAATGCAAGAAGAGTTAATGGATATCACACCATCATTTCACATAATTTTTGTGAATGATTCCACTTGAGTGATAACCACAATGGTCCTCTATGTTGTGATGAGAGCATCAATAGTTCATATTTGAAGGCTAGGATTCAACAGTCATCACAAGGGTTCTTCACATCGTGGTTTGGAAACATACAACATAGGGCCTTTCCATGATGAGTGATGAAAGGGTGTGTGACATCTACATGGGTAGGTGGTAGTTTCCCACTATCCTGTGATGATATGGTGGGTCCCGAGTTGAGCCTAGTGGGGGAGTGGGCAGGTGACATGTGTCAAGGAATGGGTGATGTATTAAAGCTATGCAATAACCATTGATCTTGATTCTCATGTCATCAATGATTGTGTTTTAAATTATTATTGGGAATCTAATATCAACCATCCATTTCTAATCCAACGATCAACATTCAAAATACAACGGCTAACTCCTATTCATGACAATTTTGTAGAAGTAATGTCTTAGTGACATTTCCAGCTACCAGATCAAATCTGATCGATTATGGATCAAATTTTCACACTTTTTCAATGTTATATTCATTGCTGGATGGTGCCATTACTCCTTGATGTGCTACATATGCTATATTATCTTGTCAAGGTATGTTGTTCTGATTTTTCATTGCGGATTTCATGGGTGTCTATCCCTACATCTATGCGAGTCATCATTCTAGGGCTTGTTCGAGTTGTCAGAGCCTTTATGGCTAGTTATGTTGTTTTGTAATGGGATCAATTCAGATCATTTTAATCTAATCAGAGTTCATCTTTCTGAAACCCTAGTTAGGTTTGGGTTAGGGATTTGGATTCAAACCTCAGTTATGCCTAAACTATAAAGGAAATGTTTGTATCTTTTTGAAGGATTCTTCCTCAAGCTCCTCTAGGGTTTTTCCTTTGCAGACCTACATTTTTTTGCATTCTACCATTGTAAATATTACTTCTAAGGTTTATATCAATAAAATTCAACTATTATCACTATAATCTCTTGCATGTTTGAGTAAAATCTATTACCTTCATGTATGAGCATGTGTTTTAGTTGTTTCATTGATATATTATGCTATTCTGAATTAGGAAGAAGTAAAATCTAAATTCAATGCATCACCTTCTTTACATTTCATGTCTCCTATATCTTTTCTCTGTGACATGTTAGAGTAGAATAGAAATAGGGTTTTCATGTGCTCAATTAGACCAACAAATTTGCACTTATTTTGGGAAAGGAAGCCAACCTTCTTTGGAGACTTAACCTCATTTTGCAAGGTTCAACACCTTGAGGTTGTTTCCATTGTGTCATTAGAATATTGAACTCTTGTTTAGTAGGGTGTAGCTTTATGTGACAATAGTAACATCTAAGGTCATTATATATTTTCATCCAAGAAGAATTTGCTAGCTGGATAATAAATATGTTGATACTATTCAAATATTCTATGTATCTTTTGAATTGTAGCCATCCATTCTTAAGATGTAATCATAGATGTAAATTTTTGATTAACTTTGATGGCTTGTTTATATAGAGGCCATCATTCCTCTATTTTAGGATTGGGAATTGTTGATAACTATGGGGAAATTAATGAAGAATTATCATTAGTTTGTTTCTTTTATATTTTCTTTTCAATTAGATCAATAATTTTGTTCATGTATACTTATAAAATTGCAAATGTGATTTTTATTGAGTCATATACCTTGTAAAATATAAATGGAATATAAATATTTTTAAATATTATGAAATATCAAAATATTGTGCCATTTCTTAGGTATATTGTGATACCTTTCTTAATTTGAAGATTTTCCATTGAAGTTTAGACTATATATGTGTAACTGTGAATAATTCTAGTAAAGCATAAATTGGTTGTGATGTATCTTTCTAATTTTGAAGTGTATTGTGAATTGTAATTTTGTAAATCATTTGGAATTTAATGTTTAATCTATAAAGTCCTAGCTAGGTTTAATTTTATTAAATTTACAAAAATATTTCAAAAATTGATCTTATTCTATGAATCCTATACCATAAATTTCCTTTTTAAAATAATACACAATGAACCTCTAAGTGATCTAGTGATTCAAGCCCTAACAAGAAAAGCCTTGGGATAATTAAATTAAGTTTTAGTAGTGAATTTTTCTTTCAAGAGAGGTAAGATTTGATGTGAATTTTATTTGAGTTGCATGTGACTGCAAGACCTATAAAAATATCTAGTGAGGATACAATGAGACTAATTATTTGTTATTAATCTTGAATACATTGGTGCACACTTCTACTGTGAGTGGATGATGAGGTATTTTGGGTAGGTGCAAAGGATTTCTACTGTAATAACCACATACATGTGATCTCACTACAACACCATGAGGATAGGTACTAGCCATAATTTATAGTCACTAACATCCCATTTAGTGATTTAAATTATGAGGGAGAAAGTGCAACTCTTGCACTAGATATGAATAATATGGGGGTGCCACTATGGTTTTTTAAATGGTGGTAGGAATCACAATTTGTATTGATATATTATTGATGCACCTATAGGAGACCTTAAGCCTCTAGAATGAGGAGAGAATGCGTAGAATATTTAGGTACTAGTATTAGGGCCATGATGATATAGGGATGAGGATATACAAATAGTAGAGGAGAGGTTTAGAGCCTGACCTCAAATGACACAACCACCACCATCCACTAGTGGTACACCCAATTAGACCATGAAAGGAGAGTCAAAAAGTGTAGCAAGTATGAGGCTCTTCTTACACTAGCTATAACCATATATACCATAATTCCAACCACAACATTAGCTAAATTAGCAACTTGCCCCTTTGGATCTTAGTGGCTAGATCAAGGACCCATGTTAGAATATGTTTAGTTATGTATTTTTATTTGAATAGAATAATAAATGTATATTTGATTATTTTATATGATGATGAAAAAATAGAATTATAATTTTATTTTTCATTGTATATATGGGAGTGGATCTACTCCATCAATTGAGTCATTACAAAGATGGTCCTTATTTTGTAGCTTAAGTTGGGTGTGTGGGATAGCTATATGCCATAAAAAATAGGAATGTAGAGACTTTTGAGACCATTATGTAAACTAGAACTACCTATGAGGAGAGTAGAGTTTGATGGTATAAGATCATTATAGAGGTGGTATCCTTGATTGTAAAGTAAGACTAGTCCATCACCCAACTTACATCACCTAGTACCAAGTGAGATTGAGTGGTGGCATATGTAGCATCAGTCTCAACTAAGAATAATTAGGTCTTGATGAGAGAAGAGAGTATATAGATTACATGTGATGCTATATAGAATGAAATATATCATATATATTAGTAGAGTTTTAAAGAATCTAGTCAACAATATCAATGGATTTTAGCCATCCTAGAGTATAGGCATTGATGGATCATATTATTGTGGTATAAGAGCATAATTTCTAGCTCATAGAGGAGGTAATATATATGAGGGGCCTAGTTAGGGGCTTATAGACATGTATTAGGTCTTGGACCCACTCTTGGTCAATAACATATTTATGATAGCTACTAGATCAAATTAGAATAGCCACTTGCACCTTAGGGCTTGGGAAATCATGCACTATTGTGATGTATATATATGTAATATTATTTATATATATACCATATTTTTATATAGTAGTTGTTTTTATACTTATGGAACATTTACAAATATATGATATTTTGATCAATACATATGTGTTATGGATGTTTTACTTTATATGCATGCTTATGATTTTTATATGATGATGTTGATCAAATTGTTTAATTAAATGCTATTAATATTTAACTAAATAATTTTGATATATTTTTAAATTAAATTTTATATGATATAATTAAAAAATTTGAATGAAATTGTCTAATTAAATACTATAATATATAATTAAATAATTAAATATTTTTTCATAGTTAAATACTATAAAGATCTAACTAAACAAAAAAATGACATGGTAAAATAATGCAATATTTTAAATGAAAAATAAGACATGAAATTTAAGAGAATAAAAATTGTTGAGAATATAAAAAATTATGCATAGGAATGTAAACTAGATGAACTACTAAGAAATTAAATGCATCATGTTTTATGAATACATATATTATACTTAGAATATAAAATTGCATATAAATCATAGCACAAGGTAGTTGTGTCAATAATGGAATGACACAAGATAAATAACATGAAACTCATGAGAATGAGACATTACACAAATTTATCGCAAGACAAAGAAATCATTTACATGAAAATAATGAAGATGAATATTGTTTATAGGTTTCTTGAGAGGCTTACCCCATTCTAGATAGAACATAAGCTCTAAAAAAATAAATGAAGGTGATGATGCAATGACATAGCTATTTAGGATTGATTTTTACCTTAGTACTAACTTGGACTTTTAAATTACATAGATTCTCATAGAGAACTAAATAACCTAATTGTAAAGAATGATTAAGAACACATTAATTATAACTACAATTGATAATTTTTTGATAATATTAGAGATGTTAAAGATAATTGATATGATTCTCATCAAGTATCTCATGTTGTTATATATGTTTCTAATAATACATATTATTATCAATGATTCATTGAAGTGAAGCCTACAAATATAAAACCTCCACCTCCAAAGGCATGATGGCATTAGTTGCATAGAAAATATTGTATTGGGTAGCACTAATAGCTATAGGAATGCTCATATTCAATAGGACCATAATGAATAAAAGAGCTATTTTTGCTAATAGGTATCATGTTTTTTTATAGTTTTATTAAAACATTGTTTAATTATTATTTTTGAATCCTCAACTTGACTCTTAAATCAAGGATATTAAGGTGTTAAGAATTTATGTTGAATGTGGAATTTCTCAAGGAATTACTTCACATATTTATTCCATTTAAATGAGGATCAATTATCATAAAAAAAGTATAAAGGAATCTAAAGTGAGAAATTATGTTATCAAGAAGAAATATCTAGACTACTTTTGTAGTCATGGACTGAAGTATAACAACTTCAAATAATTTCACAAATAAATACATACTAGTGATAATGAAATTATGACCTTGATAAGAATGTAGTAAAGTTTTATTGATTATATCCAATTGTTTAATGAAAAGTGGACAAGGATAAGTTTGAGCATAAAGTTACTACACATGAGATTAAATAATATTGCTACATTGTTAACATTGAGGTCATTTCTTGATAAATTTGAAAGAATCTTGTTCTATTCTTTTCCAATAGTTCCCCATTCAAAGAATTTTTTGGACTAAATATATGTCATCCAAATTATCCCACAAGAACCTAAATGGGACTTTTGAAGGGAAATTGGTGCTCAAATTTAGTCAAGTAATGATGAAGATCATTGTAAGATCGTCAATATAAGACATTAAAAAGAATGATATAGCATGTTGTGAGATTTTGAATTAAAGTGAATTTTTTAAAAGAGTTATTCATGAATGTACCATCACTTAAATAATTAAATATATGGGAGCACCATTCATTAAAATCAATGTTAGAACATAAAATAATATATATAATGTACTATCTGTTAGATGCATAGGAAAACTAAGAGGGGGGGTGAATTAGTTATACATTAAAACATTCAATCCCTCATTAAATTTCAAACCCTTTTGACCATTTAAACCCTCATTAAGCATTAGCAGAATGTAAACATATGAAAAAATAATACAAACACAACCATACATAATAGAACACCAAATTTACATGGAAAACCCTAGGTAGGGAAAAACCACAGTGAGGATTAGCTCACATATATATAAATAGCAACACCAAATACAATTAGGTTCACTACCCAAAAAAGAAGAAAGGCTCACTACCCAAAAGAAAGCAGAAAGAAGAAGATTGTTACAAAGATGTTCACTATCTTAGAGCAATAGGAAAAATCCACCAATGTAACTCTACACCATCCATAAACTTCAGCTCACTTCCTTTAGCAACTTCAAACACACTAAAAATGTGGACACCTTTTGCTCACTAAATCCAGAGTCATAGGAATTTAAGCTCACACTTAGATCACTAGAATTGATCACATTCACATCTCACACACACCTTACACATGCCACACTCATCTCCAACAATTCTCCTTTCATTTATACCAACCATAACCTCAAAAACCTTCTCCATGTCGACCATAATGAAATGTATGCACCTCAAACATGCATCCACTAAATAGGTCAACACCAAACACTTTCATGGTGGAAATAAGTGAAGGTAGACCATGCCAAGGGTTAACTAGGAGCCAAAAGTACATTGAAAAAATTCACCACACTTTCATAAACAACAAACAATCTCCGTGATTTGCGCTAACACCTAGGGTGGCCAAACCTGTACTAATAATAAGAAGCAACCACACACACACCTCTCCAAGTTTGAAGACAACATGCAAACCATAAAGCAACACTTCACAACATCTAAACAACATCCCAAAATATTCCAACATCATCAAAATATTCTACAACATTGCCACAACCACCTACAACTGAGAACACCATCATTCTATGCAACCAACCAAACTACTATAGAACACTTGAATTATGAATACATACTTACAGAATAGCTAAACACCAAAAAATTCAAGGCAAGGTAGATAAAGGAAATATTAGCACATTCCCAAATCTGCAAGACAAGAAACCTTACTGTGGAGAAATGCAGAGCAATCTAATTTCTCCTAGACAACCTTCTACACATACAAACACTTTGTCAAACACATTTTCTATTGTAAAATGATCTAGAGCCTAAAACTATGGATATAGTACCTTTGAAAACCTCTAGTCATCTCATCCAAACTACACAATCATATCTTCAACCATGAAGAAATTCTAAGTACAACATTAAACACACTTTTGTCACACTACACACTCTTTTATTCAATTTTTGTCAAAAACACTTGGAAACCAAGTGAACTAGTTGCATCAACAACACCTACTCAACGCTACAAAACCTTCTCATCATAAATACACTAGAGGTTGATATAAATGTGACATAAAATCTCAACACATCCATGCTTGACATTGATGAAAAAACTACCAACAATCTCAAACAGTCTCCCCAACTATACTGGAGGTTGACATCAATGACAACCCAAAAATCTTTGAACAATCTCCCCTTTTTTCATTGATGGTAACACCATATCTAAAAAACCTCAACAAAAAAAACAACTATCATCAACATCGACAACTCTACATCAAGCAACACTCCCCCTTACTAGGGTATCTCTTACACTTCATTCACTCTCCTTCACCTCTACTTTACAAACTTCTTCTCCCCCTATGTGAGAAGCTATTCAAACATTACTCTCCCCCTTTGATATCAATGGAAAAGGGAAACAATATATCCCTTTGACATCACCTACACACTTCACTCTTTAGGAAAAAACAACAAGCACCTACTCTTTGTCTATTACTCTTCTCCATATAGTTCTTACTACTGCACACACTACACAACTCATTCTTTAGTGTTCTTACTTTTTAGCTCTCTCTCCCCCTTAGGGGCACAAGATATGCTCCCCCTAATTCTACCAAACAAGAAAACTACTACCTACTCCTCCCAAGAGGTAACTTTCATCATCAGTCCAAGACCAAGAATGCATCTTGAAATGCTTCTTGGATAGATGCACCAACTTATGCATCTAGTTGAAAGAATGAGGGGCAATAACCCCTAAATTTTGCTAGAGATACTCAAAATTATCTTTTGGAAGATCCTTTATAAAAATATCTACAACTTTATCATTTGTAGGCACATACTCCAACTTCACCTCATTCTCTGCAACTTTCTCTCTTAGAAAGTGATACTGGATAGAGATATGCTTTGTTCTTAAATGCATCACTGAGTTCTTTAAAATATTGATAGCACTTGTATTATCACACAAGATAGAAATTGGTTCATCATACGATACTCTTATATCCTTCAATGTATGCTTCATCCATAACACCTATGTAAAACATGATATTGCTGCAATATATTCTTCTTTTGTAGTAAATAATGATAGCGAATCCTGCTTCTTACTCAACCAAGACAACAATTTTCTTCCAAGAAATAAAGTACCTCCAATTTTACTACCTCCAATTTTACTTCTTCTATCATTTGAACAACCTACCCAATCTGCATCTAAATAAGCACTCAAAGAGAAATTAGTATCCTTAGGATACCATAGACCAAATTCTGAAGTTCCCTTCAAGTATCTAAATATCCTTTTAACTATTGCAAAATGTGATTCTTTGGGATCTTCTTGAAATCTTTCCACAAGACACATTGCATGCATGATATCCATTCTATTAGCAGTTAGATATAAAAGTCCACTAATTATTGATCTATAATTGCTTTGATCTATCTTAGGAGATTCATCATTTTTTCTCAACTTGCAACTAGCTGTAACCATAGGAGTACATACTAGTTTAGAATTCTCCATTCCAAAATCCTTCAACATTTCCTTAACATTATTTGACTGAGAAATGAAAATACCTTTTTCTGATTAACTGATTTGTAACCCAAGGAAGAAATTCATCTCCCCACAAACTGACATCTCAAAATTTTTTTGCATCTCTTCTACAAAATTCTTAAACATACCTTTATTTCCTCCAAATATTATGTCATCAACATACACTACCATAATAAATATTTTCTCTCTCTCTACCTTGAAGTAAAGGTTTCTATTTGCAATACCTTTTCAAAATCCTTGTTGCAACAAGTTCTTATCCAACCTTGCATACCAATCTCTAGGATCCTGTTTGAGTCCATACAATGCCTTCTTCAACCTGCAGACCATATCAACATCTTCTAATAACTGAAACCTTCCAGTTTTTCAATGTACACTTCTTCTTTTAACTCACCATTCAAGAATGTAGACTTGACATCGATCTAATATACCTTTAAATTTTTATGTGCTACAAAAGAAAAACACTTTCTAATGGCTTCCATTCTTTCCACCGGAGAAAAAGTCTCTTGAAAATATATTCATTCCACTTGTGAGTAGCCCTTACACACAAGTCTAGCCTTATTTTTGACAAATTTTCCATCCTTATTCAACTTGTTCCTGAAAACCCACTTAGTTCAAATCACATTCTTATTTTCTAGTCTTGGGACCAATTCCCAAGTTTGATTCTTCTCAATTTGTTCCAACTCTTTTTTCATAGCTTTGATCCAATTATCATCTTTGCATGCCTCAGTTACTGTTTTAGGTTCTACTTCAAAAAGAAAAAAAAAGTTTACTTGTTCCTCTATCATAGTAGCTTTTGTCCTTGTCAACACACCTTTGCTCTTGTCTCCAATGATTTGATCTTTAGAATGATTTTTTTGCACATACTTAGGAGTATTAGAGATCCTTTTCAGAGCTTCTTCCTCTTCAACTACCATCTCTTTTTCTTTCTCTTCTTTTTATTCTTCACTGCAAGGGGGTTCATCAGATTCACATCCTTATATGAACACAAAACTCTGATATGGTTCTTCATCCACTTTGACACTTGCGCTTTCAACAATATTCTTCAACCTTTTGTTATAGCATCTATATGGCTTTCTCTTTATAGAGTATCCAAGGAATATTCATTCATCATATCTTGCATAAAACTTTCCTAAGTTTTCGTCATCTCTCCTGATATAGAATTTTCTTCCAAACACTCTAAAATATTTCACAGTAGAAGGTTTTTCATACCATAACTTATAGGGTGTCTTTGAAATATTCACTCTTTCTTGACCTTTGTTGAGTATGTATACTATAGTATGAATTGCTTCTTTCTAGTAGAATTTTGATAGGTTTTCTTCCTCCATCATAGTTCTTGCTACTTCTTGAACCATCTTGTTTTTCCTCTCCACAACTCCATTCTACTGAGGAGTCCTAGGAGCTGAAAAATATCTCTTTATTCAATGATATTAAAAAAAACTATTAAACTCATTGGAGGTGAACTCACCACCTCTTTTATACCTGAAGCACTTGATTTTCAAATTCATTTCATTCTCAACCATATATTTAAAAGCTTTAAACTTATCTAGAGCTTCTAATTTTTCTTTGAGAAATGACACCCAAGTGATTTTGGAATAATCATCTATTAATATAATATGAAATACCTGTCACCTTGAGAGCTTCTTATTTTGGTAGGTCCACGTAGGTCCATATGGAACAACTCCAAAGGTACTTCAAGAGAATATTCTTTAGTTTTGAACCTCTTATTTTTCTACTTTCCAAAAAAACATTCCTTATAGATTGAATTGATAGGATTTGTAATCTTTAGTAGATCTCTCACAACGCCAGTAGAACTAATCTTCACAAGGATATCAATATTGATGTGACCCATTCTTCTATGCCAAAAAAAACTTTCATTGATTTGAGACATAAAGCACTTAACACCACCAAATTTGAGCTGATAAACATTACCTTTTATCCTTGTACCTATAGCAACCAAAGTACCAAAGCTTCCTTTTCTGATTTCACAACCATTATCCTAAAACACCAAATTGTATCCTCTACTACACATTTTTACTACACTAAGAAGATTATGTCAGAGACCCTTAACATAAAGAACATCATTTGTTTTATTCTTTCCATCAAAATTAATTGAACCTTTTCTGTAAATCTTAGCAGATGTATCATCACCAAACTTAAAAAGACCACCATCATACTTTTGAAGTTTAACAAAATTGCTCTAATCACTTGTCATATTATTTGAGCATCCACTATCAACTATCCAATAATTCCTCTCCTCTCTCGCATGGAAATTAGTCACCATAGTTCCTTTAATGTCGTGACCTATTTTTGTAACACTTTCCTTCACACATCTTTTAGGATTAGTAGAAGTAGTTCCAATTTTTAGATCCATGAACAAGCATCCATCACTGTCATCATCAAGATAGGTTGATTCCTCATCATCAGATACACCATTGTATTTTCAACATAATAACTCTTCTTGATAGATTCACCTTTATGATCCTTATGTTTATCATTTGCAACTTTGATTGGACATTTAGAAGCATAATGAACCATATTTCCATAATTGAATCACTTAAAGGGTAACTTACCTTTTTATTTTCCAATGTCCGTTTTCAATCTTCTTACAATTTTTTCTTCCACCTCATCAAGATCATCTAGATCTGATTCATCACTCTTCTATGCCTTGCTAACAAATATATAGTACCAAATTATACTTAGACATCTCCATATCTGCAATTTTTGTATTTTTCATATTGGTGCATGAATATACCCATACTTGAATGGGGAATATGTACCTAGGATTATTTTTCCCAATAATGAGTTGGTGAATTTTTGTTACCTACTTGTATACTTCCAAAAAAAACATTTTTTCTAAGGGGTGCCTTGGGAGTTTATATGGAATCTTGTGAAAGCCTTCCACTCTGATGTAGGAGAAAATTTTAAATTGGATGTACTTGTTTCTCATACCCTTCAATGCTTCCATGACTTCATTGGAGATCCTTATAAAGAAATATCCTTCTAGCCCTTTGATTACAACATAAATAAAGTTGTCATTGACACTATAGAAGTGTGTATAACTATCATCCAACTTCAATTGGGGATAGTGTTCATAAATGGTCACATCTCCTAGCTTAAGAGAACCAATTATGTCAAGTCCTGGTAAGGAAGCCTAAGAGGATAACAAATAGACCAAGTAAGAAGTCATATAAAACTTGGAAGTAGTAACAACAATGCTCAACTGGTCATGGATGGTGTCACTTATGAGAGTAGCCCAATACATCTTCTTCTTGGTGGAATAATTGATGGTTTTGATGCTTTACCATCCATAGGTAGAAGTCTCTGGTATGTTGGTATCCAAACACTCTACTTAGTAACATAATTAAATCCATGATGTCTTCTTTAAACTCACTCCTATGCTATACCTTAGCCAATTTTACAACTACTTTCCTAGGGTGGACCAACATATTATTATTAATGTAGTTCAATTTCTCTACTTCATGATCATCAAAGTTTTTAATGGCCTTCTTCATATCCACTAACTCATATTCAAGTTGGGTGGGAATCCTGAAAAATATTCTCAATAATATTTGTAGCTATGCCAAGGATAACCTCTCCCGATGATCCCATCACCTTTCTACTTTTATGGTTGTAGTAATTTGCACAAGCAATAACTAACTTAGGAGATTGAACTATTATAGGAAAGGTAGTAGCTTGTACTAATCCTAAATTGGCCAATGCTCTAGCCATGTATGTTCTTGTTTCATCATTGTTGATCCTTTTCTTGAATTACTCAAGGTTCACATGGCCTAATTCAGTGTCTCCAATCTCATTGTATGAGGAAACATCTTGAAAGTTGGATGTAGACCATATATTGGTTTTTCATTTCTATTGAATCCTTGAGTGCCATATCTCTTGCATGGATAAATACCATGTGTCACCATTTACATATATCAAAAGAAAGAATCCCTATAGTAAAATTTACATTAGCCAATATATAACTCTCATTACAAAATCATAACTTGTTTCAAAGAAGATTGAATTTTATACAAACTTTTGGGGATCGGCCCTCGGGCCTACCCCTTAGCTCATACTAAAAATGTTTACAATTGAGAGTTCAATTTTATTTCTTTTAGTCCTTTGGGAGTCGAGGATTGGGAATCACCCTTACCTTATGATAAGAATGTCTTAAACATCCTTAGTTCAATTTATGTTTTCGATCTTTTGGAGCTCAGGGTTCAGGTGTACCTCTTATCTCTTGATCCATAAAAATGCTATCGTTAAGTTAAAACATCAACAAATGATTTTTGAAGGTTTTTTTACACTACTTGGGGGTCAATATTTAGGGCTAACCTTTATTATTATTTGAAATGTCTCAAAGAATTAAGGGAAAAGTTCGAGTACCAATGACCAAAAGTCATTATAACTACTGGGAATTGAGACTCGCATTTATCTCTAACATTTTGTTCTAATATTTTTTGGAATTTGTTAACTTAACCTCCTAATGTCTGACATCCAATCATCATGATCATTTTGGTTAAGGAAAAGGTTATTTTTCTTTATGATTTTGGGTGTTAGGGGTCAAGATTTCAAGATACTTCCTACCTCAATAAGGAAGTATTCAAAAGGAAAGTCCGTCACCCGATGGCCAAATCAGTTTTTTTTTAAAATAGAATTTTTGCTGTGTTTTATGTAGATTATCGAAGATCAGGGATACCACTTACCCTTCTACCTCTATAACAAAGTAGATATGTGGTATTCCTAATGGATGAAACTCAAAACTTGAATAGAAGGATTTTCTGAATTCTAAATATCTTTTGAATTTTGGAGGTTGGGGATTTGTTTCCGATCTATTTATTTATCAATTTAGCATATAATTTATACATTGCAACTTTGGTAAAGGGCCAAGGATCAAGAGTCAGAACCTTGTCATTTGTCTTGTGATATTCTCAACTTAACGAGTAAGTAGTATATCCAATACTCGATGCCTGATAGGTTTCAAGTTTATGAAAATGCTAAGAAAAAAAAAAAAACTCGCTAAGCTCAAGGCTTGATGCTTGATTGATGATTTCATAAAAATCCTTGATCAACATGTCAGAGGGAAAGTTGATCTGGCATGACGAGAAATGAAAAAAGGAAAAAACAAAATATAACGAAAATGATAAAGGAACATGAGAAAGCTCAAAATCAAATTGATGAAAGCAAGACAAAAAAACCCAAATCACACAAGCATAGGGATTCAAAATTAAAAGATAAACTTTGGAAAAAATCTCAAACACAACTTGGGAATTGCATGTGAAGGAGGTGGGAAAAATGAAGAGAAAAACCATGAACACAATACACAACCACACAAGAAAATAGATTCAACACACAAAAATAAGCACAAACACAAGCCAACAAGCCCATGAACCAACACAAATGCATACCACAAAGATAAATCATGAACAATCCACGAGTAGAAAATTCCCAAGCAACCTTGAACCAATAAGCATGAACAAGTTGCAGAAATGATGAACTCGAATTATAGGAAAAGCTTCTCAAACACACAGGAGGATTTTTAATGAATCTACAGAGCTCTTGAATGCTAATAGAAAAGTGTAATGGTAGAAATGATCCCAAAATCACTTAATAAAATCCTCAACATATCCCATTAATGGTGCATTAAAAATCATTGTGTTAGAGCATTAAATTTAAATAATTGACATGACACACATGAGGCTTGAGGTAGCACCATGAAGAATCGAGGGTCAAGCATCCGATAGATTGAAGACCTGACAAACGATGCCCAAGAGGGTGAAAGAGTGAACAAACATCAAACACACCGAAGTAAGGGTTGGGGATCGAGCCCAACATGGTAGGTGTTCAAATTGAGAAGCCTGATCTCTCAAACTCCGATAAGGCATTCAAAAGAAAGAAAAGGAAAGAGGAAAGGAAAAAAAGGGAAATAAAAGGAAGAGAGAGAAAGACAGACAAAAAGGAAATGACAACACTAAAAAATGAAAAGAGGGGGGTCATCATTTTTTCAAAGATAAAATGGGTCGTGAGTGCAAAGGCACAATAGTCCCCAAGAAATTCCATACACCTTTTTTAATGGGAATATTTTAGAAGGAATTTTGATGAAGTCTTGTTCAATTTTTTTATAGAAGAAAAAACATTTATATTGCTATAGTAATTTCACCAAGAGTTATCACATGGGAAATTTTTTTCCTACAATATAGCTATGAAGATCACAAAGCTGATTTCTATTGACTCTCCATATTTACTAATTTCTATAAGTGGGTTAGAAGATACCAATAGTGTGATTTTTACATAGAAAAAATAGAAATGATGTAGTAAACCTCAATCCAATCTCAACAAATTAACCAATTACTTATTGGGATCTAGAATTCACTCACATGGTTAGCCTAATAGCTAAATTGGTCATAAATTAATCCTTATAGCTATAGACTAATTCATAAGGTGGATAGAATATCATTAAAAAAGGTCACTTAAGTAGACATAATGTATATCCTATAAGGTATCATTACAAGGTTTATAATCCTAAACACTATTATTTTTAATAATGCAAGAGTGTTTGTATATGCAAATAGATATGAAGTTTTTTTTAAGCATGGTATGCACCTAAAATCCTCACCAAAGTATTATCATTAGAGTATTGGTTTTAAATAGATTTCACTAATAAAAATCTCATATATATTATGAAAAGGACCATTTTAGATTATCATAAGGGATGTCATGTGTAGCTTAGAAAGGAACTATAGGTAGAAATAATCACACAAAAGAAAACCATTGAAATTTTCCTTATGATCTAGTGTATAGAAAAGAAGTATTTTTTCTTATATACTTAGAAACCCTATATTTTAGCTAACCAAATGATGAGAAATAGAAAAAAAGAGTTATAGTTATAATACTAGAAAAAATATAAAAAACTTAAAGAGAACAAAAAATATAAAATAGAAACTCAATGAAAAATCACCAAGAAATTTTTAAATGTTTATTTTATAAAATATATATTAAGAAGACCTTCAAAGTTCAAAGAAACAAGGTTCTTAAGTGAGATGTCGATAGGGAAAAACCAATAAAACATACTAAATTTGATACCTTATAGAGTGGTTCATATATCATCTGTACATTAGGCACGAGAATAATTTTGAGGTCACTACTATTAATGTATATAATTTTCTAATCTTGAGAAATGTGATATACTTGAAATATCATATGTGAAGCTTGCAAAGAGTAACCTTGTAAAAGTATTATACTTTCATTTTTATTTTTTATTTTTTTTCTTTGTTTTTTCACCTTCTTGTACTCATTGTTTTCATAACCAAAAAATGTTTAAGGTTTGTATTGGGAGGAAAAGACATTTTATCTATCCAATTTACATACTCAATTTATAACTATTAGATACTATTTTTTATTATAAGGCATATTAATGGGATAAATATCTTAATTTAAGCTTATTTTTTATCTTTTCTTTTTGGTCCATATCTCATGTAATCCCAATATTATTACATATATTTAAAGCTAAGGGTTGTTGTAACTAATTGATTAGAATAACCATCTATATAAAACTATCTTTAATATTACACTTATTAAAATAATATTTAATAAATAAGTAAACATTTCAAGTGAGTTATTATAGTTTTTTTTAAGGGGAAAATTGTAAGGAAGCTAAGATAGTAGAACAACTTCCTACACTAATCTTGAGAGGAGGATAATGCAAAAAGTTACAGATATTTATAAAAATTAAAAAAATTAAACAAAAAAAAAATATCATACATACCACAACACATTGATTTACCCGGGGGAAACCCTTTCGAGAGAAAAACCCCATACTCCAAAAGTCACCCAATATATTATTCAAAAATCACAAAATTTACAATACACTTGCAAAGCAATTTTCTCATAGGAGTATCACCAACAAAAGACCCAAAGACAACACTACCCCTATCATACTCTCAGAATACATCACCATTTATAGCTGTAATATAACACCCTCATAAAATAGGGTTGCCTTCTAAGGCAAGTCAATACAAGAAAATATCTACCGTCATTTATGAGACCTAATGATGAACAAACCAAATTTACAATAATAAAATATATAAAAATGCGGCTTTCCCTACACCCCCCACACTTACATATCAACAGTAAACCTTATGTAATTACAAAGTTGAGATACATTTTTCCAACAAATCTCTCACTTTTTGAACACCTTGCAAGAGCATCAGGAGGGAGTATAAACATCATCTCTTAATCGCTAGGGGCTAAAAGGCCCATAGACTTAGAATACCATTTGAAATTTTATGTTCTCATAGGCTTAGTTAAAGGATAACCAACATTCATAAAAGTCTCTACCTTAACTAGCTTCACCCTACCATATTTGACCATATCTCTAATAAAATGATATTGTACATCAATGTGTTTGGTCTTGGCATAAAATGTCAGGTTCTTAGCTAGATAGATTGCACATTGAATATCATAATAAATTGTCACTGCACCTTGTTTTATTCTAATATTTGAACACAATCTCTTAAGCCAAATAGCTACTTTAGAATCATGAGTAGCTTCCATATACTTAGCTTCAGTAGTAGAAAAAGCAACCATATTCAGTTGCTTACTCATCCAACTAATTGCACCACCAAATAAAGTAAATACCCAAGAACTAGTGGATCATCTACTATCAACATCACCTAACTAGTCTGAATCCACATAACCATGCATATCAAGGGAATTCTTGTATTTAGTCAAATTACTATGATAACACAAGGAATCCTTTGAGGTACCACACAAATATCATAAGAATATTTTAATTGCATCCCAATGAACTCTACCAGGATTAGACATATATCTAAAAATAATTCCCACTTCTTGGGCAATGTCTAGTCTAATAAAATCATAGCATACATTAAACTTCCAACTACACTTTGGTCAAACACTATGCTCATGTCCTTCATCTTTGATGGGGATTTTGGACAATTTGAAATAGATAACTTTGTTCCAACTAAAAAAGGAACACACACTAGTCTATAATCCTCCATGTCAAACATTTGTAAAGTTGAATTGACATAATTACTTTTCCCAAGCCATAAATTTATGTTCACAAGCTATCTCTTCTAATTTCCATCCCAAGAATGTGTCTAGTTGCACCAAGATCTTTCACTTTAAATTTAGCTACAAGTTGAGATTTTAGAACTAAAACCATACCTTTCTCTTTACCAATAAATAACATATCATCAACATATAATACAATAAAGAGGAAATTATCACCATTAGTTTTATAATAAACACAATGATTTGATTTAGAACACTTAAATCCCAAACTAAACACATATGTATCAAATTTTTGGTACCACATCCTAGGACTCTATTTTAGGCCATACAAATATTTCTTCAATTTTCAAACCAATTTACTTTTATATTTCACCACATATTGCTTGGATGTGTCGTATAAATATCTTCCTCTAAGTCACCATGAAGGAAGAAGTTTTTGCATCCATTTTCTGAACCTCTAAATCATAAGAAATAGCAATAGAAAGAAAAAATACAATGGATGTCATTTTTACAATAGGAGAAAATATCTCACCATAATAAACACCATTGACTTGAGAGTAACCTTTTGCAACCAACCTTACTTTGTACTTCTCAATACCGATCTATTTGAACCAATCTTTTTCTTAAACACCCATTTGCAACCAGTAGGTTTTCATCCTTTAGGAAATGGTACAAGATCCCATGTATCATTCTTTTTCAAACCATCCATTTCTTCATCCATAGAAATCTTCCAAGATTCTACATCATTCATACCTAATGCCTCTTCTATTAGTCTAGGTTCATCCATGTTAGTATTCAAAGAAACAATAAATATCCAATCATCAGGTGAATACCTTTTAGGTGGTTGTTTGTACCTTATAGACCTACAAACAAGCTGAGTTGGAGGTTCTTCTTCCTCTTCTAAATATTCAGAGCTAGATGAGCTCTCCTAAACTTATTTTCTATCCATGGGCCTTGATTCAACTTTCTCAGGTGTAGAAGGAAATTGAATCATATATTCCTATTTACTTTGTTCTAGATGCAATGTAATAGAAGAAGCCTTAGTTTCTCTAAAAATAATACTTCTACTATATATTACTTCTATGCAACATGATCCCAAACCTTGTATCCTTTGACACCATTGGTGGCCTCCTACAATGATCTAATAACTAATCCCTTACAACTATGATTTAGAGATTGGACATCTAACTTGAATAGCTATCTCAATCATCATAAAGGTGCATTTAACTTGTCAACCCAGGGACGTGAACTTGAAATGGGTCAGCACAATATGCGCACTAAGGATCCAAAGTAGCCATATTCATCCTACACCTAAGAAAGAAACAATGTTGAAAGTAAATTTATTGGAAAGAAATAACATAAGTGCTGAGCATCAGCCAACAATTATACTAAGCTGAAATGCATGATAAAAATGAAAATCTGAGCGAACAAACAGGAAACTACTTTGTCTGCTTTGGCTGCAAGAATAGTCATAGAATGGAATTCTAGTGGCTGCAGGAACAGTCAGTGCCAGATTCTTAACTAATTACTGAACAAAAAGTAATGACTAAGCTAAAATATGGAATGCTCACCAAGTGGGGCCCCTTGGGGGAGTATTCCTTAAGACAAATGTAAAATCAAATGCATGAACTTATAACTTCATTTTATTTATTGGAAAACACAAGTACAATAGAGCGGCATAACTATATTACAGAAAAACTAAGTATGTGAGTACATCATCATATTAATCAACCTCTTTTGAAGGAGCATCCAAGTCTTATTTATAGGAAGAAAAACTACTAACTAATCACCTAGAAAGGTGGTCAACTCCAACAGATTAGGAGGATGCCACATTAGGGAAAGCATTAAAAGTGGAGAGGCGGTTATGCATGTGTGAAATCTGGTCAAGCATGTTTTCCTTAACACAAATTTAGCACAACAGTAACACCTATATTCGCTCAACAGACAATTAAGACCATTTACAAGGTGGTTACAATTTTGGTTTGAATGAGGAATCTTCCACCATTGAGAGTCTTCGCTCCATTGAACTTTGAATGATCACCTTGTTGACCGTTATGGAAAATGACCAGCTGGTAGAATCTTCTTTAATTTTGTAGGCTGCTAATTATATCTACATAACAATATTAGTATGCACAACAATTGCATATCTGTAACTATCTTAAAGTAGCATTCATTAATCCACATGTAAAATCAACATAGATAGTTCATATAGCATGTCAATTTCATTAAAGATCACAAAAAATAAGCTTATGCCCAATGTCTATAGTTTTGAGGAAATATCATAAAAAGGTCAGCATCCAAGTATCAAAGTCTATGATGATTATAGCAAATAGACAATAAACTTCTATCAAAATTGAGTCATAAACTTGACTCATCACTCCCCCCAACCTAAGGCTTTGTTGGTCCTCCAGCAGAGGAAGGGTTGTTCTTTTGCTTGGTTAATTCCCTAAAATTTGCAACTGCCAGCTTCCCTACATCAGTTCTTGTTGTGCGTGAATTAGGATCCCAATAGAACCCTTGTTGTCTGTCCAATCTACTCCATCTCTATCTTTCTGTAGCTATATCATATTGGTAAAATATAAAATTTGGTATAGGCCACAATAGGATAGGTGGCTGAAAAGTTAGTGGGAGCCAAAATTGTCCTTTTGTTCTTCCAATATGTATATATCTATCAACTCTCTTAAGTGTTGCAACATAGTTCTGCATAGAGTGAGGCTCAACTTGTTTTAACTCATCAGTTAGGTTGTTCCACCTTTGTGACAAGTATCCCATCATAGGTTCCCCTTTGGTTTTTGCTACCTCCTCATATTCTTTATAAAATGCCTCTCTCTCAGGCAGGATCCTACTGCCATATCTTGGTCTGTAAAGAATTATGTGCCATTCCATGAAAATGTCCCCTAGATTTCTGGATTCAACCTTGATGGACAAAGGAGTGTTGGATTCTATTTGTCTATATTCCCCAAACTATTGTCCCCAACTAATCTCATTTTGTATCCAAGACATGAATTCCATTAATTGGACATCCCCAACATACAACAGTGGATTCCAATCATGGTCTTGGGTCACAACATAATTATGCAAATAGAATTCACACAAAAAATTCTTCATTTTAGGAGGAGCAATCCGATAAGCATTGAAAAATTCAAGAGTCTCAATGGAAGGATTCAAACTTGAAACAATCCTTGCTAGTTTAAAAGAAAGATGCTTTTGTTTCAAATCTAGAGCATAGACTCTTGGAGGGGTCCTACACTCTAATATCTAAGGTACTAGGGCTGCCATATTATCCACTTTCTCCTTTAAAGAAACAATTTCTACATTCTTATCTTCATTTCTTTATCTATCTTTTGAATTTCCTTCTTCAACCTACGTTTCTCCTCTTTCCATTCTTTTTCCCTCCTTTGGATCTCTTTCCATAAATTCATAGCTACCATGTGCATTGAAAAATTAGAGGGCCTATGTATTCCTACCAAAAATTTTCCTGGCACTGCTGCTTGCTGTTTATGTAGCACTAGCTACATCATTTTTGAATGTTCAGCCAATTCCAACTACAAGGGTGTTGACTACTCTCCCTGTTTTGGTTGTAGGACCTCTTATTCCCACTCTTGTTCTTGCTACAAGAACTCTTGCTACAGGAGCTCTTGATTTTCCTCATACTCTTGACTCTCAACTTGTTCAGCAATGGAGGCAAGGTTTTCCAACATTACATTTGTTGCTTCCTCAAATATGTCTATTTCCTCAACATTCACCTACCCCATTAGGGCCTCTGTGTCCTCTTGTGATGTTTTTGTAATCCTAGGGATTTCTTGTGGAGACACACCAAAGGATGGCCCAGTTGGTCTTGATTTTGTAGGAGGCCTCTCATGTTCTTCTTTGACTTCAGGAAGAATAGTGTTAGCCTTCCATTTTTTAGAACTTGGCACTTTCTTTCCTGTAGTTTGCTTTTTATCTCTACCCTTCCTTATTTTTTCCTCTTTCTTCTGTTCCCTAGTTCAAATCAGGATTCCAAGGGGAACATCATTATCAAAATCTGAAGAGGAAATTTCTTTTTCTGAATGCTCTGCCTCAGAAGAGCTAATTTCTATGGTTTGTTCAGTTGTAGGAGGGTTTACACTAGGGCTTGCGCCAGAAGCTGAGGCGCTAGGAGTGGCTTTAGTCATGCTCAATCTTCTGCTAGCCCTATGAGGTTGAGGCAAAACCCTAGGTCACAAATGCTCTGGTATGATTTGATCAACATTTAAGAATTCTTCCCAAGTCATATTAGACACATCATGCAAATAATTTTCAACTAACAATTTGATTATACAATGGTGGGAAATGGAATTATCCCTACCTTTTTGGGTCTTGACTGCCATGATTGAGAGAAGGTGGTATAACACATTTGGCACATTCATTCTTCTCTCGTGCCTCATATGATTTAGTAGTTTGAAGTGGACAAAATGTAGATTCAACTGACGACCCTCATAGGTAATGTACTTCACAACATGAACAACTACTTGCTTCCATGGCTCAGGCAGAGAGGCTCTTTTTGCACCTTGTTTGTCCACACTCAATGGAGGGTCACTAGATTCTGTAAATTCAGCCCTAGCTAACCTGACATCTCTGGAAGTAGGGTAATTTTCATCGTCGATAGGAAACCCTGTAACTTCTACAATTATTTCTTCACTAGCCATTACTTCCAACCCTTTTACCATGGCCTTTCCTTCAGACAGTGTCTGGGAAAATTCCAATGCAACGTCTTCATAAAAATCATTAAGCCCCAAGAAATAATCTAACCATCCACAGTTTTTAAACTCAGCCGGGGAAGGTGCATCCTACAGTAATTCATCATGAACCATGGGTTCATTTTTTATTAACCCACCTCCCATTGTTTAGTTGTTTGCAATCAAACAATTGCTCTGCAAAGTTTCCCTTCCTGCAATCTTCATGTGAAAACTGAACTTCTTCTTCCTACAACGCTATGAAATTTCCAATGCTAGTGCCATATGAATTTTACCTTTTTTTTTTCTTAAGATTATGACAGAAGAAATAAAGGTAGTAAAGGAGTAATAAATGAAGGCTATGATCAAAAAAATGGTGGTGGTTGATATCACCTCACACATGCGAGCCATCATCTCACTTAGAATTCAAATTGGCTCAATTTAAACTTTGCTGACATGAACCAATATGGATAGACACATGGACATAGTATTCACACTTCCCCCAACCTAAATTTGAGCACATGTCCTCACATGCGCGATAGTTATGAAAATTTAATAGGGCAGGGAATAATGACATTCTATGGAGAACGTCTTTATTAATTTACAACAATTAAGTGAATGTACTAAAAGACAACTAAGAGATAACAACTTGATGCGCACGTACTTGGATTCTTGGAAGATCCATTACAAAGATTATGGAGAAAGCATCAGTCACCTTTTAAGAGGTCAGTTGAGCAATTAATGAAAGTGGAGTGGAATGGAGTGAAGTGATGATGGAATGAAGTGAAAATGTGGAGGTGTGATGAAAGAGAGAGAAAGGTGGAGATGGATGGATGGATGGGTGAAGAAGTGGATTCCCACAAAAGTGGAAGTCTTTATTATGACAAGTTATGTACCTTAGTTAGCCAGAAGGAGGGACACTAGGTCCACTTCCTTTGGTTGTAAGAAGTTCAAGTGTTAAATGTTGAGTGAATTACTATAGGAATTCCTCCTTGGAAGTTGGCTTGTGATATAATATGAGGTAATGACCATTGAAAAGCAGCCTAAATCTGACAGGGTCAATGGTGGTGAGCTAAACAACACCATTGGGGAAGACTTCAACAACCTCATATAGTCCTAGCCACCTTGTATGCAATTTTCCCGCATTATCTTGATACCTTGAGTCGTAGAGCAAGGCCCAATCTCCTAGCTGAAATTTCTTGTCCTTGATGAACTTGTCATGCCAGTTTATTCTCTGATTTTGTACTACCTCTTTATGATGCAAGGCTTACTTCCTCATTTCATCCAATGCATTGAGCTACATGATTCTATCTCTTTGTGCTTCAGAGATATCCATCCCCAAGTCTATTGCAGTCCTAAGAGTCTTATGCTCAAATTCAATGGGAATCATAGTTGTCTTTCCATACAACAACTCAAATGGAGTGAAGCTTGTAGTTATTTTCTAGGTTGTCCTATATCCTAGACAGCTTCTAGCAGATTATTTTCCCAATCCTTCTTATGAACAACCACTATTTTGGTCAAAATTGCTTCAATTTTCTTGTTAGTCACCTCAGCTTGGCCATTGGCCTGAGGGTGATAAGAAGTGGAATTCCTGTACCTTATGTTGTACTTATTGACCAGTCCCATCTTCCCTCACACATCCCCTCATGACATGGTCTAGCCCAGTGTAGAACAAACATCCTGCAATCCATGAAAAAGGAAATGACTTTTCAATGAGCACCATTCTCTCTTTTGGAGAGAAGTAGGGAGGAACTCTCCCTGTGACCAGATAGTTAGCTATGTCAACATACCGGGGTGTTTGCACACTAATGGAAAATAAGTGCTCATTAGGGAAAGAGTCATCTATGACCTAATTGTCCTCTGATGTAGTTAGCCTTGAAAGAAAGTCTACAACAACATTGACCTCCTTGGTTTATCTATAATGGTTATGTCAAACTCTTGCATCAACAATAACCATCTTGCTAACCTACCTAATATCAAAGGTTTATTCATGAGATACCTAATGGCTGCATGGTCGGTGTGCACAAATATTTGATAGCTTGCTATGTAGTTCTTGAATTTGTTAAGGGAATAGATTACTGCCAACATTTCTTTTTTTGTGACTGTATAGTTGAATTCAGCTCCATGCAAGTTTTTGCTGACAAAATAAATAGCATTTTCAATAGCTCCTTCATTCTTCCCTAGGACCGATCCTATAGCATAGTTTGATGCATCTGTATGGATGTGGAAAGGAAGCTCCCAATTAGGACCTTTGAGTATAGGAGCATGAGTCAAGGCTGCCTTCAAATCAGAAAATGACTTGTCACAGTCTTCTATCCACTAGAATTCAACATCCTTAGTGAGAAGTTCATCCAATGGTGCTGCTATTTTGCTGAAATCCTTGATGAAATTCCTATAGTAGCCTGCATGGCCAAAGAAACTCCTAACATCTTTTTGTTTTGCAGGTATAGGAAGATTAGTGATCACCTCAATCTTTGCAGGATCTACTTGAATTCCTTTGTGGGATTTGTAGTGGCCAAGGACTACACCTTCCTACATCATCATGAAGCAATTTTCACTATTTAGAGATAGATTGTGTTCTTCACATCTTTGTAGGACTCTTCTGATATTTTCTAATTCTTCATTAAAATCAGCACCATATGTGGTAAAGTCATCCATATAAATTTCCATGTAATCATGAGAGATTTCTAAAAATATGCTAATGACTGCCCTTTGAAAAGTTGCAGGTGCATTGCATAAGCCAAATGGTAGTACTAAGTAGGCATAGGTCCCCCATGGACAAGTAAAGGTGGTCTTCTCTTGGTCCTCAGGTGCAATTTGGATATGGTTATACCCACTGAATCCATCTAGAAAAATAAAATTATTTCTTTCCTGTAAGTGAGTCCAAAAATTGATGTATGGAAGGTAAGGGAAAATGGTCTTTTTTGTTGGCAGCATTGAGCTCCCTGTAATAAAAAAAACTTGAAACTTCCCTCCCTTTTTGGGTACAATCACCAATGGAGACACCCATTGGCTATCTGAAATGGGGTAGATAAATCCCGCATCTAATAATTTCTGTAGTTCCCCTTTTACAATTTATCTTAGTGTAGAGTTAATTCTTCTTTGTGGCTATCTCACTGGGGTACAATCATCTCTGATGTAAATCCTATGATTGCAAAGCTTAGGGTCCAAGCCCTTCATATCATGATAGTCCCACACAAATGCATGCTGGTGGGTTCTTAGTAAGTTTGTCAAAGACAACTGCTTTTCTTCACTCACTTTTCTATTAATATTTAGATATTTTTCTTTTGACACTTGCACTTGTGTAGTTATCTCTACCATAGCTGCTTCACTAATGCTTAGTACTTTGATTTCATGTGGCAGCAATGTATGAGACATACCTATTGCTGCAGGAAGTTTTACTGTAGGAAGAGTGGGAAGAAGTGTCTTTACTGGATCAACAAAATGAGAGGATGATGCTTCCTCTATTTCATAATGATTTTGAATTATGTTAGACAATACTTCATCTTCCTCTTGAAGCTGCATGAAAGAGCTTCTACCTAACATCATTAGCCATTCCATAGAATTAACTTCCTCAACCTCTTCACCAATATGTGGCCATACAGGATTATCCATGTCATGGGATGGCTGAGTTGGAGGGTAGAGAATAAACTTTTTGGTGCTCTTTCCATAAAAAATGGTCATGTCTCCTATCTTGCATCCAATATAGGCATCTGTTGTTGCTAATCATGGCCTTCCTAGGATAATGGGGTACCCACCTAGTGTAGCTTTAGGAGAAAGAACCATGAAGTCTGTCGGGTACTCCCAAGAATCTAGAGTTACCACAAGGTCCTCTACTATCCCATCAGGTTTACAAGTAGAACTATCAACAAGCTATATGACATTAGGAGTAAATCTCATGCTTGCAACATTTAGTTGCTGTAGGATATACTTGGTCATTACATTTATCGTTGTTCCCAAATAAATTAGATCATTTCCTATTTGGACCCCATTTATTTTAACTCCTACCATAGGGCTCCTTGGGTCACTATATTTGGGAACAATCACTTTCCCAAGCATGATGTCAGCCAACTATCCCACCACATGAACCATAGCAGGGTCTTTCTTCTTCCTTCCTGGATTCTTAAGGCATGCTTGCTTGATTGCTTTGCCATATATAGGAACATATTTTATGGCCTGAAATATAGGTATCTGGACACATATATGCTTCAACTAATCCAAAATGTCAAAGTTTGGTTCCTCCTCTTCCTTGTGTTTCACAGTTTCCAACCTCTAGGGAAATGGTGGTTTTTGTTCAGTCTACTTGGCTGGGGTTGGTTCAGGTTTCTTTAGTACACTTGGTTGAATGGGGGTATTCAAAGGCTCCTCTTCTTCCTCAGGAAGCTCAATGATAATGGGTGTGGAAGAAGCTGGCAAATAAGTTCTTGAATGAAAGTGTATGTCACTTACACTCACAACATATGCAAGTAATTGATTTGGATCAATGGAGTATACTGGTTGCTGCTATGGTTTGTTATTTGGGTTGGGTGTGGGATAAGATGGTAGCTGAGTAGGTTTAGGTGCATTTTAACTTGATCTAGCAAGAGGAGGCATTATAGCAGGTTGTTGGGGCTAAGAAGGTGGTTGCATGTAGCTATTTGTTTGGTTTGGCCATTTCTACCCTTCTCTACATTGAGATGTTTGTTGCCAATTGTTGGAAACACAAGGGTAGACAACTGAGAGGGGGTGAATCGGTTGTCATAGAATTTCAAACTTATTCAACTTATTAACTCTTATTCTCAAATTTGATTAATAACAATGAAAGCATAAATCATGAACACATCAGAAGCACACATAACACTAATATTTTTTACGTGGAAACCCTGTTAGGGGAAAAACCATAGTGGAGGTCAGTCCACAAGATTATACCCTGTTAAAAGTATAAAGAATGAAATGGGGAATGCACATGCATTCATGCACACTACCTAGAGATCACTACTCAATTACAATAAGGCTAACCACCCAAAGGAAGACACACTGTCTTACAGAAAGATTCATATTACATCTACAGGGATTTGAACTAACAAAATAGCATCTACTAATGCTTGATTATAGTTTTGGTTAAGCACATGAACACTTCTTCACTCTTCACTTTTCTTCACACTTTGCTTTTCCTTAGAATGATTTAGAACATTATTTGTACATACACATAGAAGGACACTTCAATTTGAATAAACAATTGCTCTTATATATCTGCAACAAGAAATTACATCACTACAAGTCAACTTTAACAAAATAATAAAATGAATATAAACTGTTGGCCTAAATCAATAACAATTATTAATGCAAATCAACCAAAGTTGGCCACAACTTAGTGAAGACCCAAAATAAAATCCTCAAACATGAACCACCTTCAAAAATTATTCCTCAAGGATCCACAACATGCTACAAACACCTAGTCGGCCAGGAACATGAAAAACATGAACATGCATGAGAAAATATTAGATCACGAGCACAACAATCAATGCAGAGGTGCAACATAGATAGAGCACAATATAGAAACATCCAAAAGTAACTTGAATCACCAGAGAAGCATCCAAAACAACATAACAGACTGAAATCACATTATCTTCATTTAGAAACACAAATTGAAGTAACAAAAAAACTGTCAGAATACAAATCTTCATAACTCGATCAAATCTTCATGCGGATCTCTAAAACTTGACATGGATAAACTAGATATATTAAAAAAGAAACCATTTATTCCACAACCTTTGATCATCAACATACTGAACTCACCAACAGATTGAACTTCACTTCACCACTGTCAACCTGCAACTCATTTTATTACAATTTTCTCAATATCCTTGACATATACAACTTCTAATGCATTAATGCTAATAATGTTGAAATCAATGACAACCACATATCAACAACACAACCAAAACATCCAACAATCTCCCCCTTTGGAATTGATGGCAACACATGATGTAAAAAACACCATCAATGCAACTATCTCTTAACACTTACTCCCCCTTAGGTTTTGATTCTTCTCTCCTCATCCACATAGCTCTTCTTCTCACAAGGTTCTTCTCCTTCAGAAAGTTTTTCACATTACTCTTCTCCCCCTTTGACATCAATGAAAAATATTTCTCCTATACAAGATCTGAACCACATATCTAAACATTTGAACATCTGACTACTCCCCCTAAGTAGCAACCACCACAACATCAATCTGAATCAATATATGACTATAAAATGCATGGACTGATGCAAAGCAATGCATCTTAGTTCTGATTTGGAGGGGTAATCACCCCTAACTTCCCTCCGAGATACTCAAATGTATCCTTAGGAAACAACTTTGTAAAGATATCTGCAATTTTCTCCTTAGTAGGCACATACTCCAATCTGACTTCCTTTTCACTCACCTTCTCTCTCAAAAATTGAAACTTGATAGATATATGCTTGGTCTTTGATGCAACACCAGATTCTTAGAAATGTTAATAGCACTTGAATTATCACATAATATAGCAATGGGCTCATCATACACAAATTTGATATCCTTGAACATTTGTTTCATCCACAATACTTGAGTACAATTGTTAGCAGCAACAATGCATTATGCCTCTATAGTAGATAAAGAAATGAAATTCTACTTTTTACTTAGCCATGAAATCAGCTTCTTTCCCAAGAAAAATGCACCACCACTAGTAATTTTCCTATTATTCACATCTCCTGCCCAATCAACATCAATAAAGAAACTCAAAGTAAGATCATCATTTTTAGGATACCACAGGCCAAAGTCAATTGTTCCCTTCAAGTATCTAAAAATCCTCTTCACAATAGTCACATGAGATTCCTTAGGATCAGCTTGAAATCTTGCAACAATACATACAACATTCATGATATCAGGCCTAGTTTGAGTCAAATAAAGCAATCCACCAATCATTGATCTATATCTAGTCTGATTTTCCTTCGAAGAATCATCATCTATTGTCAACCTACATCCGGTCACCATGGGTGTACCAACTGGCTTTGAATCTTCCATACCAAAATTCTTCAACAATTCTTTCGCATACTTGGATTGAGATATAAAGATCCCTTTATCTAACTAAGTAATTTTCAATCCCAAAATAATTTCATCTCTCCAATCATTAACATCTCAAATTCACTTTGCATCTCATCAGCAAACTTCATGCACAAACTATAATCTCCTCCAAAAATGATATCATCAACAAAGACTTCGACAATCAAATCTTTATCATGATCAATCTTGAAATATAGATTACTATTAGCAGTACCTTTGTTAAATCTAAGCTTCAGTAAATATTTGTCCAATCTGGCATACCAAGCTCTAGGCATTTGCTTAAGTCCATACAATGCTTTCTTTAATCGAAAAACCATATCTCCTCAATTAGTCAATTGAAATCCATTTGGTTGCTCAACATACACCTCTTCTTCCAACTCACCATTTATAAAAGTTGACTTGACATCCATCTGATAAACCTTGTAGTTTTTGTAAGCAACATAAACAAGAAACAATCTCATAGCTTCAATTCTAGCAATAGGGGAAAAAGTCTCTTCAAAATCAATTGCTTCCATCTAGGAATATCCTTTACATACCAGTATTTCTTTGTTTCTAACCACTTCACCTTGCTCATTCAGTTTGTTTCTAGGGACCCATTTAGTTCCAATTACATTTTTATCCTAAGGTCTAGGAACAAGAATCCATGTATCATTCTTCTCAATTTACTGTAGCTCTTCTTTCACTACTTCTACCCAATGTTCATCTTTACATGCTTCATTCACATTAGTAGGCCCAGTCTTTGAAATCAAATAGTACTCTTCTACAATCTTTCTCCTAGTTTGGAAACCTTTGTTCTTATCACCTATGATCTGATCTTCTGAATGATTCAATCTTACATACCTCAGAGTCTTAGGATTTTCTTCAACTTGAGGCTCTTCTGATCTCTCTTCTACACTTTCACTAGTTTCTCCTTCATCTTGATTTTCTTTATTCATCATAATGATTTGAACTTGATTTGAAGTTTGAACTTGCTTTCCTTTATTTGCATTGTCATTATAATCATCAAAATCATATCCACAGGTTCTGGATGGTGTGGCCATGTCTTCATCAACCTTGACATTTGCACTTTCAACCATTTTCCTCAATCTCTTATAGTAGCATTGGTAGGCCTTTCTTTTAGTAGAATAACCCAGAAAGATACCTTCATCCATCCTAGCATCAAAATTTCCTATATCTTCATCTCTTTTGATATAACATTTTCTTCCAAAGATCTTGAAATATCTAACAATAGGCTTATGACCAATCCATAACTCAAAAGCAGTTTTACTAGTATCACCTTTGATTTGTACCCGGTTGAGAGTGTACATAGCAGTGCTCATAGCTTCTCTCTAGTAGATATGAGGAACATTTTCTTGCAACATCATAGTCCTAGCAACATCTTGAACTATTATGTTCTTCCTTTCCACAACTCCATTTTGCTAAGGGGTTCGTGGTGCAGATAATTGTCTCCTTATCCCATGTTCTTCACAAAAATATTTAAACTCACTAGATGTGAATTCACCACCTCTATCTGATCTTAGACATTTAATCTTTAGATTTGTCTCTGTCTCAACCATAACTTTATAGATCTTGAACTTTTCTAGAGCTTCAGATTTCTCCCTTAAGAAAGTAGCCCAAATCATTCTAGAATAATCATCAATAAGCAATATGAAATACCTGTAACCTTGTAGAATTTTGACTCTAGAAGGACCACACAAGTCAGTATGCACAAGCTCCAACAATTCATTTGAACAATGTTGTTTTCTCTGAAATGAAATTCTAGTTTGCTTCCCTAACTGACATTCCTTACATATAATATTAGTAGGCTTTACCAACTTAGGAAGATCTCTCATAGCCTTAGTAGAACTTATCTTGACAATAATATCAAAGTTAACATGAAAAATCCTCCTATGCCACAACCAACTTTCATCAACTTGAGAAATCAAACAACTTTTACTAGCAACACTCAAGTGAAAGATATTACCTTTAGTTTTTGTACCTGATGCAATTACATTTCTGAAACCTTCCAATATTCTGCACTTTCCATCCTTGAACTAAAGATTGTATCCCTTATCTACCATTTTTCTAACACTTAAAAGATTATGCTTCAGACCTTCCACATACAAGACATCATCAGTATTATGCTTACTATCAAGAGAAATGCATCCTCTTCCACAAATCACACTAGCTTTATCATCACCAAATCTCACAACACCACCATCATAATTTTCCAAGCTCACAAACTTACTTTTATCTCCTATCATATGATGAGAGCATCCACTTTCAATCACCCATTCATCTTTCTCTTCAACTCAAGTAGCTAGAGCTTTCTCCACATTTATACAACTAGTAGATTCAGTAGACACATGATTATTTTCCTTGATAGCAATAAATACCCATTCGTCCTCACTTCCATTTCCTTTATCAAATTCATCATTTGTTACACCTTCATTAGCAACATAGTAACACTTCTTTTGAAATTTAGGCTTGTTATGTCTTGGCTTAGAAGCTCTTTTAGGACACCTTGATGCAAAATGACCTATCTTATTGCAAGAAAAACATTTAAGGGGCAATTTTCCTTCATACTTACTTTTTCCTCTCGGTACTCTTTTGACAATAAGTGCTTCCAGCTCTTCCAACTTTCTTTCTTCTTCTTCAATTTGTCTTATTTCATCCTCATACTTGAACGTATTTCTAGATGAACTTTCACTCGGATCATATCTTTGTTTATCTCTTCTAGAAGTAGTGACCTTGAATGTAGATTCTACCTTAGGAAGGGCATAACCAAATTCACTCAACTCAAAAAAAAGAAGCTTACCTATCAAAATACCTCTGGTTACATTTGTTACAGTCTGGAGCTCCTCAATAGCACTAGCTTTAACTTTATATGAAGCAGGAAAGAATCTAAGCACTTTAGCAACAATCTTTGATTCGTCCAGCTGTCCACTAGCACATCTGATACCACACACAAGTTCATTCACTCTTTGCATGAAAGTAGTAATGTTCTCATGATCACCCATTCTCAACATTTCATACTTCCCTTTTAAACTCTGCAACTTAGCAATCTTCACATTAGCATCACCTTCATATAAAGTTTCCAACTTTTTCTAGATCTCATAAGCAGTCTTCAAATCCATCACATTTGTAATATTAGTAACAGTTAAAGCACTCAACAATGCTTCCTTAGCCTTGATATTGTACTCATCATCTCTAATCTCAGCAATAGTAGTAGGACCATATTGTGGAATAACATACCTATTTATTGTAATGCTCCAGTAGGGTTCACCAATACATCTCAGATGACACTCCATTCGAGTCTTCCATAGAGAGTAATTTTTTCCATCAAATCTCAGACTATCCTTCTTATAAGTCACCATCCTGTATCACCTTAAGCTGTTAAAATTCTTCCAAGGAACTTGCTCTGATACCAATTGTTGGCAACACAAGGGTAGATAATTGAGAGGGGGGTGAATTAGTTGTCACAAAATTTTAAACTTATTCAACTTATTAAATCTTATTCTTAGATCTGATTAATAACAATGAAAGCATAAATCATGAACACATCAGAAGCACACATAACACCAATATTTTTTGTGGAAACCTTGTTAGGGGAAAAACCATGGTGGAGGTGAGTCCACAAGATTATACCTTGTTAAAAGTATAAAGAATGAAATGGGGAATGCACATGCATTCAGGCACATTGCCTAGAATTCAATGCTCAATTACAATAAGGCTAACCACCCAAAGGAAAACACACTGTCTTACAGAAAGATTCGGATTACATCCGTATGGATTTGAACTGACAAAATAGCATCTGCTAATGCCTGATCATAGTTCCAGTTAAGCACATGAACACTTCTTCACACTCTGATATGCTTTCAAATGATTTAGAAAATTATTTGTGCATACACACAAAAGGAAACTTCAATTCAAATAAACAATCACTCTTATATATCCACAACAAGAAATTACATCACTACAAGTTGACTTCAACAAAATAATAAAATGAATATAAATTGTCAGCCCAAATAAAAAACAATTATTAATGCGAATCAACCAAGGTCAGCCATAACTTAGCGAAGACCCAAAATAACATCCTCAAACATTGAACTACCTTAAAAAATTATTCCTTAAGGATCCACAACACGCTACAAACACCTAGTCGGCTAGGAACATGAAAAACATGAACATGCAAGAGAAAATATTAGATCACGAGCACAACAATCAATGCAAATGTGAAACATAGATAGAGCATGATCTAGAAACATCCACAAACAACTTGAATCACCAAAGAAGCATCCGTAACAATAGAACTGACTGAAATCACATTATCTTCATTCAGGAACACAAACTGAAGTAATAGAAAAACTGTCAAAATACAAATCTTCATAACTTGATCAAATCTTCATGTGAATCTCTGAAACTCGATGTGGATAAAATAAACATACTAAAAAAGAAACCCTTTATTCCACAACCTCTGATCATCAACATACTGAACTCACTGATAGATTGAACTTCACTTCACCACTAATAACCTACAACTCATTTTATTACAATTTTCTCAATATCCTCGACATATACAACTTCTAATGCATTAATGCTAATAGTGTTGACATTAATGACAACTAGATATTAGCAACACAACCAAAACATCTAACACCAATTTCTTAGAGGTGGCTACCAATTTCCTTGAAATTATTTCCAATTCCCCTAAGGTTGCTACCACTGGGGTGGAGAGTTTTGGTGATTAGGCTAGGTATTTGGAGGGTTACTCCAAGGTTGTGGTGGATATCCTCCATAATTGGATGGATATGGGGGCTATCATTGGTTACCAGATGAATAAGAATTGAAATATGGCCTAGCAAAAGAGAGTGGATCTGGTGGCATACCTTTTCTTGGAGCCCATGGCCTCCTTTGTGCAACATAGCCCATGGCCTCCTTTGTGCAACATAGTAGACTTGATGTTCTTCAAACCAGATTGGCTTGAACTCAGGTGCAATCTACTTACTTTCAATATTAGCTACCATCTTGCATCTGCAATCCTTATTTTGTTTGCAATGAGGGCAATATTCTACCAACATTGCCTTTGCCTCCTCTTGTTTCTTTTTGCTGAGTTGAGTAGCCAGATTGTTTATAATGTCTTGCTTGAAGTCTTCTAGAAAGTGAGTAATCTCCATTCTTGAAACTCCATTGGTAGATGACTTACCCATAGAATATTGGTAAGCTCTCCCTTTCTTTGAAGCTTCCCTAGAGTAGTTTTGACGTATCTTCTTGATAGCCTTCCAAGGAACTTGGGAGATATCTCCTCCTCCCTTGTTAGGTCCAAGGCATCAGTGCAACTATCATTAATTCCTCTTAGGAAAAATAGCTTTTGTGATTCTTCATTAAGTGTATAGTGTGGAGAATTTTGCAAACAAAATAGAAACCTTGCAATGTAATCCTCCAGGTTCTCATCTTCCTTTTTATGCATCCTAAAAATGTCATCTCCTCTCATGTCACTGCCCCTACATTACTCCTTGTATTTCTCAAGGAACTTTGTCTTCATGTCCTCCCAAGTCTCCATAGTATTTTTTCCTAGGCTCATGAACCATCTTAATGCAACTTCTTTCAGGGTTGTAGGAAATAGCTTAAGGCTATGGGCATTAGTGGTATAGTCATAACTTCTGTAGAGTATGTCAAACTCGAACAAAAAGGTATCAAGATCTTCTGTGACAAGTCCATAGAACTTAGGAAGGATTAAAGCAGGGATATTTTTGAGGTTGTCAACTTCATTTTAATGAGCAATGGGGAAAGGAAAAGTCAGTTGGTTAGGTCTGTTTCTATTTGCATCACCCATTCTTTCCTGGTGTAGTTCCAAAGCAAAGGGATTTTCAAGCTGATTTTGGTCTTCAGAGGAAATTTCAGATCTAATCAGATCAGGAAATACATCAACAAATGGGTGTGGATCTTCTTCTTCTTCTTCTCTTGGTAGGTTCTAATACTCAACTAGCTGGAATGGATCAAGATTATTAGGAAGGAATCTCCCATGAGCATCTCTCCTCCTTCCTTTATGCATACAATATCAACTCACTATCAACCAACTCACACAAAGAATTGGAAAAATAATGGTGGATCATTACTTTCCTAAATAAAGGGGTGTACTAGGAAAAAACTTCAGAAATACTACAACAAGAAAAACTATCAATGAATCCGAAGAGCTCCCTAGTTTGACACCATCCCCAACAATGGTGCCAAAAATGTTGGCCTCCTACAATGATCTAATAACTAAGCCCTTATAGCCGTGATTTAGAGATTGGACATCTAACTTGAATAGCTATCTCAATCATCATGAAGGTGAATTTAACTTGACAACCTAGGGACGTGAACTTGAAATGGGTCAGCATAGTATGTGCACTTAGGATCCAAAGTAGCCATATTAATCATACACCTAAGAAAGACATAATGCTGAAAGTAAATTGCTTAGAAATAAATAACATAAGTGTTGAGCATCAACCAACAACTATACTAAGCTGAAATGCATGAAAAAAATGAAAATATGAGCGAACAAATAGGAAACTACTTTGTTTGCTTTGGCTGCAGGAATAGTCACAAAATGAAATTCTATTGGCTACAAAAATAGTCAATGCCAAATTCTTAACTAATTACTGAACAAAAAGTAATGACTAAGCTAAAAGATGGAATGCTGACCAAGTGGGCCCCCTTGGGTGAGTATTCCTTAAGAAAAATGTAAACTCAGATGCATAAACTTATAACTTCATTTTATTCATTGGAAAACACAAGTACAATAGAGCAACATAACTGTATTACAGAAAAACTAAGAATGCAAGTACATCATCAGATTAATCAACCTCTTTTGAAAAAGCATATGAGTCTTATTTATAAGAATAAAAGCTAATAACTAATCACCTAGCAAGGTAGTCAAATCCAACAGATTAGGAGGACACCACTTTAGGGAAAGCATGACAAGTGGAGAGGTGGTTACGCATGTGCGAAATCTGGTCAAACATGTTTTCCTTAACACAGATTTAGCACAACAGTAATGCCTATATTCACTCAAAAAACAATCAAGACCATGTACAAGGTGGTTACAATTTTGGTTTGAATGAGGAATTTTCCATGGTCAAGAGTCTTCCCTCCATTAACCTTCAAATGATCAACTTGTTGACCATTATGGTGAATGACCAACTAGAAGATTCTTCTTCAATTTTGTAGGTTTCTAATTATATCTGCATAACAATATTAGTATGCACAACAATTGCATATTCGTAACTATCTTAAAGTGGCATTCATTAATCCACATGTAAAATCAACACAGATAGTTCATATAGCATGTCAATGTCATTAAAGATCACAAAAAATAAGCTTATGCCCAATGTCTATGGTTTTGAGGAAATATCATAAAAAGGTCAACATCCAAGTATCAAAGTCTATGACAACTATAGAAAATAGACAATAAAATCCTATCAAAATTGAGTCATAAACTTGACTCATCAACCATAACTATATTCGATGAAGATACATTGTACAACCTTGTTCTCCAACTTTGTTAACTTCTCCTTTTGCACATGTGCATATGCCTCACAACCAAAAACTCTAAGGTGTATTAATGAATGCTTATGACTTGACCATGCATTTATAGGTCTCCTATCAACAAGAGCTAATGTAGGAGACTTATTAGTTAGGTAAAAATTATTGGAAATAGCTTCAATTCAAAAAAATTGTTCTATACTAGCACCACTCAACATACTCCTAGCCTTCTCCATTAGTTTCCTATTCATTCTTTTTGCAACTCCATTCTGCTATGGAGAATACAAAGTTGTATTTTGTCTATAAATACCACAATATTTATAGAATCAATCAAATATCATTAGAGATAAACTCATCACCATTTTCAGTCCTCAAACATTTTATTTTCTTTCTAGTCTACAACTCAACCATTGCTTTAAATTCTTTAAATTGACTAAAAACTTCTTATTTACTCTTTAGAAAATATACCCATGTCCTTCTACTATAATCATCAATGAATTAAACATAATATTTGTATTTTTTAATTGAAGGAACATCTATAGGACCAAACACATCAAAATGAATAAGATCTAATACACCACAATATTTATGAGAAATCGAGTAAAACTAAATGAGATTTTATTTTCCATAAATGGAATTCTCACATAAATTAGATTCAAGATCACAACTAGACAACCCTTCAACAAGGTTTTTATTTTTCAAGGTCCTTAGACCCTTTTCTCCAATGTGGAAAAGTATTTGGTGCCATAACATAGTTTTCTCTACAGGTGACTTTGATTCAGAAGAAAGAGCACCCTTGGGTACCTAGAAGCCATTACCATCTGCTGAAGATGAAACCCTCACATCTTTCAAATAATTTCTTTTCAAATAATTACTATTGCACTCAAAAGTACATGCTTCAAGATTATACAATATGCCATATTTGATACCTCTAACAATCACCATAGTACCTCTAACCATCTTGCATCCTACATCAAAAAATACTACCTGCACATCTACATCTATTAGTTTTCTCACTGATAAAAAAATGTGTGCTAATATAGGGATATGCAACACACAATTAATCCTTTTTATTTTACCATAATGAAAATTGATTCTAAATTTACCATGGTTAACAATTTATAAACAAGAATCATCACCCAAGTACACCTTACCTCCATCAAACTCTTCATATTCAGAAAACTAATCTCTATTAGAAGTCATATGGAAAGATGCACCTGAGTCAATTAACCATGAATCATTACCTACATGAGTTTCCAAGGTTGTAATGAATGCATCACTATCTTCCTTCTTGAACTCAAAATCAAAATCAAATCTCTTCTTTTTCTTCTTCTTTTCGTCTTTGCAGTCCTTCCAAATATATGCAAGATTAATACAGTTTCAAAAAATAACTGTGGAATTTCCTAGAGATTTTGATCTCCCATTAGACTTGGATTTATCATGCTTCTCCTTCTTCTTTCCTTTTTCCTTAGGTATTCCATGAAAATTTAGGGCCTCCTTGGCATTGATGGATACCTTCCTCCTCATTTCTTTAGAAAGCAAAGAACCCACTACATCTCCAGTCTTCAAGATAATAGAAGTACTCCTAATAGACATAACAAGATAATCCCATGAATCAGGCAAAGAATAAATCAAGATCTGACATTTCTCCTCCTCATCCATTTTGACTCCAACTAATCCCTATTGATCTACATATAGATTAAATTATTCCACATGGTTTGTTATTCTTCCACCCTCTTCCATTCTCAAGGAATACAATTTATTCCTCAAGAAAATATTTTTCACTAAAGGTTTGGATTGATACATCTCACCAAATTTCTTCCATATTTTTTGTACAAAGGTCTCTCCATGGGTATTGATTAAAAATAGAGTTTTCCAAGAACAATCTGACTAGACCTTTGGCTTTGGTCCATAACATAATATTGAACAACCAAAATAGGATCTACATGCCTTGAAACATTCTCATCGACAACATCCCATAGATCTCTATCTATCAAAAAATCCTCCATCTTTAGCTTCCAAATTTCAAAATTATTTCCATAAATTTATCCACCTCTATTCTTGTTGATGAAATTTCCATCTAAATATTCTTGCAACAAGATAACAAAGTATCTTTTGCACAAGCTCCCACTCCAATCTAGATTAGTTCAAAAAACCCAACAACCCACAATTGAAACCAAAGGTGATCAGGCTTTGATACCACTTGTAAGGAAGCTAAGGTAGTGTAACAACTTCCTACACTAATCTTGAGAGGATGATAATGCAAAAATTTACAGATCCTTACAAAAATTACAAAAACTTAAACATAAATAAATATCATGCATACCACAACACAACAATTTACGTAGAGAAAAACCTTTCGAGAGAAAAATCCCACACTCCAAAAGCCATCCAATAGATTATTTAGAAATAAAAATGACTACAGTACACTTATAGAGCAAGATTCTCATAGGAGTATCACCAATCAGAGATCCAAAGGAAACAAGACCGATATTAGACTCTAAGAATACATCACTATAGATAACCATAATATAAAACCTAATAAAACAAGGTTTCCTTCTAGGGAAATTCAAGCCAACAAAATATCTACCATCAAATATGAGGCCTAATGATGAATGGTCCAAATTTACAATAATAAAATATACATCAAATGTGACTTTCCTTGGACCCCTTGTGCTTACATATCAATAGTAAACCTTATGTAATTGCAAGGTTGAGACACATTTTACCAACAAATCTACCACTTTTCAAACACCTTGCAAGAGAAACAAGAGGGATTATAAACATCATCTCTTAATTACTAGGGGTTGAAAGGCCCATAGAATTAGAACACCATCTTAACTTCTTTGTGCTTATAGGCTTAGTTAAATAATCAATAATATTAATCAAAGTCTCTACCTTAACTAGCTTCACTTTTCCATATTCGACCATATCTCTAAAAAAAGGATATTGTACACCAATGTGTTTGGCCCCTGGCATGAAATGTCAGTTTCTTAGTTGGACATATTGCACTTTGACTATAACAATAGATTTTCATTGCACCTTGCTTTATTCCAATATCTAAACATAGTCTCTTAAGCCAAATGGCTTCTTTACAATAATGAGTAGCTACCATATACTCAACTTCAGTAGTGGATGAAGAAACCACAACCTATCACTTACTCATCTAGATAATTGCACCATCAAATAAAGTAAACACATAAGCACTAGTGGATTGTTTGCTATCAATATCACCTACCCAATATAAATCCACATAACCATGAATATCAAGGGAAATATCATCTTTAGTGAAATTACTATGATAACACAAGGAATACTCTGAGGTACCACACAAATATCTAAAGAATATTTTAATGGCATCCCAATGAACTCTACCAAGATTAGACATATATCTAGAAATAATTACCACTACTTGGGTAATGTTTGGTCTAGTACAAACTATAGCATACATCAAACTTCCAAATAAACTCTAGTAAGACACTCTAATCATGTCTTACATATATGATGGGGATGTTGGACAATCTAAAGTAGATAACTTTGTTCTAGTTGAAAAAGGAGCACATAATGGTCTACAATCCTTCATGTCAAACCTCTATTAAATTGAATTGACATACTTACTTTGGCCAAACCATATATTTTTATTCACTCCATCTCTTCTAATTTCCATCCCAAGAATGTGTCTAGTTGCACCAAGATCTTTCATTTCAAATTTAGCTACATGTTGAGATTTTAGTTTTGAAATCATACATTTCCCTTTACCAATAAATAACATATCATCAACATATAATACAATAAACAAAAAATGATCCCCATTAGTTTTATAATAAAAACAATGATCTGATTTAGAACACTCAAATCCCAAACTCAACACATATATATCAAATTTTTGGTACCACATCCTAGGACTCCGTTTTAGGCCATATAAAGATTTCTTCAATTTGCATACCAATTTTCTTTTATCTTTCACCACATAGTGCTCTAGCTATGTCATATAAATATCCTCCTCTAAGTCACTATGAAGGAAAGCAATTTTCATATCCATTTGCTCAACCTATAAATCATAAGAATTAACAATAGAAAGAAAAAATATAATGGATTTCATTTTTACAATAGGAGAAAATATCTCACCATAATCAACACCCTCAACTTAAGGGTAACATTTTGCAACCAAACTTTCTTTATACTTCTCAATACCTCCATTTGAACCAATATTTTCTTGAAAACCCATTTGCAATTAATAGGTTTCATCCTTTGAGAAATGGTACAATATCCCATGTATCATTATTTTTCAAAGATGCTATTTCTTCATTCATAGCAATCTTCCAATATTCTGCATCATTCATACCTAATGCCTCTTCTACCATTCTAGGTTCATCCATATTAGTATTTAGAGAAAAAATACATCTCTAATCATTAGGTGAATATTTTTTAGGTGGTTTTCTATTGCTCGTAGAACTACACACAAACTGAGTTGGAGTTTCTTCTTCCGATTCTGAAGATTCAGAGCTAGATGAGCTCTCCTCAACTTCTTGTCTATCCATGGGCCTTGATTCAACTTTCTCAAGTGTAGAAGGAAATTGAATCACATCTTCCTAATTACTTTTTTTTGGCTGCAATATTATAGGAGAAGGCTTAGTTTCTCTAAAAATAACACTTCTACTATATATTACCTTCTATGCAACATGATCCCAAACCTTGTATCCCTTTACACCATAATTATATTTGATGAAGATACATTTCATAGCCTTTTTCTCCAAATTTTTTCACTTCTCCTTTGGCATGTGTAAATATGCCTCGTAACCAAAAACTCTAAGGTGTCTTAATGAATTATTGTGACCTGACCATGCCTCTATAGGTGTATTATCAATAAGAGCTGATGTAGGAGATCTGTTAATCAAGTAACAAGAAGTGGCAACAAATTTAGCCCAAAACCTTTGTTCTAGACTAGCACCACTCAACATACGCCTTGCCTTCTCCATCATTGTCATGTTCATTATTTTGCAACTCCATTTTCTATGGAGAATATAGAGTTTTCTTTTATCTATGAATACCATAATATCTATAGAATCTATCTAATTCATTAGAGAAAAATCCACTACCCTTATTAGTCCTTAAACATTTTATTTTATTTCTAGTCTACAACTCAACCATTGCTTTAAATTATTTAAATTGACTAAAAAATTTATATTTATTCTTTATAAATTATACCCATGTCCTTCTACTATAATCACCAATAAATAAAACATAATATGTGGATTTTCCAATTGAAGGAATATCTACAAGATTAAGCACATTAGAATTGATAAGATCCAATGCACCAAAATATTTATGAGAACTCAAGTAAAATTGAATGTGATTTTGTCTTCCATAAATTCAATGCTCAAAGAAATCCAGATCAAGATTACAATCAGACAACCCTTCAACAAGGTTTTTATTTTTCAAGGTCCTTAGACCCTTTTCTCCAATGTGGCCAAGTATTTGATTCCATAACATAGTTTTCTTTATAGGTAACTTTGATTTAGAAGAAATAGCACCCTTTGCTACCCAAAATACATGACCATCTATTTAAGATTAAGCCTTCATCTCTTTCAAAGACTTTCTTTTCATAGAATTACTATTGCACTCAAAAGTGCATGTATAAATCTTATACAATGTGTCATATTTGACACCTTTAGCCATCACCATAGCACCTCTAACCATCTTGCATCTTCCATGAAAAATTACTACCTTCACACTTCTATTAGTTTGCTCATAGATAACAAATTTTGTGCTGATCCAAGGATATGCAACATACCATTAATCTTTTTTATTCTACCATCAGGAAACCCGATTCTAACTTTACCATGACCAAATACTTAAATAATAATCATCACCCAAGTAAACCTTACCTCCATCAAATTATTCATATTCAAAAAACCAATCTCTATTAGAATTCATATGGAAAGATGCACCTGAGTCAATTAACCATGCATCATTACCTGCATGAGTTTCCAAATCTGCAATGAATGCATCACCATCTTCCTTCTCAAAATTAGAATCAGAATCAAATATCTTGTTTTTCTTCTTCTTTTCTTCTCTATATTCCTTATGAATATGTCCAGGCTTACTACAGTTCCAACAAATAACTTTGGACTTTCCTAGATATCTAGGTCTACCCTTGGACTTGGATTTATATTGCTTGTCATTCTTCCCTTTTTCCTTAGGTCTTTCATGAATATTTAGGGCCTCCTTGGCATTGATAGATACCTTCCTCCTCATCTCTTTAGAAATAAAATAACCCACCACATATTTAGTCTTCAAGATAATATAAGTACTCCCAATAGCCATAACAAGAGAATCTCATGAATCAGGTAAAGAACAAAGCAAGATTTGACATTTCTCCTCATAAATTTTGACACCATAAGATGCCAATTGAGCCACCAACATATTGAATGCTTTTAGGTGGTTTATAATTCATCCACCCTCTTCCATTCTCAAGGAATATAATTTCTTTGTCATGAAAATATTGTTCACTAAATGTTTGGCTTTATACATCTCATCAAGTTTCCTCCATATTTTTTGTGCAGAGGTCTCTTCATGGAAATTTATTATAATAGAGTTTATCAAGCACAGTCTGATTAGACCCTTGGATTTGTGGTCTATGAAATCATATTGAGAATCCAAAGTAGGATCTACAGGCCTTGAAACATTCTCGTCAACAACTTCCCACAGATCTTGATTTATCAACATATTCTCCATCTTCAGCTTCCACATTTCAAAATTATTTCCAAAAAATATATCCACCTCTATTCTCCTTGATGAAATTGCCATCTGAAAATTCCTACAAAAATATAACAAATTATCTTTTGCATAAGCTCCCATTCAAATCTGGATTAGTTTAAAAAACCAAACAACCCACAACTGAAACCAAAGGTGATTAGGCTCTGATACCACTTGTAAGGAAGCTAAAGTAGTAGAACAACTTCCTACACCAATCTTAAGAGGAGGATACTGTAAAAATTTATAGATCTTTACAAGTATTAAAGAAACTTAAACAATATATCATGCATACCACAACACAACAATTTACATGTGGAAAACCCTTTCAAGAGAAAAAACCCACACTCCAAACGTCACCCAATATATTATTCAAAAATCACAAATATTAAAATACACTTGCAAAGTAAGATTCTCATAGGAGTATCACCAACCAGAGTCTAGAGGCAACAAAAATGCTATCAGACTCTTACAATACATCACCATACACAACCGTAATACAATTCCCTCATTAAATAGGTTTTCCTTCTAGGTCAATTCAATCCAAAAAAATATCTATTATCAGATATGAGACCCAATGATGAACGGTCTAGATTTATAATAATAAAATATACATAAAGTGTGGCTTTCCCTTACCCCCCACACTTACCCATCAATAGTAAACCTTAATGTAATTGCAAGGTTGGTACACATTTTCCTAACAAATATCCCACTTCTTAAATACATTGCAAGAGCAATGAGAGGGAGTATAAACATCATCTATTAATCACTAAGGGTTGAAAGACCCATAAAATTAGAACACCATCTGAACTTCTTTATACTCACAAGCTTAGCTAAAGAATCAACAACACTCATCAAAGTCTCTACCTTAACTGGCTTCACACTACCATCTTCGACCATATTGTACATCAATTTGCTTGGTCCTAAATGTCAGGTTCTTAGCTAGAGGGATCACACTCTATCACAATAAATGATCACTACACCTTGTTTTATTCCAATATCTAAAAACAATATCTTAAGCCAAACAAATTCTTTACAAGCATGAGTAGTTTCCATATACTCAACTTTAGTAATGGATAAAACAACCATAGTCTAACGCTTACTCATCCAACTAATTTCACCACCAAATAAAGTAAAAACATAAGAATTGGTGGATTGTTTGCTATCAACATCACCTACCTAGTCTAAATCCACATAACCATGAATATCAAGGGAAATATCATCTTCAGTGAAATTACTATGATAACACAAGTAATACTCTTAGATACCACACAAATATGTGAAGAATATTTTAATTGCATCCCAATGAGCTCTACCAAGATTAATAAATATATTTGGAACAAAATCCCACTGCTTGGGCAATGTATGGTCTATTAAAAACCATAGCATACATAAAACTTCCAACTACACTTTGGTAAGGAACTCTGCTCATGTCTTCCATATCTAATGGGGATGTTGGACAATTTGAAATAGATAAATTTTTTAGAGATGAAAAAGGAAAACAAAATGGTCTACAATGTTGCATGTTAAACCTATGTAAAATTGAATTGACATACTTAATTTGGCCAAGCCATAGCTTTTTGTTCACTCTATCTCTTCTAATTTCCATCCCAAATGTGTCTAGCTTCACCAAGAGCTTTCATTTCAAATTTAGCTACAAGTTGAAATTTTAGCTCTGAAATTATACCTTTCCCTTTACCAATCAATAACATATCATCAATATAATGTAATAAACATTAAATGATCACCATCAGTTTTATAGTAAACAAAATGATCTTATTTAGAATGCTTAAATCCCAAACTTGACACATATGCATCAATTTTTTTGTACCACATCCTAGGACTCTGTTTTAGGCCATACAAATATTTCTTTAGTTTGCAAACCAATTTACTTTTACCCTTCACCACATAGTGATTTGGATGTGTCATATGAATATCGTCCTCTAAGACACCATGAAGGATAGGAGTTTTCACATCCATTTGTTGAACCTCTAAATCATAAGAAACAACAATTAAAAAAATAATATAATGGATGCCAGTTTGTAATAGGAGAAAATATCTCACCATAATCAACACCCTCAACTTAGGAGTAATCTTTTGCAAAAAATATTGATTTGTACTTCTCAATACCTCCACTTGAACCAATATTTTTCTTGAACACCCATGTGCAACCAATAGGTTTTTGTCTTTAAGGAAATGGTACAAGATCCCATGTATCATTCATTTTCAAAGCTACCATTTCTTCATCCATATCAATCTTTCAAGATTTTGCATCATTCATACCTAATTCCTCTTCTACTGATGTAGGTTCATCCATGCTAGTATTCAAAGAAAAAATACATCTCCAATCATCAGGTGAATACATTTTAGGTGGCTGTCTATGCCTTGTAGACCTACAAAGAAGATGAGTTGGAGGTTCTTCCTCCTCTTCTAAAGATTCAGAGCTAGATGAGATCTCCTCAACTTATTGTATATCCATGGGCCTCGATTCAACTTTCTCAAACGTAGAAATAAATTGAATCACATCTTATTGTTTAACTTTTTTTGGCTACAATGTAACAAAAGAAGGCTTAGTTTCTCTAAAAATAACACTCTACTATATATTACCTTCTATGCAACATGATCCCAAATCTTGTATCCTTTGACACCATAACTACATCTGATAAAGATACATTTCACATCATTGTTCTCCAAATTTATTTGCTTCTCCTTTGGAACATGTGCATATGCCTCACAACCAAAAACTCTAAGGTATATTAATGAAGTATTGTGACCTGACCATGTCTCTATAGGAATCTTATCAACAAGAGCTAATGGAGGAGACTTATTAATTAGGTAACAAGTGTTGGACTAATCACCAACATCTCCCTTCAGATTTAGGACATGGACTAACTGCCTCTTGTGGATTTGTTTATCTCTAGAATTTTTATGGAGCATTAATAGGTGGATGTTTTGGTGCAATGAAAAATGTGTTCCAACAAATGATATCAAAGTTGGGTCACGGGTTTGAATCCCCGTAGGTGATGCTGAGGGGGGATTCTTGGACTAATCACTAGTGTCTCCCTTTGGATTCAAGGTATGGACTAACCACCTCTTTTGGATAAAATTATCTCTAGAATTTGCATCAATCATTAACAAGCCAATGTTTTGGTGGAACAACAAACATGTTCCAACAAGTAGTGGCAACAACTTTAGCCATAAACCTTTTTTCTAGACCAAAACCACTCAAAATATTACTATCCTTCTTCATCAACTCCATTATGTTGTGGATAATATAGAGTTGTATTTTGTCTATGAATATCATACTCTTACAAAATCTATCAAAATCATTAAAGAAAAAATCATCACCATTATCAATGCTCAAACATTTTATTTTTTTACAATCTGCAACTCAAACATTGCTTTAAATTATTTAAATTGACTCCACTTCAAATTTACTCTTTAGGAAACATACCCATGTCCTTCTACTATAATCATCAATGAATGAAACAAATATCTAGATTTTCCAATTAAAAGAACATCTACAAGACCAAACACATCAAAATGAATAAGATCTATTACACCATAAGATTTATGAGAACTTCAGTAAAACTAAACATGATTATGTTTTCTATAAATGGAATGCTCACATAAATCAAATTCAAGATTACAAAAAAACAACCCTTCAACAAGGTTTTTTATTTTTCAAGGTCCTTAGACCCTTTTCTCCAATGTGGCCAAGTATTTGGTTCCATAGCATAGTTTTCTCTATAGGTAAATTTTATTCAGAAGAAAGAGCACCCTTGGGTACCTGAAGCCATGACCATTTACTGAAGATGAAACCCTCACCTCTTTCACATACTTTATTTTTATAGAATTACTATTGCACTCAATAGTTCATGCATCAAGCTTATACAATGTGCCATATCTAACACCTCTAGCAATCACCATAGCATCTCTAACCATATTGCATTGTGCATAAGAAAATACTACCTGCACACCTGCATCTATTAGTTTTCTCAACACACCATTAATCCTTTTTTTTCTACTATTAGGAAAATTGATTCTAACTTTACCACAGCCAAAAATATTTAATCAAGAATCATCACCCAAGTATACCTTACCTCCATCAAATTCTTCATATTCAAAAAACCATTCTCTATTCAAAGTCATATGAAAAGATGCATCTGAGTCACCGACAAAAGAAAAAATAGACTTTGTAGAACCCTAATTTTGGAAGCTTCTAAAAATCTTATTATAAGCGGTTTGGATGGCGGTTGCAGTAGGGAATTATTAGAGAGATTGTAATATGTTTTACACTGGATAATAAAATCATTGGATGGCTATGGTTTTGTGGATGTAGCCTAGATTAGGTGAACCACATTAAAATCTTTGTGTTGTCTTATTTCTTCTATAATTTTTTTTGTATTTTATTTCTTTGTTTTATTGATCAAATCTACATTTAACTATTAGATATTTGCTTTCTAACCCTAACAAGTGGTATTAGAGTAGGTTGTGTTCAATTATCATCTGTAGGAAAGTCTCATGATTGAGTGGTAGTCTCATGGTTAAGTGGGAGCAATGGTGGACAAGGGTAAATTGAAGGTAGATAAATTCAATGGGGTGAACTATCAGTTACAAAAGATGCAAATGGAGGACTATCTCTATCAAAAGGATTTATGGAGGCCATTGGAAGGAATAGCTAAGAAATTGACAACAATGAGTGATGAGGATTGGAATCTTCTAGACAAAAAGGCACTGAGAGCCATTCGTTTATGCCTGACACAATTAGTGGCATTCAATATTACAACAACAAAGACAACTCAAGAGTTGATGAAAACCCTGGAAAAGTTATATGAAAAGCCTTCTGCTTTGAATAATGTATTTCTTATGAAGTGTTTATCTAATATGAAAATGGTAGAAGGTGGGTTAGTTGCTGATCATTTAAATGAGTTTAATACAATTACCAGTCAATTAACTTCTATAAATTTAAACTTTGATGAAGAAGTTAGGGCTCTTTTGATTCTTTTTTCTTTTTTGAAAAGTTGGAATAACTTGGTAATGGTTGTTAACAATTATGTTTTTGGTTCAAATACATTAAAATTTGATGATGTTATTGGTGTTATTTTGAGTGAGGAAATTTGTAGGAAAAACTTAGGTGGAACATCCACACCAAACAGTGACAGTGTCTTGAATGCAAAAATTAGGGGTAGAACAAAGGAGAGAGGAAACAATTCTGAAAGTCATGGGAAGTCACAAGGAAAATCAAAGGAAAAAAGGTCCCAATCTAGAGACAAGATGGATTGCTGGTATTATGATAAGTTGGGTCATTTAAAGAAAGATTGTTGGTATTAGAAAAATAAAGAAGGAGAAAAAAAGGAAGGCAATAAAGAGGAAAATGTGGTAAGTAATAAATCTGATGAGGATGCTTTGATTCTTTCCCTTGATAATGTTGATGATTCTTGGGTGTTAGATTCAGGGGATTCATTTCATGCTACACCCCATAGAAGTTATTTTCTTGATTATATCCAAGGGGATTTTGGGCTGATTTATTTGGGAGATAATGAACCCTGTCAAATTATTGGAAAGGGAAGAATCAAGATTAAGTTGCAGAATGGGAATCCTTGACTACTACATGAGATAAGGCATGTTTGAAAGTTAAAAATAAATTTAATTTTAGCAGGGCAACTAGATGATGAAGGTTGTGTTGTTACATTTAGTGATAAAAATTGGAAGGTTACAAAAGGTGCCTTAGTGGTAGAAAAAGGTGTGAAAGTAGGAACCTTATATCTTTGTACATGTCACACTATTCCTTCTACTTTAGCTATTGTAGATAAAAATCAGTGTTCAGGAACATTTGCTACAGTTTAGCAGGCAGAAAATCAGACAGTTGCTATGGATTCTGAATCAACATTGTGGCATAATAGACTTGGGAATGAGTGCAAAAGGTATGGAAGTACTTCATTCAAAGAATGTTCTATCAGGTTTGAAATGTTTTAATATGGATTTCTATGAAAGTTGTGTGTCTGGAAAACAAAAGAGAGTTAGTTTTCTCAAGGATGGGAAGCAAAAGAAAGATGAGAAATTGGAGCTTGTGCATACGAATGTATGGGGACCAACTCAAGTATCTTCTATTGGTGGTTCTCGGTATTATGTCACTTTTATTGATGCTAGAACAAAGAAGGTATGGATTTATTTTCTTAGGAAAAAAATTGATGTATTTGAAACTTTTAAGAAATGGAGAAGCTTTGTTGAGAATGAGATAGGTAAAAAGTTAAAATGTATCAGATCTGATAATGGTGGTGAGTATTGCAACAAATATTTTGAAGACTATTGTTCCTCTAATGGTATTCATAGGTAGAAAATGGTTCCAAGGACTCCACAAGAAAATGGAGTGGATGAGCACATGAAAAGAACAATAATGGGGCATGCACGGATTATGAGATTGCATGTTGGGCTACCTTTAAACATGCGGGTAGAGGATGTAAACACTGGTGTTTATTTAATCAATAGAGGTCCCTCTAATCCTTTGGGTTATGGTATTCCAAAGGAAGCATGGATAGGTAAGAAGGTGAGTTATTCTTTTCTCAAGACCTTCGATTGTGAATCATTTGCACATGTAAATTCTGAAAATAGAACCAAGCTCAATGCAAAATCAAAGAAATGTATATTTGTTGGATATGGCATTGATGAATTTGGTTATAGGCTTTGGGATTTTGAAAATAAAAAAAATGTGAGAAGTAGGGATGTCATATTCAATGAGAAAGTGTTGTACAAAGATCAGTCGCAACAACATGAGGAGAAAGAAAATTATTATGTAGTGCTGGATGACACACCAAACAATGACGTTCCAGTGGTTCCTCAACAACAACAACAAATACCACAAACTCTAGTGAATGTTAGATGATCTTCAAGGATAAGTAGACCATCTAGAAATATTTTCTCCCTCTTTGTATTCTATTTTATTAATTGATGCTAGTGAACCATAATGTTATGATGAAGCTATGCAGGTGGATACCAAGGTTCAGTGGGAGCATGGAATGGAAGAAGAAATGGACTCCTTGCTAAAAACCTAGACTTGAGAATTATGTAAGTTGCTTGTAGGTAAAAAGGCTTTACCAAACAAATGGGTTAATAAGCTAAAAGAGGAGGATGGAGGTAAGAAAATATTTAAAGTCAGATTAGTTGTAAAGGGATTTCTATAACAAAAGGGTATTGATTTTGATGGAATCTTTTGTCCAATTGTTAAAATGACTTCTATTCATATTGTTTTAAGCATTGTGGCTGCTGAAGATTTGTATGTAGAACAACTTGATGTTACAATAGCCTTTCTCCATGGTGATTTGGAAGAGGAAATATACATGGAACAACCACAAGGATTTGAGGTCAAAGGTCAAGACAAATTGGTGTGAAGATTGAAGAAAAGTTTATATGGCTTGAAGTAAGCACCTCGGTAATGGTATATTAAATTTGATAGCTTGATGTATGAGCATGGCTATAGTCGATGTAATTCAGACCATTGTGTTTATTTTAAGAGGTTGGATGATGATATATACATTATTTTATGTTTATATGTTGATGATATGCTTGTAGTGAGGTCTACCATGGATCACATAAAGGAGTTAAAATAGTAGTTAGCAAATTCATTTTCTATGAAGGATTTGGGGGCAGCGATGAAAATCCTTAGTATGAAAATTACATGAGATAGGAAAAATAATTTATTTTATCTTAGGTTGATTATGTTGAAAAGGTGTTGCAAAGATTTTATATGGAGAATGAAAAATTTGTCAACACACCTTTTCCTAGTCATGTTAAATTATCTAAGGATATGTGTCCAAAGACACAAGAGGAGGAAGAAAAAATGTACAAGGTACCATATGCTTTAGTTGTAGGCAGTTTAATGTATGCCATGGTATGCACAAGACTAGATATTGCATATGATGTAGGAGTTGTTATCAGGTATATGAGTCATACCAGAGTTGAGCATTAGAATGTGGTAAAATGGATTCTCAGGTATTTGAGAGACACATCCAATAAATGTTTATGTTTTGGGGGATCTAATACTGATTTAAAAGGCTATGTTGAATTAGATTTGGTAGGGGATGTAGATACTAGTCAGAGTACCGTAGGTTATGTATTTATAGTTGGTGGGACAACAGTGAGTTGGATTTATCGATTGCAAAAGGTGGTTGCTTTATCCACCATGGAGGCAGAGTATGTTGTTGCAACAAAGGTAGAAAAGGAAATGATATGGCTACAATTTTTCATGGAAGAGTTGGGAAAACAATAGGTTGGAAATCACTTGTTTACAAAAAGATAAAGTGCTATAAATATTGCAAAGAATTCTTCCTTGCACTCTAAAACCAAACACATATAGTTGAGATATCATTTCATTCGGTCAGTGTTGGAGGATGGACAGGTAAAGCTGGAAAAGATGCATACAGATGAAAATCCAGCGGATATGTTTACAAAGATAGTGACAAGGGAGAAGTTGAGCTCCTCTTTAGCTTTAGTTGGTCTTCATGGTTAAAAGTATAACAGAACAGTAGGGTCCAAGGTGCTTATTTCTAGTGGGAGTTGTAAGTGCAGTGGTGTCATCTAGGATCAGTCTCCAAGTGGGAGATTGTTTGATGTGGAACCTGATTATTCTCCAAGTGGGATATTGTTGCTATGTGGTGACTAATCATGCTATACTATACACTTCATGTCACCGAAAAAAGTAAAAACCAACTTTGTAGAACCCTAATTCTAGAAGCTTCTTAAAAGCTTATAAGCAGTTTGGATGGGGATTGCAGTAGGGCATTATTAGCGAGATTGTAATATGTTTTACACTAGATAAAAAAATCATTGGATGACTACGGTTTTGTGGATGTAGCTCGGATTGGGTGAACCATGTTAAAATATCTGTGTTGTCTTGTTTTTGCTATAATTTTATGTGTGTTTTATTTCTCTATTTTATTGATCAAATTTGCATTTAACTGTTAGATATCTACCTTCTAGCCCTAACATTAACCATGTATCATTACCTGCATGAGTTACCAAAGCTATAATGAATGCATCACCATCTTCCTTCTTGAACTCATAATCAAAATTAAATCTCTTCTTTTTCTTCTTCTTTTCAATTCTTACGAATATGTCTAGGCTTATCACAATTCCTACAAATAACTTTGGAATTTCTTGGATATTTGGATCTCCCCTTGTTGGACTTGGATTTATCATGCTTCTCACTCTTCTTTCCTCTTTCCCTAGGTCTACCATCAATATTTAGGGCCTCCTTGGAAATGATTACCATCCTCCTCATCTCTTTAGAAAGCAAGGAACCCACCACATATTTAGTTTTCAAGATAATAGATGTACTCTCAATAGCCATAACAAGAGAATCCCATGAATCAGACAAAGAACAAAGAAAAATATAAATTTTTTGTTCCTCATCCATTTTGATATCAACTGATGCAAATTGAGCCACCAACATATTGAATGTTTCTAGGTGGTTTGTAATTCATCCACCCTCTTCCATTCTCAAGGAATACAATTTCTTCCTCAAGAAACTCTTGTTCACTAAAGATTTCACTTGATACTATAGACATATAAAAATGGCTTAACACATATCACACATCCTAAACTACATTTTTCCATTATCAACATCACTTTCATTATCACTATTGAATTTTGTTTCATCAACATCATTAATCCCCTTTTTAACATCATTTGCATCATTAACCCTATCTTCCTCTATTAATTAGATAATCTTGAATTGTTTAATTAATTCACTATATCGTCACCTAATTTAACCTTATTCCTCTTGATTAATTAAATAAAAATAAATTATTTAATTATGTCACTAACATACCTTATTCTTCTAAGTTAATTAAATTATTATCATTAATTATTTAATTAGGATACTTTCCCTTCTCCAAATTCGAATAATTAAATCAATTATTCAATTTCCCCAAAATCACTCATCATGGTCAATTAATAAATATATTTTTATTTCTTAAAAAATCAAACACATCTTGCATGTTCCTCTGAAACATTAATTAATTAAAAATCCTCACATATTTTGATTGAATAAATCATGTCCACTAATTTCTCAATCTAATTTCCCAATCCCACTGATTACTCTAATTCTACTAAATACTCAATCTAATTTCTCCAATACCACTAATTATTCAATCTAATACCATTGATTATCCAATTAAATCCCTTAATTAAATCTATTAGATGGGTTAGCTAATCAATCTATTTCCTCTCAACGGACATGAACCATTGATCTTGATCTTTCATTATTGAATCTTGATAATTCATATGAAAATTGTAAACCTATAAAACAAACTCCATCCCTCTCATAAAAATCAAGAGAAATTGTAGAAAGGTCATGTTAGATTGACTATTGAAGCTAATTGAGCAAAACAAATCCTTGCATTCTATATCATCCTTTTATCAAGCTTTTGCAACCATGGGGGCTTTGTATTGAATCAAGAAATTCAACATCTATCTTCAACACAAATACACTCAACCATGGGATGGTATGATTGCAGTTTTTGAATTTATTGTGTACTTCAGTTGTTTATGCTAACCTTGCTTGTTTGGATTCTTAAGCTTTGCAATTATATTTCATGGGTAAGTGGGTCTTGTTATCTTGTTTTGAATTGAGTTGAATTCATTCATTGTTATTAAACCTATGATCCATATTCCCCTTACACATTCTAGCACACCCAATGGGACCTAGGTCCTTAACTCTAACATTTTCATTAAGTGTCATGATCAGTTGTAGGTTCTAGGTCGTTGTCATCATTTTTAGAAATTTCTTTTGTCAAACTGGGCTACTATACTCCTAAATCCAAACATGGTTGCCATTTTTTTAGTCGCCATTGGTGGAACAGGGCCGTTATTACTTTTTTTGATATTGCGTGTAGGAAAAAAGCCACTATTATCTGGAAGAAGGCTGCTATCATCCTATTTCCTTGTTGTAGTCATCCTAAAATCTAGCTGCTATTGCCAAAACTAGTTTCTTTTGTCTATTTTTTTGATAGGTTTTTACCTAACTATTGTTGCAGGGCCGCTATTGTCAGTAACAGAGCCACTATTGTCCTATTTTTCAATTTCTATCATCTAATGGAGCTTCTATTGCACTAGTTATAGTTCCTCTATCATAGGTAACAAAGTCACTATTGTATTGGTTCCTATGTCTACTTTAGTTTGTCAAAATTTCTTGGATTCTCAATTTATCTAACCCTAACAAAATTGTTGTTTGTTGTGTTTTGAGATAATTTGATATTGTTGGTGCAACTCTTATAGGGTGATGGCATATTATTGTTGAAACTACTAATTTTTTTCTTGTAGGGTTGATGAATAGTCCAAGACTCTTAATTTTCAAGCATTTATATGGATATTTTTAAGTTTTTAAACATTTACATTTGGTGTTTTAAAATGAATTCATTTTCCCTTGGTGCACTAAAATTGGAAAACACAACTTGAATGCTTTGATTTGGTGCATTAAAACGTACCTACAATCTTCACATTTCATTTTGGTGCTTTTAAAACATACATTGCTATCTACAAACATTTCATTTGGGTTTAAAAATCTAATTGCAATGACATAAAATTGATTTACAACATTTCTATGAGTGTTTGAAGTCTCTAATATTTTACTTTGGTGCTTTTAGAACATGAATTGATATCTATAACATTTCATTTGGGCTTTAAAATATAATTGTGATGAATTATCCACTGTGTCTATCGTGATTGGCAAGCCAATTATGTATCCTCTCCCCCTATGTATTTTGACAATCCTGGGTGATGAGAAACACTTTTGGATCTTTGCATTTTGTGTTCATCATTCCATTTTTATATAGGTCCTACATACGAGACACATCCCAAAAGGAGAACTCAAAGGAAACCCAAAGTGTGTTTTCCCTCCAACCGCTATATAAATAAGTTAAGGAAAAAGACAAGATTTAACTGACAAATACCTTGCCTAAAGTTCCATTAAAAAAGGGGAGGTACCCAAGTGCTATATAGTGCCCCTAGTAGGATTTTTTAAAGCCTTAAGTGGCTTACTAGATGCTTCCAAGGCATCAAGTCCTCGAGCAATGACTAAACACCTTATTTTAGTTTCCCACCTAATTGATTGACCATGCTGCTAGCAACATTTTCAGTACAGGGAATGCGTACCACACCTTGAAGTTTTTACTCACCATATGAAATCCCTTGAGATGAGACATAAATCCCAAGCTTAGCATAAGCTACTTGTAGCTTTTTGGGGAAAGGGTGATTTGGGTTATCCTTCCATGCCAAGAGTCCCCTATCTATCTGCTTTTGCAAAGAAAAAAGTGTTAACACCCCTTTGGGTGTCCCTACCCTTGAGTTAAAGGAGACTCCAAGTTGTGAGCCTAAAAGTGTTACCATTAACTTTGACCTTAGGGATAAAAATGCTTGAATGTTTTTGACGTGTTATTACCAATGTAAATTGGGATGATTTTGGCCTATCAACATTCAAAACATTACGATCAATTCATACACTTTGTTTGCTGTGTTTTTCACTTGTATCTCAAAAACATTATCTTAGACATTAGACCAAACAAACATCAAAACTTACAAACTTATCAAAAAAACTGCCATAAAAAAACTGGAACTATTGAAACAGAGTCACTACTATGCAATTTTTCCACTACTGTCTTAGAACTTTACCACTATCATTCCAAAACATTACCGCAGTTGACATAATATCTGCTCACTGTTGTGCATTTGGCCAATTTTTCTATCATTATTTTTATGATAGTCACTGTTAAAATAGGGTCACTTCTATAATTTTTCCACAACTATCCTAAAAATAGAACCGCTATCAACCTATTTATCTATCGCTATTGCTAAACTTGGTGCCAAAATTGACCTATACAATAGTTGCTATTGTTTCACTTATAGGATTTCCTCAGAATTTGTCAAACAATTGATTTTAAATTGGCCTAAAAACTTTATTTAGCTATCAAAGAACATTTTGATCATTGGATCTGTATTTACGAAATCCAACATCACCATCCTACACTACGAACTTGGTTTACATAAGGTTCATAACTATCATATTTTGGACAGAACATCAAAATAAAAAAACAAACATCAACCTAGTCTTGGACACATATTGAAAACAAAAAATTAAACCATCATCTTGCTATTGTTTTACAACAACCTTTACTTGCAACCTCATAGCTAGTTCAAGTAAAGAAATCACCATATCCTCTAAGACATAGAAAAACATTGATTTGTCTTGTGAACCTTGTGCTCTAAACTAGCATCAAATCAAATAATCAAATATCCACTCATACTCTCATCCTAGGGTTTGAACATCCAACATCATAGCGTCATTTATCTAACAACATCCAAAATTGACTCATCTCCTTATCATAGGGTTGAGTATCAAAACCTTACCATCCAAAATACAACTTTATCATCCAACTATCCCATCATCAATCCATAAAAAACAATCAACAACCTTTTTCCAAAAGGTTTACAAATAATCCCTTTGTATGTCATTTTACCAAACAAAATCTCAAATCAAAACACCATCCCATAACTTGTCATCTCAAACTCACCAAAGTCTTTTGAGCTCATTTATGACTACAACAAGATCTCAACATAAAAAGAAAATGGAAGCAAAAAAAAGTAGCTTTAGTGTTCCAAACAATAGTACCACTAATAAGGAATCTCAACCATGAGGTTACAATCCTAAGAAATACTCATCTCCCAAAGAACAACCAACATTCAAAACTCAACCAAATCCACCACCTAGTGATGTTGACATACACCTTAAACATCAAGACATATTTGCTAGGCAACAAAATCAACCTCCTAGTCCTATAGGTATGATCATAGAGGAGTATGATTGTGATGAGGAAATCATTGATGAAGTACTTTTAGAGCACTCTCAAGATCCTAAAATACAAAAACTAATGGAATTTTTTTTTGGGAAAGATCCAAACATTTAATTCCTCAAACTAGCACAAAGTGGTGCCAAGCTACGTACAGAGTTTAACGTTGAAATTATTAAGGATCCCAATCTCATTCCTTTAGGAGACCAATCAGTGGTGAGAAAAATACCTAAAGTAGTAGTAGATCCCAAGATACCATTCTCAAAAGCCCCTATCAACAATCAATCTTTCCCACAAAATGTGTAGAATCCATTGTATAGACATCTCTCACAAATTGAACAAGCTGTGGTAGCTCAACATGCTCAAGAAAATCCAAACCTATTGACAATTCAAAGCATGCCGCCACATAATGTTGAAACTATTACAATAGGATCCTGTAAGGGAAATTGAGGGCATCTCAGAGTAATCTCCAAGAACAGTAGTACCTTTGGTAACTTTATTTCCAATTAGATTACTTCAAAGACACGTACAACTATGTCCTAAAGTGGAAACAAAAAAAGTTCATTTCCCACATTGATCCTTCTAAGAGAAGAACATGTAAATTCAACATCAAGCAATAATAGATTCTAGAAATAGAACCAACACAGATGAAAGAGACGACAAAAAACCAAAACACAAAGATTTACGTGGGGAAAACCCTTTGGGGTAAAAAACCCCACACTCCAAAGATCGAGCCATTGTATTATTCAGTAACGAAAGGTTACAATACAATCTAGGCTCATAGCCTTTTCAGAGATTACATCTTGTTCATTTTGGATACAACTGGTAGCAATTGATCAAACCATCAGACCATACAATCTTCACACTATTACAATACTCTCACACAGTATATAGTGTAGATCAACAAGAGAGAGATCAATCATGATTCATGATCAGGAGAGATTCCAGCAGAACCCTACTTCTCTCTTCTTCTGCTTCGGCCTCATGGCCTCGGCCTTTCAGCCAACCACTCGGCCCTCTCTCTTCGCTCTCTTGATCTTCTTGCTTCTCTTGTTCTCACCGACTCTTCCTGCTTTCTTCAGAATGTCCAATGCATACATATATGCATTCGTTCTTAATAGGCTTTATGAATCGGTTCGTTTCCAATTGTCGAACAACAATCTCCAGCTCAACATCATTATCATCAAAGATTTTTCCATTTCCTCATGTAGAGTTTTCCCTTCCACACAGAAATGGTTGCAACGGTTTCACAACAAACGGTTCACATTTTGCTCTCTCTGATTGGTCCAAGTCGCACCACGTAGGACAAACTTCATTTGGTCAAAGGTGTTCAACCTATGTCGCATGTTAGTGAGACACTAACCGTGTCTCCCTGATGCCACAGAGCCCATATCGTCATTGTCGCCAAGAGTCTTCACTCTCGGCAAGATGTTCATCGAGTGCAAAAAGCTATGGCTCAGACTTTCCCTTGTCGCAAAGACATCTTACCGATATCCATCACATACCACTATCGCCAAGAATTATCACTATCGGTGAGACATCATATCGAAGCTCCGGAGTCACATAGACATTATCTTTTTCCATCGGCAAGACTATCGTCCTTCCCTGAGAGATCATACCGAGCCTTTATGTTATATCGAACACCAAACAACAGTTAGCAAGATTTATCGCTTTCGCTGAGAGGTCATACCGACATCAGGATTCCCATCGGCAAGACAATCACTCTTCATCAAAACATCATACCGATGCCTTCAAGTCATATCGAAGAGTCCAACTGTCGACCAAACATTCCACATTCATTGAGACTTCATACTGAAGTCCTTGTGTTTCTCCGATGACTCCATTCGCTAGGAGTCTCACCGAAAACACCCGATCACATGTGGCTTTGTCGTCCAGACTTACCGTTGTCGCCAAGAGGTCATAGCGAACCCCTTTTGTTACCCCGATGACTCCATATGTATATAGCTATCGGTGAGACATCTCCCTATCACCAATAGTTCTTACCAAACCCTTATGTTACACCGAAGACTTCTTTCACCACAGGTCTCCCCAACATCCACTAGACACCAACCTGTCGACCAGACATCTCCCAATCACCAAGACTTCATATTGATAGGAGCAAGTCATACCGATTATCACATCGGCCAGACAGACCAAAGGTCACGCCGATATCGGCAAGAATTCCTATCGTCACCGAGAAATCATTCCGACAGTCCAAGGTTACGCCAAAGGTTTCAGATGTTGATCGCCAAGACATTCAGGAGGTCACAGTGACAGTTTAGGATCTACTAGCAGATTGGCCAGACATCTCACTAGTCACAATGACCATGCTTTCTCAGAGGTTTAAGCCTGTGATATTGAGGCAACAATTCCAATAGACCCAACATATGTGAGACATCTTGGAACACCCAACAACAAGGTCTTAGTATTAATATGCAAAACATGGGAAATCTTCCACCAAGACAACCACAACATGTAGTGAACCAATAAGGCAATAAACCTTTGCAATCAAAACTACATGCTAACAACCCACCTCAAGGACAACACATGTATCAACAACCACCACATGATAAAAGAATGTACCAAGGAAATATTCAAAAACAAACTCAACACATGCATCAACAACAATACTATGATCCTAACATGCAATATCAATATAGATCATCTTCTACCCACAATCCTCAATATCAAGCATACATTCCAACACCACAAAATGCCAATACCCAAGATCAAACGTATGCTCAACCACAATAGGGAAAACACCTTCAAAATTAAGCACCCAATACCCCACAACACAACATTGTGTGGTCGATTTTGTGTGTGTTAAATATGTAAAACCAAATAAATCAATCACACCAATAAGGCATTATATCAAAGAAAAAATATTTAAAACAATAGAGATTTGCAAACTTAGTATCTTGTCGTCGATGTCGTCCTATCGTCCTCTATCTTCAGTATTTTCATTGATTTCAACTGGCTCTCAGATTGTGTGCTAGGCTCAATGAATAATCCTAAAGAACGAGATTGTATATGAAATGCATGTAATGCTTTAGCTAAGACATGATTGCTGAAAAGTAAAAGACTATTGATGATGCTATGAATAATAAAACTAGAATGCTATAATACTATACTGCAATTAATCTCTAATTACTCTGATATGTGTTGTGTAACCCTTGCTTGGATTGGCTATGCTATTTATAGAGTTTTTCAAAAGCTTCTGATTGGTTGATATGATCAACGATTGTGAAAATTCCTGGCAGATCGAACGGTTGAGAATGGATAAGAATGAAGAAAAACAAAAGAAAGTAGAAAGCAAGATTTGTTTTCTTTTTCTGTAAAAGAGGTAAGATAAGATGATGAAGATGATTTGTTAAAAATAATCTTTTTGTGAGATTATGGAAAGATTTTGAAGAAGATAAATACTGAATTATTGAATTCAATTATTTATTTATTGGTGAAATAGAGGTTTCTCTTAAAATAGAATATTTACCCTGGATTTGAAGAATAATGGAATATTTCATAATTAAATAGAATATTTAATCATGATTCTGAAGAGATATGGAAGATATTCAATTAAATAAAGATATTTAATTAAACCCTTAAGAAATGGTATGTAGATGAAATTAATTAAATAAGATATTTAATTAACCAAAAGAAAGATTTGAAAAGAAATAATTAAATTTAATTAAATAAAAAAGATTTAATTAAATTCAAAGTGATAATTAATTAAAATAAATAAAGTGCATTTATTTAATTAATCAAGTGGGCATATGAATATGAAATAATTAAATAAAAATTGATTTATTTAATCATTATAGAAGAATAAATTGAATGAACAATATAATTAAATTAATTAAATTTAATTATATGTAGAAGACTTTAGAGAAATTAATTAAATAATAAATATTTAATTAAATGCTAGGATTAATTAGATATGACCAATTTTATGCATCTACATTTTGCCCCTCTTTGAAGTAATGTGTGAAACGTATTGCTTCAAAGAAAATATTCCTGCTTTCGGAATTTGCTTTGTTTGACTATGCCCTTGATCTGATTCTGATGTGTTTTTTATTGAAAAATGCTACTGGTGTTAATGATGCCCCCTCTGGAGGTAAATCACTGATGATTATGAGTTTTTGATAAATAACAAATGATGAGATTTTGATGTTGATTTGAATTCAGTGATTTAGCTCACGAAAAAATGATGTATAGAGATGCCCCAGTGTGAAAATAAAGTCAAATTTGGATAAAAAGAGAAAAAATGTCACAAAACTTACCTTGGGTTGACCTTTAAAAGGTAAAAAGGTAAAAAAGACAAGTCATTTGCACTTTTTGACTTTTTGAATCCTGTAGCTCTAACAGTGACCTAGTGACATGGAGATTCCGTATCACCGTCATAGATTCAAGCGATCTCGCTGATACTAGAGGCCAGTTGCATATGGACCACCGGTGAGTCGATCTAACCGCTTGTGCGCTCAAATTTTCTGTTTGAAGTAAATTTTTCCTATTTTTTGCGGATTTTAGGTTTTTAATTTCTGTTTTAGCACTTTTAGAAATGTTATAGCACTTTCGATAACTGTTGGAGCACTTTTGATGAAAAGAGTAGTGCATACAGGATAGATTTAGCATGTTTAGTGTATAAACCAGTGTAGCGCATTCGATAAAAATAGGAGCGCATAGAGGATGCCATAGAAAAATTAGGGTTTTAGCGCATCTAGGAAAAATAGTAGCGCATATAGGGTTGTCGCGCATCCAGGAAATGAAGTGGAGCTTAGGTGTAGAGTTTTAGTGCATATAAGAAATGTTTGAGCGCAGCCCGTGCAAAGAATGACGCATTTGGGTTTTACCGCATCCAGGATAAACAATAGTGCATATGAGTTTTAGTGTATAGAGACCACATATTAGTGCTTCTGGTAAAAAGAGACAAAATGTGTGATTTGATGAAATTGAAGTGAAAATGATGATGTATATTGCTTCTTTGGTCAATAGATAGAAAAATTGTTTTATCATCATGTTGAAATCTGATAAAGAATTGATAACTTTTTTTCCAAAATAGAAATCAAAGAGTAGATGATTGATAGCATTGTGGATAAATTTGCTTTCTGCGATAGAAAACAAATAGGATTTCTGATAAATTTTCTTTCTGCGATAGAAAACAAATAGTTGATGATTGATAGGATTTCTGATAAAAAAAAAAATTGTGATAGAAAACAAATAGTTGATGATTGATTGAATTTCTGATAAATTTGCTTTCTATGATAGAAAAAAAATAGTTGATGATTAATTGAAAACATATTTGCATTCATGATTGAAATACAAATAGTAGATGATTTGATTTTTGACTGTTGATAAATTTGCTTTCTGTGATAGAAAGTAAATAGTAATTGATGATAGAGATTCAGATAGATAGATTGTGCATTGATTGTATGATATGGGTCACTAATATGAGTCTGGTGGGTAGATTGATTTGGTTTTGATTTGAGAGTGAATCATTGATGTGATGTTGATTGATTATTGTTGTGATAACCGTAAATAGGAGGTTTTCAAAAACCTCCAGATTAGGGAGCGAAACTCAGCAGGGTGGGATAGGATACCTGAGCTGACACCCATTGATGTAGCATTGATAGAGACCTGTGGATTGAGACCTTTGTTGGCCATGTCACCGATTCGGGTCAACAGGGGACTGTTGACCACACTGGCAGAGAGGTGGCATTCAGAGCACAACACCTTTCATTTGCCGAATGGTGAGGTGACTGTGACTCCATAGGATGTCTACTAGATATTGGGTATTCCTATGGTTGGTGCCCTTGTGTTCTATGATCACAAGGAGCTCGGTGGTATAGATGCACTAAGGAGAGTGTTTGGTGATGCACAGATAGTAGGGTACTGGGTGCCATGGGCCGATTTCAGAGGATATCCATCCTTGCCTGCTATTTTGGGTGCGATTATTGGAGGTCTCCTTTGTACAGATTGCCGGTCAAAGGGATTATCAATGGGATGGGGGAGGATCCTGGAGCAGATGTTGGTACAACCTCAGAGATATGCCTAGAGGAGCTGCATGTTGGATCACTTATATCATGATTTACATCAGGTGGTATACATGGGTGCATCTAGTTTTTTGTGCGGCGTGACATTGCTTCAGATCTGGGTGTGGGAGCATATGGCGGTTACGAGACCGGCTTGTCCCAGAGTGAGGCCACCAGTTAGACCTTATGTGTACGCATATGCGATGTTCCTTGCCCAGCCCAAGGTGGGCAAGGTGGATTACTGGAGATGGTGCTTGGATGATCTTGATGCAGTGATATGGTGGCCATACCTAGATTGTGAGTCATGGGATATAGATCACCTTGAGATGCCATTTGTAGGTATTCCATGATTTTTGATAGGGAGGACCCCTTTCATCATTGAGAGGTTTTTGGCCATGCGAGTACAGTGACAAGTTGGATTTACTCAGGGTATTCCTTAGGGAGTTGCTCACTATGTGCGGAGCAAGGATGAGGCAAGATGGGGACCTGGTATTTCATATTAGATAGCTTATATAGATTATATGGCTCTAGCGCCTGAGGCATGGGATGACAGGAGAGATATTTTTGACGTTGGTATGTCTGATGAGTACTCAGTATATTATCACACACATCCCTTTCCACGGTTTACTGGTCCTGATGAGCCAACACCCATTTTGGTGGTACCTCAGCCAGGGGTAGAGAGGCAGGAGGATGTGGCAGGTGGGGAGTTGGAAGCGGTTGGGGGAGATGAGGAGGAGAGCGGAGAGGAGCAGGATAGCTCTGATGGGGATGATGGGGATGATAGCGGGGATGAGGGGCAGGTGCCAGTGAGGCCGAGGCTAGATATTCTGAGGGGTTTCCAGATCATGCGGAGGATGAGGACAGGGATTGGGAGGAGGATAGTGATTAGGGTTGTTTCCTCGTCATGTCAGGGACATATAGATACCCTTCAGGCCCAAGTGTAGATATTGCAGGGACAACAGGTGCAGTTGCAGAGTCATTTGGTGCAGGCACAGGGATTGGTTGCACAGCTGGCACAGTCGTAGGCTCAGGCATAGGCACAGGCTCAGGCTCAGGTACAGGCTCAGGCTCATGCACAAGATCCTATCCCAAACCCACATATAGCACAGTTGATTACAGAGAGGGATGCTTTGAGACGGAGGGTAGTAGAGGCTGAGGGTATTGCTCAGAGGCTTATGGGAACTGTAGAGAGTGCATCCTTGCGAGAGGCTATTGCAGAGGGCATGGAGATGGAGAGGGAGGTAGAGTACTATAGAGTTCGATATGAGGAGTTATGTCCTCATGAGTGTAGAGAGCCATTCCCACGGTCCCATATGAGGACCAGGAGCAGGACATAGATAGCTACCCAGAGCATGGGGGTTACAGGGCCCCAACGAGATCCAGATGCAGGGACCAGTGGGAGGCCACCATCCTCGAGACCAGCTCCCTTAGGGGGTTCCACCATCCAGCCATGATTGATATATGCAGGATTGTATATGATGTATCTTATATTCTTTGGAGCATGTACATTGATTTTTTATCATATCTCATGTATCATTTCTAGACTTTTTAGTTTCATTGGACTTTTGGACATTTGTATGCACATTTTGATGAGCGATGATATGAAGCGGCGATGAGTTTTGATGATGTATTGCATTTGTTATGGTGATATGAGATGGACATGCATTGATTTCTTTGCTTATGTGATATGGATATTTGATATATGATCTACTGACTAACATGATATGCAGGATGATGTGTTATGATTATGATACGATGATGTGCTATATGATGTGTACTAATGATCTTATGCAGGTGGATGATGATGGGGAAATGCAATGTGTTGAGATGATATGATTATGAATTATGAATGATGTGGAAATGTGATGTTGGTATGAAATTTTTGTGTTTTTGAATTTCCAAAATGTTATAAATGATGATGATGCGATGTGATGATGTTGCCATATGATATGTAATATGAATCAAATTTTGTATAAATGGTTTTTTGATAAATGATGACCTGTATGTTATGAAATGTAATGAATATGAAAAAGATTGATGGCATGATATGAAATGAAATGATATGTGACTATTAAATGCAATTGAATGATATGATGTGCAATGTAATGTAAGAAAAATGATATGGATTGAAATGAAAGTGAATGATATGATATGCTATGTAATGGTAAACTAAAATGAGATGGAAATGAAATGAAAAATGTTATGAACTGAGGTGAAATAAAATGTAATGGAATGATATGAAAATGGTAATGATATGATATGACATGATGAAATGTAAAATGATACGAAATGATGAGATGATGATAAATGATAATTATATGAATAATGAGGATATGATAAAAAAATGATGAAATAATGATAGGATAGAAAATGCAATGTAATGACATGAAAGGATGAAATGAAAAATGATATGAAATGAAATTGGATGATATGATATGCAATGTAAGGTAATAAAATGATATGATATGAAATGGTAAAATGATACGATATGCAATGTAATGTAATAAAATGGGATGATATGCAAAGGGTAAAACGAAATGATATGCTATGTGATGTCAAAGTAAAATGATAAAATGAAATGAAAACTTGAATGATATGCGAAGCAATATAACAAAATAAGATGATATGGGATGAAAGGAATGGAATGATATGCAATGAATTTAAATGAGATGATGTGTAATGAAATGTAAAATAAAAATGATGGATAGGATAAGAATGAAAAATAAATGAAAATGATGAATAGGACCAAGATGATAAAAGTGAGAATGTCCGATGATATGCAATGAAATGATACGAAATATGAAATGAGAATGCATCATGAAGGATACATACATGTGAAAGGATCCCAATGATGGATGCTTAAACTATATTATATGCACAAGACTGAGATGAAATGAAGATGAAATAAATGTCCAAATGTCCTCCACATATAATTTAAAGAGACATGACAACCGTTGATTTATCTATTCATCTTTATTTGAAACTCTAATGTGAATCTAGTATGCAAAATATATACATTGATCTAAATGAAATGCAACTAAAAACCAACTATTCATTGAGCCTTCAGGTAGCTTTCTTGAATCATCATAGAGCCTTATAAAATGTTGGAAGTATGTATAAGCATCAGAGGGGAGATTAGCACCAATGATGACCTGAGTACAACTTTCATGATTTTTGATGTAGCAAGCGAACACAAGCATCGAGGTATAATTGAACCGAGATGACTTGAGCATTTCTTGCATAAACAAGCAAAGACTAACCACCTTTTAGTGCAAATGTGGAACTATCGTAAATGATATGCTTTGGAAATCATGTTTCACGACATATTTGCATCAAATCAATAGTTAACCTCCAAACAACAGACAAAGAAAAATCATCCTCTTTCCTTGCCACTCTAGTTCAGTACATCATTAAGTGTGCTCCAGAGATATATCCAAAAATCAAACAACCATTTGTTCAAAATGTAAAACTGATATTCCAATCTTTATTCAGATCATCCAAATATGAGTCATGATATGATATTATGCTGAAAAGTCATGATATGGATCGACAATAGGATATTTGTTCATGTGTTTTGATTGTTTGTTCATATGACCGAGTTCTATATCATTTCTGAGCTGTTTTGGTAGATCTTGAAAGTTGGTTGCCCCAGAGTATGTCAATGTTTTGCCCCCAGTAGTTGACACAACTTGGTGAAATGGATATGTACCAAAAAAAATCAAGCCATGGTAAGATGTTATCGCTCTAGGAAAATGATGCTGGTATGACCCTAAGATGAAGGAAAGAAGCATGTAATGAAAGCCTAGTGCAAAACATGAACTAATAGATGGAGAGCTACAAATAGTGTCTGTTTGCCAGATTTTCACTATTTTTTTTTATTGCATTTTTCTTTTTCTTTTTTTTTGTCACTACCGAGATGCCTGTTTGCCAAGTTTTCACTGGGGTAACCATTTTTTTCAGGACCTTTTCTGATTTTTTTGGATTTCTTCAAGACTTTTTCTGATGTTTTTGGATTTCTTCAAGAATTTTTTTGATGTTTTTGGATTTCTTCAGGACCTTTTTTGATGTTTTTGGTTTTCTTCAAGACTTTTTCTGATGTTTTTGGATTTCTTCAGGACTTTTTTTGATGTTTTTGGTAACCGCTTCAGACATAATACTTTTTCAGGTGCATGTTGTTGATGGGTTCGTCAAACAAGTCCCCTTCTGGCGTTGATAGCTTGTATGTTCCTAAACCGTATACTGCTATGACCACATATGGACCCAACCAATTAGGTTCAAACTTTCCTTTCTTTTCTCTGTCTTGCTGATTGCGTGGGTTCTCTTTTAGAACAAGGTCACCAACCTAAAAAGTACATGGTTTGACTTTGTGATTATAGCTGTGAGACATCATTTGTTGATAGGCTTTCAAATGATCAGCTGCTTGTTGTCTCTTTTCATCAAGAAGTTCCAATTCTTGCAATTGGGAGACTCTTTATTCATCATCTGTTGTGAGGCCTTTCAGTGATACTCTAAGTGATGGGATTTCAACTTCTAGTGGTAAAATGGCTTCTGCTCCATAGACAAGAGAAAATGGTGTTGCTCCTGTTGGCATTCGGATACTAGTTCTGTAAGCCCACAATGCGGGATTGAGTTGAGCATGCCAATATTTCCCTACATCATTCACAGTCTTCTTCAAAATTTTCAATATTGTTTTATTTGAGGCCTCTACTTGGCCATTCCCTTGTGGATAATAAGGTTTTGAGTATCTGTGTTGAATATGGAATCTCTCAAAAAGTTCGTCAACATCCTGATTCTTGAATGGTCGTCCATTATCTGTAATGATGGAGTTGGGAGTGCCATACCAACAGATGAGATAGTTGAGTATGAATGATGAGATTTGTTTGCCAGTGACCTTAGTGAGAGGGACCGCTTCAATCCACTTGGTAAAATACTCTGTCACTGTGATGATGAACCTGTGCCCATTCGAAGATGAAGGATGAATCTTGCCCACTAAATCCAAGCCCCATTGAGAGAATGGCTAGGTTGGTACAAACGGTTGTAGTTCCTGTGCTGGTGCATGAATGAGATTTCCATGTATCTGACATTTTGAACACTTTTTTACAAAAGTGAATGATTCCCTATCCATTGTAGGCCAGTAATAACCCATTCTAATCAATTTCTTGGATAAGGTTAGTCCACTTGAATGAGTACCACAATTTCCACCATGAACTTGTAAAGCCTTATCGGATTCGTCACGTTCAAGACATTGAAGCAAAGTACCGTCAAGACCATGGCGATAGAGAGTGTCAGTGATAAGGGCATAGCAAGATGATTGGTGGATAAAATTGTGCTTTTGGTTATAGGATAAGTCGAGTGGTAAGATGTTGTCTTTTAGGTAGGCATAAATCTTGCCATACCAAAGTGAATCGGATCCTACTAAGTGGCAAATGATTTGGCTTTTAGGTGTGTCATAAGCAAGCGTAAATGATTGTTCCACTAGAAATTCATAACGAGTTTGAGTTTATGAGAGTTGTAACAATGAAGTGATTGTGGCCATAGCGTCAGCTGCCTTGTTATCAAGCCTTGGAATTGTATGAACTTGATGTCTACAAAATATTTCTTGAAATCATCAACCATTTTCTTGTACGGTAACAATTTGTCATCTTTGGTCTGATAATCATCATTGATTTGGTTAATGACTAACTGTGAGTCACCATAAACTTGCAATTCTGTGATTCTCCATTCCAATGCTATTTTGAGTCTAGTGATTAAAGATTCATATTCGGCTATGTTATTAGTACATGGAAACATTAGCCAATATGATCGGGGAATGGTATTTCCTTGAGAGGTGACAAAGAGTATGCCCGCCCCTGATCCGTGTTGAGTAAAGGAGCCAACAAAATATAAAGACCAAGGTTGTTTTGACTCTACGGTGGAGACATCAACATCTAGAAATTCATTGTGCATGGGATGTTCTACCTGTAGGGGTGCTTCAGCCAGTTGGTCAGCAATAGCTTGTCCTTTGATTGCTTTGTGATCAATATAATGAATATTGAACTCGCTTAATATCATGACCCATTTTGCTAACCTTCTTGTCAACATGGCCTTGCTCAATAGATATTTGAGTGGATCAATCTTTGCAACAAGATTGATTGTATGAGTTAACATGTAGTGTCAAAATTTTTGTGAGGCAAAGACCATAGCTAGGCAAGCCTTCTCGATGAAAGTGTAGTTGAGTTCATGACCTGTTAATGTTCGGTTGATATAATAGATTGCATGTTCTTTTCTTGTAGAGTCTTCTTGTGCTAACAATTCCCCCAAAGATGTCTCTATGGTAGCAATGTATAAGATGAGTGGTTTGTCCAGATTTGGTGGTATCAGAATTGGTGGGTTCATTAAATACTGCTTGATTTGTTGAAAGGCCATTTCACACTTATCATCTCATTTGAAAGGAACATTCTTATGTAGTAGATGTGTGAAAGGTAGACATTTATCTATTAGCTATGCAATGAATCTTCGTATAGATTGAAGTCATCCCTGTAGTGATCTCAACTGACTGATATTTCTTGGTGGAGGAATTTCCATGATTGCTTGTACCTTGGTGGGATCTACTTCAATTCCTTTTGTTGAAACTATATATCCCAAGAGTTTTCCAGATGTGACTTCGAAAACGCATTTCTTAGGGTTGAGGCATACTTTGAACTTTTCCAACCTTGCAAATATTTTGGATAATATCTTGAGATGTCCTTCTCTTGTGTATGATTTTTCGAGTATGTCATCGACATAATCTTCCATGAATGTGTGCATCATGTCATGAAAATTTTTAGTCATAGCTCTTTGATATGTAGCCCCTGCATTCTTTAAACTGAAAGGAATGATGTTCCAACAGTAAGTTCCCCAGGGACATGTGAAAGTTGTTTTGTCTTAGTCTTCAGGTGCAATCTTGATTTGGTTATAACCAGAAAAACCATCCAATAGTGAATACATGGAATGGCCAGTTGTTAGATCAACTATAGTATCAATGCTTGGAAGAGGAAAGTCATCCTTAGGACATGCCTTATTAAGATCTCTGAAGTATATGCACACTCTAACACTTTTGTTAGGTTTAGATACAGGAACAATGTTAGAGATGCATTCTGCATAATCAATTGATTTTATAAATCCCACATCGAGGAGTTTCTTAAGTTCTTCTTTAACTAGTAGTGCCACATGAGGATGCATCTTTCTAAGTTTTTGTTTCACAGGCTTTACACCTGGTTTAATGGACAAGGGATGCATTATAAGATCAAGATCAAGACCTAGCATGTCTGCATAAGACTAGGCAAAATTTACTTGATTTTCTCTGAGAAATTCCATGAACTTCGGTACTTCTTTATCTGTCATTGATGCAGACAACTCTAGAATCCTCAGTTTCTCTATAGTTTCAATATTAACTGATTTTGTAGGATCAATTAAGATAGGTGATCGCTCATGATAGTGCTCTGGGAGAGTGTCAAGCATCCCATCATCTGGTGCCTCAAAAAGGTTTTCACCATCTGATATCTCTTTGTTTTATCTTTTGTTTGATCTAACACTGCCAGATTCTGGTTTTCACCATTAGATCTTTCTTTTTGATTTTTACTTTTGCAGCTAGGAAACTTGACACTCTCCTTACTAAGGATCTCATGCCAAAAATCGCTAGTGGAACAATCATTTACATCATCTGCAGAAAGGAAGTTTATGATAGATTCGTCAGTTGGAAATATAGGTATATCAGGAGGTTCAGATAGATCCCAGTCAATGAGATCGTGATGTATTAGCAGTAGTAGGTCATTAGGTTGCATGAAATTGGCTATGGTTATGGTCATAACGGAGGTGTCTATAGGATCTGAGGTATGCGGTAGATCAATGATGGTACTGTCCTCACGATAGTCTTGTTCGATTAAATCTGACTCGGTATCACTAGAATCATAGTTGCGTTGTAGTTATGATTCATGTGGTTGGGTCCCTGAACCTTCTCCTTTGATTAGAGTAGGCATATACTTGTGTATCACATCAACTTGTTTATCCCTCTAGAATTCATCATTATGGATGGTGTCCCATTCATATTCTCCAGAGTCTGTGTCAGAGTTATTATCAATGAAATTCTGAATTATTGTCAAGCATGCTGCCCTTGGTTTAGAACTTTCTTGCAATGTGAGTACAGTAGCATCAAATTGTTTAGTTGTTGTTTCTTTCAAGCTAGTGTCATAGCCTAGTCCTGTTTTATCATTTGCAGCAAGTCCTGGAGGATCAATAGGCTCAACTACTCCTTTTCTTTTTCTGATAGGACCATTATCCTCATAGCCCATCTTTTGCATGATTGAATATCCCTTACCATATTTATCAGTTGGCAACTTGATATTAAGAACTGTCTCTTCTTCATCTTCCTCTATATAGAGCCATTTTAGCATTTCGCTATCCTCAGGATCTTCCATCGAGAATTTCTCCTTGATAAATTTTCCATTGAATTTTGTGATTGGTTCTGCCGCTGATTGTGTTGATGTTGACGCTGCAGATATCTGATGGTGTACGATAGAAGGTTGTCCATGTGACCGAGGTGACGTAGGAAGATTAGCCAAATAGAGAGAATATTCTCCTACTCCATTATCCTTGAACTGTAATTTCTTGTCAAAGGTTTTGGTTAGTTGACTGATTTGTGTAACAACTTTTGGAGAAGCGCTAATAGTTGCTTCTCGATTGTTAGGAACCAAAGTGTCTTGACTAGCTCTGATGGCAGCAAACATTTGATTGGGAGAATTAGCGGCCAATATTGTGATCTCTTATCCATCATAAGGAAACTTAAGACACTGATGATATGTAGACGGTATAGCTTGCATGTCGTGGATCCAAGGACGGCCCAATAGGATGTTGTATGCGAGATCACGATCTAATACTTGACAGACAATATTTTTGATAACAGGTCCCACTCTGATTGGTAGCATGATTAAACCCTTGGATTCTCTTTCCTCATCATCATAGGATTTGATGGTAATATTTCTTCTGGGATCAATGGAATCCTCAGAAAATCCTAAAGCTCGAATCAATTTCATGGTACATATGTTTAAACCAACACCTCCATCTATTAGAACTCGTCTAACACGAAACTTGTGAACCATGACTTCTAAGTATAATGATGAATTATGGGGATGTGTCATGGAAACATCATCTTTTTCAGAGAATGAAAGGCATGTGGGTGAGGACAAATGTCCTACCATGGCTTGAAATTGATCCACATTCAAATCATCAGATACAGTTGTTTCAATGAGGGCTTTGTCTAAAATTTCTTTATGTGCTGGGGAAATCTTCAGAAGCTCCAAGATAGATATCTGGGCAAAATTTTTTCCAAGTTGATTGATTAAATCATATTGATGTGATGGCGGTGGCACAATGGATTTTGAAGGAGCACCTTTTAGGACAACTTTAGCTTGTGCCCTTGTTACGTTAACTTTGCGATACTCCATTTTCTCTTTGAATTTTATAACATTAACTCACTCATCATCAGTGTAGATATGATTGATTATATGCTCATCGACATTATTCACATTCTTTCCAGAAGACTCACCCTTTTGATAGTTGGGCAAAGGATTTCAAAATGCTTGGTGGTCTTCGTTTGATTGTTGGTTCCCTTCTATTGTGACGATGTCTTTGTTGATTAAATCTTGAATAGTGTTCTTCAAAGCTTGGCAACTATTTGTATGATGGAATTTCCATCTATGATATTCACAATAGTACGCATCATTCCATGATGGTGGCTTCACACTAGGTTTGAAGTTATGTTGAGGTGGTAGGGTAATAACGTTCTTTTCCATTAGGTCTTTAAGAGCATATTCTAGAGATTGTCCCAATGAAGTAAAAGTTCTTTTGTTGGAAAAAAATGAAGATTGTTGCAGATTTGTGTTTGATGTATTTCCCAAGGTATTGTTATTGTTTTTTCCATGATACCCTTGATTGTTGGTATTATTCTGATTTGGAATAAAAGTTGGATTTTGGTTATTCCTTGGAGGAGGTAGGGAGTTGTTTCCCTGATTTGTAACCGAGTTGAAATTGTTTTAGTTGTTGTTGCGAGGAACACTAAGAACAACTGGTTTAGCTGAGACATGATGTGCATCCACAACACCATCATTCACCATGTTTTTGTTGCAAGTCCAAAATCTAGATTTGTCATTGTGGTGATTTGAGGAACTGGGATTGTCTTTATCAAGTTTGATTATTCCTCTTTGGACTAATGCATTTTCAATCATCTTTAGAAAAGAGGGAGGAAAATGAAGGTTTAGACGATAACTCATCTCTTGATCCAAGCTATTTATGAATGTAGTGATCTTTTATTTTTCAGGAACATGACGTGGATACCTAGTGAACAATCTTCTCTATCTCTAAAGAAATGTGATGAACGGTTCACCAGGCTTTTGCTTAGCCTTGCATAGATCAATCATTGTGATTTGGTGTTGTATGTTATAGGAATATTGAGAGATGAACTCGTTGATCAATTCCTCAAATGTTTTGACAAGTGGTGTAATTTTTTATAACCATTCCATAGATTGGCCTCCAAGAATTTGTGGGAACAACCTTATTAAGTATGTATCCTCATGAGAAAATTCTAAAGTCATGTTTCAAAAGTATCTAATATGGTCAATGGGGTCCGATTTCCCGTTATAGCGATCAAACTTAGGAATTTCACAATGCTTAGGAAATGGGATCATGTTGAGTCATCGATCAAAAGGATATGGACAGATATCCTCAAGAGCATATGTCTTTGTTGTGGCTCCCCCTTCCATATCTTTAAATTTTCCTTCTAGTTTCTTAACATATTGAGTCAAGGTATTGAGATCAGAGAATGATGTATCCTTAGGTTTACTCTTTATGTTCTCAGTATCAAAATCATGAGGCAATTTGGCTCCTTTGTCAGCTAGGAATAGGAAATATTTTTGTTTGTCATGTGCTACGATCCTTTCTACTGCTCTGAGAAATTTAGGATCTTGTTCGGCTTCTTTAAGGTGTCGTTCTTCCTCTTGTTCATCTTCACTATCCTCAAGATTTTTCCTCATATCTTTGTTGGAAGTAAACGAATTCTTTTCTCCTTCGGTCATGTTGTCCTCAAAAAGGGAATTTCAATTCACACTATAAAGGGGATCACTATTTTCATCTTCTTTTTGTGTTGTTGAGGTATGATCTTCTTGTTGAATATCCTCCTTTAGTTTATTGTATTGTGTTCGTGTAAAAACAAGCATATGATTTCAAGATGTTCTCCTAAACTTAGATCATAGTTTGATGAGTGCAATCAATGATGATGTTTTAATCTGATAAGATGAAAATCTTATGATATGATCAAAACTATGTATTCCTAATTCAGGGTTGTGGCTTCCAATGATAAAGGATATCATAATCCTGTTGGGAGAAGTTGAACCAAGAAATTAGAAGTTTGTGATCGAAAGTGCACTTGTAATATTTGATCTTTGTTTTTGAAGAATGATTAATATATCAAATGGCCTTATTTCAACTCACTGAAGTATTTGACTAGGATGTGTCGAATATTCGATAGAAGGTTGTGGTATGTAGTTGAAATCAAGAGCTTGATTGTGACTGTGTCGTTGAGAGGGGGCTCTTCTTTGAAAATAGGCTCATGAATCTAGAGGGTCAACAGAGTATTCGTCAATAAATTCTCTGAAAAATCCCTGGTATCTATGGAGAAATTTGCGATAATGAAGCAAGACGTGTCGACTCTTGTATAAAAACTTCCTTCGTTGTAAGCTCTTCTTGTAGCCTAGAGGTTTCTTGGGTTTCCTAATTCTATTAGAAATTGACTTCTTGAAAAACTTGGTAGATTTCCACTCCCTAAGCATGAGCAAAAATGTGCTACTGGACTGGGAATGTTATAAACTCAGATATGTCAGAAATAATGATTTGGGCAAAAAATGACATATGCGCTTTTCTGTTGCCTATATGCGCTTCAGAAACAGGGATATGCACCAGAGAAATGGTCAAATGCACTTCAATATGTCCCAGATGTGCTACTCTATATCCTATATGTGCTTCAAAAAATGTTTTGATAGTGACCTAAAAATTGTTTGCAGAATACTCAACCTATGCGCTAAAACAGACTCCAAATGCGCTGAAACAAACCCTTAAAGCTCTGTTTTAACCAGTGAATGCACTAGAACAGACCTTATATGCACCAGAATATACCCTAGATGTGCTAAAATAGTTTTTCCAAGGTATTTTTCTGAACAATTGAGAACAGTTTTTAGCTAAATTCTGACATGTTAATTTTGGATGATCTTTTATCTGAATTAGTGTGATTGAAAACACAACAAGCACCTTGAAAATAGTTATTTTTAAGTCCTATACTAAACATCAAGTGTATGATCAAAATATTTTTCAAAAATTGTTTTCACAAGTTTTACACATGGCAGATAGTTCAAGCAGACTCACTCTTAGTACTCAGGTAGGTCACCATAATAATCAACAAGCCACATCTTAGAATTGTGTCGACTCACATAGCCGTGTCACTCCCGAAGGGGTGCCCATGTTTTTTTCTTTTCTAGGCATGTACTCAAAGTGATGGAAGTGGATACCGGATCCTGTGATAAAATGGTCCTTGGCAGTTATATGGTGAGTATCTTGGGGGTAGATTCTTCCCTCCCCTGCACTGTGATTATTATGATGTTCGGAAACTGACTTCGGCTGGATACTACACTAGGTTCATAGTAAAGGTTTCCATTCGGAGCAGCAATAATAAACTCCCTCGGGAGACCTCCCAACCTTTAGAACAAAGACTTTGGGGATGGTTATCTTGCACACTACTGGAAAAAGAGGATTTCTCCTGATCTGCTTTAAATTTTATAGTGGGGCGGAATAGCCTGGCTTTGGCTTGAATGCACTTGAGTTGTTCCTCTTGGGTGAGTACTTTTTCCCACAAGAGCAGGCTCTCTACAAGATGTAATAAAGCAGTAAAATTGCATGAATGAAAAAGGAAAGTCTGGTATTTTGGTCACCCAGTTAAGGGGAGAGCATAGACCTATTGCGACAAGAACAGTAGACAATGTTCTTTTTAAAACCCAAATCACAATGATCTAAACTATGTGAAGATGTTGCTTCACAAAAAGCATAGGATTCATTTTAACTACAAAATCAATGTGTGGTGACTATCCTAGATTGCTTTATTTTAAATCCATGTCTATCCTAGGATTGCTTCCTTTTAAAACCAGTTGTGACTATCCTAGATTGGTTCCTTTTTAAGCCAGAAAAAGGTTTTGTCTGCGGAAGGCGTCAGACTCAAAAACCTGTTTAGTTACAACCTACATGCGCCAAAAGGTCACCTGTATGCACCACAAAAACAAGTAAATGTGCCAAAACAAACAGTAAATGTGCTACAAAAAGTCCTAAATGCACTACGAAAATTCCTAAATGTGCTAAAATAGAATGCAGCTAAATTTCTTTTTTTTTTGTTTTTCAGAAATTTTAACAAACTAATTCGAGCATATGTTCCCTTCTGTTCTGTGGATGCACCAAAACAGTTCTTGGATGTGCCACAAAAGTCCCTGGATGTGCCAGAGTACTTGCAAAAGCTTTGAAAGAAGCCACAGATGCACTTTAAAAACCTACAAATGCGCTTCAGAAATCGTCGTATGCACTAAAATGATTTTTTTTGTCAAAAATCTGAATTCCCGAATGCAAGATCTTGTTAGAAAACCTGCAAGAAGATGTTAAAAAAGGGGCAATGCCCCACGATGGGCGCCAATAATGTGTGGTCGATTTTGTGTGCGTTAAATATGTAAAACCAAATAAATCAATCACACCAATAAGACATTATATCAAAGATAGAATATTTAAAACAATAGAGATTTGCAAACTCAGTATCATATCGTCGATGTTGTCCTATCATCCTCTATCTTCAGTATTTTCATTGATTCCAGCTGGCTCTCAGATTGCGTGCTAGGTTCAATGAAAAGTCCTCCTAAAGTATGAGATTGGATATGAAATGCATGTAATGCTTAAGCTAAGACATGATTGTTGAAAAGTAAAAGATTATTGATGATGCTATGAATAATAAAACTAGAATGCTATAATACTATAATGCAATTAATCTCTAATTACTCTGATATGTGTTGTGTAACCCTTGCTTAGATTGGATGTGCTATTTATAGAGTTTTTTAAAAGCTTCTGATTGGTTGATATGATCAATGATTGTGAAAATTCCTGGCAGATCGAACGGTTGAGAATGGACAAGACTGAAGAAAAACAAAAGAAAGTAGAAATTAAGATTTGTTTTCTTTTTCTGTAAAAGAGGTAAGATAAGATGATGAAGATGATTTGTTAAAAATCATCTTTTTGTGGGATTATGGAAAGATTTTGAAGAAGATAAATACTGAATTATTGAATTCAATTATTTATTTATGGGTGACAAAGGTTTCTCTTAAAATAGAATATTTACCCTGGATTTGAAGAATAATGGAAGATTTCATAATTAAATAGAATATTTAATCATGATTCTGAAGAGATATGGAAGATATTCAATTAAATAAAGATATTTAATTAAACCCTTAAGAAATGGTATGTAGATGAAATTAATTAAATAAGATATTTAATTAACCAAAAGAAAGATGTGAAAAGAAATAATTAAATTTAATTAAATAAAAAAGATTTAATTAAATTCAAAGTGATAATTAATTATAATTAATTAAAATAAATAAAGTGCATTTATTTAATTAATCAAGTGGACATATGAATATGAAATAATTAAATAAAACTTGATTTATTTAATCATTATAGAAGAATAAATTGAATGAACAATATAATTAAATTAATTAAATTTAATTATATGTAGAAGACTTTAGAGAAATTAATTAAATAATCAATATTTAATTAAATTCCAGGATTAATTAGATATGACCAATTTTATGCATCTACAGGTACATAACAACCTCCATCACAATATCAAACCTACACACCTCAACAACAACACAACATACCTCAACAACAACACAACATACCTCAAGAACAACATAACATACCTCAACAACAACACAACATACCTCAACAACAATAACATCATACTCTCAATCCACAACACACCCAAATTGGTCCTCAAGGACCAAATCCATCATCCTACACTCACAACATGGCCCAAGGGACCTCGTATATATACCCCACAATATAATGCACAAAAAATTGTGGGGAAAAAAGGTTATAATATCCCTCCTTATCACACAAACGTACCAAGTGATAACTTAACCTTACAAATCCAAAATATAAACCAAAGGACATTAGACATTTAAATCAGAAAACCAAAGATGAGCTACACTCTACAAGACATATGTCCATATCCCTTTGACTATTCCCTATCCATGATACCCTTCCCTCAGAACTTTGAAATACCCAAATTCAAAAAATACAAGGGAAGAGGAGATCCAATAGAACATGTACAAGAATTCTTGGTAGCTTGCATGGATGTACAAAAAAATGAAACTTATTTAATGAGGCTTTTTGATAGGGAGAGGGGTTGGAGGAATCAATCTCAAATTCCTGCTCTAGGTCTTGCTTGCAAGAACTTCTTGGTGTCTTACTCCACCACCTGAACCTATAGGCCCCTTAGCTTGTTTAGGGATTCCTGGTTCTTCTGGCCAACCCCACTTCCATCTCCATTCAACCACCCAAGTCTTTCTTGGTGCAACAACTCACACTCTTCCTTAACCTTTAGTCTACCCTAAAGACTAACCAAACCTCCAAAGTTGCATTTTTACTTGTAGGGGTGTGGAGGTGTTTTAAAACATTGCAATCAATCAATTTTTTGTTCTTGATTATCCTTCTTGCTCCAATCCTTGGTCGCTTTCATCAAAACCCCCTTTTAGGGTTAAAAAAAACTACTAGCAAAGAGCCCCAATTAGGCCTCTTCTCCAAGGAAATGGGCTTAAACTCCATTCTTTCTAAAGAAAAACCCAAACTTTCCTTGGGGTTCCTGGTCCATTTTTCCACCACTCAAAGATTTTCAATGTCTTGAGTCTTCATCAGCCATACAAGGCCTCAACTTGAAATTTGCCAAAATCTAGGTTTTTCCAACCTTTTCTGGCTGTTTCCAATCTGCTAAGCCTCTCTCCAACCTAAAATGTTAATGGAGCTTCCTCCTAGTTACCTGACCTAGGTAAGACTTCCACCTACCTTCTCAAACAAGAAAAACTATGAGTTTGAAACACCCCTACAAATTTTGAGTTCAGTACTCCCTGTCTTCCCTAGCCAGACTCCTTTTGGCTCGCCTAGGGAAAGACTTTACTCACTGCTCCTGTACACACACAACTCCTAAAACCTACCATATTTACACTCATGGAGCCTAGTCACTATTCCCAAAGGGTCGTACAATTTGTACAGTGGGAAAGTGGTCTAGCACTCCATTTTCACAAGACTACCTGGTTCAGGCCAGAAAAAGAAAGAAATCAAACTATTTACAACCAAATGATGAAAAAAAATCACAAAGGCAAATAGATGGCACACAAAGCTTGTATTCTATTAACTCTACATTCTACTTACAGAAAAGTAGTTATTTCAATCCATCTAAAGCTCTGTTATGAAGCAAAAATCAAAAATAACCTTCAAGAACACTGTTTTATTTCAACTCACAGAATGTTTCCACAATACCTATCCTTCTAACCCTGTTTACAGGTCAAGGCTCACCTTAAATAAGGCTCCTCAATTATTTATCTTCTTTGGTCGGACTTCCTCATGCCCCAATGGCCAATGTTACCAAAATCCACTGTGTTTTCTAACTTTTGTCAAGGTTAGCAACCTAAACAAGAATGAGCTTCAAAACCCATCCATTCTTTCCACTTCTAATTCCACTAATCACAATAGATAAGAACTTATTCATAATCCTCCAATACTAACTAAATGGTCAACATGACCTTAAAACATTAAAACCACAAAATTTCATTCTAGGCTCCCAAATTTTCCTAGTGCTACCTCATGCTTCCTAGGTGCTCCTGCACCATTCTCCCCCTCTCTTCCCAAACACTAAGGAATGGAAGGAGATAGGTGAATACCAAACTTCTTGAACTGATCTTCTTGTACCCATGTGGCTTCTGATTCATGTTTTTTCTTCCACTTGATAAGGTGCTCCATGTACACCTTATGCCTTGTAAACTTCTTCACTCTTGACTCCAAGATTTTCTCTGCCTAAGGCTTGTCTTGATTAGGTAAGGGTATATTGCTGATGTCCTTGAAGATCTCCTTACTGTTCTGATCCACATCATTGACTGTCCCCTTATACTTGATCAAATCAGCTACATTGAACACTAGAGAGATCCCTAGATCGACAGGTAACTCCACCTTGTAGGCATTCTTCCCATACTTGGCCAACACTTTGCATGGACCAACTCTCTTCATCTACAATTTGGTTGATGTACCCTTCTAAAACCTTGACTTGTTAAGGTGGACCATAACATAATCTCCTACTGCAAACTGCACATCCTTCCTTGACAAATCTTCCTTCTCCTTCAACTTTTGTGTAGCCTCCGTGACTATCTTTTTCACCTTCTCCTGAATCTCCTTCATGGTCTGACTGAAGTCCTCTGCATGTCCACTTCTATGTTCCATAGCTCCAATATCTCTGAGCTCACATATGCCTCTTGGGTGCATCCCATACACAACTTCAAAAGGACTCTTCCTTATGGTCTGGTTCACACTATCATTGTAAGCATACTCAACTTGTGAGATAACCATATCCCATGTCTGTCCATACTCCTTAGTTAGGAATCTTAGAAGATTACCTAGTACCTTGTTAACCACCTCTGTTTGACCATCGGTCTGAGGATGGTAAGCTGATCCAAATGATAGGTTGGTACCCAATCTACTCCATAGAGTCTTCCAAAAGTGACACATGAACTTCACATCTCTGTCAGAAACAATACTCAAAGTCAATCCATGGATCCTTACAACTTCCTTGAAGAAGAGATGAGCTATGTAACTAGCATCATGAGTGGTTTTGCAAGGGATAAAATGACTCATTTTGCTAAATCTATCCACTACTACATAGAAACTGTCAAAACCAGTCTTGGTCTTAGGAAGGCCTACCACAAAATCCATGCTTACACACTCCCATTGTCTGTTAGGAATGGGTAGGGGTTGATATAGACCAACATTACTAGCTCCTCCCTTAGCTTTCATACACACAACAGATTGTTCCACATACTTTCTAACATCTCTTGCCAATTTAGGCTAGTAATAGAATCTTTGCACTAGTTCTAAAGTCTTGTTGATGCCAAAATGTCAACTAAGACTTCCATTATGCTTTTCCTGAATGATATTTTCCCTCATTGACCCTCTTGGAACACATAACTGATTTCCTTTAAACAATAACCCACTTTGCAATGTATACTTTGAGTATTGGCTATGGAAATGGTTCTCAAAGTTAGAACATACCTTATAGACCTCTAAAAAGTCTTCATCTTCCCCATAGAGATCTTTAAAATTGTCAATCCCTATGCTCTTCACTTGTATCTCCTACACTGTCAACAACCTCCTACTTAGTGCATCTGCCACCTTGTTTAGCTGTCCCTTCTTGTGCTTGATGGTAAAAGTAAAAGATTGGATGTATTCCATCCATTTCAAATGCCTATTACTCAACTTCTCTTGAGTGTTGATATAGCTAAGTGCCTGATTGTCAGTAAAGACTACAAACTCTTTGGGTAGGAGATAATGCCTCCACTTCCTAAGTGACTGCACTAAAGCATACAGTTCTAGGTCATAGGTAGAGTAATTTTGTTTAGCTTCATTAAGCTTTTCACTAAAGAAAGCTATAGGCCTGCCCTCTTGACTTAGCACTCCTCCTACTGCAACTCCACTAGCATCACATTCCATAGTAAACAACTTGTCAAAACTAGGCAATAAGAGAATAGGTTGAGTTGCCACTTCTTGTTTCAGTTTCTCAAAACCTTTCTCAGCTTCTTGAGTCCACACAAACTTAGTTTTTAAACCACCCTTGATTGTATCTAGGACTGGTGCACATATACCACTAAAGTTCCTTATGAATTTTCTATAAAATTGAGCCAATCCATGAAAACTTCTTACCTCTGTCCCTGTGGTTGGTGTAGGCTAGTTCAGGATGGCTTCCACCTTGCTTGGATCCATCTTCAATGATCCTTTGGACACTACAAAACCAAAATATACAAGCTCTTGCTTAAAGAACTCACACTTCTCTAGATTGATTGCCAACTTCTCCTCTTGTAACCTTCTAAGAACCAACTCCACATGTTTTAAATGCTCTTCTGCTGTCTTGCTGTATATGAGTATTTCATCAAGGTATACCACCACAAATATCCCTGTAAAGTCTTTAAGCACTTCATTCATGAGCCTCATGAATGTGCTAGGGGCATTAGAGAGGCCAAATGGCATCACTCTCCACTCATATAACCCATCATTTGTCTTAAAAGATGTCTTCCACTCATCTCCATCCTTGATTATGATCTAATGGTATCCACTCTTGAGATCCAACTTTGTGTAGTATTGAGCTCCTCCAAGACAATCCATTAGGTCTTCAATTCTAGGAATAGGGAACCTATACCTAATTGTGATTCTATTTATTGCTCTAGAATTAGTGCATAACCTCCACTTTACTCCCTTCTTGGTTGCTAAGACCACTGGTACTGCACATGGGCTGATGCTCTTTTGAATCAATCCTTGATCCAACAACTCTTGCACTTGCCTAGCTACTTCTAGGTTCTAATTTGGTGTAAGCTTGTATGCTGCTTTGTTTGGTAATGAAGCTCCAGGTATGAAGTCAATTTGATGACTAATGGATCTCTTTGGAGGTAAAGTTGCAGGTGTCCCATCACTAACTATGCTCTTGTAGCTTTCAAGTAACTTTTGGATTGCTTCCGGTATGACTGTCTTTTTAGCCTTGTCTTCTTCTTTAGGTTGTAACATAACCACATATCCTTCACCCCCTTGGTGTAGGTTGTTAAGGAACTCCTTCCCACTACTCAACATGACACTTGGTGTCTTTGACTGTCCCTCTTCTTCTTCTGACAGTGACTGCAACTTGAAAGTCTTCCAATCCTTCTTGAATGAGATGGTGTTCTCTTTCCCATCATGTATGACACCTCTATCATATTGCCATGGTCTGCCCAATAGTAGATGGCATGCATCCATGGGTAAAACATCACAACCTAACTTATCCTTGTACCCTCCAATGGAGAAATCCTTCATTACTTGCTCATTCACTAATACACTTTGCCCTTTGTTTAGCCATGTGACCTTGTAGGGGTTAGTGTGGGGTACCTTCTCCAATTTCAGTTTCATTACTTCCTCCTTTGAGATAATATTTTCTGTTGAACTCGAATCTACTATGACCTTGCATAATTTACCAAGTATCTTGCACCTTACTCTAAATAGAGCTCTTCTCTGTTTTGGTTCTTCCTTGACCGATTGTTTGATCAAAACTCTACTGAACATCAGATTATCTCCTACTTCAGATTCAATATGACTAACCTCAGATGACTTAGGACTCATGGTGTCCTCTTGTGCATAAGCCACTTTCTTCTCATTGCTTGATGCTTTCTCTGGGCACCTATAAGCAAGATGTCCAACTTGACCACAATGGTAGCACTTCATGTTTGCAAAGTATGAATTGCTTCTGCCTGCTCCTCTTCCTCTATTTGAACCTCCTTGAGGTCCTCTACCTTTGTTATATCCTCCTCTAGAAGATGTTTCTCCTCCATGCTCTGTGAGTTTAGACTCTCCTTGGTTTCTTTGGTCATTGCCTCTACCTTGGTAGCCACCTCGCTGTCCTCTTTGATCTCTTTGATCTCTGCCTTTGCCTCTACCCTTAGAAGCCTGGTCTTGTTTCCTCTTGCTTCTTTCCTCAATCTTTATGGCCAACTGATAGCATTGGTTTCCTGTCTTGGGACTTAGAAGAGTCATCTCCTCTTGAATGTTCCACTTCAAACCGTTAAGGTATCTAGCCACCTTGAGACTCTCATCTTCTAAAACATTAGACCTCATACAAATTTTTTGAAACTCCTCAGTGTAAGTGTTTACATCTTGGTCTTTCTACCTTAGGCTTTTTCTCTTCTTGTGTAACTGAATCTCATAGTCATTTGGAAGGTATGCTTCTTTTACTTTGGCAACCATTCCCTTCCAAGTAGATATAGGTTGCTTACCTTCTTTTTCCCTCTCTATCTGAATGAACTTCCACCATGTCAAGGCATAACCTCTTAGTCTTGATTTGGCCACCTTTACCTTCTGTGCCTCAGTGACTTCACATTCAAAATGGTTTACCATTCCCTCTATCCAGTCCATGACTAGATCAACTTCCATTTTTCCACTAAATAGTGGTATGCCTTCAAGTGCTTTTCCACTCAAAGCCTTCAATGCCTTCAAGAAAGGCTCTTCTTTCAGAACAGGGTCAGGTTTAGGGGTCTTTTCTTCCTCTGCAACCTCTTCTTTCTTTGGTATCCTTCCTTCAAATTGCACGCTCCTCACTACTTGTTCAAGTTGGTCTATTCTTTCCCTCAATAGTTTATTGTCTTCCTCCCGCTCTTCAACCATCTTGGCCAGTTCTGCATTTGTCATCATGATGGAAGTATCACTAGACTCAACCTATGACATATATTATTCTATCCCAAATCTTTTGCTTGCTCTGATACCAATCTGATAGGGAGAGGGGTTGGAGGAATCAATTTTAGATTCCTACTCTAGGTCTCGCTTGCAAGAACTTCTTGGTGTCTTACTCCACCACCTAAACCTATAGGCCCCTTAGCTTGTTTAGGGATTCCTGGTTCTTCTGGCCAACCCCACTTCCATCTCCATTCAACCACCCAAGTCTTTCTTGGTGCAACAACTCACACTCTTCCTTAACCTTTAGTCTACCCTAAAGACTAACCAAACCTCCAAAGTTGCATTTTTACTTGCAGGGGTGTGGAGGTGTTTTAAAACATTGCAATCAATCAATTTTTGGTTCTTGATTATCCTTCTTGCTCCAATTCCTGGTCGCTTTCATCAAAACCCCCTTTTAGGGTTAAAAAAAACTACTAGCAAAGAGCCCCAATTAGGCCTCTTCTCTGAGGAAATGGGCTTAAACTCCATTCTTTCTAAAGAACAACCCAAACTTTCCTTGGGGTTCCTGGTCCATTTTTCCACCACTCAAATATTTTCAAGGTCTTGAGTCTTCAGAAACTGTACAAGGCCTCAACTTGAAATTTGCCAAAATCTAGGGTTTTCCAACCTTTTCTGGCTATTTCCAATCTGCTAAGCCTCTCTCCAACCTAAAATGTTAATGGAGCTTCCTCCTAGTTACCTGACCTAGGTAAGACTTCCACCTACCTTCTCAAACAAGAAAAGCTATGAGTTTGAAACACCCCTGCAAATTTTGAGTTATGTACTCCCTGTCTTCCCTAGCCAGACTCCTTTTGGCTCGCCTAGGGAAAGACTTTGCTCACTGCTCCTGTACACACACAAATCCTTAAACATACCATATTTACACTCATGGAGCCTAGTCACTATTCCCAAAGGGTCGTACAATTTTTACAGTGGGAAAGTGGTCTAGCACTCCATTTTCACAAGACTACCTGGTTCAGGCCAAAAAAAGAAAGAAATCAAACTATTTACAACCAAATGATGAAAATGAACCAAAAAGGAAAATAGATGGCACAAAAAGCTTGTATTCTATCAACACTACATTCTACTTACAAAAAAGTAGTTATTTGAATCCATCTAAAGCTCTGTTATGAAGCAAAAATCAGAAATAACCTTCAAGAACACTGTTTTATTTCAACTCACAAAATGTTTCCACAATACCTATCATTCTAACCCTATTTACAGGTCGAGGCTCACCTTAAATAAGGCTCCTAAATTAGTTATCTTCTTTGGTCAGACTTCCTCATGCCCTAATGGCCAACGTTACCAAAATCCACTATGTTTTCTAACTGTTGTCAAGGTTAGCAACCTAAACAAGAATGAGCTTCAAAACCCATTTGTTCTTTCCACTTCTAATTCCACTGATCACAACAGATCAAAAATTATTCATAATCCTCCAATGCTAACTAAATGGTCAACATGACCTTAAAACATTAAAACCACAAAATTTCATTCTAGGCTCCCAAATTTGCCTAGTGCTACCTCATGCTTCCTAGGTGCTCCTGCACCACTTTTCCCATGAAGTCTCCATGGTGCAGCTCTCGAATGGTTCTCTCATCTACCACCTGATATCAAAACCGTTGATGAGTAATTAGACAAGTTTTTTAATGACTTCTCTTACAACATAGAGCAAGATATAAGATTCCTCAACCTATACAAGATGAAACAAAGCCAAGGGGAATCATTTACCTCATATCTATAGAGATGGAGACAAAAAGATAGTAAGTGTAAGTGGCCCATTCATGAGAAATAGCTCATAGAAATATTTGTCTCTAACATTCAAATAGACATTAGCTACCAACTAACCATGTTGTGTTTTATTAGTTTTGAAGAAACCATTAAAAATGGTTTATTCAGTGAAAGATCTCTCATAGCAAGGGGAGTCATTAAACTCTGTAACAAAAAAGATAAAGCTTCTAGTTCTAATGAAAAACCTAAAATATGGGAAAATAACAAGAACATTACCAATGATAGAGTGGTTGATGCCAAATTTATGCAAAACAAACAACCTCCTAGAAATCCATAGAATAATGACCAAATAGCTCAAGCTAACTATCCTCAAAACAACACTCAAAACAACCAGCTTACATATCCTCAAAAAAACCAACAGAATAACCTACAAACAAATCAAGGTCAAGATATTCAAAGAGGGCCTCCAAGGAAAAATAATCAAACTAGGAGAAAATTCACTCCATTGGGAGAAACTCTTGAGGTAGTTATGCATAAAATCATCCAAAATAACCTTATTAGGCTTCCCAATCTTGATGAAACAACTTAGGATGAACCAAACTTTAAATCTCCTTGGTAGAATGAGAATGATTGATGTGAATTCCACAAGATCAAGGGTCACACAACAAATAACTGCATGAGACTTAAAAACATTGTACAAAACTTGATAGAAAAAGGAGAGGTCAATATTAAACATTGTCTTGGGCCCTCTGGTAATAGAGATGTGTGAATATACAAGGATCCAATCCCTATTTATTTTAGGGAAAATGAAAAAGGTAAGGGACAATATTACTGAAAAGCTAACTTCACCTACAACAAAGTCATAGGAACCGGATCTATCAAGCTAATTGAAATATCAATGTCGTAACAATATTAGGAAAAATCCCCAAGTGTGATGTGACTACATGAAGAAGAAAAGTCACGATCTAAGGAGACCCATTTCTGGCCAAAGTCACCATCAAGCCTTCTAATGACTATAGTATTATAGACCATCACTTCAACCCATCACTTGGTATTTTATGAAAAAAATCCTTCCCCAAAGATCCTTTCATAATCAAGCCCTATATCTTGAGGTTTACATCCATAAACACAAGATCGAGAGAGTCCTGATAGATGGAGGTGCAGTCTTGAACATATATACCTTAAAAATGGTAAAGCAGTTGGGGATATTATGTTGTGATTTATAAAAACAAAAGTATCACCATAAGGGCTTATGATGATATGGAAAGAAACTCTGAGGGCACATTACAACTTCCAATTCAAGTGGGGCCAACATAGTAGAAAAAAATTATTAGGTATTGGATCTTGAGTTTCCCTATAACCTTCTCTTGGGACGTCCATGGATCCATGCAATGCAAGTGGTCCCTTCAACCTTTCATCAATTCTTAAAATTTCCTTACAGGTATAAATAAGTTACAATATACATTTATCCCAAACCCTTCCATTACTACACAAACTTGGAGGAGAAATAAAAAACACTCCTTCAAATACCTAGTAATGAAATATCCTTCCACTCATTTTCCTATGTCAGTCCAACGTCACTTGCTTCATCCTCAACTCCATCTACATCAACCAATCTTCCAAAATATGACCTCAAGATCCAAGTGCTTGATAAGGGCTATGGAGAATACCATTTCAAACAATCCTTCTGCATTGGGGAACTTCCCCTATCACCAAAATCTACGGGAGACCAAAGGAAATAAAGCATATTCAAGCTATCACCTATGAAGTCAAACCTACTATCTTCACTGAGTGGTGAGACATGAAGGATGAAGTGGTATTTTAAGAGGACCTCTCATCATAGATCTACAAAGAAGAAGAACAAGAAGAAATGAAACAACTACATCCCATACCTGTCGATCCTAACAATAAAGGTTATCAGTTGCCAAGAAGTATGGGATACACTAGAAAAGGAGGCCTTGTTCTACATGAACAAGGTATGAGAGAATCCATCATAATAGAAAAATTCATGAAGAATATGAGACTAGGTTATGGTTTGATAGATGTGGTTACCCCAAACAATGAAACTATCTCTTATGAGGAAATAACTCCTTCTACCGCAGTTGAGACACCAGATAACTACAATCTTATTGACAATGATTTAAATAGAAAAAACCTATTTGGATACATCAAGATAAACACCATCACTACCAACTCCTTCAAAACTACATCTAATGGCTACCATATTGAAACAAATTCCAATGAATGGGAATGGGATTCTTGCAAATCTAGTGACTAAAACCTAGATACCCTTTGGAACCTTGATAACTCTGATATCCTTACCTTTCCCACATCTTCCATAAGCTTTACTGATAGAAATGATAACCCACCCTTACTTCACCCATAGTTGATTGATTGGGATCAACAACATCATGCACCTATTATGGACTTATTCTAGAACAATGAAGCTATTGTTGAATTCATGGGAATTTGACATGGAATACCATAAGGAGATCATGAGGTTATTTTTGTCATATAACTTAAGAAAGGAGACTACTTTGGAGGGGATATTGTGTTCTCCAGTTACAAAATTGAAAGGAAAAATCTAAAAATCAAAGTGATATCCCCTAGAGAAAACCACAATGTGGCCCTGTCGGATCATGAAAAGAGAAAAACAAAGGATGTATCTAAGGGTGAAAACCTATCTGAGGCACTCAAAGATGGAGGATTCAATATTTCCATCATAGATCATATCAAGAACACTCTATAGTCTTGGTTGAAGGGTCAAAAACTATCAATGTTGGAATAACAAAGGCACCCAAGGTAAAATTTCATGCAATTTCCTTAGATCCTGAGGAAAGAGTCAACTTCTTAGCATTCATCAAGGAACGCAAGATCAAATTTTCCTAGAAATATGTAGATATGCTTGGGCTAGATCCAACTTTAGTGGTGCATCATTTAGTAGTATTCCCTACATAAAAAATGATTAAACAAAAGCTACAAAAGATGCACCCACAAATAGCACTGTTAGTCAAGGTGGAACTTCAAAAACTACTAGAAATTGGATTCATCGGACCCATAGACTATCCCGAGTGGGTATCCAACCTCGTACCAATGTCAAAATTCACTGGGGGCATGGATCTGTATAGACTTCAAAGACCTTAACAAGGAATTCCCTAAGGATGAATTCCCCCTTCCCAAAATTGATATAATAGTGGATCTAACTACTGGTCATGAAATTCTCTCACTAATGGATGACTTTTCTGGGTACAACTAGATAAAGATAGCCCCTGAAGATCAACACAAAACAAATTTTACTTGTGCTTGGTAAACCTTTTGTTGGAACGTCATACCATTAAGTTTGAAGAATGTAGGAGCCACATATCAAAGAGAAATGACTACCATATTCTATGACATGTATCACATCACCATGGAGGACCATGTAGATGATCTATTGGCTAAATTAGTTAAAAGACATGAACACCTGGATAAAAAATCTAGGATATTTGACAGACTATATGAGTATAACCTATGTTTAAATAGAGAGAAATGTGTGTTTAGTGTAACATCTAGGAAATTGCTGGGCTATATTGTATCTAGAAGAGGCATCGAGGTGGATCCCACTAAGGTCAAGGCTATCCTGGAAATGCCTCCCCCAAAAACATTGAAACAATTGTGTAGTCTACAAGGCAAGAAGGTTTATTATACAACTAGCAAATAAATGTCATCCATTCACACACTTTCTCCACAAAGATGTAGCATTCAAATGGGAGGGAAGGTGTGATCAATATTTTCAATAGGTAAAGGACTATTTTCTCACTCCCTTGGTATTGATGCCTCCAATATAGGATAAATAGATTATTTTATATGTATCCACAACAACAACTTTGGGAGCTCTATTAGCACAAATTGATGAACATAATAAAGAATGAGTAGTTTACTACATCATCCATACCCTATTTGGTTATGAGTTGAATTATACACCCATTGAATGGGCATCTCTATTAGTTGTATTCATAGCACAAAAGCTTAGGCATTACATATTAAATAGAAAAATCAAGTTGATATCTAAGATAGACCCCTTAAAATATCTCTTGGAAAAAGTAACTCTTACAGGAAGAATCAATAAGTGGGTCATGATACTTAGAGAATTCGGTATAGAATATGTCAACAAGAAAGACATCAAGGGATAGGTGATAGAAGATCAATTAGTAGAATCACCAATTGAAGATCATCAACCACTCATAGCAAAATTTCTGAATGAAAGCATCCTATTGACAACCCATTCAACCCGTTGGACTATGTACTTCAACGAATCACATACTCAACATGGCTCAAGGGATAGTATCCTATTTCTCACACCACAAGGAGATAGTGTACCAAAATTATACATGATTTCCTTGCCCTATACAAACAATATAGCTAATTATGAAGCACTAATTACTAGGCTAAAAATGGTCATGGAATGGAAAATTAAGGAACTATAAGTCTATGGTGACTCCCAATTAGTCATAAGGTAGGTTAATGGTGAATAACAAACTAAATATGAAAAGATCATGCCATAAAAGAGAATGGTGGACAACATCAAACAATACTTTCTTGTCATCATCTTTGAATAGATCCCAAGGGTTAACAATAAAGTAGTTGATGCTAAGGCTACTATCGGTTCACTCCTTGACATACTTGAGAATGTTCCTAGATATGAATTCCTAGTAGAATAGTTTCTTATACCAATGTTCAACATCTTGGAATCCAAACTCATATGTTTTGTTGTTCTTCCTGACTCACCTTGATATGAAGACACATTCGCCTATATCCAGCATAGAATCATACCACCCTACCTAACAACCAATCAAAAGAAAACCTTTTCCCGCAAAACTTATCGATTCACCATCCTTGGAGATACCTTATACCACCAATGTATCGATGGTGCATTACTCCAATGTCTCAATGAGAAAGAAGCAATAACTTCCTTGTAAGAGGTACATGAAGGTGTTTGTGGGTTTGACTCTAGTGGACATAACCTAGTCTAGAAGTTACTTCAAACAGGGTACTACTAGCCATTAATGGAGCAAGAGGTAGTTCATTATTCCAAGAATTGTTGTCAATGCCAACACCATGGATATATTGTGCATGAACTTGTGCAAGAATTGCATCCTATCACTACCCCATGTCCCTTCTCTTAGTGGGGACTAGACTTAATAGGAAAAATATCACCAACCTCTTCCAATAGACACAAATTCATCATCATCACCATGAAGTACTTTTCAAAATGAATAGAAGCTATTTATTTAACTTATATCATAGGGAAACAAATAACTAAGTTCATTCTTAACTATTTGATCTACAAATATGGAATCCCATAGACTATCATAATAGATAATGGAACTCTGTTTAAGAACCAAGATTTCCATGAGCTTTGCTCAAGATTATCTATCTATAGACATGTAAAATTGACCTAACACTTATCACACACCCTAACTGACATTTTCACATCATCGACATCATTATCATCAAACATCACTACATTTCACATCAATTGCATAAAAAACCCTAAACTTCCTCTATTAACTAAATAATACGACATTATTTAATTAGTTCACCTTTTCACCATTTTTCAACTAATTAAATAAATTTCATTTATTTAATAAAGTCCTAAAAACCCTATTTCTACTATTAATTGAATAATATGACATTATTTAATTAATTCATTTTTTTATCATTTTGACCAATTAAATAAATTACATTTATTTAATAAAGTCCTAATCTTCACTTTATTTGTCCTAATTAATTAAATAACACCAATTATTTAATTACATCACTAAATCACTTTATTCCCCTAAGTCGATTGAATTGTTAAATCATAATATTTTAATTAACTGACTTTCCCTCCAAATTTGAATAAATTGAATATACTATTCAAGTTATCATCAAAAATAAAATCAAACTAATGCAACTTTGTTTGCAAAAGTCAAACTTGATTTGCATGTTCAACTGCCAAAAAAGGGATTAATTAATAAAATCAATTAATTGAATTATCCTCATCAACTTTGAAAAAATTGCTCTCAACATGATTTCCTCACCAACTTTCTTCAATTACACAAATTTCTCTACACAGTTTCCTTAATACCATTGAAGGATCAAATTAATTTCTTCAATTACACAAAGTTTTCCACCTATTTCATCAATCTCACAAATTTCTCCACAAGATTTCTTCAATCATACAAATTGTGTAATCTATTTTGCACAGATTATTCATGTCTAAATCCTCTCAAACATATTTCGATCATCGATCTTGATTCAACATTGTTTAATTCTGATCGTCCATTTCAAATCATAATTTCTATATAACAAACCTCTTTCCTCACAAAAAAAGAGCGAAGAACCAACATCATTTGTACAATGAAGTACTACCAATATTCCTAGTCACCATTGATAGAGCTTCAACATTTCTTCGATCAACCAACATGCAATGCATCAAAAGCTTCTCACACACAACAATGGAGGCTTCGCAGTGATATGAACAACTTGAAATCAGGTGAATACACTCCAACATAGGATGGCAACTTCTCTTTGTTTTGAATTCAATTTGGTAATCGTAGGATTTCAATTGTGTGTTCTTCAATAGCTTAGAAAGTCATTTCATGAGTGAAGGAATAGATCTTAGATTAGCGTGTTTGATTTAGATTAGGTTCTATTTCATTTTCATTTTTCATGTTTTTCTACTATGATTTTCCCCCTCACATTCTAGCATGCCTGATGGGGCCCGAGTCCCCTACACTAATGATTTTGTGAACAATTTTTGAAGTTATAGGTCCTAGAGGCGCTCTAGCAAAATATTCACGCACAGGTTTCTAGAAGTAGTTGCATTGAACTTCATAGAATCTACACACTTGACCTTGAAACCTACACACTTGACCTTGAAATCTGTGCACTTGAACTTGAAACCTGTGCACTTGACTTTGATTTCCATGCACTTGAATTTTTCTAGTGCCATTGTCTTCTGATAGAGGGTGCACTTGCCTATTTTCAATTATTTGTCTCTCTAATAGAGGGAACACTTGCTAGTTTTTCCATGCTTTTATTTTGACAGACCTATGTCTGAGATCTACAAATTTTAAATTGATTTTTAATACTAACAGATGCCTATTTGGAATGTGTGACAAGTATTAATGGTTATGTATGCAGGATCGAGAAACGACTAACAACTTTTTCTGTAGGGAAGATGAACAGTCAAAGAACTTTAGATTTTCAACGCTTTTTAAGTTAGGAATCCTTTATTTTGGTGCATAAAAAGAACAACACATTTGTTTTTAAGTGCTCTAAAATGAACCATTTCAATGCTTTTTAAGTTAGGAATCTTTCATTTTGGTGCATAAAAAAACAACACAAATGAACACTTCATTTTTGGTGCTTCTAAAATTGAATCATTTCAGAGCTTTCTAAGTTAGGAATTTTTATTTTTGGTGCATAAAAATAACAACACAAATAAAAAATTCATTTTTGGTGCTTCTAAAAATGAACCATTTCAAAGCTTTCTAAGTTAGGAATTTTTATTTTGGAGCATAAAAAGAACAACACAAATGACCAAAATGATTTTCTTTTGTTGACACACACTTGCATTTGTCTTTGTTGACCAAGTAAGACTAGGATCAATTTAGAAACACTCAAGTTTTGGGCTTAAAAATGAACAAATAATTCTTTTGTCTTGCACCTTTGCTATGATATTGACTAATATCTAGAAAACTTCCATTGGATGCTTGTAAAAAGAACCATTTATATCTTATTCACACTTTTTTGGGGATAGCATTACTTGAGGCACTTAAAAAGAATCAAATGCTATGAATTGTATTATGTGCATTCAGTGTTTGGAAAGCTAGAAGGTTGTCTTCTCCCCTCACACCTTTTAACGATATTGGGTGAGCAAAAAAATCTTGAGCTTCACATCTTCAAAGTGTACCTTTAGAGGGCCTGCTTATTAAGACACATTCTGCACTAGAGAACTCATTGGTGATCCAAGAGGTTCTCTGTTTTGGTCCAAAATACAAATAAATTGTGGGTGTGAGGAAAGTTCATCACTCACTAGGTGTTGTTGTCCTATATTGATGTTAGTCTACCCTAGTATCCATGTGATACGTAAAAACCCAAAAGGGATGGGAGGCCTATTAATTCAACAAAACATCACATGTATAGGGATCTGAAAATAATAATCCCAAAACATTAATAAGAGCCAAATGTTTGTAGAAGCTACCCTTTTATCCAAAAACATTCTTTGAAATTGGTGCATCAAAATTTACTTTCGAGAAGTTATTTGCCAAGTATGAATTCAAGCCCGCACCATAAGTTGCATGTAAAATCGTCCCTTTGGGGCATGAGGTAGGCCTACCTAAAATAATGGTTTCTATCCATAGGATTGTAAATTTTTGTTTATGTTAAACTTTCAAAAAATAATAAAAAAAAACTTGACATCAAATTTTGTGCTTGATCTAAAAATAATACATCCAAACAAACACTAAACATGATGGTTGAATCAAAAACCCTTTGACTTAATGTATGATTTTAAGAGAAGCCCTATATTTTCACTCAAGGATTTCCTTAAAGGTTTATGAATATTTAGGATTTAATTTCAAGCTACATTAGCTCAAAGTAAATGTTGGAAACTATGGCTTGAGTATCATGATTTCACACTTAAATCCATAGACATATAGGTCACACAAGTCCATTCTTGTTGAGTTAGTCATAGCTATTGTACCATTTTCCAGATCTAGAAATAGATCAAAACATATAAAAAGTGCAAGAAAAACATCAACACTATTGCCAAAATACTAAAGCTGGAAAACCAATTTACATAGAGGCCACACTTGCTACTGATTTTAGCACATTTGATAAAGATTTGCTCACACTTGCCAGAAAAGGCCCACTTTTTTTCACTATCCCATAAATTTCACTAATGAAAATAAGTTGTATTTAAAATAATCTATACACTTGATGAAAAACCAGCATACTTGTTTCCTTTTTCTCACACATGCTTCTCAGAAACTAGTGCGCTTTCCAAGAAACTGCTTGCCATTGCCAAAGAAACTCACTTTTTCCTGAGTAATCACCACATTTGACAAAAAAACACAAATGTCACACTTGTCATTTCAGCTCACACTTGCTTCTTAGAAACCAACGCACTTGACCAATTTTAGGCCACAGTTGATAAATTTGGCTGCTATTGCTCATAGTCTGGTTTTTTTGCTCAAAAAACATCACTTCAGCTCTATCCTGTTGGCAATTGGAAAATGAATCAACGCTACTTACATGATCCTTGTTAGAATAAAATAATTGGAAACCCAAATAATTCATAGTCCTTCATCCACCCTCAACATCTATCCTACTTTTTGAAATTAGAATCAAAATAAAAAAACCTTAATTATTCCCTCATTCACACTTCTAAGATATCAATAGTTACTTGGGACTCATAGATAGTTCAAGCTTTCCTGCAACATATCCTCTAGAAGGAGAAGTGAGATATCAATCCAGACCTTTCAATATTTTGACTTCCAGAAATAGTGCCACCTCCAAACAACACTCAAACTTAGGGTCTTGAGCTTCATAACAAACCATATCACAACATCCACACTTTCACCATATGACCATATGGAAACCTGTTGCTCTAGTTCAACAACCAAACCTCATAGCACCAATCCTCCAACCAAGTCTCACACACATTGAAGGTGAATAAACTAATATCATTATTAGTTTAAGGACCTTCATATTTGAGAAGAATGAAACACCCAACTAGTGGAGAAACATAGTGAACATCTTAGATAAAGTGGGAAGAGAAAGCATACCTAGCAATCAGAAGATGCATGTTACCACCTCTTGCATGGAAATAGATATACACCCTTCATGATCTCTAGCAAGAGAAAAATCCTTAAGTGAAAATCCATACTCTTTCTTTCAAAGAACCATCCTACTCTAATGTTTTCCAAAGGGTACATCTTGAGGAGATATCACACCCATCAAAATTGACTAGACCATTTCTATTTATGCTTTTCAATGGGCCAACCACCCTTAGATCTAATGCATTCAAAATCAAAAAAAAACAAAAGCAATTTCATTTTCCTTAAACAGAAAATACACCAAAAAAAACAAAAGCATTCTTTTTCCGTAGCTAGGAGTCTTCGCAAAAGCTTGGAAGTTGTTTATGAAAACTACAAGATCACAACATAGGAAGAACATGGATGTGAACAAGAACAACACACACATTCCACCAAAAAACACCACAAATGATGGAAGTAACCCATGGGGATATAAACCAAGTGACCTTACAATAGGGTATTGAGCATCATAACATCCTCAAAAACATGTCAACATCAATCTATTACCAGAATCACTCTTATCAAGGGTTTCAAAATCACCATCAAGGAATAAATACAGAGCATCAAATTTCCCTAAATAAAATTTATAAAAAGATTAGGGAACTTGAATGAGATCAAAATATGATGTATCATCAATGACTTATTCAACATCGAAACATTACATATTCACAAAAAACAAACATCATTCCGCAAACAACTCAATATATACATCAACAACACTTCCAATATCATCAAAACATTGATTCATATAAACAAAAAAATCATGAACCACAACATCAAGTGAATCAACAACAACAATGGTCACAAAATTAAAATCAGATCCATCAACAATATCAACCCATAAATCAGTAATATCCACATCAAAATTATCAACTACAACAACATCAAGATCATCAATCTCAAAACTAACAAGAAATTCCATCTCGAAATACATCTCCACCACAACAAGCCTTACAATCAAATCACACTACTAAATGTGAGTACACTCCTTTAGGGGAGTCAATTGAGGGTGTGTTAAACCAATTAGTCAATGCCAAACTTATCACACTTCCAAAACTGTCATGAAGTGGTGAACCCAACATCAAATTCCCATGGTAAAATGACAAGATCTGTAAATACCATGGAATAAAAGGTCATGATGCATTAAAATGTGTTACACTCAATTTAAATCTCATCCAAGACCTTATTGATTAAGGATAAATAGCTATTGAAAATGACATTCAAGGTCCATCTACTAATGACAATATTGATGATGCCTCAACCTCAAAATTTGAAAAAAATGATCAAGAGCTATCTATTATTGATCACACCGATGATGTCTCTACATTATCCAATGAGCAAGAGGACATACATCAAGAAGTTATTCCCAAGCATGATCAAACTCAATCACCCAAGTCTAGCAATGATCTAGTCCAAGATATATTGACATCATCCAACCTCATGGTAGTACATATTGGTAATCAAGAGATTCTTAATCCCACACTTATACCCAATGCAAAAAATCCAAGCCAAGAGCTATGTACAATGTTCCCAATTTAATTAAGCCAACACTATAATTAAATAATTAATTTTAAGTTGTTGAAAAGAGTCAAATTTAAAAAACAACTTAAATTAATTATTTAATAGAGTAAAGTGACTTAAGATGATAAAGATAATATTTAATTAAGTCACTTTAAAAGGAGTTAAAAAATATTTAAATATGGTTTTCAAGAAATCTTGGAGTGGTTACGGAAGGCTGAATAAAAGATCTAGAGAAGTTCTTTTTTAGAAGGCTTGGACTATTTTTGGTTTGTTGGAGAACTGGTTTGTAGGACTTAAGGATGAAAACCCTAGAAGTTCAATGATTTGGATGAAAACCCAAATAATTTTCAAGAAAAATCACCCAAGTTTCGCATTTTTGTTTAACATTTACATATTATGAGATTTTGGTGTCTTCTTAAAGAAAAAAATTCTAAAGTTTCAATTTTTAATGTTAATTGTAAGTCTGGAGTTAAAGAGGTATCAATAGAGATTGTCGTTGGGGAAACTTTTAGAGATTTAAGAAGTCTTGTGCCAATATAAAGGATAAAGAGCTTTGTTGATCATTCTCACTAAAATTTCATTTCATCGTTGTTATTGTTTGAGTTTTGTGGAAGTAGAAAGTTTTAGTAAGCTAGTACACTACATGAAGGAAGATATAGAGGGATAGTTGACATCTTTAGAAACAAACGAAAGTTCAAGAAATCCTTGAAAGGGATGGTCAAAGAAAAGGAGGAATTGGGAAAAAAATAAATCTTCAAGAATCTAAAGGAGACACATTTGTTAAGTTATCAAGAGTATTTTAATTGGTAGAAATGTTAAGGAAGTCATGACTTAAGATTGCCACTTGATCATTGAAGACTTCGCAGTAAATGACAGAGACTGGGGACACATGGATTCAAGCAAATGATAGCTAGTTTCCAGTCATCCCAAAAAATTGACATGGTGAAGTTGAAAAAGAATATTTAGAAAAAGGCCATCACATGCCCGAGGTGATGTTCATACATTTAGAAGGAAGTGTCATGATTTGTGGCCTAAAACATCTTCAGGAAGGTTCTTTGAAGTGAATAGGTTAGATTGAGATTCTGCAAAAAATAATTTTATGTATATTTTTTTGCTAGTATAAAATTCTAAAGGTTCTATTCATTTCTAGGAGATTAGTATAACTTCATATGTATTAATGCAATTCAACTAATGCTTATTAGGTAAATGATCTAGGAGAAGGAATTGTATGATTGGTATACTTTATAAAAATTCTATACATCTTATGCTATGTTGAGTTATATTTATTCTATACTTGAAGTATGATTAAAATATTTTGATAAGCACAATTACCAAACACTGGAAATCAATCAGATCAAGTTCAAAATTAACAAATTAGAAAATTGTTTGATGGAATGCTTGTTTACATATGTTGGAGAATTAAAAAAAATTATACACTAAGTAGGGTAGGAAACTACACTATCACCCATATGTCCACATTTTGGGGAAATCCAAGGATCATTTACAAGCAATCCCTTCTTTGAAATTGATCCATGTCAAGAATGTGATCCAAATCATATCAAAGATAATACCACACAAAGTCAAGATCAAGAATCCCTATCATCAAAATACTACAATGACTTGGTAGATATATTCCAAGACATCCAAGGTTTTCCAAAAGAACCCACATTCATATTCCAAGAAAATATACATCTACCCATGAGATGCTTACTCCTAATGGACATGTAGATGATCATCTGAAACAAGAGTCTCATACTCTTGATATCATAAAAAAGGAACAAGATTCACCTACTCTTAACATCTTTGCACATGATCAAAGCACATCAGAATCTATAGACATATCTGAAATTGATCAAGAAGAAGCATTAAAATTAGAAACATCCTCTAGGAAGGTTGAAGATAGTGAGCATGAAAATATGGAGCACAATATCTTAAAATCAACAAAGATAAATAACAATCTTGAGCAGTAGAGCATTGGGTATACAACAATCAAAGAAGCACCAATATATTTTGAAGGGCCATCAAAATATGATATTTCACATAATCAAGCCAAAGATATCAATTAGGAAGTTATCCCACATATGAAGGATCCTATCAGTGAAGAAGCTATCACATTTGAAGATCCACAATAGATCAAAGAAGGATTAGCACCTCATTTCCAAGGTAAGACATATCCTATTGCAAATAAAAATTTTCAATAGATTAATTATCAAGATAGAGGATTAGGCCTACATGAACAGGGTATCCTAAAACTAGTGTAGATTATTGGCAATCCTAAACATCAAGATCTTGGTTATTCATCAATTAAAGGATCTAAACATATCAATGATGCCTCTATAATACTGGGGGAAACATTATCTAAATCCAACATCAACATAGAGAGCACAAAGAGTCCTTATGAAATTGCTACCAATGCTACAACTAGCCATATCATGAATAATCATCCACACATATTTCAACCCTCTAATTGGGACCAACAACAAGAGAAAAATATATATCAAAGAAAGGAACAAGTCATTGAAGCAGAAGGATTAGTGAAAAAAATAGACAAGAAAAGTTTAAATGGATACAAAAGAAAAAGAAAGAAAATCATCCCTATCAAACTCCATTAGTCAAAGAAACTATGGGGTAAAATAAGTAAGGGAAGTTCATCCATCAAAAAAGTATAGCAATTCAAAAGAAAGCTTCAAGAGTGACCTACAAGGTATATCAAGATGTTGGTCCCAATCAAATCTCCATATCCACCCATCATTGCTCATCATCCCAAGTTTGAAAAATAAAAGGTTTCAAACTGTGAACCAATCCATTTGAATCTCGTATCCCTCATCACATTTCACCATCCATGATATCCAAATGTCACATTGACCATGTGTTGGTAGAAAATATTTATCATAAGGATTCTAAGGGCACTCTCTCATGATGTGTGCATCTAGGTAAGGTTAACTTTGGTATTGAAAAGGAAGATAATAATTATCGGAGGTTACATTCAAGCGCCTACATCTTAGAAAAAAAAATCCTCCAAGTAGGATATCATTGGCACGTCATGATAGCCACAAAAACCATATCAACACCAACAACATCTACATTAGTGCCACTAGATGGTTCAACATGAGAAAAAAATTACCACCATGATGAAAACATGGTAAACATGCATCTTGTGTGACATCAAAAAAATCAAGAAAAAAATTAAGAAAAATAGTCAAGAGAAAAATTGTCCTCTAGTGAAAACCACTATGGTGGCGCTTTAGACAAGTACCATGATGAAAACTTGGTAAACATGAGTCATTTGTAAAATCGAGCATCTACATGCACCATTTTAGGTGGAAGCATCTCAGCTGATCCATAATAAATCCAATCCATTTTTATCCAAATCTAACTTACCTTGATCTTGACAAATGTTTGGTGTACACTTTACACTTGCTTATGGAAAACATTTTGACATGGGTCACTATCATTGATCCTATCCTATCCAACATTATCTGAGCCATGAGACATTGTCCAAAGGGGCATACTTTGTCCAAACATGTTATCCTATCACAATCTAAACCATCACCTGCATTGCTAGACACTGGGGCAAGTACTTACATCTTGCTTCAGAATAAATCTTGATCTATGTCTTCTAGCTCACATTGTGATCTAGGCATTGTCCAAACAACAAGTTGTGCCACAAGATTTCCTTCCCAATTCATCCCATCAACAAGGTATCCCACCAATGCACTATCAAGGTAACCTTTAAAATAGCTCATCCCAACAACAAGGTGTGCCACATGGGGGCAGGTGCAAAAAGATGGGGGGCCAAATTGTGGCCAAAATTAAAAAAAAAAAATTGAATTCATTTTTATGTTGATTGTTTTTTTTTGCTACCCATAGCCAAAAACCCTTCTCTTGTGTGCTCACATTCTAGGAGGAGATAATCTTGCATTTTCTTTATCAATTTGTAGCTATTTCATTTCCAAGATGCCACCACATCGACGAGGAGTTCGAAGAGGTAAGGATTGTTTTTTGTTGTGAATTTGTTAGTTTTAGGTTGTTTTTTATATTCATTTTTTGAATTTGTAGGAAATGATAATGATCTTGGAAACCCTCTTGAAAATACTCAACAACCAAAGCAACAAGAACATGAAAAAAATCCTCAAGTTCAACAACCACAATCTCCTCAACCAATCTTTCAACATCCTCTTGACACTAAACAAAATTTAATGGGGGTAATTGAAAACAACAAAAAAAAAATTGAGGAGTTAATCACGAGGTTGAACAATCCAGTAAGTTCAACGATGGAAAGAAGAAAAATTGCAAATTCACTTAAAGAAATGTTAAAACATGTAGATACAATCAACAAACAATTAAGTGGTTGGCAAGATAGGAGGTAGGTGGCTAGGAATTTTTACCAGGATAAATTATCATATAAAGAAGTAAAAGATGAAAAGATTACAAAATTATATTTATGCTCATTATTAACCAACCCATGCAAAAATAAAAATCTTGACCTCAATGTGAAGAGGTTTCCTATCCATTGGTGCCACCACCAAAGGATTAGGAACTTTTTTTGGGATAGGTGGTACACGGTTTTTGATTACCCACCATGCAACAATTGTGAAGTCCCACAATATTTTTAGAGGAAAATATACTATGAGTTCATCCTGAAAAAAATCCCAAATTGTTTTTTTATGAGGGACTTCTAGGGGAGAGGAGTGGGGTTGGCTCAAGATAGACCTAGTGCATGACAAGATCCTAGGTAGCAAGTGACACAAGCTCTCGCTAGGCTAGATCATGAGCACATTGTTATCCCTTCCACTACGAAGGAGAGTTCTGAGGTAGAAACTTTTTAGGCTATTATCTCTTTGACCCAGAGTGTCATCCAACATGCCAATCCTATACTACAACGCCATCCAGGGGAGGCTTCCATCCCATTCGTGTTAGGCTTGCGAGGCTACTTGTTCATATGACCTCATCGAAACTTAGGAGGCTACTATGTAGGATACGTCTACAACTATGGAGATGGCGAGGGAAGCTAAAATTTTGAATGAGGCATATGGCATCAATACTTAGGTAAATTTTAGCACATTCATTGAATTGAATTTATTAAATTTCAAATTTGAAATGCAAGATTAACTAATTTAGTTTTATGATTTTAATAAAATTTCAGGGTCACAGTGTTGATACTGGATACACCAGCCCTACACCTACTTATTACTCCATTGCACCTACTGTTGAGGTATGTAACTAGTAAAAAAATATAAATTTATTACATGTTAATAGCATTGATATATGAATGGTATTCTAATATCTGATTTTGGATGTTGAATAGGCTAATATTAGAGGTTTTGTGGGAACACCTCCTAGTGCTAGTGGAGTTAGACAAATCTTCATGCATGTAATAGAATAAAGATATTAACTAATGAATTGTACATAATAAATTTTTGTAGCTTGTATTTATATCGTTGATTAGATTGCATTGCACATCTTTCAAACTCAAACCATTACTTCACATTTCGTAAATAATAACTAGATGTTGATAGATGACAAGATGTTGATAGATGACAAAATTTCAACTACAATATAGTTGTTTATAAAGACAACATAAGCAGTGATGCAATTACTTCACATAACATAAGTAATAACTAGTAGCAATTGCCAATTACATTTGCTTGTCATGGCTTTTCATGAGACCACTTTTTATTGAGGCATCTTTTCAAATAGTTCACTTCCTTGTTGCTATGGCTAAAAGCCTAAAAAAGGGTGCTTTCCAACAAACTATGGGTTCTTGGAAAAAAATCTATCAAAGAATAATAGTAAGCAATAACATAGACAAGGCAGTGAGTAGTTTGAAAAAATACCTCGAAGAAATGTGGTCTCCTGGTGATGGAATGCCATTCCATCACCATGAGACCACATTTCTTAGAGGATTTTTTTCAAACAACTCATCACCTTTTCTATGCTACCACATTTTCCATACATGTCTACCAAAGAATTTTATCAAACTACTTGAACTTCCTTGTTTCTATGGCTAAAAGCCTAAAAAAGGTACTTTCCAACAAACGATGGATGCTTGAAAAAAATCTATCAAAGCATAATAGTAATCAATAGCATAGACAAGGCAATGAGTAGTTTGAAAAAATGCCTTGAAGAAATGTGGTCTCATGGTGATGGAATGCCATTCCATCACCATGAGACCACATTTTCTTGAGGAATTTTTTCAAGAAACTCACCACCTTTTCTATGCTACCACATTTTCCATACATGTCTACCAAAGCACTTAATCAATCTACTCACTTCCTTGCTGCTATGACTAAAAGCCTAAATTAGGTGCTTTCCAACAAACTATGGATGCTTGGAAAAAATATATCAAAGCATAATAGTAAGCAATAACATAGACAAGGTAGTGAGTAGTATGAAAAAATTCCTCAAAATGTGGTCTCATGGTGATGGAATTCCATTCCATCACCATGAGACCACATTTCTTTGAGGTATTTTTTCAAACAACTCAACATCTTTTCTATGCTACCACATTTTCCATACATGTCTACCAAATAATTTTATCAAACTACTTGAGCTTCCTTGTTGTTATGGCTAAAAGCCTTAAAAGGTGCTTTCCAATAAACTATGGATGCTTGGAAAAAATCTATCAAAGCATAATAACAAGCAATAGCATAGAAAAGGCAGTGAGTAGTTTGAAAAAATTCATCAAAGAAATGCGGTCTCATGGTGATGGAATACCATTCCATCACCATGAGACCACATTTCTTTGAGGAATTTTTTCAAACAACTCACCACCTTTTCTATGCTACCACATTTTTCATACATGTCTACCAAAGAATTTTATCAAACTACTCACTTCCTTGCTGCTTTGGCTAAAAGCCTAAAATAGGTGCTTTCCAACAAACTATGGATGCTTGGAAAAAATCTATCAAAGCATAATAGTAAGCAATATCATAAACAAGGTAGTGAGTAGTTTGAAAAAATTCCTTGAAGAAATGTGGTCTCATGGTGATGGAATGCCATGACACATTTTTTTGTAATAGCATTCCATCACCATGAGACCCCATTTCTTTGAGGAATTTTTTCAAAAATTTCACTGTCTTCTCTATGCTACCACAGTTATCGTACATGTCTACCAAATTTTTTTATCAAATGACTCACCACCTTGATATTATGGATAAAATCCTAAAAATAGGTGTTTTCAAACAATCTATGGATAGGGAAAATAGTAAGCATGATAGTCAAAACTATATAGTTTAATAAGTACTCAAAATTTTGTTCATTATCTCATACATTATAAGCGATGACGTGCATCACTATTGTAGTTTTCGTGATTGAATAATTTGTTGTTTTATTTTCAGATGTTGGAAGTGGATACACCTCCAAATTTTCATAGGGAAATGGAGCTTGGTGTTTCATCTACTATAGACTCCTTGATGCTTCTCACAGAGGTATGAGGAAGATTACTAAATTTCAATTTACATTTGTTGTTATAGTTGTTAGTTAGTGAAAAATCAAACCATTATTGATTTTTAGTTTAATTTCTATTTGGATGGTTTCTACAGGGATTCAACATGCTACAACATGGGAATTTGAATATTTCCCTCGAGGAGAGTGATCATTAAATGGCTGTAAGTCATTATTTTGTTAAATATATTATTTTTTATAATGCAATTTCTATATATTAATGTCTTTACTTGTTATTGTAATAGATAAGGCTTGACCAAGAACTAAACCCTAGGAGGATCACCAGGAGCACTCTTCAACCTCATAATAAATGAGTGACAGACCTATTTCCATCCGATCAGCAAGAAAAGGGAAAGAGTTTATTTTGAGAGCATGGAGAGCAATGAATTTTGATTCCAAAGCCCTTTGTTGTATGCCTATATGACATTTTTGTACATATTTTTTATTGCATATTTTTGACATTGTATGCCTATATAGAATTCTTGTAAGCCTATATGGTATTCTTGTAATCCTATTGACTATTTTGTATATATTTTATACTTATATCGACATATATTGATGTATGCCTACATGGATATTTTGTTAATACAAATCTTTTTTATCAATAGTGTCCATATTTGCATTATAAATCCATGGTTCAATAGATATGAGTTACATGTATTCAAGTGTATAATTTACAAATTACGTGTATACTTTGTGACTTACGTGTTTTCATGCGTATACCTTGTATTCATGCATATATTTGTATTAATTTTCATATACTATGTATTCGTGTGTATACTTCAAGGCTTATGTGTATTTGACTACTTGTACTTCCATTATTCACATGTATGCTTGACTTATTCATGTGTATACTTATTAATTGGTTAGCCCTAACATTGATCATTGCTATCCTCCATGGTTTGTCTTGAATATTTATTGATTGATCTGCTAAACAACTTTATTATTTGATGCTAAAAAACTTCAATATTTCTAGGAATACTAGTAGAGTTACAAATTACAAAATTGCACAAATTGAAAAGAAAAGATTAACTATAAATAAATGCACTGATTATTAACTTGATAATTGATTAAAAATGAGTATAATATATATTAAGAGATGAGCCTTCTAGAATGGAAACTTTCAACTATAAAATAGGAAAAACATTCCCAATACTTTAAAAGCAATAATCCACCCAAAATTGCAATGAGAGATAAGGAAAATGAACCCACATAGGAATAACTGAATAAAGAAAAAATCAAACTTCATAGCTTGGTGAAACCATTTCCAAACTTAGAAGATCTTAAAGATAAAGAAGAATTATGATCTATATAATATAGAATTAGTACCCACTTTGATGACTACAAAATTTTCAACCATGGGCTTATCATGCTTTTCCAAATTTGGTAAGAAGGCTTATTTAAGATCCTTGAGCAATGTATTTCCTAATGCTCCCTTATTCTTACATATCTCAATTTAGTTTAATTCAAAGATTCCATCAAATGCTTTATCTAAAAGAAAAAAACACATTTTCAATTGATATTCCATGAGATGTTTCATAAAAAGATTCTAGTATATTTAATCTTTTGATTGGAACAACTCAATTAAGCAAAGGATACATAATATTCACAACAATTGCAAAGCATAATATTCATAGTAGATGATGAGTAGTTAACTTCTTGACACATTATCATACAAACATTTATCTTGAATATTCTTTAAACATTTTCACAACATAATTCTCATAGTATAGAATGAATTGTTATGTTCTTAATCCATCATCATATAAACATGTCAAAAGATGTATATGTCAAATTTTTGCAATATTATTTCTTGTATAGTAAATGGACTTGGGAGAAATATTTATAATTTATAATACAAATAAGAAATGGACTCAAGGGTGAATTTTTTTTATCACACCTAAATGTACGTGAGAGCATCACTTGTTTCTCTTAGACTCTAATTTTTAAGCATAGCAAATCATTTCAAATGAAAATGAAAAAATTCTTCACAACCTAAGTTGTTAATTGAGGAAAAACAAAATGTTTCCAAGTTCCAACATTGTACAAATTTACAATTGGTTGTATATTGTTGTAAGGGAAAGGAGGATAATTAAAAAATGTCTTGCACTTGCTAGACTTGAGGATGATCATATGATTTTGGTGTGGAAAACTCAGACTTCTCAATTGTCGTGTGAATGTTTCTCTTTTCAATTGTTTTGCATGCCATCATAATGGATCGAGTTGGTTGAACGTAGCTCATAGTGATTTGGTGTGTTTGGGTGAAAAAATTCCTAGCATAAATGTACCTATTGGGATGTGTTGGAATAGTTCATTTGGTCACGCGAGTTGTAGAATGAAAGTTGCACCACTTTGCAACTTTACACTGCTTGCATTTGACACTTTTTCCATCAAGTGAAAACTGGAAACCACGAGAAAATGACTCCAAGATAACAAATATTGAGAGAGATTATTGTAGAGAAGCCCAATGCAATCCTATAGGCTCAGACAAAGAGTTTGTAAGCATCATGGTTTTCGAGTAATAGCCCGTCAAAGATTACATCCATTTTGCATTTTGGACCCTTGAGGGATCGAGTCGGCTGAACGTAGGTCGGAGTGATTCAACATGTTTGGGTGAAAAAGAGGACCATGCCTAGTGTAAATGTACACATCCAGATGCGTTGGAATAGTTTGTTTGGTCACACGAGTTGTAGAATGAAAGTTGCATCACTTTGCAACTTTACACTGCTTGCATTTGACACTTTTTCCATCAAGTGAAAATTAGACACCATAGGAAAATGACTCCAAGATAACAAAAAAAAAGAGAGGTTGTTGTAGAGGGGCCCAACGCAATCCAATAGGCTCAGACGAAATTTTTTGTAAGAGTCACGGTTTCTGAGTAATAGCCCGTCAATGATTGTAGTCATTTTGCACTTTGGACCCTTAAGGGATCAAGCTAGTTGAACATAGCCTAGAGTGATTCAATGTGTTTGGTGAGAAAAATGACCATTCCTAGTGTAAACGTACCCATCTAGACACGTTGGAATAGTTCATTTGGTCACATGAGTTGCAGAATGAAAGTTGCACCACTTTGCAACTTTACACTGCTTGCATTTGATACTTTTTTCATTAATTGAAAACTTGACACCATGGGAAAATGACTCTAAGATAACAAAAACCAAGAGAATTTATTTTAGTGGTCCAACACAATCCTGTAGGCATAGATAGAGAGTTCATAAGCATCACGCTTTCTAAGTAGTAGCCCGTCAAAGATTGTTGCCCTCTTGCACTTTGGACCCTTAAGGGATCGAGCCAGTTGAACATAGCTCAAAGTGATTCGGCGTGTTTGGGTGAAAAAGAGGACCATCCTAGCATAAACGTACCCATCTAAATGCATTGGAACAGTCCATTTGGTCACACGAGTTACAGAACAAAGTTGCACCACTTTACAACTTTACACTGCTTGCATTTGACACTTTTTCCATCAAGTGAAAACTGGATACCATGGGAAAATGACTTAGAGATAACAAAAATTGAGAGAGTTTATTGTATAGGAGCCCAATGTGATCCCATAGGCTTAGATAGAGAGTTCGTAAGTGTCATGGTTTTCTAGTAGTATCCCATCAAAGATTGTTTCCCATTTTCACTTTGGACCCTTAAGGGATTGAGTCAATTGAATGTAGCTTGGAGTGATTCAGCGTGTTTGGGTGCTAAAGAGGACCATTCCTAGTTTAAACGTACCCATCTAGAAATGTTGGAATAATCCATTTGGTCACACGAGTTGTAGAACAAAAGTTGCACCACTTTGCAACTTTACACTGCCTGCATTTGACACTTTTTCCATCAAGTGAAAATTGGACACCACGGGAAAATGACTCTGAGATAACCAAAAATGAGAGAGTTTATTGTAGAGGGTTCCAACACAATCCCATAGGCTCAAACAAAGAGTTTGTAAGCATCATGGTTTCTGAGTAGTAGCCCATCAAATATTGATGCCCTTTTGCACTTTGGACTCTTAAGGGATCGAGCCGGTTGAACATAGCTCGGAGTGATTCAGCGTGTTTGGGTGCAAAAGAGGACCATTCCTAGTGTAAATATACCCATCTAGATGCATTGGAACAATCCGTTTGGTCACACAAGTTGCAGAATGAAAGTTGAAACACTTTGCAACTTTACACAGCTTGCAATTGACACTTTTTCCATCAAGTCAAAATTGGACATTGCAGAAAAATGACTCCGAGATAACAAAAACTGAGAGAGGTTTTTGTAGAGGTTCACTACATGACCTCGATGTGTTAGATGTAATTCCCATAACTGGCATGGTATCTGTGTAATAGGCCATCAAAGATTGCTTCTCTTTTGCAATTTGGACTATTAAGGGATTACATTGCATGAATTACAAATGTTTGAGGGAAGCAATAAATTTCAAAATTTGATTAAATATTATTACAAATGTTTATATGAATAGATGGTATGCTATATTGATATTGATATATAATCATTAGTTTGATTTGTTTTAATAAATGAATTTTTTATAATAAGTTAGTCAATTGGTGCTAGTTATAATAGGGAGAGAATAAAATAAGAAAAAAATGATTGGCAATCATCAATGGTTATTACACTCACTATATTAATAATATGATGTTTACAATAAAATGAGATTTATTTGGTAGTCCTAATTCTTGTGTTTGTGCTACAATTGTCTAATATGCTTAATACACCATTTTGAAACCCAAGTGCTTATACTTGTAGGCACAATGATTTCTCAAAACTATCAAGTGGTAATACAAAATCATGAGAAAAAAATTAAACTATATGAATTCCAACACTCCACTTAAATCAAATATTGAATCAATGTGCCCCATTTTGATGCACACACAATCATCTTATAAGATTCTCTCATGGTGCAGGTGCACCCTAGCATGAATAGGCCTCCATAAGGAAACTTTAAGTTTGATTTAAAATTGATGTCACAATGTTGTAAATAAGGCCTAAAAGGTCATTTTGAGTTTTTTTAGGTCATTTTTAGGCATTTGGGGTCATTAGGAATTAAAAGTTAAAAGTTGCACAATTTGACAAAATGTTGTCAATACAAAATTGCAAGAAATGCAACATATTGAAAGAAGGTGGAAGATAAAAGGTCAAAGTAGTTAAAGAGATAGTTTTAGGTGGTTTTTTTTATTATTTAAAGCATTTTGTAACCTCATTTTCCTTGAGGAAGGTTGGGGGTTGATGTAGGAGGAAGAATATCAATGAAAAATACTATTTTTCTATAATTTTCCTGTATTTTCAGAGTTCTAGGCCATTGTATAGACACAATTTGTGTGATTTTCCTCCCCTCCTAAATTGTACCTGGTATCCCTATGAATCTAGTTTAAATTACAATTGATTTAACTTAAATCCATTGAATATGGTGAAAGTTATGTACAAAATTCTACAAGCGGGTAAAACCTTGATTTAGGGTTGGCAATGTGCACTTTAAATTGCATTTCTCAAGTTTCTATCATCAAAATCATCTCAAAATTGGTGAGTAAAGAGTTTTAAGTGTATTCTAAGATATTTCAAATTTGTAGAGTGAAAGAATGAGACTTTGGGAAATTTCAAGGATGCCCTAGGACTATTTTTTTAATAAAATCTAGAAATGCACTATGTACAATCAAGAATTTGAGTTTTTAATGATGTATATGGTAGTCCTTTTGAGCAAGGTTGTTTTGGAAGGATGTTTGGAAGTGTTTAGATCTCTTTTTTTATATGAATTGGTAAAATCCCAAGTTTTGTGTTGAAAGTAGGTGATTGTCCTCTCATGACAGTGATGTAATAGTCATAATTTACAGTCAAGAATGGAGGTTTAGGATACATGTTTGATGAATCATCATGAAGTAAGTCTGGAGAATGATTCCTTCATGTTATATAGAGATATTTATACATGTTTGAAGCATTATGAAGTGGAAATAGGCTTGGAAATTAGAAGTTTCTTATTGATAGGGCTTAAAAGGGCCTAATTTGTTGATTAGGAGAGTTTGTGTTGAGAAGTTTACATATTGGAAATGTCAAGGTTGGGAATTGGGTTGAACTAGTTATATTGATGATGTTTAGAGTGTTTGAGCATTCTTTAAGGGATTTTTTGCTTTTATCTCATCTTTTTGCCTTGAGAACAAGATTTGTGAAGAAGGTTAGAGTCCTAGTTACAAGGACATGAAATTTTTTGTTGAATTCTGTTGAGTTGATATTGAAAGAGTGTTTTCATTCCTCTAGAATTGCATCATCTCATAATAAACAAAAATATTATTCAAGGATGCCTTAGATACTCCATTCTCATGGATCTTTTACAATGCAACTCATACATTCAAGATTCTCTTATAATTTCTACATCATAGGTGCTCATGATGAGGTTAATGTCAAATGAATAACTTGAAATTCCCTCACTAAGATTCACACTCTCTTTTATAATGGCTTAAAATCAAAATTGAGATTTGTCAAGATCATCAAAATAAGGATCTTACATTTATTTTTTGGCTAAGATTCTCTTGGATGGCTAAACATTTTTTTGCAAGGAGACACCAATCAATTTTTAGTAGTTTACTTACAAATAGGAAAAGTAAAATAAAAAGAAAGAGCATCAAAAATGGAAATGAAATGAAAATAGATGGAAGGAACCTACAAAAAAAAAATCCACACCATTTGGTTCCAATTCAGGAACAACAAGGCTTAAATCTTGATGCTTCAATTGAGGATAGGCATGCCAGTATCTCAATTTAGTCACTCCTGGCCATACATCTTCATTGGGAGTTCCAAGATACCTATTGAAAACAACTTCTCATGAATAGAATAACTTGAAATTTGAGATTCTCTTATAATGTCTACATCACAAGTGCTCACGATGAGGTTAACTTCAAATGAATAACTTGAAATTCCCTCACTAAGCTTCACACACACTTTTATAATGGCTTAAAATGATAATTGAGATTTGTCAAGATCATCAAAATAAGGATGTTGCATTGATTTTTTGGTTGAGATTCTCTTCGATGGCTCATAAATTAACATTTTCTGCAAGGGGACACCAATCAATTTTTAGTAGGTTACTTACAAATAGGAAAAGTAAAAGAAGAAAAAGAAAGAGCATCCAAAATGGAAATGAAATGAAAATATATGGAAGGCACTTAAAAACAACAAATCCACACCATTTGGTTCCAAGTCAAGAATAGAAAGGCTTAAATCTTGACGCTTCCATTGAGGATAGGCATGCTAGTCTCTCAACTTAGTCATTCCTGGCCATACATCTTCATTGGGAGCTCCAAGATACCTATTGCACACAACAACCTCTCATGAATAGAACATGAATAGAATGTAACCAAACTATTAATTTCCAATATTTTGGAAACTTGTAACCTATTATAAAAACAACATAATTTAATCTTCCACTTAGTTTACTAATCTATTAAGAATATCCTACATCATTTTTTTTGCATATTTTTGAGAATAAAATAAAATACCATTGAACTCTGTATCCTTTTCCACAGTTCTAAACATAAAGTTTTCTACATTTGAAAGTCTGATAACTTCATCAATCACCTACATACATGATATAAACCTTAGATGGTAGCATTTACATCATAGCATTGGCATCATACAAATAAATGTGCATACAAGTATAAATTAATAAGAACCAATGTGCATACTTACAAATTAATCCAAAAAACCATATGGGTTTGCTCTACTCGTTATTGTGTCAAGTGCTGCCTCATGGTCAGACTCACAGACCTTCCACAAGGTCTTGTTCAAAGTTCTACCCCCATATTTCTTCAAACAAACATTGGATGCCACAACAAGGTTCGAGTAATGAAGAATCTTCTGATGCGTGTCAAAGTCTTGAAACAACCAATATTTAACACTCTTATGTCGGTACCTTCTAAGCCATGTTCCAGTAACAACAAATGAGCCTACATGGTATTTGATGTTTTCTCTATCTATAACTAGATCCTCTAATTTATTTTTGGCCTCAACACAATGACACAAGTAATAGTCTATTCCCTCTTCATTTTCTTCATCTACAATAATTGCATAAACATGCCCTGCATTGATATGTGTAGCAAACTAGATGAAATTAGTCAACATTAGAAATACACTACAAAGTAAGATAACAATAGAAATTTCAAAAACTATACAAGCAGATATATTACCTAGTTGAACTAGATCTAATATGTGGTCAAATTCAATCAATGAATCCATCTGTGTTAGTTCCAATTCCATTGGAGGGTGATAAATGTGAAGTGTGCTAAGATAACTTAACGACCATTTCTCAACCCACTCCTTTGACTCACAATCATCCCAGGCTTGCATTGTACATAAAGAACAAAAGCATGCCATCTTCTATGTATTGATACTCCATGAACTTGCATTTGAGCTAAGGAAAGAGTGTAGCTCACTCAATCCTATTAGTGTACAAAAATCCCCATATGGTGCAATGTTAGTATCATCCATCAACCAAAAAAATATACAAACTGAAGATGTACCTTCATTATCTAGACCCATCAAAGCATTACACCACTTGATGGTTGATTTTGCATCTGTCAACTTTGCATTATATTTATACCTTAACTCTTCTCATGCTAATGCTCTTTTCACACATGCTCCTACACCATCATGCTCCCCCTTTCCATTCCCGACATCACACAAGTTCCACATATGTTGAACACCTGTAATGACATGCATCCTGTTCAACTAGTAGAACATGCATGAGTTCTTGAACTATGTTGCTTAGTTATCTGGCCATATTATATGCCAACCGTATGTTATGCCCCTCTAATCCAAATGACTCTAGAACATCTAGAATCAACCTTTCACAAAATCTAGAGAATGTGTGTGATCATCACTAATATAAAAGTGATACTCCCTCAATACCTTTCTTTGGTCCTCTGTACTATCAGCTGCATGAATGAATGCTATGTGCACAAATATCAAAACTTGTGCGGATTTTTAATATTATGACTGCACCTCACGTTGTGGCTGTAGAGTGTAGTTCTCTATAAAGTCAACCACTAAAACTATGCTTCCAATGAGAAAGGTGTCCTTGCATAACTTGAATTGTGTGTCCAACAATTAGGCTCTATGGGTATGCCTTGCATACTTATACACTATTTTATCATGAAACATAGACATAAACTGATACACTGGAATCTTCTGAATAACCAAATCACACCCTTTTGCTTGATTACCATCTTTTATAATGTATACCATTTTTTTATACTTCCAAAAATCTAGTAGTTTTTGTCCCACCTCATGTGTGCTTTCTATATGTCGACATACTGACATATGCTGCAAGCCACCACAATGTTGACATGAACCATCCAAGCATAGTTTCCTATAGAATATTTGGCCATCCTCTATTTCGCATAAATTTTTTTATAAGAACTCTCTTGAAGATGTTGGTGGGGCTTGTATGTCACAATCCTACAAAACATCGTTAGTATGAAAATATAAACATATAGAATGATAAACATGATAATGCTTAGAGAATTCAATATGTAATCTACAACAACAATTAGTGCATGTGTGATTTATCTTGACATAAAAAGGTTTAATCATTTCAAATATCTTTGAAAATTTTGAATTTGAGGATAATCTTATTGAAATTTACAAAAAAAAAAGGTTTGAGTTGTATCTGAAAAATGCTTTGGATGTGGCTCACGGTTTTGACAACCGATTCTCCTTCTTACCACATCCCTTTGATTCAGAGATGGCCTTGTGTTATTCTTCCAATACTCTTCAATTAGTGTTCTCAATGCTTCAACAACTAGTTTATATTTTCATGGAAGTCTCCCTGAGAATGCCCATAATTTATTTGAATTAGTGCCCTCAATTCTTTGCTACCTTTGAATGACTCTCGATAAAGTTTTTTTATTAATTCTCAATTATTTACTTATCTTTCTAATGAGACGAGATATCCTTGTTTGACCACTTACCAAATTCAATGTAATGACACATTGGGTGACATTACTATCCTTTGAGCGTGAGGTCTTACCCACACTCTCATAAGAATCCATTAGATTTTTCACAATAGTTTTTTCACTTGAAGCATTCAGTGTTCTCAACCCAAGAATCTTCATGATGTTTCTATACTTTAGACCTCACATCATTTCAACAAATAGTTGACATCTTGCGGTCTCATTTAGCCTTTCAAAGAAAAATTTGCAAATCTTATCAACATATCTTCTAAAAGTGTGTGCTATAATCTTACCTTCCATGTGCTGCAAAATATCCTCATCAATATTAATCAAATACTTTGGCTTTCTACACAAAATTCTAGGTGGTGTTCTCCTAGGTACATACATCTCAACATTAGGAATTTCATCAATATTTAAGTGAGATGGGATAGATCATGTACCTTTTATTGAGGTTGGAATATATGACATACCTTGAGGTTGACATGGAGATGATGACATACCTTCTTCATCAAATCCAAGTGATGATGTACTCTCAAGTTGAGATGTGGTGGATGGTGTCCCTTCATATTCACTTGCGGTAGATGGTGTCCTTCCATATTCACTTGTGGTAGATGGCGTCCCTCCATATTCACTTAAGTTAGATGGTGTTCCTCAATATTCACTTGTTCTCAATGGTGTCCCTTTGTATTCACTTGTGATAGAGGGTGTGTCTCCAACTACGGTATCCAATTCTATCTTAGCACAATGCTTTTGCATTCGTTCCCTTGTGCCACCAATGCCTTTTCTCTTTTTGATGGTCGAGGTTCCTCTTCAATTGGATAGTTTTTGTGAATCATATCCAATTTATTCCTTTGATGATATCCCCTCATCCATTCTCTATTTTTTTATTTATTAGTTTCATAATCTTTGTTTGTTGGTTTATTCCTTCTTCATTTCCTCATCATGAAGGATAATTTTACCTGTAGCATAGTGATGAGATAAATATTAGTTCCTAAAAAATGAATCCAGACAAATAAATGAAATATATGTCATTCAAGGTTTCATACAATATACTTACAATCATCCTATAGAAGAGTATTTCTAGCATAGACAAAGGTCACATGATTTTTTTTGGATGGAATTCCTTAAGGAAATGTGGTCATGTGGCATGCCATGATTGCAAGATAGGATAAAGTTGGAAGCATGGACCGGGCATGTGAAATGTTTGAGAATAATATTTCGTAGAGATGTATGCAAAATATGGTAGCATTGGAAAGCTAGTGAGGTCACTAGCTTTCCAATTCAGTAGGGTTGACAAGGTAGGGGTAGCGTGAGAAAATTCCTCATAGAAATGGGGTTTCACAGTGATGTACATCACCGTGAGACCCAATTTCTATGAGGAATTTTATCGTGCTTCCCACTATGAGACCCCATTTCTATGACACATTTTCTCATGTTGCCCCTACCTTGTCAACCCTACCGAATTGGAAAGCTAGTGAGCTCACTAGCTTGCCAATGCTACCACATTTTGCATACATGTCTATGAAAAAAATATTGTCAAAAATTTTTCATGCCTTGTCCATGATTCTGATTTGAGCCTATCTTGCAATCATAGCATACCACATGACCACATTTCTTTAAGGCATTCCATCCAAAAAATCATGTGAGCATGGGCAAGCTAGTGAGGTCACTAGCTTTCCAATGCGGTAGGGTTGAAAAGGTAGGGGCAGCGTGAGAAAATGCCTCATATAAATGGGGTGTCACCATGACACCCCATTTCTATGGGGAATTTTCTCACGCTGCCCGTACCTTGTCAACCCTACCGCATTGGCAAGCTAGTGAGGTCACTAGCTTGCCAATGCAGTAGGGTTGACAAGGTAGGGGTAGCGTGAGAAAATTCCTAATAGAAATGGGGTCTCACGATGATGTACGTCATATGAATTATGGTTTCCCACATGTTATGGTTTCCAACAGGTTATGGTTTCTAACAAATTTTTATTTCCCGCATGTTATGGTTTCTAGCAGCTCACTAGCTTGCCAATGCTACCACATTTTGCATACATGTCTATGAAAACATTATTGTCAAACAATTCACATGCCTTGTCCATGCTTCTAATTTGAGCCTATCTTGCAATCATGGAATGCCACATGACCACATTTCTTTAAGGCATTTTATCCAAAAAATCATGTGAGCATTTCTATGAGACCCCATTTCTATGAGGCATTTCTAACACTGCCCCTACCTTGTCAACCCTACCACATTGACAAGCTAGTGAGCTCACTAGCTTTCCAATACGGTAGGGTTGACAAGATAGGGGCAACATGAAAATATTCCTCATAGAAATGGGGTCTCATGGGTACATCACTGTGAGACCCCATTTCTATGAGGAATTTTTTCATGCTACCCCTACCTTGTCAACCCTACCGTATTGGCAAGCTAGTGTTTGACAAGCTCACTAGCTTGCCAATGCTCACATGATTTTTTCGATGGAATTCCTTAAATAAATGTGGTCATGTGGGATTCCTTGATTGCAAGATAGGCTCAAAATGGAAGCACGGACAAGGCATGTGAAATTTTTGACAATAATGTTTTCGTAGACATGTATGCAAAATGTGGTAGCATTGGCAAGCTAGTGAGCTCACTAGCTTGCCAATTCTGTAGGGTTGACAAGGTAGTGGCAACATGAGAAAATGCCTCATAGAAATGGGATCTGATGATGATGTACATCACTGTGAGGCCCCATTTCTATGAGGAATTTTCTCATGTTTCCCCTACCTTGTCAACCCTACCGCATTGACAAGCTAGTGTTTTGTCAATAGAGATGAAAACCAAAATGGTTTCAAAGACCTATCAATGTGGGAGGAGTATATTCCAATTCTGTGGAGACACGTATGAAAAATTTGGTAGCATAGAAATTGCAATCAGTTGTTTGATAAAATTCACATCACCATGAGACCCCATTTCTTTGAGGAATTTCTTCAAATAGATTATTTCGTTGTCTATGTTGTTTGATAAAATGCTTTGGTAGACATGTATGGAAAATTTGGTAGCATAGACAAGGCAATCAACTTCTTGGTATATATGTTTGAAAAAATACCTCAATAAGATATGTCCTTGTGGACTAGAATGATTGTAGGATATGAAAAAAATAGATTTTCAAGCATATGCAATTTTTAGGTGTAAAACCAAATTCAACTACATTTTCCAACATCACCCATTCCTATACCAAAATGAAAGCTTTGGAGAGTGGTATGCACATCCATAGTAGAGGATTGAGAAATGATGTATTATTTTAGTTACTTATAACTTTTCTCATATATATGTGTATACAAAATGTGGAAGCATACACAAGGTAAGTCAATTGTTTAACAAAATGCCTCAAAGAGATGAGTTTTAAAAATGTAATTGGCAAGTGTAAAGAATTGTGTAATTTAAAATGTGCATTAACAAGCTAAGTTTATAATGAAAAACAGACAATGATCAACATGGAATATGCAAACTAAGAAAATCAAAGCAAGCCAAAATAGAATGAAAGAAAATGTGTAAAGACTTCACATACCTAAAAAAATTGGAGTTTTGAATGGAGTTCTACCCAATTGTGTAGCCTTTGCGTCTTCTTTCTTCAAACTCAACAATTTGACTTTTTCAAAAGCTTGTTCTCACCCAATTGAATTGTAGCCTTTGCGTCTTCTTTCTTCAAACTCAACAATTTGACTTTTTCAAAAGCTTGTTCCCCTCCAAAATTCAATTGTATATCACTCTTCGATGGAATTCAAACTTGAATTGATATTATATTCATTTTAACATTGAAAACTCTGCTATTTCATGCAAAGGTGGTGGAAAGATCATGAAAAAGGTGGTGGAATGTGAAAAGCTTGAATGCACACTTCACAAAATCATCAAAAAGCTTTTTTTTGTCAGAACACATGCAAAAATAGGAGAATATGAAAAATGTGGGCCTTGAGATCATGGGTATATTGTGTTTTTAACAATTTTTAGAGCAATAAAAAATGCACTTGTGTTATAACATGAGTGCATTATGTCTCGCTAAAATAACGGCCATATCTCTACTACTTCAAAATGTGCTCACATTATGAGAAAGTTGATTTTTTATGTTTATTTTCTCTCTTTCTCTCTATACCCTACCCTCTACCCTTAAACCCTTAAAACCTCTACCCTCTACCCTCTATCTCCCTCCCTCTCTCTCTCTCTCAAGTCTCTCCCTCCTACCCCCTATCCCTCTCTTAAGTGACTCTCTCTCTTTCACTCACTCCTATCTCTATCCCCTCTACCTTATACCCTTAACCCTCTAACCTTCTCCATCTCTATCTCTATCTTTTTCTCTCACTTCAAGTCTCTCTCCTACCCCATATCCCTCTCTCAAGTATCTCTCTCACTCACTCATTCCTAATTGTATCCCCTCTACCCTTTACCCTTAATCTCTCTCTCTCTCAAGTATCTCCCCCCCACCCACTCTCCCTCTCTCAGGTCTCTCTCTCTCACTCACTCACTC
>VDFB02281492.1:577310245-577587060 GCA_007258455.2 Sequoia sempervirens | reverse complement strand
CTTCTCTCTCTCTCCCCCCCCCTCTCTCTCAATTCCCTCTCTCCCACCCCCTCCCTCTCTCCCTCTCTCCCTCTATCCCTCCCACCCTACCTAGCTAAGACCCACTCACTCCAACCCATTCTCTCCCACTCACTCTCTCTTAGTCTCTCCCTTCCACCCCCTCTCCCTCTCTAAAGACTCTCTCTCACTACCTTTATCTCTATCTCTCTTAGGTCTCTCCCTCCCTCTCTCCCTCCCACCCTACCTAGACAACTCTCTCTCTCTCTCTCTTAAAATTCTCCCTCCCTCTAAAGACATACATACTTACATACATACAAGCATAATACATATGTACATACAATCCTACATACATACAAGCATACATGTACATATGTACATACAATCTTAAATACATAAATACATAGAGGAATACATGCATACATGCATTGATACATACATACATATTGGAACATTGATTTTTGGCACCTACTTGCTTTCTATCACTCCTAGGGTTTTTCACTTAGAAGGAGAAAGGTGGGCCAAAAATGCTTATGTTCTCATTAGAAGAAATGGAAAAAGGGGTGTGAAGTGTGTGTGTAGATGCATTTAAATTCTAAAAACCCAATGAAAATGTAGACTAAGGAATGTATTCTAACTTGATGCAAAAGTGTTGGAAAACACAATGTGTATTCAAACTATTTGACTAGAAATGTAAACAAACTGTAACAAAAAGTAACCCAATTGAAGATGTGTACCTAGAAGTTGGAAAAGGTTGGAATGAGGCTCTAAAAACTTGCAAAAGACACCAAAAATGCTCGCTGGGACTGATTTTCCACTCTAGGCGAATGAGTCCTATTTTTACCAAAAAGTGTCAGAACCAATTTCAAGGAATTGGGTATCCGAATCTTAAAAAATCAATGTTCAAGCCTAGAAATGGGACCGATTCACCATCAATGACGAATGCGTCCTCTTTTGGAAAATAGAGAATTCTAGACACAATTCTATGGCTTATGATCTACAATTCTATTTTTTAAGATTCCCTGGAACTGAATCTACAAAACTCAACATGTAGATTCTCTCCAAGCTTGAAATAGGACTTGAGACACCTTGAATGACCTTGATGGGATATGGACACCTTTTCTCACCTTTCCATTTGATAAAATTTGCATACACAAACACATGCAAAGGGGAAAAAGCGTTGAGGGTTAGGATATAGGGGTTTTCCTTGGTCAAACCCCACTTTGGTAATCAAACCCTTTAAATAGAAATAGAAATGAAATGGAAAGAAAATGATGAATAAACAACATGAAAAATGTAAATACTCACCAAACCCTTGTTGGAGAACTCTAAAGATATGTCAATGGCTGCTCCAAGATGTCTAATTTATGCTTGACTTGATGATGTAAATGCTTGAATGCTTGAGTGAATTTGATGAATGGGTGAATGCATGAGAGAATGGGGGTTGAAATGGATGTAAAAAAACTTATTTATACAATCTTGTGCTGTAGTAACCCTTGATACCTCATCACAGGTTGACATGAAGCAAAATCAAACTCAACTTTCACTTTATTTCCTACTCAAAGGTCAAAATGGGGCCAAATGGGACTCATTCACCACACATGGTGAATGGGTCCCACTTGGATGGGATTGATTCACCATGCATGGAAAATGGGTCCCACAGGGGCTGTTTTGACAACACAGGTGCCAACGAATAAGGAAATAAGGTCTAAAATGCAACCTTGTTGGGTGTTTGATTAATTTGAACCTTGGGATGCACAATATGGGTTATTAGGGGCCTCTTAGTGATGATGTAAATGTAAAATAGGGATTGGGACACATAAATCAATTTGAAAGTGTGATTAAACACACTTTACAACACTAAAATGAGGTCCACATAGCCTAGGAATGCACAAGAACCAATGTGAATGTGCAAGACACATTACAACACTAGTTTAGCATTAAGTTTAAGTTAAGAACCTTCTAGATTGATATAATAATGTTATTAAACACATTTTATAATTTTGAATTAGGGAGAAATAGGTTAATTAAGTATAGAAAAGCGTGAAAGTCCTTTACAAGACTTTACAACACCTTTACCAGATGTTGTTAAAAGCATGTTATTCAGTTTGCAAGGGTCTAAGACCTAGTGTGGACACATAAAATTCCTCTCAACACTAGATTAAGACCTCATTAAGTCCATTTTATCATGAATTAATCCCATTTCAAGCAAAGGGTTCTTTTTTCTATGACACATTTAGCCCCCACTTTAGTGAGAGGATGAACTTGCTTCAAACTCACACTAAAGTAGACATTCAAGAGAGATCCTCATGCATGGATGTAGATGAAAAAGAATGACAAAGACCAAGCCTAAGTCAATCCCCAAAGATGAAAAATCATGCAGTGGAGAGAATGAAGAGAATGAAATATGGGGTAGAAAAGATGTACTCACTCTGGGCCAACAAAAATTCTTGGTTGTCTGCCAGGTGAGAAAGAAAAAAAGGTATACTCACTCTGGGGCCACAAAACTAGTTGTACGTGGGGTGAGAAAGCCCAAAAGGTAAGATACATACGCTAGTTGGTATGCACTCACAAACATAAAGGTTATGGGGAAGATTCATGCCACTAGGTGGGGTTCCTGCTCAACCATATTAAAGTTGTAAAGAAGGATTTTGGCTCCCAAATCCTTTGTGTACTTTCTAGGGTATTTCACCTAGAAGGTAAGAGAATATAAGGGCCAAAATGGACACTTCGTCAACACTCAAGACTAATGCAAGGATGAAAGGTAAATGTAAAGTGTGCGAATGTTGTGAACTTAATGAAAATGCAAACTAAAGGGTACGAACTAATCAAATGCAAGATGCTGGAAAACACAGTGTGTAATGCAAGTATGAACTAGAAACTTAAGAAGATAGGAACATAAATGAATGAAACTAAACAAAAGGTACCTGGAGGGTTGAAGAAGACTAGAAATTGATTCTGGAATGCTGCTGATGCTAATTTTCAGGCCTAGAGGGACTCATTCACCATTTTGGGGGAATCAGCCCCAGTTCTGTAAAATTGAACCAAAGCTTGTTTCAGACAAAAGGGTATCCAAAAATGTAGAAAACCAAAAATTGACCCTAGAGTGGGACTCATTTTCCACCCATTGTGAATCAGTCCACTTTTGAATTTCTAAATTTTCAAGGGTTGACTCTAGAGCTTTCGGTCTGCACTTTGGCTTCCTACAGGTGTCTGCTTCCGAAACTGTCATATTCAGGCTTGAAAGTGAATTTTTGTTGATATTTTGACTTGAATTATGAAGAGATGACTTAAATGACTTGTAAATTCAATCTTCAATGATTCTTAAGCTTCCAATAATCCTAAATTTGCATACAAACAACATAAGAAGAGAAATTGTTGATTGTTAAGGCATGGGGGTTTGCCTTGGTGAAACCTCGTTTAGGTAATTAAACCAAAATGATGAAAAAAATGAATAAAAAATGCAACAATGGAATAAATTACCTTGCAATGATAATTGATCTTGGATGTCTGCAAAAATACATGTAAAATCTGCTCTTGAATGCTTTAGAATGCTAACTTGAAGACTTCTAATGGAGAAACCCTAAGTTGCTTGACTTGATGGAGAAGATAAATGAATGATGAGAGATGTAATAATGAGCATGAGATATAAAAATGAGGGTAAAAATACTTATTTATAGACAATTGTGCCTTAGTACCCAATTATACTACATCATAGGCCAACATATAATAGAAATAAACTGTAAATTTCACTTTTTCCTACCTAATGGTCAAAATGGGGGCCAAATAGGACTCATTCACCACACATGGCAAATGGGTCCCACCTGGAGGGGACTAATTTACCATACATGGTGAGTGGGTCCCACAGGGGCCATTCTAACACCTAAGAAGCCAAGGAATTAGGAAATAAGATTTAAATTCCCATCTTGTCAGGTATTTGATCAATTAAAGCATCAGGATGCACAATATGGGTTGATAGAGAACTATTAATGATGATGTAAGTGTTGAATAGGGCTTGGGACACATAAATCAATGTGAAAGTGTGATTAAATACACTATACAACACTAAAATTAGGTCCACATAGCCTAGAAGGGCACAAAAACCAATGTGAATGTACAAGCCACATTACAACACTAGTTTATCATTAAATTTAAGTTATAAGCCTTCTAGATTGATGTAGTAATGTTATTGAATATATTTTATGATGTTGAATTAAGGATAAATTAATTAATTAAGTCTAGAAAATCGTGAAAGTCCTTTACAATACTTTACAACACCTTTACAAGATGTCATTAAAAGCATGTTATATTATTTTCAAGGGTCCAAGACCTAGTGTGGATGCATAAAACACCTCACAGCACTAGATTAGGGCATCATTAAGTCTATTTAATCCCATGTCAAGAAAAGGGTCCTTTTTTCTAGGACATAAAAGTTATACCTACTGATAAATTTTACAAGGCACTACAAGGAAAAATTGTCATGAAGAAAAAGAAAAGGTACCACAGTCATGCAAGTTGTGTTATGCAAGGTGGAAAAAAGTGTAAAAATGTAAAAATGTAAAAATGAAAAAATGTAAAAATGCAAAAATGTAAAATGTAAAATGTAAAAGTGTAAAATGTAAAAGAAGTTCAAAGGAGTCTTGTTCAGTTCATGCAAGGTCATTCACTTAGGGAACACTATGTCTAATGTCTCCAAGAGAGGACCAATCAAAGAATAGAATATTCACAACTTAGGGGGATGCAGTGCGTCGCATCAAGCCACCAAGAGGAATGTAATATGCTTAGAAAGATCACAATTATGATGGACATCACAATGTCATCCACAAAGTGACAAAAACATTATATAAATGACAATGCTACACTAGGAACCAAGAGTACACATGAATTATGGTATTATATGCCCCCCACTTTAAAGGAATTGCTAACACCATTACTATGAGCGATTTCTTTAAAGTAGAAGAGAATATGAGAGCTTATTCGAAAAGCCCTATGCCAAGTCATATTTTTTTGATAAGTCGTGTCATGAAGAAAGAGAGTATGTCACAAGCGAGTCAATCTTAAGACATGTCATCCACATCTCAAGCTTGCTCTTATATGTTCATGAAAAGTTAATGAGTAGTCGAAAGAGACAACAATAAGTGACATACAGGGGATAAGGCTATCTAACCTGTTGTCCCCACTTAATGCAGGAAAAGGGTGAGCCTAAAGTGGATGATGATATGCTACCCCTTGCAAGGGATGTGAAACATGTAATAGTGAGAATGTTATGATCCTACAACTATTACATGGAAAGGAGCAACAACTAATGTTATTTATGTATTGATTTAGGATGTAACAAGGTTAAAGGTTTCTTGGAAAAATATTTGGTGATAGTATGGATGTTGAGTGAAGGTTGGTTGGATGGGTTGATGGCTATGAAAGGACAATCACGAAGAATATGATTTGGAAGAATGAGGTTAGTTATAGTGTGAGCTTGCATAGGGTGATGATTAAGGGTTGAATTTTTTGGAGTATCTAAAGTGAGGATAGGAGGCTCAATTTGGTTGTCGGTTGTTACTAAGATATCATTCTTATGTGCCATAAGATTTACCCTAGGAGGAGAGCTAATATGTTCATCACATGTCATAATTGGAGTAGGAAAGATAGGTTCATCACTCATAGGAGAGGCATCAATAGAAGGATAACTAGGAGTTTCATGGTTACCAATTATTAGACTTTTGTGTTCAAAAAGAGCTTCCCAAATGGGAGAGACATCAAGGAATGAAGGAATACGTGTTTCAGGAGTTGAATCAATGATATCTTCTAACACTAAACTATCTTCTGCATGTGTAGAGAATATATTAGGATAAGAAAAGGGTTGATTGTCATGATTTTACACACTTACGTCCTCATGTCCTAGAATGTCTTCTTGAGTAGGGGAGGGAGGATTTTCATAGCTCTGAATCATATTCTCCACACAAATGTGTTTGTGATGATCATTCACAATTGTAGCATTTTCACCATGAGGACTCGGTAAGGTAGGGGAAATGATGTTATTGTTGTGTGTCATAATGTTTTTTCAAGTGGGAGGAGAAGGAATACAAGCAAGACTTTCATGATCTTCAATGGTTGTGTCTTCTTTCATCAATACACCTTCATCACCAATGGGAGAGATATCAAGAGAAGAACAATAATGATTATCATGATTATCAATGCTTATATCCTTTTGGGGAAAAGCTTTAGTGGATGATTTATAAGAGAGGAATTCATCTAAGGCTTCATCTAACATTGCCAAATCATCACTACTAAAGGGCTTGGATGTTATGTATGTTGTAATTGGTTTTTTTGATGTTTGTGTTTTCATTTGCTAATATTTGATCAATGTAATCTAATCTAAAAAGACTACGAACTAATGTTGAAAATGAAACTTGCAAAAGTCTAAGTGACATGAATGTAAATGATGCTTATTTCTAATGCAATATAAAGACATAGGATGAAATGAAATATTACAGATTGTAAACAGAGTAATTGACTAATGATACTATGCAATAATCTGAAAATGATATGTTGCAAATGCAAAATTTGAATTTGAACAATCCATGAAATGAGCTAATTTATGTTGAACATCATGAAATGCGTGCTAAAAAAACCCAACCAATTGATAGAGGTAGGTTAAGGCACCAAACAGAAGCGTAAAAATAGATTTCTAAGTTCTAGAGAATGTTGTTTCAGGGGTCAGAAGGGACTGATTCGCCTAGGGTGGCGAATGAGTCCTAGTATGGACTTTTTTCAGATTATCAAAAATTTGTAATGGATTTTGATGTGTTCTAAGTGCTATGATGCAGTTCTAAATGAAAAATGTAGAATTTCAAAAAAATTCAATGATTAAAGATGCAATAATGCAACCTATTATGCACTTTTACTTATGCAAAAATGAAGCCCTATAATGCAAGCTAACTAGTGAAAAATGCAATGCAAGCAACTCTAGGATGATTAATGGACTCCAAAATCAGAAAAGAAGGGATTCAAACAATAGGTTCACCAAAATGGAACATAATCATTTTTGGCCCACCTTTCTCCTTCTAGGTGAAAAACCCTAGGAGTGATAGAAAGCAAGTAGGTGCCAAAAATCTATGTTTCACATATATATAGGCATACATACATACATACATGACATACAAGCATACATGTACATACAAACATACAAATATATAACCATACATTCAATAGAGTAGCATTTAACATAAATCAAGACATAACACGGGCACATTATAACGTGCTTGTGTTATGTCTTACTAGACATGTCCCACACAAATGCAAAAAACCATATCAAAACTAGGATATAACACAAGTGTGTTATAATATTCTTGCGTTATATCTTGCTTTGGGAGCTTGGTATTTTCCTTGGAATGCCAACCCAAAGGCTTGGAGGGCCTTCCAAACGACCAGAGACATGTTTTTGCAAATTTTACAATATTTCACATTATCAGGTTTGTGCTCACCATCAGGATTGTGTGTGTTTCAATGTCGACAAATCAAACACCTAGCTAATGTTAGGCTCTCTCTTAGCTATCCAACGATGTAATTTTTTTCACTTTTTGACAATGTTAAGCCTTTGATCTATAATTTATTTTGTTTGTGTGTCTCTTTTTTGGAAAAAAGTAGTGTTTGGTGTTTTTTCATTATAAATTAATCATAAATTACATTTTTAGAAACTAGACTCCATTCTACAATTTAAAAAAAAATTCAATTAGTTTCCAAAATTTGTAGGGGTAGCATGACCAAAATTTTATTTGTTCAGGAAGTGTCCACTTTGAAAATTAGTAAAAAATCAAATATTCATTAAAAAATTATCAGAAAAATCGTGCATCAACTACATATTGTTAGCTAATTTCTCACTGGAGTGACTTTAAAAATACTGAAAAAATGTTCACCATGCTTCGTTCCCACAAAAGTTGCTATGTTATGTTTTTCTAACAAAAAAAAAACCAATTTCTGTGGGTCCCTCTTTTGAACCCCTTAATCTCAACCATTTTCAAAATAAATTAATAGTTTTGAAATTAGACTCGAAGCACTATGATCCTTGTTTTTGTTGTATCTCAAAATTTTGAGTGTAACTATCCTCAATTTCACGTCCAATGTTAGTATTTCCTAATTTCAGAAAAAAAGTGGCCAGTTAAGCCCCCTTTTATGACCCCCATCTTTTTCCACTTACCCATGATACCCTTCCCAATAAACAATTCATCCCAACAACAAGGTGTACCATCAACACATTACCAAGGTATCCTTTGAAGATACCAACAAACATGGATTATTCCTTCACTCAAAAATTCTAAGATATCAATAATTGCTTGAACCTTATGGCTAGTTCAAGTAAGCTTTCCCATGATATATCTTCTAGAAAAACAAAGTGATATATCAATCCAAGTTTTTAATATCTTATACCATAGGAAAAAGGGTAAAAATCCAAAAAAAATGGAAAAAGGATTAAAAAAATACCTAAAAAGTCAAAAATAAAGAAAAATAGTAAAGAGAAATAAGACGTCTTTGAGTGAAAACCACTTTGTGGCGCTCCTAGAATAGGTACCATAATGAAAACCTGGAAAACATGTGTTATGTTTGAATAAGACTCACATCATTATCTATCAGTACTATTCACAACATCCATGCATTTATTCCATGATAAAACATGTATTCAACCATGGCTCATTAGTGATTGAGGAAAGTAGTCTTGTCTTCAACTGGGGGAAACTTCCCAAAGCTGGTCGTGGATTAGATCTTGGAACATCCTATCATGATCAAAAACAACAAAAATAAAAAACATTGAAAACATCAAAAAAAGAAACAACATCGTTGGATTATTCCTTCATTCAAACAGTCTAAGATATCAACATTTGCTTGAACTTCATAGCTAGTTCAAGTAGATTTCCCGCAACATATCCTCTAGAAAAAAAAGTGGAATATCAATCCAAGTTATCAATGTTGTTTATCCCAAAAACAACTTTATGCTTTGATTCAACTGGTTGAACTATGTGGTCTCTGCATGTACAATGTAGGTAAGGCTTAATAGCCCCCGATAATGTAGGTCAGTCCCCTTAGATTTCTATCATGCTTTATTTAAACTTAGTCAAAAAATACAAAATCCAAAAACATTCACAAAATAGAAAAGATCAAAAACATTTAAACCAAGAAAACTATGAGCTTCTACGTGTACAACGTAGGCAAGGTTTATCTTTGATGAGCCCTCAAGGCCCTAATTTAGTCCCCTAAAAACAACAAAAACAACATCATAAAACTTAGAAAAATAAAAAAGTCATATCTCCATCATCACAATTCACAATAAATCCTTCGCCCATAATAAACAAATCGTCATCTTCACCTTTTGACAAAACAAACAAACAAACAAACAAAGCAAACTTCAAGAGCTATAACTTTCAAGAAAACAATCTCAAAGATTTGATCACAAAATAGACAGAAATGATGTCAAAGTACAACTACCTATCATTTGACAATTCACCAACAACATACTAAGATATGCCTTAATGGATATGTTCCTATGATAGACATGATCAACAACGGATAATAGTCCTGAAACCCTAAACAGATATGACAAGTGATATTGCAACTTTGTTTTTATCTTTTTATAGTCTTATCTTTTTGGATTTATTTTATTAAATCATTCCTAAGATCTCTTGAGGATTTACATAAGGATTTAGAGAAGGAATGGGGAAAATTGAGTGTCATTTCGATTTGCTATTTGTAAGATTTTTTTGTAATACTACCATGGTGAATACTTGCTTTATTGAGTGTAAAATTTGTGTTGAAACAATTCGTGGAGTAGTTGCATGTTAGTTGTTTAATACCTCTTGTATGACTAGTCCAAAAGGTTTTTAATATTGTAGCGAGGGAAAATTCTAGGTTAGCAATATAAAGCATAAACAAACTAAACCCTAGCTAACAATGAAACACAATGGAACATAAAAGCATAAACAAATGAAATATCTCACCAAAAAATTTCATGCATCCCATGAATCACCTTCATTGCACTTCTCCATTTTGCTGTAATATAATAGTTTCCCTCAAATTTTCCTTGAATATTCAAATATGGCCTAATGATAATGACAAAGAAAAATATTGAAGATTCTAAATGACTATGGATGCACTAAGTTTGAAATAAAGATAGCAAGATGGTAGAGATTCTAAGGTTTCTAAGCTCTCCAAGATTCCTAAAATGTCTAAAATGATGAAATGACAACGATAGAGCCCTTTTATAGGAAAGCCAAATTTTGAATGAAAGGCTAGGATTTAAAGACACTTAATCAATGGCCAAGATTAAAATATGAGGCATGGAATAAGGTTAGGGATAAATTAGAGAAAATGACAAAGATGAATGGTCAAGATTAAATTAAAGATAATTTAATCAATGATGGGGGTTAATCAAGACACAGATAGATAAGGACTTGATGTGGAAGATAAGATCGACATAGAAAAAACGGTGTGTTAGAGAAAATAAAATCTTATTAAATTTAAGTGGCTAATGACTAATTAAATAATAAAGATATTATTTAATTATAGAGGAATGTGATAAAGGAGGAATCATTTTGAATTAAATAATGATTTAATTCAAAATTCAAGATATTAGACCAAATTAATTAAATAAAATTTATTTAATTAGAGAGAGAAAAGGCTAATGAATAATTAAATAATTAAAATAATTATTTAATTATAGTGGAAAGTGACACTAAATAAATAAACATTTATTTAATTTTAGAAAGAAGACAAACTTAATTAGTGACTTTATTTAAAATTTATTTAATTAATCAAGGAGGAATAAAGATATAAATTAATTAATTAAATAATTAAAATTATTTAATTAATAGAGGACATATGACCTTAGGAAATAATTAAAATTATTTAATTATGAAGAATGAAAGGGAAAATGATAGAAGAATTATGAAGAAAATAAGAGTCGCAAGCCTAGGACAATTTTTAGTGTCTACATTTTCCTCGAGCTTTGATACAATATAGTTTATCATGTTGTGTCAAAGAAAAAGATATTCCCCAGTGTAAGTAGGATGAGGAAGGCAGGGTCAAATAATACGAGTGTGCTATCGAAATGAATGAGAAGAATAGAGGATGAAGGACAAGAGGATAGGGGAAAATAGATAAGGATAATGAAGATGCAAAATAGAAGAAATGTTAGAGTGAAAAGGATGAAATTTAGCACGAAAAAGATGGATGTTAGCATGGAAGACATGGATGTTGAGATAGTGCTAGTTGAGATAATTTGTAGATATATAGTTTTCTATGCAAGGCTTTTGCATTTAATCATCATTGGGAAGTAAAATATGGAAAATGGACAACAAACACCATGGTATGGCATAGACCAAGGTGTGCAAGGTCATCCATCTGTGAAATAGACAGTCATAGACAAGGAATGTCCTAACTCATACTAAGGGTCATGTTTCCCTAGTCTTTTTGTCAAGACAAACCACATACAACAATCAAATAAAAGAAAAGTCATGAGACATCATCGCTCCTCTAAATCCTTCATGGGACATCCTAAAGGTGGCTAGTAACATGAATGAAAGTAAATCCAAAAGATAAGACCAAATAGACCAACAAGGTCAACAACAATTCAAATTATTTGCCAATAAGTGTTTGATAGTATGTTAAGTGACAAAGTGAGTGATGGGTGGACTATTTTGAGAAGGCCTAGTTTCAGGAAAAGAAACATGTCATATAAGTTGTCAAGTCTGGTTTCGATCATGTAACTACCTATATAAGGAAAATGACAAAGTGTGATAGTGACAAGGTTTGGTTTTAGGAAGGACACATCATGTAGAAGACCATTGATTTTGATTGATTTGACTAGTTTGATTGATTTGACAAATGACTAATTTGACTTGGAGACTTGTCTTGCTTGTTTGGTTGTTTTAGGATTTTTGTTTGAAGTTTAGATGATTATGTCATGTCTGAGTTGACAGTTTCTGATTTATTTGGACTAACCTGATGAACCCTAAAAGACTGATCTAGGGGGCCTCGGGGGCTCATTGACAGATGGCCTTTCCTATGTAGCAATGCACAAAAACCTCATAGTTTGACATGACCATTGACTTTGTTTCAATGAAAAAGGATTGAATCATTATTTTATTTGACAACACCTAAGGGAAAAACCTAATGCCTCGAGGGCACATCGACAGATGGCCTTGCTTACATTGAGTCGCAGAGGCAATGTAGTTTGACAATGACAAAGACTGACACGATTGACTTTGACTCTATTTTTGGGATTTTTTGAAAATTATTTGGATGTTTTTGGGTTTTCCAACATGTTTTTGTTTTTTTTGTCATTTTGGGGTTTTATGATTTTTTTGTCTTTTTGGCATTTTATGATTTTTTTGGACATTTTATGATTTTTTTTGTATTTTTTTGGTGGTTTTATGACCTCTGCACAACAAGTGTAAGATCCAAATGACGTAAGTCAAGTAGTTGCCCCCAATCAGGTATAAGGACAATTTAACAGGAATAGAATGGAATGGGGATGCAAAGTGTGCTTGATGTCAATCGTTCCAAGTTATGGAAATGACAAGAATTTATTATGAGTGATATGAAGAGGATAAATGATAAAGCATGTGGATGGGAAAGATAGGTGATATGAAAGGGAAGTCATATTGGAATGATGGTAGAAAAAGGAGCAAAGTCAACTACACATGACACTTGTTTGCCATGTTTTCACCATGGTACTTATTGAAAGCACCACCGAAGTGGTTTTCACTATTGGACAAAAAATTTATCTTTACTATTTTATTGACTTTTTTTTTGGTGTCACCAAGGCGCCTGTTTGCCAAGTTTTCATCAAGGTAATGATTTTTTTCATTTTGTATATTTTTTAGGAAATTTTTCCAAGCTCTTTGAAGCTAGGTATAGAATTGATAAACGTTGGATCCATAGATTGCCTTGACGATGCCTCGATCCTATGTGGATGATCATGTTGGATTAAAAGACATGATTGGGATGAGGAGTAAAAGTGGAAAATATGAAGGATGATAGATGTTGAAGATGAAAGAAGCTATAGTATGATCCCTAATGTGCACACTACATGGACCATCAGGCTTTGACCGAAAAGGAGCTTGGGCAACCAACGAGCTAGAGTACATGAAGGGGTCGTCGTCAAAGACACATTAAAAGACATCACCAATGGAGGTGGAATGATATGACGAATATGTGAGCATGGATGGGTGGAATGGAATATATGATATGAGCGAGAGTGATTTGGATGGAGACATTGGATCAACAAGCTCTTTTCTTTCATTTTTTCCTTCATAGATTCCCCCAATAATTTTTGATGGAGAGGCATACTTAGAGATCGAATTTTGCTTGCATTCATTTTTGAATTTTATTTTTGATTTTTCTGATAGCTTTTTATTTTGGCTAGGGGACTTGTCTTGATCTTTGCTTCTTTTTTATTTGTCCAATAGCTTTTTATTTTGGCTAGAGGACTTGTCTTGATCTTCTTTTATTTGCATTATATCTTTTGATTTTTGATCTCCTTTTAAAGATAGCTCATTCATTGGAGCTGTCTTTTTTCTTTTCTTGAGCTAAAACTTGTTGATCCATTTCTATTATGTGAATGGACATGAGTAAGATGGAGGAAGTAGGAAAAGTGACAGGAATGTTTAGTGGATGAACAGGAGTAGCGATGCCATCAATGGAGTCTTTGGGACTATCCTTTTTGGTATTGATAATTTCAAAGGAAGTTTGCACATCCTTAATGACTTGGAAAGGTGGCTTAGTAGAGGTGACAGTAGAAAATGAATATCCTAGCCCAGGGTAGGTGATATGGAAAGATGATGATTAGATATCCTCAGCGGGGTCATGATCAAAGAGTGGATTATCATAGATATGTTGGTTGAACATGGGGTTGTCATGGATATGAAAAGTTTGAGTGAAACTGGATAGGGAAAATGTTGATGCATCATCAAGGTACCAAAAGGTTTCAATCCAAGAATTATCATCTTTTTGCGCTCCTTTTGCAGTTGTCTTGACATAATTATTGGAATTATGATCTTTCTTAGCAACATTAGCATTGTCATTTGCCGATAAATTATCCATATGGTATTCTCCACATCCCATTTCATGGACCTGAATCTTGGGACCGAGAGATGGAATGGAAGACATGGGGGATTTATTCAAAGTGGATGGATCAATTTAATTGGATGGAGTGGACATTGCAACTTCACAGTTTATAGGAACTTGGAATTGAGTAGTCCCTTTCAGATTGCTGCAATATTGAAAGGGGTCGAGATTGCTTGTGACTATAATTTTAGTGCCTTCATGAGGAAACTTGAGGCACTAATGGTATGTGGGTGGTACAACCTTCATGGCATGTATCCATGGTCTTCCTAGTAGAATATTATATGGGAGGTCGAGATCCAAGACTTGGAAAGTTGTATCCATGACTGTAGGACCAATTTTGAGAAGAAGCATTATGACTCCTTTAGATGACCTTTCTTCATCATCATATACTTTACTAAAAATTCTCTTGGTAGTGTCTACACATGCTTCCAAGAATCCTAATAGCTTAACCAGTTTCAAGGTACAAATGTTCAACCCTACTCCTCCATCTACTAAGACTTGTCTAACTTTTTCTTTATGAACAAGAACTCTATGGTGCAACGGGTCATTGTGGTTTGTCTTATTAGTTGAGAAATATTGTTTAGAGAAAGTAGCATGATGGGAATTGGTTAGGTATCCTACCATATCTTGAAGAATATTGACATCAAGATCAGTGGGGACGGTCGTGCCTCACAAAGCTTTGTCTAGGACAACTTGATGATCGAGTGACATACACAACAATTCCAAGATAGAAATTTGCACTGAGGTCTTTCACAATTGGTCAAGTAAATTGTATTGGGGCTTGGAGGACTATTGTTGTTGCTGTGGTGGAGGAAATTCAATGGTTACCTTAGTTCAGTGAGTGTTGATAGCACATTCGGGAGGTTTCTTTATGGTAATGTTGTTAATATGTTTATCAGCAGCTTGAATGTGGTTTATGATGGTACTGTGGTTATAGTCATATTTGACATTAGCATAATTAGTTGAATTATTATTGATCTTATTTCCTAAACTGGAGTCTTTTCCTTTTCCATGGTCATGTAGAGGATCAAAAAATACTTTGTGATCATTGTTTGAGGATGGTTGTTTCTATCCATTAACTTCAATAGTCATGTTTTCCATGAGATCTTGTATAATTTTTTTCAACTATCAACATTGTGATAGACTATGCCCCTTAGTTCGGTGGAAATGTCAAAAAGTTTTGTCATCTGACCAAGAGGGTTTAAATCATCCTAGATCATATTGTTTTGGCTCAAGAAGTTGTATGACATTGTGTTGGATTAGTTGTTTAAAGACCAATTCAATTGGTTCCCCTAGGGGAGTGTATTCGTGTTTTGGTTTGTTGTGTGTTTTGGACAGCATTAGTAGTTTGATCAACATTTCTTGGTGTGTTGTTAGAGGGATTGTGTCCTCTAAGTGTAATGAGTGGTCTTGTGTGTATAGTTTTAGCATCGACAATGCCATCATTGGTTACGTTCTTATTTTGGGACCAATACTTGTTCTTGTCATTAGGGGCACTTTGGACATTTGGATTTTTATTTGGAATTTTAATTTCACCTTTATCAATTAGAGCCTTTTCACGTATTATACCCTTTTCCACTAGTTCAACAAAGGAGGTGAAACATTGTACTCTTAGGTCACTTCTCAATTTTGCATTAAGGTTTTCTAAGAATATGGTGACCTTTTGCTTTTTGGGTATTTCAACCAAACATCGGCTGGCTAGACTCCTCCATCTCTAGAAGAAGGTGATAAAGTTCTCTCCTTCATCTTGTGTAGTGTGGCATAAAGTGGCTATTATGATTTCATTTTCAATGTTAAAGGAAAAATGTTCAACAATTTTTTCAGTAAGTTCACCCCATGACCTTATGCCATATGGAAGTTGAGAAAACCATTCAAGTGTTATTCCATTTAGGCTTCGTGGAAAAAGTCTCATGAGATATGTGGGGTCATATGCAATGTCTATACACATTATGGAAAATTCTCTTATGTTCTCAAGAGGATTATGCTTCCCATTATACTTAGGAAATTTTGGTATGACATATCCATGCGAGAAGGGTGACATGTGTAAACTTTTGTCAAAGGGAAATGGACATAAGTCTTTTGTTGAATAGGTCTTTTTGAAAGACATTGTCATATTGTCCATTTGTTGTTCAAGGGCTTGCATTTGTGTTTTCAAAACATCCACTTGTGTCAATGATGTGTTGGGTGTATTGTTGGGGTCTATGTAAGTGTTTTGGGATTCAATGTTATGTGACAAATTTTGGTTCAATGTATGAGTGTAAGATGGATTTTGGTTTGGAATATGAGAGGATGTGTTTTGGTTTGATATTGGTTGGTTTGGAATGTAAATGTTATGCAAATGATTGGGTTGGTTTCCAAATTGCATGAAAGGTATATGTCTTGCTTTTGAAACCCCTATTTGTGGTATGACACTAGTGGTGTTGATGTTTGATGTGGCATTTGTCATGCTTATGTTAACTTTGGCGATTTTGTTTGTGTTATTGGTGCCAAGTGGATTTTACGATGATGCCCCTATGGTGAAGTTAAGGCCTTATGTCATGTTTCATGTGCCAAAGGATGATGATTGGATTGTTATCGCATCTTGGGTAGATCCTGTTGGTGCTCCAAATATCAATAGAACAATTGAATCCTAAAGACTAGCCACTTATGTTTAAACTCAAAGGTTGATTTGGCCAACTAACAGGAAATGGGATTAACACACATTCCCCCTGCACTTCAAGCTTTGTCAAACCTAGGGGGGTGACCCTTCAGAAATACCTAAAGATCTGGACATACAATTAACATGATATTTCTCAATAGATAATGTTCTCACAAAATTATGCTGAGAAACACAAAATATCACTCAATATTGGCTAAAACATTAAGTGAATTTCACTAACCAGCATGGAGAATAAGGTAAACATACAACTCAACATACATAATTGAAATGGTTAATGATTTAAAGAGTTGGGACCAAGCTAAAAACAACATAAGCATGAAAACTTGACCAGTGCCAGAAAATGGGCTATGGAGTCATATAAAAAAGCACTTCATCCTACAATGATGAATATGTTCTGAAGATCTTTGCAATTGTTATCAAATTTTAACAACAAGACCACTGAAGCTTTATCTGGTAATCATTCTTTACAAATCCACCTGAAACATAACACTCTTGTCACACTTGTTGAAGCAATTACACTATTCTTTGAATGATAAGTAATAATAAGTTCAACTTGTGATTCATTAAAGCATTTGCATCATTCACAAAATAGAAGGCAACAACAGATGTAACTCAATGCTTGAAAAGACTTAGATAACTTTATTATTGAATCCAAAAGAGTAATACATCTCAGAAATGGAGAAAATTATCAACTAAAATATAAACATGAGAGCACAACTCAGAACACACTGTTTAGATTTAATGACTCAATTACATTTCTCCTAGCTTTACAATTCTACCCAGAGCTTTTCCTTGACTTGCAGAGCTTTTCAGAAATTGGAACCCCAGAATTATCAGCCTTTACAATGAGAGAAGAAGAGAATGAAAGAGAAACAAAAGCAGCCCTAAGATCAATCTGATCCATAGATGTAATATGGAAACTTCATCCATCGTTGATTAACACAATTTGTAAAGCCTCTCTCATCTCTCCTCCAACTAAAATTTTCCTCTCAATTTTCCTTTTTCCAAGTTGTCTTGCAACAAAAAATTCTGCAATGTGATTATTTTCACCATTTACCAGTAGCTGAAAAATCAACTCTTCCTGCCCCCATGAAAATTTTGTTTCACCTCTTTGCCTACTTTATTTGCAGCACATATTATTCTCTAGCACATAATATTACTTATAAAGTGAATAGATTCACTTTGTAAAATGTCCACATGCTTTCACCTTATATTTTAATGCCCAACACAATATATTTCTCACTGAAATATTCCCTCATGCACATTCACGTGCATTTCTGAACAATATATTAAAGTTAGAGTGAATATTTTAATTCAATTTTCCTATGTATTAATTTTTCATCCTTACATTTCCACCTTTCACTCATGCACTTTATAGTCTCACTCATTCAAAATATTTACCTTTAGTATTTAATTTCACTTTAAAAGTGAAAGCATTTTGGACTTTATTTCACTTTACAAAAGTGAAATAATCCTCTTTTTAAAAAAAATTTATTGGGAAAATTAAATCTCACCTCTGGGTCCACCTCATGCTTCCCTTCATATCTTTTTTTTTATAAAACATTTTCCTCTAAAAATGCCATCGAGAACTTTATAACATTTAAATGTTTTACTTTAAAACATTGGAAAGCTCTCGAATAAACTTCACCCATTCAATAAGGTCTTGCTCAGGCCTGCCACCTCCACGTGGCTTGATATCGCTCATCACGTGGGAAATAGTCTGCTCCCATTTTCAACCCGCGAGCTAGCGGGGAAGGGTGGCGATTTACCCACTTCTTTCTCAGGATTTACCCATATCAATTCATCTGAGCATATTAAATGCTTTTCCCTTTTGATATGAATGGAGACTTATTTGAATTACCCCTTTTTAAAATATTTCTCGTGAGACTTGACCCGGGCCCACTGTCACGTGGCATTCATTCGTTGATCTCGTATGAATTAAAAAGCGAGAACCTTGAAATAGCGAGTTGGCGAGGAAGGGTCAGGATCTGGTTGGGATTTCATCTCATTTTCCCACCGTTGATCTCCTTTCCTGCTTCTTTGTCTACATTTTTACCCTAATTTCTCCATTTTCCATGTATTCCTCTCTGCAACTCATTCGATGGCAGAAACTTCCTCTGGCATCCATTGCATTCATCGATTCCCTCTTCAATTTGTTCAATGTTCATATCAAAGCCTTCAAGTGAAGTCATATTAGTGGCCTCCATTTCTCAAGCCTTTGTAACAAATTCATTTTGTGTTCCTTTGGCAAGTGGGGCATTCACTCTGGACTGATGATGGCTTGAGCCCCTCTCTAAGCTATTTGTTCATTGCATTTGATTGAAGGTTTCTAAACCCTTCAATGAATCTATTTTGCACATGTTCTGCAATGACATTTTTTGTTTCTCCTTGACTTTGCTTTAGATTCTCTACAACTATTTCAACAAATAATTTCATGTATGTCAATTTTTGATCATTCCATATCACTTCCAAAGTTGCTAAAGTTGTTTCAATGAATGAGGCACTATCTCTATGCGTGTATTGTTGTTGGAACGAGTTTTCCCCACTAACTGCATCCATTTTGTATGTAGCCATTATTCGATGCATTCCTCTGTGTTGAGCTTAAGCCATGACATCCCATTCTTTAATGTTGGCACCTAGTTTCTGAAATCTTCACAAATCCATTTGTATATATTATGCGTGGAGTGTTCCATTCATAATTTCAACGCATTGGCTTTAGAGTTTATAAAGACTTTTCACCAACTCCATTTTGTACATACGACCCTTGGGCATTCATTGTGCTGGCGTGAAAGAGGGAAAGTCTCTGGGTCTCTCCAACAAACACATTTCGATAGCAAGCGTAGCCCCTTTCATTTGACATGGCGGCCATTCTGCAATAATGAGCCCAAAATTCCCCTATAGCTGGTGTGTGCTTTAGAATTTCTAAAGAATTTTCAATGATTTTTTTTGAGGAATCAGTTATCCTCCCATCATCTAATAACTAGAGGAGGATATTGAATACATTAGAGTGAACTTTTTTGATTTCATCAAATAGTACTACAGAGTAAGGTCTCCTACAGACAGTCTCTATTGGTTGTCCACCCTCTTCATAGCCAACATACCCAAGAGGAGCACCAACTAGATGAGATACAAAATGCTTTTCCATATATTCACTCATATCAATCCTCACAAGTGCATGTTCAGTATTAAAAAGATAGCCTGCTAGAGCTTTAGCCAATTCAGTCTTCCCCACTCTAGTTGGACCCATAAACATGAAACTTGCAATGGGTCGGTTAGGATCAGAAAGCCCTACTCTCGATCATCGAATAGCATCTACTACAGACTTGATTGTGATATCCTAACCCAAAACCCTCTTGTGAATCACTTGTTCTAAGAAAACAAGCTTCTCCCTCTCTATTTGTTGCAGGTTTGAAATTGGAAGACCAATCCACTTACTTACAATCTCAGCAATGTTAACATTTGTGACTTCTTCCCAAAGCATTGATTTTCCACCCTTCCTGTATTCAAAAAGTTTACTTTCAGCTTCCTCCAATTGTCGCTGAAGAGACATCAATGTCCCATACTTGAGTTCAACTACTTGATTTAAGTCATACTCACATTCAGTTGCCTGCATATCCAAATTAACCCTATCCACTTCTTCTTTGATGGACTAGATGCGATTCATGAGTGCTTTCTTTATATCTTGATATTAGTGGATGAAATCTAGAATTTACTTTATTTCTCTTTTTGCTAAAATTTTACTTTTCTCTTCAAAGAGCATGATAAAGCATTATCACAATCCTCCATAGACATTTTAAAACGAGGTCATGAGTTAATGACCTGCACATATCTTTTCTAACTAGAATCCACTGTACCAATGTAGACGTTTGAGAATTTTCCATTCACCATTGAACAATCACTTTAGTTTTCTTTTCACCAATGCATTCATGATTGAAAGAAGACATTTCAACTTCATGAATGTGTAAAGCATGTCGGGCCCATGTTGCCCGACTAATTTTTTTTTCATTTTGAAACAAATTGTATGCTCGAATTGACTTGATGCAACTTTTGAATGCTTCAACGGTGAAAAGATGAAATGGGTTTGCATTAAAACCCACTTTCTGACATGTTTGCAAAATGTGCAAAACTAGCCAAGTAGGCTCAAGAATTGGCTTTGGAAACTAGGAAAATGACCTCCTGAATCCATAAAAACTTGCAATAATGTAGCCATTGGTCCATAGAATACAATGAAAAATATGGCTTAGAGAAATCAACGACGAGGACAAATTTATTAACTTTCAAAGTTGCTTACCCATACTTTCTACAACAGACAGTTCTGGAATAGTTATAAATCAAGAGATCACCTTGTTGCAAAAATACCAAATCAACTCTTGGTGAGCTGCCACTGGACACACTAGATCATTTTGGTAAAAAGAACATGTTTACAAAAGGGATTATCTTGAATCATCATTGATCAAAATTTATTGATAGTTTAAGTTGACCTCTCAGAAAGGTTTCTAGAAATGCAGATGCAAAACTGAAGAAATTGCGTTTGGTTTTGATTTGCTAAAAATAGAAAATCAACTTGTACAACCCTAAAAACTGACATGGGAGTTCATTTTGGTGTGGAGAATACAAAGAAACAATCATTTTTGCATAACAATCATCTGGTTGCAAAATGCAAGCTCAAACGGGAGGCTACTCTGCAGAAATGAAGGTTTGCAAACAACTGAACAGTGCAAAAACCCTCCAGCTTCGCTTTTCAAAACCTCATCCAAAATTATTGTGGGAAGATAAAAAATGACATGCATACTCACATAGGACACATGAGTGAGAGTGCAAATGGGTTTTGTACAAAAATCAACAGGCATCAAATTGTGACCCTCCAAAGTAGGTCACTTAGGCAGATTTCTCAAGTGCACTTCTGAAGGTGTAGTGGATTTTTTTTTAAATGGGCATCTCAAATTTGCAAAATTTGAGAGTGCCAACAGATCCTCCAAATGTTATGGTTGTGTTTACTTGATGGATAGAGCCACTAGAGATTGTTGTGTTGTTTCCTTGGGTAGACGAAGCTTGCAATGCATGGATATCAAATCCAAGAGGTAATGTGGAACATTTTGCTAATAATTTTGCTAAATATCGTTGGGGGTCTTGTGCCAAGTATTCATCTACGAAAGAGGAAAATTTTGGGTCTTGAGCAGCAGCCTCTAAGTTTTCAACTAAAACACGTCCTTTGTGGTCTCTAGTGACAAAATTGTTCAATAAGGATTTGTGAGGTCTCCATGTCCCTTATGAGGGGTTTGCAAATGGATTGATAAAGTATTGTGTGTTGGCCATATTGTCTCTTTGTCTCCTTTTCAACCTAGTTTCAACCATATAATATTTTCTCAAAGGGGGGAAATGCCAATGATATGGAACTATGTCTATGGATGGAAATGATATGAACTCAATCTATGTTTTTGGATTTTTTGGATATGAAGAATGAATGCTAATGCAACTATGTTTTTGGTCTTTTTGGAAAATGAATAATTTCCTAATGCAATGTTCCAATAATGTCTAAAGGGTTTGTTGGATGGCTAATGTAAAGTGTCAATGATGCAAAGTGATATAATATCTAAGAGGAATGTATAATGCAAAGTGATAAGTGATGCAAAGTGATAAGTGATGGTGTCTTAAAATAAGAGAGTTTTGATATGTTATGAAAATGCCTAAGTATGCTATGAGGTATTGTAAATGCATTGTGTAGGCAAGATCTAAAAGGTAATCAACTTTGGGAGATTTGAGAAGAAGTTACTAACCATCCAAAGTTTAGCCAATGCTTCAATTTGAATTGTCAAAGGACCTTTTGTGAGACCAAGTAAAATGACCAAGAGACAAAATCAGTTCCCAAACTAAACTCATGAGTTGGAAAAGACTCACCCAAAATGAAAAAGACAACTGTGACAAGTGACTTGGTCCAATGATACTTTTCTTTGAAGCAAAGGTTTGTACAAAGTATGGAAAGATGAACTATTCTGAAATCTGCAAAGGTAATGACCTAAGAGTTTGATTAATCTGAAGGTGATGAGGAATTCTAAAATGCACTTAAAGTTTGCAAATGGTATGCCTATTGTTATGACTAAGTGATGACTACAAGGTGCAATGGTGGGAAGTTTGAGCAAATCTTTCTGGTTTTTGTACAAAGACCACTATAAAAAGGTAATCAGAAACATATTTTGAATGTTTGACCTCAGATTGTGATAGTGAAATTTTTTTCTGAGTGATAGGAAGTCACAGCTTTCAAGGTCATAGCTACATCTCAAAGGTCAATTGTGTTGTAGTTTTAACAAATGCATCATTTATCATCGGTTGCATTTCAATTTTGGTAGATACATTGTTTAACAGTCAGTTGCGTTTCACAGTAGCAGTTGCGGTTCATAGTGAATAAAGTCTAGTTTTTCTACAATTTTGACAAGGTTTGAAATTTTGTTTCAATCTGATTGTGATTTTCCATATTGCAAAGGTGTTTATTTATTCATCAATTCAGCAAACACTTTGGAAAACATGTTGTCTTGTCTTGGATTGTTTGATACAAGCACTTTGAAAAAAAGCACAAATCCTAGTTGGAAAGGTGTGTATACTTGATATAGCCCACCGAAATACCTCGAGATCAGTGTGAACACTTCTCTCTTTCGAGATCAGTGTGAAACACTTCTCTCTTTCGAGATCAGTGTGAAACACTTCTCTCTTTCGAGATCAGTGTGAAACACTTCTCTCTTTCGAGATCAGTGTGAAACACTTCTCTCTTTCGAGATCAGTGTGAAACGTGTGAAACACTTCTCTTTCGAGAGAGAATAACTTATAAGTTTGGTGGCACTGGCTCCCCTCCACGACACTCACTTCTCAGGCACACCAAATTTCAATTCTTCGAAGAGGAATTTTCTATCTATACTCAAGGGAGTTAGTAGTGAGTATCTTTGAGCATGATATTGTACCCTGCGTGATATACCAAGTAATGGTCGAAAGGCTTGGCTTCTAAAAAATAAGAGGTGTCTAGTAAGGGCTTTTGGTTTAGGGGGTACTATGATAAACTCCCTCAAGAGGCCTCCCAACCCTTAGAACAAGGTATTTTCACATCGTAAATATACTAGGGGAGGGCTATCACATATTGATTCCCATTGATTGCAAACTTTCCTTGCAATCGCAAATTTTTATAGTGGTTCAGAAGGACTTGGCTTCATCTCGTTATCGCTTGGGTCATTCCCTTGGGGTGATTAATTTTTCCCACCAAGGTAGGCCCTCTACTTATGGGTAAAAAAAAGTGAATTGAATTTTTTTTTTTGGTCATCCAAGATCGCACTAAGGCACAAGGAGAGTGCATACACAAAGCTTTCAATTCACACCCGCAAGATTGTTCATTTTAATGCCAAAATACAAAATGTGTGGGTGGAGAAATAATCACTAACTACCTTTAGTTCTCCAAATTGTTGTGAGGCGCAAGAGAAGTGTATACGCAGCAAGAAATCATTACCATACCACAAAACACACCAAATAGGTGTAAATTTTAACCTAGCTTATTATGGAACAATCAAGGTTCTTTTTTTAGCCCAATGCCATGAGAATGCAAGTACATTTTAACCTTGATGAGTGTAGATGCAAGTTGTGTTCTTTTTAAGTCCATGAATGTACATGTAGTTCATTTTATGCCCTTATTGTGAAATGCAAGTTGTAGTTGTTGTTTGTTTGTTACTTAAAAGTGAAGGTTCTTTCTAAAATGAACAACAAAACAAGGTTAGTATCCTCATCCAGCTTGCCACAAGCTGCCAATAGAATATCAGTAACTAGAAAACCCTAGCCTACTAAACCAGAAAGATTGAAAACTGAAAATACTTGCAAGAATTAAAATAAACCCTAAACAAGCGACTGCGGCTCATGACAGTGATCAAATGCATCTTAGTAACTACAATTGCAGCTCACGGGATGTCGATTGCAATTCACTTGAGTATATGTGGCTTGGATTTTTGACAGTTGCGGTGAACGAGAAAGGCGAATGACAACTAGTTGTGATGCACGAACCCGAACTTGCAAAATATTTGAAAATCTACCAAACAAAAATGATCTAATGATGCCTACAACTTAACCCTAGGGTTAAACTGATAAAACAGAAGGATAAATGACCAGATTCAACAAAATAACTAGAAATCAAATGAAATCTAAATATTCCCTAATGCAAAGCAGTTGCATCGTTCGGGTAGCAATTGTGCCATTTTGGCTTTTGTGATTGTGTCAAAACATACCTAGAACCTACAAAATCAAAAATCCGTATGGAATCTGTAGAACTTTTTCCCTTCACATTAGGTTCACCAAATGTAGTGAGGGAAAATTCTAGGTTAGCAATATAAAGCCTGGCTAACAATGAAGCACAATGGAACATAAAAGAATAAACAAATAAAAGATCTCACCAAAACCTTCATGCATCCCATCAATCACCTTCATTGCACTTCTCCATTTTTTTGTAATATAATAGTTGTCCTCAGATTTTCCTGGAGTATGAAAATATGGCCTAATGACAATGACAAAGCAAAATATTGAAGATTCTAAATGACTATGGATGTAGTAAGCCTGAAAGAAAGATGCTAGAGATTCTAAGGTTTCTAAGCCCTCCAAGATTCCTAAGATGTCGATGAAATGGCAACTATTTTATAGGCAAGCCAATTTCATGGGATAAAGACATTAATCAATGGCCAAGATTAAAAGATGAGGCATGTTAGAGTTAGGGCTAAGTTAGAGCAAATGACAAAGATGAATGGTCAAGATTAAATTAAAGATAATTTAATCAATGATGGAGGTTAATCGAGACACAGATAGATAAGGATTTGATGTGGAAGATAAGATCAACACAGAAAAAGCGGTATGTTAGAGAAAATCAAATCTTATTAAATTTAAGTGGCCAATGACTAATTAAATAATAAAGATATTATTTAATTATAGAGGAATGTGATAAAGGAGGAATCATTTTGAATTAAATAGTGATTTAATTCAAAATTCAAGATATTAGACCAAATTAAATAAATAAAATTTATTTAATTAGAGAGAGAAAAGGCTAACAAATAATTAAATAATTAAAATAATTATTTAATTATAGTGGAAAGTGACACTAAATAAATAAACATTTATTTAATTTTAGAAAGAAGATAGACTTAATTAGTGACGTAATTAAATAAATAAAATTTATTTAATTAATCAAAGGGGGAATAAAGATAGAAATGAATTAATTAAAAAATTAAAATTATTTAATAATGAAAAATTATGATTAGGACAATTTTTAGGGGAAAATGTAGACACTAAAAACTGTCCTAGGCCTGCGACTCTTATTTTCTTCATAATTCTTCTATCCTTTTCCCTTTCATTCTTCATAATTAAATAATTTTAATTATTTAATTAATTCATTTCTATCTTTATTCCCCCTTAATTAATTAAATAAATTTTATTTAATTATTTATGTCACTAATTAAGCCCGTCTTATTTCTAAAATTAAATAAATATTTATTTATTTAGTGTCACTTTCCACTATAATTAAATAATTATTTTAATTATTTAATTATTTTTAGCCTTTTCTCTCTCTAATTAAATAAATTTTATTTATTTAATTTGGTCTAATATCTTGAATTTTGAATTAAATCACTATTTAATTCAAAATGATTGCTCCTTTATCACATTCCTCTATAATTAAATAATATCTTTATTATTTAATTAGTCATTGGCCACTTAAATTTAATAAGATTTGATTTTCTCTAACATACCGCTTTTTCTGTGTTGATCTTATCTTCCACATCAAGTCCTTATCTATCTGTGTCTCGATTAACCTCCATCATTGATTAAATTATCTTTAGTTTAATCTTGACCATTCATCTTTGTCATTTTCTCTAACTTAGCCCTAACTCTATTCCATGCCTCATCTTTTAATCTTGGCCATTGATTAAGTGTCTTTAAATCCCAACCTTTCATTTGAAATTGGCTTGCCTATAAAAGGGCTTTATCATTGTCATTTCATCATCTTAGACATCTTAGGAATCCTGGAGAGCCTAGAAACCTTAGAATATCTAGCATCTTGCTATCTTTCTTTCAAGCTTATTGCATCCATAGTCATTTTGAATCTTTAACATTTTCCTTTGTCATTGTCATTAGGCCATATTTGCATACTCAAGAAAAATCTAAGGGCAACTATTATATTACAACAAAATGGAGAAGTGCAATGAAGGTGATTCATGGAATGCATGAGGGTTTGGTGATATATTTCATTTTTTTATGCTTTTATGCTCCATTGTGCTTCATTTTTAGCTATGGTTTAGTTTGTTTATGATTTATATTGCTAACTTGGAATTTTCCCTTGCTACGAATACAACACAACCATATACTTAAAAAATAAAATCATATGTATGTTATGAGTAAGAATATTCTTTGTATGTAGAGTCAAAGTCCATGGAATAGATACAAAGTCACCTTGGTCATTAATACTTTGGTGCATCGTATCTATTTTCTACATCAAACGGGATTGTTTAAACTCTGAAGCCTCCAAGAAAAGAAAAAGCAACACATCAACTATTAACAACATCAAATTTCTATCCATCATCAAGTATTTCTTCTAACATCCATCCTGCATCACAAATGCATTAGTACCATATCCATCCTACATCCACAATGTCATCAATACATATCATGATGATAATAAAACAATGAAAACATCATGTATAATGTATAAGGCATACATCCATCACATATCAACATCATATAAACATCATATATTAAATGATATATCAATCATCCATAGTAAAACATCATATGAAAACAATATATGATCCATCCATCCACATCATATGCATACATAAAAAAAAGTACAAAAACATATATAAGCATACATCATCATACATAGTCATCCATGATCATCACATAAACATATAAATGAGTTGAATCAAAGGAGGTATATCTCATATATATCATCATCAAAAAAGGAGAACACCATCATCATGGAAACAAGTGTGATAAGATAATACAAATAATGCATATATATGAGGCCTCGACTGGGCTGGTGAATATATACAAAAATCATGTATGCAATATGTCTCTGATCAATGAGCATCATAAAGATCAAGAACATATATAACACTACTTGGAGGAAAAGGGAGAACTCTATAGAACAGGCTACAGACCACCATTTGGATCTATTTGTTTAAAAAATTGATCACCTGATGCAGTAGTTGTAGTGGTACTGGGCTCCCCAAATTGTGGTCATCGCTATGCTCGAGGAACAGTGACATCATATAATATTTGATAATAGGTGACCCTTTGAAGCAATTGATCTCACTCAACACAGACACTACCACACTATGCTTTGAGGGTATCTCTCTCAACCATAAGAAGATGTACTTGGGCCTTTGTAGCATGTTGTCATCCACTCTCACTATATCGCTCCACCCTCAAACTATCCCTCTCAGTGGTCAAAGTGATAACCTGAGCCTCTGTGGCTTGTCATTGCACTACCTCTACATCCCTCATGGATGTCATATGTGCCAACAATACTGCTATGTCTCTAGCTAGGGGAGGGGGACCTGAAACCTATCCATGAGCTTGAGGAATCTAATCACCCTGACCACTTTGTGATCCATCCTATTGGGCTCGACCAAGCTACTCTCATAGAACCTCGATACATTTTCACTCCCCACACCGACTTGTAATGCATGCTTTTCCTAATATAGGATCACCACCAGGATCTATAAATTTCAATGGCATGTGTCGTGCCCACCACTGATCAAAATTAGGAGTGGTACTTGGATTTTATAAACCCACTAGCCAACCCCATCCAACTAGGGAAGAGCTCTGAAAGTAGTTGTGGTAGCATCTCTATCAGCCAAATGACCCCATACCGAATCTCTCTGGTGGTCCAACCAAAACCAAGCCTCATATGTATCAGGAAACTGGCATTGTCTCTCTCTAAACTTCCTGCACACTCGGTCAATAAGTATCACTCTAGACGAGAGTGAGAGAAACCAATCAACCATCTGGTCTGTTGACAGTACACTAGCTGCTCTTGATCTTTTGGCCAAGCATCACAATCCATATAAGGCCTCCAAACAAAACTTGGCATATCATTGAACACACGATGTCAGTATGGAAGATCCCTAGGGAAGGTGTAATGTAGAAAGTCACCATAATGATAGTAGTATGGATCACCATCAACATGATCTTGTATACCATCAGGCTACGTCACTCCAATGTGATCCCAAGACCATACATGTAAGAGAGAAACACCTGTAGAAATGGATTTCCCACCTTGATATGCAACCTCATGCATATCTCTATAGAGGTGGGAAAGAAGAAATAGACCCCATGCATATCTAGTCCCATGCTCAAGCATACCCTCAATACAAATATCCCATCTAACAGGGAACTAACAACCTCTCGTATCAAGAACAACTAGCCATGAAATCAAACTGCATAGAACAAGGGAAACAAGGTTTGTACTACCAACAAACTCTAATAAATCAATCTTAGACTGTCGAACCTCCAAGTGTCTGACACCAAGCACATGTCACATGGCATGGGTACCTCATTGAGAATGATATGTAACAAGCTCACCATGGATAGGAATGTGAAGATCCTCCACACATCCTCAAGGGTAATGGTGGTGTCTCCTATAGGTAAATGGAATGAAAAAGTTTTTGAATGCCACCGCTCCATGAGTATAGTCATCATTGTTGTGTGAGATCGAATGGGAGGCATGTAACAAATATGATGAAGCCTAAAAAAATAGAAGCAGAGCATTCAAAAGTGAAGAAACCAGCCAAAAGAACATTTCAAAGGCAAAAAATTAAGTCAAAAGTGTAGGTTTAAGTCAAGTGCACAAGAATAGAGCAAAAGCAACCTTCTTAGAATGACAAAAGCACTAAAACCAATGCAATAGTGCTAAAACTCTAAAAACCTCACTTTTGACTAGTTTGATTTTGTACACGAATAACAAGAACATGAAAAGATGAAAACATGAAGCAAGAGGGTACATACCGGGCCACTAACACTTGCAGGCCATTCAAACTCTCGAACCAGGTTTGAACAATGCGGGGATCCCTCAATCCTAGGCATTGCTCCTCAACAACTAAAAAAATGATAAATCCAGAGGCTAGAATTCGCTATAGGATCAAAGTGCAAATGAGGTAATTAGAACCCTAGTTACCTGTTTTAACCCTCAAAAACCCTAAATTCTACCTAGGAAACCTTAATTTTTACTTAGGGAACCTTCCTACATTCAAATGAGGACTTCCTGGGAACATTGGAACAAGCAACAACAAACCTATAGACCTAATTTTTTGTCCTCTCTACATCTAAATTGAAATAGAACAATGTCGTGAGCCTAACCTCAAAATATTTTTTTTTGGCCAACCTCTTGAGGGGGCAGCACATAGTCCTACCATCATTTTGTTGACCACTAGGGCATAGTGGGGCATAATTTTTTTTCAAAATCTTGATCTTAACATCAAATATTTAAAACAAAGCAACCAGTACTTTTCATCAAAGAGGGGTAAAATGTAGACATGTAAAATTGACCTAACACTTGTCACACACCCTAAATGAGATTTTCACATCATCGACATCATTATCATCAAACATCATTGCATTTCATATCAATTGCATCAAAAACCCTAAATTTCCTCTATTAATTGAATAACATGACATTATTTAATTAATTCACCTTTTCACCATTTTTTGACTAATTAAATAAATTCCATTTATTTAATAAAGTCCTAAAAATCTTATTTCTACTATTAATTGAATAATATAGTTCATTATTTAATTAATTCACTTATCATTTCAACCAGTTAAATAAATTACATTTATTTAATAAAGTCCTAATCTTCACTGTTATTTGTCCCGATTAATTAAATAACACCAATTATTTAATTATGTCACTAAATCACTTTATCCCCCTAAGTCGATTGAATTATTAAATCATAATAATTTAATTAACCCACTTTCCCTCCAAATTTGAATAAATTGAATAAACTATTCAAATTATCATAAAAAAATAAATCAAACTAATGCAACTTTTTTTACAAAATTCAAACTTGATTTGCACGTTCAACTCCCAAAAAAAGGACTAATTAATTCATTCAACTCCCAAAAAATGGACTAATTAATTAAATCAATTAATTGAATTATCCTCATCAACTTTCAACAAATTGCTCTCAACATGATTTCCTCACCAACTTTCTTCAATTACAAAAATTTCTCTACATAATTTCCTCAATCCTATTAAAGGCTCCAATTGATTTCTTCAATTACAAAAATTTCTCCACCTATTTCATAAATCTCACAAATTGCTCAACAAGATTTATTCAATCACACAAATTGTGTAATCTATTTTGCACAGATTATTCATGTCTAAATCCTCTCAACATCTTTTGACCGTCGATCTTGGTTCAACATTGTTTAATCTTGATCGTCCATTTCAAATCATAATTTCTATATAACAAACCTCTTTTGTCACAAAAAAGGATCGAAGAATCAACATCATTTGCACAATGAAGTACTGCCAATATTCCTAATCACCATTGATAGAGCTTCAACATTTCTTCAATCAACCAACACGCAACAATGGAGGCTTCGCGGTGATATGAACAACCCAACATCAGGCGAATACAATCCAAAATGAGATGGTAACTTCTCTTTGTTTTGAATTCAATTTGGTAATTGTAGGATTTTAATTATGTGTTTTGTAATAGCTTAGAAAGTCATTTCATGAGTGAAGGAATAGATCTTAGATTAGTGTGTTTGATTTAGATCAGATTCTATTTCATTTGAATTTGTCTTGTTTTTCTGCTATGATTTCCCCTTCACACATTATCTAACACTGTTTTCCAACCTCATATTATTCTCAAGGAAACGACCAAGCCAAAGCATCTAATAAGACCATCCTGAAACTCCTAAAGAAAATTGTTAATGATGTCAACTGTGACTAACACCTACAACTAAACCCAACCATATGGGATTATAGAACTAGCATTCACACACCAACAAGTGCAACTCCCTTTTCCTTGGTCTAGGGATCTGAAGCAATCTTGCATATAGAGGTTGAAATCCCATCCATGAGAGTGTCATTAAAGGATCTTGTTAGCAATGAAGAGTATAAGATATTCAGACTCAATGAACTTGAACTCCTAGATGAAAGATGGTTGATTGCATTGAACCATCTACGGGCCTATCAAAATCGACTCAAGCAAAGCTACAATAAGAAAATAAAAAATAGGAACTTTTAGGTTGGTGACTTGGTCCTAAAGGAAAATAAAAAACTCTAGTTGAATCAAGATGGGAAAGGTAAGTTTGAACCAAACTAGTAGGTCCCTATATGATTATAGCAAGCTATGGCTCTAGAGTATATTAGTTGGCTATACTGAAAGAAGAACCTCTAGTTGAACCTCTTAATAACAGTCATCTCAATAAATTCTACACCTAAGAGTATCAAAATATCCCAGGTAAAAAAGTGAAAAAAGAAAAAAACATTAAAAAATAAAATTAAATTAAAAAATCAAGAAAAATAGTAAAGAGAAATAAAAACATCCTTTAAGTGAAACCACTTTATGACACTTCTAGGGCTGGTACCATAGTGAAAACTTGGTAAACATGCACTATGTTTAAATACGACCTACATCCTCATCTATCGACATTATCCATCTATCGTATCCACTCCACCCATCGCATAATAAAACGTGCACCTAACCATGGCTCGAAAACTAATCTAGTGTTGAACCTTGCTACACCATTTCTATCCACCATCTGTTTTATCCACCTATCCCTAATAAATGTAACCCTATCTCAAACTAGTGGCAACCTCCTAAAAATGGTAGTGGATTAGATCCTTGTTCATCCCATCACTTGCATAAAACTATTAAAAAAAAAAAAAAATAACCAAAAAATTGTCAAAACCCAAAACAAATTCATAAAACATAAAATCCCAAAAAACATTGTAGGTCATCTCCAGATGAGCCGCATCTAAATAAAAATATAGTTGAACTATGTTGTCTGTGAGCTTGCACATAGGCAAGGCCATCATCAATGAGCCCTTGAGCCACAAGGCCAATCCATTTAGGTGTTCCTCTTGGTCTTTAAACTTGGTAAAAAATCCAAAAACATTCAAATGTCTTATCAAAAGCCAAAAACAACTTGTAGAGTCAGAAAACTCCAAAAATAGTGTTACTAAATACATTCAAACTATGATGTCTCTGTGTTCATCATGTAGGCAAGGCCATCATCAATGAGTCACCGAGGTACTAGGTCAGTCCCTTTAGGTCCCCTTATTTGTATCTAAATCTCTCAAAAATGTTGAAGACAACATCAAATAACCTCAAAAGCATAAAAACACTCAAAAAGTCTCAAAAATCCTATCTTCATTACCACTTATCCACAATAAATCCTTCATCCATAATAAAAAAAATCCTCACCTTCACCATTTGACAATACAATCAGCAAACAAAGCCGACATTGAAATATAAAACTTACTATGAGATAAGGTGGATTCACTACTCATGAGTCTCTTTGTTCTCAAGAGAATCCTAGGGAGAGAACTTCCCTTAACCACCTTAATGCTAGCTAAATGAAGAAATTACAAAGAAGCTATAAAAATACTAATTATTATATAAGACTGCTTCAGGGTTTGAAAGAGAAAAGTTTCTAGATTTCTACCTCAAAAGAAGGAGCTCTTGTTCAATAGATTGTAGCACAAAATTAGGATGCCAGCATGGCCTGATAGAGTTTGAAAGACGTGCTAGCATCCCAAGCAACAGGGAACTCAAGACATGGACAAAAAGACTAAAACTTCACTACTTAACACAAAATCTAAGGTCTGTTTAATAGAACAACAAGATAGGGGAAAAAAAGCAAGAGAAAGAACAAAGAGAACTAAAAAATGACTTACAAACAACCAATTGTTTGAATCCTTCCTCCAGGGTCTACCTTGACAACCTACACACAAGACAGACAGGGAAAAATGTTGGGGTTGTTTTGGGGCTTGTTGTAGTCAAACCCCCATTTTGATGTTCCCACCTCCACTGATAGCCAGATAGATAGGGAGAGTAATCAAAATATAAAAAAAGAAGTGATGAAAATAATCCCTGCTTTAGGAGAACCCACAACAATAAGTAATAAATGAACAAAGAGATCTAATCTATTCATAAATAGATAAGAGAAAAAGAGCATTACCAACAAACCTCAATCCCCTCTTGAACACATGGACACACTATTGAGTGCTTGCTAAGGATTGTTGGCTATTGGAGGGACCTCAATCTGATAGAGCTTCAATTGTAGAAGTGCTATTGCCATGAGTGGAAGAAGCTAAGAAGTGAAGTGAAATTGAGAAGAGATCCTTGAATGAGAGACTGAACCCCCCAAAATGAGAGAAAAAGGGGACTTTTATTGCATGAAAGGGCAGAAAGAGCCATTACACCCGAGATATTGATTGCAAAGACACGTGTCAAGAGCCAGGATTTGAGATTCCCCATTTCAAACTTGGAAAATTGTTAGGACGCTAGCGTGCCACGCAGACGTCTGTGTGCTGCACAGGCATCCAAAATGCTAGTTTTCGGGAAACAAGTTGGAAAACTATTGTCACTTCATTATTGAACCACATGGAGTTTGAATAAAAAAAATTGACCCATGAGGCTCTTTCCATAAATGTGTTTAGGTGTCATAAATGCTAGGTAAAGTGCTAAAATGTGAAATTTCCCCTAGGTGCAATTTTGCAACATTACACTTATAAGCAAAGAAACAAAATGACTAGATCATCATCAAACTAAAATAATGCTTAAGTATTAACTACCCTACCTTTTGAGTATCATCATCAACATCCTAACATATTTCTTAATGGATAAAATGTTCACAATAGACAACATCGATGGGTAAACATTCAAAGAGGAAGGAATGGGGAACTAATAATTGATTTTTTGTTTTCTCTGCTTGTTGGATATTTTTGTAATACTACCATGGCAAATACTTGATTTGTTCTATCTAAAAGACATTTTGGGATAATTCATGTAGTGGTTGCATGTTAGGTACTCCATTACGTTTATGTGTAACTACTCTGAAGTGTTTCGAAACTTCTTACCCATACACTCTAATAGGGTTTTTGTTTGGTATGAGCAAATATACTCCTTGTTTGTGGAGTCAAAGTCCACATAATAGATATAAAGCCACCTTGGTCATTAATACCTTGGTGCATCATGTCTATTTGCTACATCAATAAGGATTTCTAAAAACTACTTAGTCCTCCATGAAAGAAAAAGAAAACTCATCAATGCATATAATCACATATCATCAATAAATAACATCAATCATCTAATCAATGCATAACATCATAATCATATTCCATAGATTTTCAAAAAATTAGATTGATCATCTAACACCTCTATCTATCTATCTATCTCCAATCATAATAACATATCTTTTGACTAACATTTGCATCCTGCATCACAAAGTCATTAGTACCACATGCATCCTACATCCACAAACTCATCAATGCATATCATGACCATCAGATAATAAAAACATCATACATCATAACATAATCCATGCATACATGCATAAATCATCCATCCATCCATATCATATAAATGCATTAGAAAGGTAAAAAATTATGAGCATATTTAATCATAATTCATTTATCACATAAGCATATCATCCATCACATAAGAATATCATAACATATCATATGCCACATCAAAAATTGTATATCTCATATATATCATCATAAAGGAAAAATCAGTACATCATCAAATGTCATGTGTGATATAGATCAGAATCAAAATATACATATATATACAAGTCCTCAAATGGGTCGATGAATGAATACACAAAACATGTCTATCAAAGTCTCTGATAAAAATAAATAACATTAGGATTATTTCATCTCAATCACCCCTATTTTCCATCCTGAGGAGGAGATCTTGGTTGATCATCTCTAGGAGGGGACTGCTCCCCATCATGGTGAGACCTATGCTGGTTGAGTGCTAGAGACAATTGAGGATGCATAAATGGCTTAGAAGGATGTCTCATTGATTGACCACCTAAGGACTCTACTCTTGTACCTAAGCTTGGAACCCTATAATGAGGGCGTCCCTGACCTCTAGGAATCAATGACTCATATAAAGTCTAATAATAAGTTACCTTAGCAATGAACCATTTACACTCAGCCTAATACTGAGTTTTAGGAATCGAAGAAGCCAATGCGATCTCTATGGTAATTTACTGCTACCTCTTAGTGGCTAGCTCCTGCCTTAGGGAATCTCTCTCAGCTCAAAGAGTATCACACTATGTTATCACAATAACTACCTATACATTGGAGGCCTATCACTGAGTAATCTCAACATTTCTCTCAATAGCCTTGGCATCCCAATCTTGAATAGCTTGATCCCACTCAGTTGTAAGCTGAGCAATCTTGGCAGCCGTATCTCCCTATGGGGGAGGAGCCTGTGGAACCTACTATTGTTGTTGTTGGTCTTGAGGAACCTGACCATCATGTTGTTGGTTGTCATTCTGCCCATCTTGTACCTATTATTGTTGCACATGGGTAATCTTAAGTATTTGTTGATCTTGTTAGTGCCCAATCACACCTCCTCTTATGACCCCTAGGATTGGGCCTCCAATTGCTCCTCTTGTAGGGATAGTAAATCTCAAAGGTACGTGTCATGCCTACCATCCATCATACTCTCTAGTGGTCCTTGAATCAATTGGACCCACTACTCATCCCCATCCGAATGGTGTCAAAGCTCTAAATGTTGTAACTGCTACTCTAGAATCAACATGAGGACCCCATGTAGTCTCCCTTCTAGTAGTCCATCCATATCTAGCATGATATTCATCTGTTGACCTTGTTTGCCTCTCACCAAACTACTTAAGCACCTTGTCTGGCGGATATCTCTCAAGAATAATATCAACTCGAACAATCCAAAATTGAGTCTGCTGACATTATACCAACTTCTCCTGGTCATCTAGCCAGGCCTCACAATCTTTGTACGGTCACTAGATGAAGTTTTTCATGTCATCAAACATTGCCCTCCAATAAGACAATCTCCCTAGTTGTGTGTAATGAAGGTAGTCAAAATACCAATAGCCATATGGATCATATGCATCTCTATCTCACATTCCACTTGGCTGAGTGATGGTGATCCTCTCTCAGGACCAAAAATGAAGTAAACTAGCACCAACTGATATGCTACTACCGCCCTTGTAAATGGCCTCATGCATGTCTCTATAAAGATGAGCCAACACACACTGACCCTAGGCATATGTCATGTCGTGCTCCATCATCTCCTCGATCACAACACCCCAGCCAATTAGTAACCTCTTAGCTCTCATGTTGGGCATCAAGGGACCAATGATCAATCTTGCCAAAATAATGACCATCGGGTCTGCATCATCGACAAATGGAACCAAATCAATCTCAAATTCAACCATCTAAAGCTATTAACACTGAGTAATCTTTGCATAGCTAAGGTACCCATCCTTACATCATAATCAATCAAATATCCATGAATGGGGATCCTCAACATCCTCCATACATCCTTAATTGTAATAGTTCACTCTCCTATTAGCAAATGGAAAGTGGTAATCTTCGATCTCCATCTCTCTACTAAAGTTGTCATCATGGCTTGATGATCCCTAATCACTAGCATATAATCTATGTATCATAGTCCCAAAACATTGAGGAAATCCCTCTCAAGCTCCTAAATTTTTTCTAAGCCATCCATCATCCAAGGTCTCTGCTCTTGCATGAATAAAGGTCATAGGACGACCTGCAAGCATTCACCCACAATGTCAATTTTTTTCTATAAAATCAAGTTGAGAACTTAACTTTGAAACTAAATTAGCTAAATCAGTTATTGTTATCAATAGTATGCTTTTTCTAGGGAAATATCATTTGTTTCCATAAGAGTTACCTTGTTCTATGGAAATAGTGGTTATCCTTGGCGATAGCAAGCCTATTTCCTAGCGATAGCGACTATATTTTTCAATAGTGCTAATTCTTCTATGCTATTTGAACATACGATCATATTTTACAATACTGACCACTCAAAAGTGACCATCCTTAGTGTAAGTGATCATATTTTACAAAAGTGGCCATCCTAACTAGTGCGCTAGTGGTAGTATTGTGCCAATAGTGGTTGTTTTCCTAAACTTCTGCTATCTCCTAGAAAATTTTCAAGTATTAATTTTTTTTTAATTTTTTTAATTTTTTTTATAAAAAAAGGGGTAAAAACTTTATTGAATATCATAAAGCAACATTACAAAGGAAGAAAAGGACCAAGGTCCCAAGGAAAAACAAGAGCAACGAACCAGACAAAGAAAAAAACAACCAACACCATTATCTATCGCCATTCCCAGCCCTATCCTCAACAAGAATATTCGTTAAATCAAGACGGAGCTCCTGAGGAATCAACTCCCACTCCTCAATTCTCCATCCCTCAACTTGCTCAGAAGCCCATTTCGCCAAACAATCAGCTGCCCTATTCCACTCCCTTGGAATATGGACAAAAGTCACCATTTCCATCAAAGAACTAACCTGCAAAATTTGTTGCACAACCCCAGCCAACTGCCAACTGACATCTGCCACTTTCTGCTCAATAAGAAAATTGATCAAAATCTGGGAATCAGATTCACAAACAATCCTTCTCCACCCCAAAGCATGAGCCCTCTCAAGAGCGACAAGAATAGCCAACCCTTCCACCAGGTTGATGGTCTGAATCCCTTCATAAATCGAAAAGAGGAAAATCACAGAGCCCAAAGAATCTCTACCAATCCCCCCAGTACTAGCCAGTCCCGGATTGCCTCTTGAAGATCCATCAGTATTGATCTTCAAAACACCGTCAGGGGGAAGTTGCCATTTGCCATCCCTATCAATTTTTTGCTTCTCACGACGTCCTCTCTTAGCCCTATTCAAAGCCAAGGATGACCCTTGAATCCCCAATCTCTCCACCAACTCTGTATCCCTTTTCACCAAAGGGAAATCCACTTCACACCTAGCTTCCACTGTTTCTTGAACCATGCCCAATAATCTCTGCCAAATTTGTTGCACCAGCCTCTGTTCCCCACAAAATATCCTTCGATTGCATTCCAGCCAGATCTGCCACAATAAGAAGATAGGCCCTATAAACCACACCTCCTGCAAAAAAGAGGCCACAGAAGGGGGCCGACCCATCCCCTGCCAAAATTCAATCAAGGAGGAAGCATGAACACAAGGAGTTGTCCAAACACCCCACCAAATATGCCAAAGCTGGAGGGCGAAAGGGCAACGAAAAAATAGATGGGTAGAGTCCTCCTCATTAGCCCCACACATAACACAAACAGAAGGGCCGTGGAAACCTCTCTTCCGAATGTTATCCCAAGTCAAACACTTATTCCAGGCCAACATCCAAACAAAAAAATTACATTTTGGCCAAGAAAGCTTATTCCAGACCTTCTTCCACCACTGGATTTCAGGCCCAACCAACCTATGAGACAATAACCTACTATAACCGGAGGCTACAGTGTAGGTCCCCATAGGATTGGGGGACCAGGCAAGCACGTCATCATCACGGAGAGAGCTACATCTTCGACTGGAGAGGATATTTTGCAGCACAACACAGTCCTCCTACAAACCAACATCAGGCCACTCATCTGGGGTCTTCCATTTGGCCATCTCCAACTGACCACAGGGGAAAAAGGACTTAAAATCACTCACCCACGACCAACCAGCCTCAAGAAATCTCAGGAAAAGATTCAACAGGTTGGGAAACTGAGAAGTGATGGGAGGAAAACCATCCCAAGAATCATACCAAAATTGGACCTCTGTCCCCTTCTTGCAGATCCAAAATAATCCTTCCTTAATAAGCATAGCCCCTTTCTTGAGGGTGCCCCATATCACAGAGCCCTTCCCCACAAGGGGGTACCTCGAAATATCGGGATGAGGGATCCCTGGGAGATACTTCTGAGAGAGAACCTTGGCCCAACTCTTATCCTGCTCATTACACCACCGCCAATATAGTTTAGCAGCCAAAGCCTCCCCAGTCAAAGCCGACTAAATTTTCAAGTATTAATTACAAAAGTGAAATAAAATCAAAAGAAAAAATTAAATATATACATAATGCAACCCCTGCATCATCTGGCCATTGGTACTACCTAATTACATCCACTCTATGTGGTTCTTTTGAAACTTGAGGCATCACGATTCAACATTTGTGGCTAAAAATCTCTAAAATCTCTATAGAGGCAAGAATCTCTCAAATAAAAATGTGCAAATGAGGGTTGAATTTACCCTAATTTCATATTTAACCCCCCCAAAACCCTAATTTTTAACCTGGAACCCCTTCTAGGTCATATTTTTGGAGTACCTGTGATCATCTGGAACCTTAAAAGCAACCCCTAGGGCCTAAATTTTTGTCCTCTATGCATCAAACCTATTCCTAAACCTAGTCGAGCACCCAACATAAAAAAATAAGTTTTTTGGTCAACCTCTCGAGGGGGTAGCCCAACATCTTATCATCCTTTTGTTGAACTCTGGGGCATAGTGGGGCATATTAATTTTTTTCTTTCTTGATCTAATCTTGAATTCTTTGAAACAACGCATCAGGTACATTGTGTCAAAGAGGGGAAAAAATAAGACATGTAAAAATGGATTAACACTTATCACACATCCCAAACTACATTTTTCCATTATCATCATCACTTTCATTATCACTATTGCATTTCACTTCATCAATATCATTAATTCCCTTTTCAACATCATTTGCATCATTAACCCTATCTTCCTCTATTAATTAGATAATCTTGAATTGTTTAATTAATTCACTATATCGTCACCTAATCTAACCTTATTCCTCCTAATTGATTAAATAAACACAAATTATTTAATTATGTCACTAACATACCTTATTCATCTAAGTTAATTAAATTATTATCATTAATTATTTAATTAAGCTACTTTCCCTTCTCTACATATGAATAATTAAATCAATTATTCAATTTCTCCAAAATCACTCAACATGGTTAATTAATAAATATAATTTTATTTATTGAAAATTCAAACACATCTTGCATCTTCCTCTCAAAGATTAATTAATTATTAAATTAATTAAAACATCCTCACATATTATGATTTAATGAATCATGTCCATTGATTTCTCAATCCAATTTCCCAATCCCACTAAACACTCAATGTAATTTCTCCAATCCTGGACTAATTATTCAATCTAATCCCATTGATTATCCAATTAAATCCCTTAATTGGATCAATTGGATGGGTTAACTAATCAATCTATTTCTTCTCAACAGACACGAACCATTGATCCTGATCTTTCATTATTGAATCCTAATCATTCATCTGAAAATCGTATATCTATAAACATCCTTCATCCCTCTCATAAAGAATTTGGAGAATTTATAGAAAGGTCATGTCAGATTGACTATTGAAGCAAATCGAGCAAAACATATCTTTGCATTCTAGATCATCCTTTTATCAATATTTTGCAATCATGGAGGCTTTGTATTGAATCAAGCAATCCAACATCCATCTTCAACACAAATACACTCAAACATGGGATGGTATGATTGTAGTTTTTTAATTCATTGTGTGTTTCATTCATTTATGCTAACCTTGCTTGTTTGGATTCTTAAGCTTTGCAATTACATTTCATGGGTAAGTGGGTCTTGTTATCTTGTTTTAAATTGAGTTGAATTCATTTGTTGTTATTAAACCTATGATCCATATTCCCCTTACATAGATACATCTCACCAAGTTTCTTCCATAGTTTCTCTGCAGAGGTCTCTTCATGGACATTTATTAAAACAAATTATGCCAAGCATAATAAGATTAGACCTTTGTCTTCACGGTCCATAACATCATATTGAGTAGCCAAAGTAGGATCTATAGGCCTTTAAACATGTCATCAAAAACATCCCATGGATCTTGATCTATCAATAGATCCTCCATCTTTAGCTTCCATATTTCAAAATAATTTCCAAAAAAATTATCCACCTCTATTCTTGTTAAAATTTCCATCTAAAAATTCCTACAACAAGATCACATAGTATCTTTTGCATAATCTCCCACTCAAATTTGGAAGTTAAAAAAACCCAACAACCCACAATTGAAACTAAAATTTATCAGGCTCTGATACCATTTGTAAGGAAGCAAAGGTAGTTGAACAAATTCCTACACTAATATTAAGAGGAGGATAATGCAAAAAATTACAAATTTCTATAATAGTTACAAAAAATTAAAGATAAACAAATATCATGCATACCACAACATAGTGATTCACGTGTGGAAAACCCTTTCTAGAGAAAAATCCCTTGATGGCACCTTCAAATTTTGCAAAATTTGAAGTGCCTATGTCCTTTCAATGTGTCAATAGAGGTTAGGTCTACATCCTGCTAAATCTACCCTAGAGCCCATCTTCACCAATTAAAATTTTTCAACTCAAAGGTCATCTTGTGAATCTATATTGTAGAATGTTTGTTGGTACATATGATAGTACGCTTGCTTAGTTTCATGCTCATTGGATGAGTTCTAATGGGCTATTTAATGCTTTTCTGACTATGTCCAAGCTAGATTTTGTGTTTCAGAAAGTTGCAAGTTCCAAAATTTTGAGAGCAATCCATTTCATATTTTGGCCTAAAACCTCTTCATTGTCAGTTTTATCAAGATCTGAGGTCAACTGATGCATTATTTTAATACTTTTTGATTGTGGCAAAAACCTCCGGTGGGGCCATTTACAAATGGGGTACCTAATTTTTAATTGTTGGAAAAAATATGATTGAAAACCCATGTTTTATTTAATTGATTATGCCTTCTCACAAAATATCTTATCTCCAGGGATTCTTGTTTATGTGTAGTGATTTTGGTCAGTAGGAGAAATTAAAATTTTTCCATTTCCCAATGTTTTCAAATGCTAGTATTTAAAATATTATGAAAGTTTTAAATATTATGTAAATGTGACAAGGCATATATGGCCAATATAAAATACATTTTCAAATGTTATTGTAAAAATCAAGATTAATTCTTTCTTCTTATTAGTTGAAGCACTTCATGGAAAACCTCACGGTAGTAGCATCACACATCGCAGTTTTGGATGGGAGGAGCAGGAGAAAAACATCGATGCTTTGATATGATGTGATGGTAATTCAAAGGGAAAGTTCAATTAAATGTTTCATTGGAAAAGGGAAGCTTTAATAATTTTTCCAAGGTTTCTCAATGCATATTACATTTTTTAGCACACTCTTCATTCATGGCACATTTTTGAGAGGCAGATAAAGACTCGAAAATGTGATGCCTTATGGTTGAGCGATGGACTCTCATTGGTAGATTTTTAAAGGGAGCTGCATTTAATTCTTATTTTATATTGGTCAATGAAGTTCATGGAAAACCTTTGAAACTTCAAATATTTCTCACAGTAGTGCATAATGTATTTTGGAATGGCAAAACAAATTCAAAACAACGATAGTAGAGAGAAATGTGATGGCTTGTATTCACATTTGCAAACATGATGGAATGCATAAAGGTGCATGCAACACATATCTCAAAGCCGTCACAATTTTTAAAAAATTTCTCATGAGAAAACTGCGATGGTTACAAATGGTGCAATGAACTATCATTGGTTCTCTTATTAATGCTTGCTTCAGAGGTATAAGGTTTAATATTTGAAAAATATTTCCACATGAATGGGAATTATTTAGGGAAACTTTGAATAAACTTTCAAAAGTTTGAGAAAAATTATTATAAAACATTAGAAAGCCCAACATATAGTTTAACGTATCATAGTTTTTGAGAAGTTACTTAGGGAGAAAATGTGATGGTGCGATGACTCCAACTACCATCACACATATCTAATGGAGGAAGGATGGTAATGACTCTGAGCACTCTGGGCGAGAATAGGAGCAACTCCCATTTTTTGAATTCTACTGAAGAAGATGGTAGTGCCTATACTGACTCTGAGGATGACAATGATGATTTGGGTCAGTTTTTTGAGCTACTCAATGGTGGGGTACGGTCCTGCTAGCCTCCTCTTCACTTTGTTGGTGAGGGTTCTACTATTTCCATGGTTTTCCCTGTTGCTTGGCTGTCTCCAATCTTCTGCTTGTTGGTTGTTGCTTTGCATTAGCATTTGGTGGCGCATCTCAAGGTTCTCTCTTTGTAATGGTGCCTGGTGGAGTTTTTGGGTGGGGTGGTTGGGTGAAAGTTTCACTTCTTTCCCCACACCCATTGATGTTCATTTATTTGTCTTTGATATGGTGGTATTGTCACCATTTGGGCTCGGTTCCTGTTGAGGCTTTCCTTTGTGGGTTTGCTTGTGATCTGCTATGTTCATTGGCGCTTTATGGTGTTGGGTCCTCTTTGAGTTGGGGTCTCGTGGTGTTGTGGAGGGTGGATTTGGTGGTCTCAAGAGAGCCATCGTGGCCTTTTCTGAATCTTTTAGATGCTAATATGATTGATGGGTATGTATTGTTACAAAGCCTTGTTTCTTTTGTTGGTTATGAGGAATGTGTTCCTCTTTTCATAGAGTTAATCGATGCTATGGTGGAGAGGTTTTGCTTGGCCTTTATTGGTGTCGAAGCTGGCTTAGGCTTCCCTTTGTGGTGTGGGAAGTATGGGTATGAACTTGGTGAGGTAGGACTATTTTCTGCCTTTGAGGGTGAAGTCTTTATGGTTATTGTCGATGCTGATTTTGTGTTGGCTTATGGCCTCCTTTGCTCGCTAGCCCATTCAGAGTCTCTGTTAGTTGTGGTGTGGGTGAGGGAAGATCTTCCTCCTCATAGTGTGTTGGTGTCTCACGGGTGCTGGTTTGTTGTTCTTGTGCCTTTGACGTTTAAGTTTTGGGTTATTGTGCGGATTCTATTTCACTTTCTTTCAGTCCTTATTGTCTCCTTGGCGGTGGGGATCAGTTGCTTGACTCTCTTGTTGAAGGGAGCTCTTGGTCTTAGTGACACCTCTATCATTTATTTGTTGTGGTGTGGAGCTATGATGGGTGCTTACCTTAGCTCTTATTTCTAGGCCAAGGCTTGTACTTGGTTGTTGACTGGTTCTATGTGGTTTTCCAGTCTTTGGTGGAAAGTTTTTATGTTATGGGTTATGGAAGTTATGGCTTTCCATGACTATGTCATGATGGATAGGGTGTATATTCCCCTCTACTTTTCTTTTGGACTATGGCTACAAGGTGGTTTTCTTGTAGGTTGGGTGTTTTTGGTGACTAGGTCTCTTCTTACGATTAGTTGTTGTTTGCAGAGTTGTTTAGTGGGGGTTGTTTTGATATCTCCTTTGGGAATCTGTTTGGCTCTAACTACCCTATTAATCTTAGGGGTTAATGGTATGGCTGTTACCCCTTCTTCTTTTCTTCTTTCTCTCCTTCTAGGTCCTCAAATTTTGGCTCCTTTAGAGGTGGTTTTTTCTCTTGTTTGAGGTGGAGGTTGTGGACTTAGGGAGGTGATCCCTGCTCCTATAGAGGTGGATCTTGGTTTTGTTGGTAGGGATTATTGTTGCTGCAATGGGTTGTTGCTATCTATGGCTCTGTTTTCCCTTCAAACTCTTTTATTGAGGTGGAGAGTTTTTGGGGTGTTGGAATGGTGGTTTTGGTGTTTCAACTTATGTTCGCTCTTCTTGTCTCCTATAGAGGTGGAGATGGAGTTTGTTGTTGGGCTAACCTTCTCTAGCTCTTGGCCTTTGTTACTTTTCTTTTCTGACTTAGGAGTGTTGTTGGTCCTTTGAGTCATGTTGCTCCTGGTTACTTGGTAACCAAATGTTGGTTGTAAGTTTGTGTTTTTGCGGTGCGTTTGTTGTTTCTATTTCATTGTTTTGTTCCTAAAGTCTGACTTTGGTATTTGGATGTTCAAGGTTTTGGGCCCTTTCAAAACCTTGATTGTCTCTTCATGTAAAGGGTATGACACCTTGTAAATGTTGCTTATCTTATCAAAAACTACCATTGCACATCACATTTGTGAAGGATCCTCTTCATCTAAAAAATATGATGCACCAGTATTCTGCAATGAGCCAAAATTGCTAACTTTTCAACAATTTTTATTACTCATATGACTACTAAAGTTTCATTAAATATTTTAAAACATCCATCGCACAGTTAGAGACCAACACATTTTTGCAAGGAAAAGCATGGTTTTAAAATGCGATGTGAGTGGTTTTTTCACTGTAATAAACATCTACCACATGGATGGATATTTGAAATGGTTTTCACTATGAAGTGGGAAAAAGTAATTTGTTTTCACATTTTTGGGTGAAGAGTAGATTTTTGCACACATTTGCTAGTTGAAAAATGTTGTTTCAACCTCTAGAAAGGTGCTTGAACCATTTCTCACCCATAGGAAACAATTTTAGGAACATTTTATGCATTTTTTGGTTTCTTGTGAGGTAAAAAATGGCCAATAATCATTTCTCACCACCCAACATTCAAATCTAGCAGTTGGGCAATAGTTCTGATGGTGACTTAATTGTTTATAAGTTTCTAGTGGGTAGAAAAGGAACATCCAAGTGAATTTTATGATGTTTCACAAGTGTGGCCAGTAGGTTGAATATGCATTTAGATGGTTGCTAGATAAATGTTTGAGAAAATTACAAACTAGATGCAGGGGAGAATGAAAGATCAAAATGTTAAAATGCAACATTGAAAAGCATTTTTAACAACCGAGCATGTGGGTTTTGACCTAGAGGTAATATTTTTCACTTGTAAGTGAAAATAGAGCTAGTAAATGGGTTTTTACATGTAGGTAAAAGGTTTGCAAAAGAATTGAAAATGAAGGAAGATTGAAGAGGGAAATGAGGAATGAGGAGCATCTTCTAAGTGCCAGTCAATTGCAAATCAGGGGAGCTGAGATGTGTCATGTGTCAATGATGGATTGATTTTAGGGATTTTCTATTTTCTTCTCCTTTCTCTTAAATGAGAAGTTGTTTTCATTGAAAAGGGTTCTAGTTTTTCTAGGTCTAGGATTATTGCAATTTTGCATAGGGTTGTCTCTAGATTAGGAGTTCTTCAAATTTCAAGGTTCAATGTTGTAATCCATTTTTTAATGGGAAGCAAATCAGTTTGCAACCTGGGATGAACCATGTCATATTATAATGTCTCTAGAATGTATGCATTATATTTTCAATCAAAGTAATCAAGGATTATAATGGTTTTTTTTGCACATTTGTTGCAATAAGTGTTTGGATTGATGGCTTTTGTTCAAAGAATAGGTTAAAGTGTGCTCTTAGTTAAATGCTAAATATATTGTGTTTCATTCAGGGTCTATAATAATGTTGCAAATATGTCCTAAAGAGACCTCATTATTGTAAGGAAGTAATGGTTTAATGGTCACTAGTTTTGTGTTTGGGCTATTACCAGATGGGTTATTTTATTTTGACTCTATTATGGACAAGGCACTAGTCTAGTGTATTTATTTTGTGCAAACCCTAGAAGGAATCACCATTTAAATTTTTTAAGAATCTTTCCCATTTTCATGTTTAACTTATTTCTAGTTTTATTATCTTCATGGGGATTAAAGAACACTGAGGTTATGCTTGGGAATGATTATGTTGTAACTTCTTTGTGTATTTGAGATGAAGATGTCTCTAAGTTTATTTTTTCTTAGTGTTGATTGAAGGTGCAAAGGGATCATGCCTAAAATGTAATGGAATGTATAACACTCTTTATACATTAATCTGAGAACCATCCACATGTTAGAAATATGCAATGTGTGTTTAGTGCAAGTTTTATTAAATGTGTAGATCTTTGAATAGGAACACCCTACCGAGTTTTGTGGAGATCAAAGTGTAGAAGGTTTATTATACCCTTGTTCATTGGCCTTTCTTTTCCCTAATGTGTTGATAGTGCAAAACCTTTTCCTTAACCTCTTGATCCCTTGGTTTAGGCATTGTGATTTTCCTTAGGATTGGGGGTTGCAAGAAAAATCACCAACACCCCACACTCCAAAAGCTACCCAATATATTATTTAGAAATCACAAAGATTACAATAAAATTATAGAGAAAACTTATCATAGGAGTATTGCCAACTAGAGATCTAGAGGCAACACAACTACTTTTAGGCTCTCATAATACATCACCATACATAACTGTAATACAATATCCTCATAAAATAGTTTCCTTCTAGGGAAAGTCAACCCAACAAAATATCTATTGTAATAATCACACTATTCTATTATTGGCAAATGAGTTATTGTAGTTACTTAGTCACATCAATGATATTTTATGTTATCTTATATTATAATTAAAGATAATTCTATATTTATTAAGGAAAAAAAACCAAATATTTCAAGGAATTATAGAGGAATGAATTGATGGAGATTTGAAATCTCAAAGTGCTATATTATCAACTCAAGAAAAAAAAATGATAATTATTTTAAGTTTTCAGATTCTACACACATTTTCATAAATATATATATATGATTATATATGATCTCATTTGCTTAAATATTTTATTTTACATAAGATGATTCTTTAGGTTCTTAAAATATTTAAAAATTTATATCAACACTGTTATCTGAATATTAAAAGTTTTCTACTTTATTTTAGTGTTTATGCTCAAATGAATTCTTAATTAAATAAAAAAAATGCTGAAATATTTTTATTACAATAAATACATAGATGTTACTCCACAACCAATTTACCAAGTCAACCAGTCTTATGATTTTGATCCTTTACCTAATAGGCCTCCTACATCCCTTATAAATTTGAGAATAATTGATAAATGGTAATGTGTAGATCCCAAAAAGGTATATGATTAACCAATAATTTATTTGATATGAGGGTTATGAAATGCACTAAAAACTTTAGGAAGGGTGCATATCCAAAAATGTTGGATACATAGTTAAATTTGGATGAGGAGAAATTTTTTAACATTAGAATCTAGAACACCACATTTTCCTAGTATATGGTCATCCAAGTTCATCCCTAGGTTGAACTAGTATAAAATTGCATAAATTATTATTATGTCAATATCAAGATTAAGATTAATGATAATATGATTAGGTAAATATTTTAACTTCCTTATATACAATGTTCATTCCACTTCGATTATAATAAACAAAAAAACTTCTAAGAGACTTAGACTAGTCAATTGAATTTCTTCAATAGGGGGTTACGTTTACCTAGGAAAAAACTAGACCTTTCTCCTACTACCATTCATATTAGTAAAAGATACTTTTACTAAGGAAATCTAGGATTCTTGTTCTATGCTTCATTTTATCTTTAATCGATAGTGATGACAATGCCCATGAATTTCAATTTGGTTCCTTAAAGAAAATAAAAATAATTAAAAGGTACCAATTCTTGTACTTGGACATTACTAATACCATAGTTACCGAAATTCATGAGTATCTTATGAATTTTAACTCTAAAATAATTTTCAGGTTTTTTTTTTCCATAGCCCAATTACTCTCCTATAGTAAAACCCCCACCATTTATATTAATCCATTGGGATTTTCACATTTGATGATTCCTTTGTTCATACTATAACTAAATCAGTACATGTTTATTCATAATTTTTTTATAGTTTTTAATATAACTAAATTAAATAATGAATACTTTATTAGTATATTTATAAAAAGAAAAATCTATTAGTAAGATAGAATACTATGTAATGATATAATAAAATAATTTAAAGGGTGAGTTTTACTTTTCAAAATATATATTTTATGTGGTTTTCTCTCTTGAGTTCATCTAAATTTTTGATATCAAATTTGGCACAAGAGAAATAAAAATGGAAATGAATGGTAATTGTTGTGTGGTCTCACAACATGCCCCAAGACTGTAAGACTTGGGGACCCCAAGTGAAAACTAACGCTTATGGCAGGTGTTCGCTAGTTGAAAAGATCACCGAAAGTGAAAAGCAAAAAGAAATCTTAAGAAAAAAATTACCTCGTAATTCAAGTGTTACGGGTATCGGGTATCAGGAACCGGGAAAGCTAGAAGTATAAAAGGTAACACAAGGTGTTGATCAAAGTGTTTCGGTCCAGGAGTAGAGGTCCAATAAGTTTGGAAGTTCCAGTAAAGGCCAAGGTCCGGGAAAATTATGGGTAAAAGCTAAACATCGGGTACTGAGTATCAGGTAGCAAAGAAAAGTGAAGTTTCAAAATTTTAATGTTATCCAAAGGTCTGATGGTCTAGTAACCCAGCTAAAAGGAATAATTATGTGAGAATATATGATATTTTCTGAAAGCGTGTTATTTATAATGGATTCAAAATAATGATTAATAGATGATGGTTTTATTTACATGAGATTTTTTATAAATGTTTTAAAAGGGATTTAATAGTTGGAATTGATGATTGCAGGAGAAGCATATTATGATGCAAAGTTCGAGTATGGACGGTCAGGAAAACTAAGGTTATAGACAAAATTGATGGTGTTACCAGGTTCAATAGTACATTATGTAAGCTCATATAGGAACAAAGTTCATTGCAAAGAAGCACTGCATGTTGGGAAGCCAAAAATATGGATATCAAGCATGCAACGAAAGAGTGTACTCATCTCAGGGGTGACTCATTCCTAGGAATGTTTAACTCGAGGCAGAACTTGGATGTGGGAACAAAATGTCCATTTGATAATTCTAAATGTGTGGAAAGTTCCTACATTATGTTTGATGGATTTGTTTAGTTCCAAGAGGGAACCTTGATAATAAGAGGATGAAACACCCAAAGGATTTCAACGTGTAGATGAAGGTTGACCTCTGTTGACTTTGTTTGCAATTGTCTTGCCAATTGTCATATTCTACGTGCCTTGATGTGATTCATCCCTTAGATTTCCTCTCATGTATTTTCTTATCCTACCTGCATCTTGTTTCTATAAAAGGCCAGGGGATACTTCTTTTTAAGTTAAGTTCATAATTTGTGGATTTTGAAAGAGTTAAAACTTCTTTAAGTTTTGTTCTTCTTTCCTATTTTTTGAATCATTCTTAATTAAAAAATTATATGCACATAGAACTTGATCAATATCAAAGCCAATTTGATAGCTACCTATCTCATGAATCTTTTGTAGTTGGTTTGTTCATTCAGTCAGACAAGACTGTATGTTGTGTCGTTTAAGAGTGCATATAGAACCTACTTGGTGTCCAAACTAAACCCCTCTCTTTAAAAGCTCACACCGTTCTATGTGTAGCTATGAAGAAATTTGGTGAAGTATAGAGTGGTTTGCTTTGATTTGATTAAATCTTGGAGCATGGGTGGAGAATACCTAGGAGCAATTTTATTTTTCAAGTATTTTGAAGCTTTATTTTAGATTAGATGTTAAATTTCAGAAAATGTTCCAAAAAAGAGATGAATGAATGGAAATATTATTGCAAATCTTTTGTTTCCATGAAATTTCTAAATTCTTAAAGCTAAATCTACTTAAGTGATAGCAAAGTTGTTTGATGTTCATGAAATATTATTGTAAATATGTCGATTTCATGAAATTTTTTAATGATTGGATTGAAAATCTTCCATTTGATAATTATAGTTCTTTTATAAAAACTGGAGATAACCATAGACCACTTGAGATTAACAGCAATATCACAATATACCTTGAAGTAAACCTAGTATGGTCAATACCTAACTACTGGAGCCTTGGGATTAAGTTAAGTCAACTTTTCCCTAGAAATCCCCTTTCCTTTTAGGTTTCCCTGGTTTGGTCTTTCAAGTAAAGATAGGTTCTTCGTGGTTTTCCTGTGAGTATTTTATTTGCATTATTGTTGCAACTAACATTGTGATCAACAATAACCCTTTCTTATGCATATGGATTACAACACAAAATAAAACCAAACTATTTGTATAGAAGCAATGTAGCAAGTTTGGTGTTGGAGCTCAATTAATATTATTAGACCTCTGACTCATTAACATTCATGGTGGATTGGACAATGGAGATAAAATTAAAGGATAAATGTTTCCACTAGAAAATTATTGACATTGAGAGTAATAAATTATAACCATTTGATGTTTCCTTGAAAGAATTGAGATTCCTTCTATGGACCTCTTGTATTGTGAGATATTTTATGTTATGATCAAGGATAAAAAGATATTAAGGTTTCTATATTAGATAAAGAATAAATTTAATTGATTCAAGAAGTATCACAAAGAAATTGGTGAACTAGAATATCCATTTTAGAAAGTCGCTACTAATGAGAAGCATGAGAAATTATGGAATAATAAAAATTATTCCCAAACCTCCAAAATAAAATACAAGAAAAATCTAAAATTGGGTCCAATTCTAATACTCACACTAAAGGAGAATAAACTTATAAGGAGGCTAGTAGAAATAGCTATTCCATTAGGGAGATATCTTCCTCTCCAAAATCACATAGAAAGACATAGTGGCCTCAATACTTGTAATGTGGGAAAATGGATCTAGGATTTAAATCACACCTTTCCTGACATTACATTAGAGAGGAAACAAACTCGATTAAACAAGACCACTTGGATACTATCCTCAATGGAAGAGCTAGGATGGTAGATCAGGTTTTTGGTCATCTTTACATTTTTGTTTGATTGATTAGATTAATTTGACCTTGAATTGATCTAATTGTGTAAATATAAACTAGGTCAACTATGGATCTATAGAAAATTGATATGATTTTAGAGAATTACATAACTAAAACACAAAAATAGATGATAGAAAAGAAAAGTGCAAAGATAGAAGACCCAACATTCAAATTTGGACTAAGAATGGCTGGCCAAGGGTGTAGGTGCCCTTAATTGATGAATGCTAATTTTTAGGATCTTTGAATAGGTCTCATTAGGTTATAGTTTGTAGGTTCTTCCTTCTTATTTTTAGCTTTAGAACTTCGTCTATTGATAAATAATTCTTTTTCCCATAATTTTTTGAAAGATGATACTTGAATACTTGATCTTGTAATTAGGCCTTGAATTTTCTCCCAAAGTTGCTTCAAATCTACTACCTACACAAAAGAGATATGGGAAATGGTTGTGCCATATAGGGGCTCAGGCATAAATCAAACCCTATTTTGGTGTTTCCACCCCCATAATGGCTATGATGATGTAAAGAGTGCTTACCCTCAGTTGGGTAGAGTCAAATGGATAAAAACAAGTGATAAATGAAAAGTTTTGCAACTTACCACTCAAATATGATCTCCTTGATGGATTGAATTCATGATACACATCTCATGCAAGGAATATTATCTTCTTTATATAAAGTCTTTTAAGTGTTAGTATTCACAAACAAATGAACACAAAACATGAACAATCTTACTCATAAACATGATACATTGCTAACATGAAACTTGACTAATGAAAATGTTGTAATAATGCTACTTATTCTACTCTTGAACACTTTTTTAGGATGCACAATTGGAATTAAATTTCCTTTTAGATTGCTTAGATTTTCAAATGGTGAAAAAGACTTGTATTTATATGCATTTCTTTATTTCTCACAAAATTAGTTGTGAATGGAAAGACAAAAAATAATTCTTTCCTTCTTGCTTTGAGCAATATTTTCATAGATGTACAAAAAATCATTGAAGAGACTTTGGGATCTCAAATATTTTTGGATCAATAAGGATTCAATGAAATTTGGGTCATTGATTATTTCTCTTATGTATTTTCCTTATTTTAAAGTGCAACTACATTTGTGGATTTTATTTCTCTTTGCATGTTAAAATATAAACACTTAAAATAAGGTCTTATGTTTAATAATCTACTTTGATATTATTTTTCTTATGTTAAAGTTACATTTGGTAGATAAATTTTCAAATCTATATGTTTTCTTCTGGTAATATTGTTGTGTTTGATACTTTGTGCTTAGTTTTAGGTTGTATGTCTAGATTTTCCTTTTTTTTATTTGTCTATGTGTCTTTCATTATTTTTTATTAAAAGAATACCTTGTTAAAAATTAACATATATTATGAGGAATTTTCGCCTCTCAAATGTAGAGGAAGATTGTTAAGGTAGTAACAATCTATCCAACTATTGTGAATATTTGTCACTTCCAAATGGGTGGAGTCAAGCTATTATGCATAATTTTTTTTTTAGTGACAAGTCTATTCACTAACACTATTTCATTTATGGGTTCCATCAACCTTTATATCCATGTGAGAAAAAATAATCTAGATGCTTCCTTCACTATCATTTTCTACATAATGTCACTTTTTCATCCTCTTGGGCCATCCATGGCTCACAACTATGCAAGTTTTTGCATTTGTTGTCCATAAATATCTAAATTATTCCTATAGTGGAATAGTACATACTATAAAACATATTGGATTTCAACCACTCATACTTTGGCATAAGTTTTCTCTTGACTACTTATATCTTACCCCTTACAAACCCCCTCTAAGTGTGTATTGATATTATATTTAGACTTTATTAGAATTTAAAAGAAATTTGGATTCCTTCTCTTATCGCTTCTTAGTTGTATTTTCACCCTCTATGGTCTCTCAATCCCCATTGGTTTATCTTGTTCCTCCCCTACCACTACACTATAAAGAGAAAATAAACCCATTTTTGTTGACCTTTCCCCTCTTCTTCTATATATAGTATGGTCACATGACCTATAGTGATTTCTCCTATCCTACTACCTATCCCTAGGATAAATCATGTAAATAAACCCAAGTTATATGACTCCACCCCTCATCTCAATGAGATTATCATGTGTACACATCTTAATGAATTATCTCAACTAAAAAATTATTATCATTGTTCTACTTCTCATATGATTCACACCCACCACCATCTAGCCTGATATGCCCCAATCTACCTCCACCACCCCCTTCTAAACCTATGATTTTTCTTTTTCCTAAGGATCCCTTATATTAAAACCTTCACATATTCAAGTGGTCTTGGCTCCTTATCCTGACCCTCCCATCATTCATAATATCCATATAATTTTCCCTTCTCCACTCCATTAGAATTACCTAATGTGAGTACCATTTATAGTGTTAGCCTTTCATCCCTTATTCCTTGCATGTGTACCTACCAACAAGTGTTTCCTAAGCTTTTTCCATCCATATTAGACATTAAAAAAACACTCATTGCCTAAATAGAAACATGAACACTAACTCACTCCACTTTTCTAGTCATCCAAGCCTAACCCCATCTCACCACCTCTAATCCCTTCCCTATCACTTCCACTAATATGGACATTCCTCCAACCTAGCCTATTAACACTCCCACTCATATTCTTGTGGTTAGTAGTGAGACATTGATTCTCTCACTCCATCTTTAACTAAGTGAGTGTTTGAATAATGGATATTTTGGTATCAATTTCAACATTCACATGATCATTGACACTTTCCCCTCCCACAAATACCATGCAGTACATTGATTCTATTTCTCTTTCATGATATCTTGTTTCTCATTATTCTACTAATGATACTCCTATGGTGTCCTTATCACCTAGTCACCACACTTCAACCTATAAAATAGAAAGGGAGTAGGATGATTTACTTATTTTAGGACCCCAAGAGTGTCATAATTGTATCATGTGTTTATATATTTAACTAGATCTACTTGAATTGTTTATTCTTGTTCTTTTGTACATGTATTATTTATTTTTTCCATGGAGGACCCTTGTTACCCTTGCAAGTACATGAATATAAGAGGAACACCATGTTGTGGCATTCTTCTATATTTACCTTACATATATTTATTTATCTACTTTTATTTTCTAATATTTTGGGGATAATGAAACACATTAGTACATTTAAGTCCCTCCATGTTGACCCAACAATTTTAATTTGATTCTTATGTGTTATTATTCCTTTGTACTCATAGTTCTACAATATTGGGAGATGATGGAATTTTATTCCCTACCTCATGATTATTAACATCCTTATACATATGAACTTAATTTAAGCCCATTGATCTCTTTGTGTGATTAGTATGATGTTGATTGTTTCTATGTGTCAACCGTATTCAATGTGCCATTTCTTGTTTCCATGTGAAATTATTATTTAATGTGATTTTATTCAAAGAAAATAATTTCATGTGTTTTATTCTTGCAACATCATCATTTATTCATCTTCTTGGGGGATTTTTTATCCCTTATTAGTGACTTTAGGAACATATCCATATGTTTCCTAAATTTTATTTTCCTTCTTACCCTCTTCTTCCTTTAAATAAATTGCATATTCTTCATTCATGAAATTAGTTGAAGGGGGAATCCATTTTCACCTCTCATGTATGTATCTAGATATGTGTACTCACCCACATTGTTATTGTGCTCCCTATAGCATTGGTAGCCTATGAGCCACCCAACAATGAAATTTTCTATCCCATGCATTCACATGGCCTAATTTTAAGTAGCATATGAGTTACATATCAAAACCCTACAATCTCACATTCTTCATATGGACTACCTTTTTGTACCTTCCATGGTTACCCTAAAACTCAATTTGTAATGCCTATGATCCATGAAGGAGTTATATGGTTCCTAGATTTAAAGTATGTCATTCCTTGAACTATACCTTGTATTTCATTGACAATACAACACATTAGGACTATGATTCTCTCTTCACCATTCTCTATTCTTGTGTATTTTTTAATGTTTCCAATATTTCATGTATGTTTAATATTTATTAAGATTTTTTATTTACTAAAAAACTTGATTTGTAAGTTATATTCATTTAATTTTTATCTTGTGCAGGTTTTAAATGTTATTATGACATTTTTTCCATGTAGGATTCTGTTGATTAACATATTTTTTGCAGGTGAACTCATCCTAGGGGGATAATCAATCCACTTGAAGAACCCTCTAAATCCTCTACAATATCCTTTTTGGCATATATATGTTGTTATTACTTTGAACATTTTATTTTTATATTTGAGTGAAGCTATCACTTAATGTCATAAGCCCATTAAATTGGGGGCAAAATATGACATACAAAATTGCACACCCTTGAAATTTTACACTATGTTTTTGACCCACTTTGGTGTCTTTTCCCCTAGAATGTTTTTCGGTTCATTTGGCCCTTTCCTTAGCCTTTTTCCACTCATGATTCCAAGGTCATGCCTCTTCTCACACCTTTCATGAAATTTTTTGTTCTAGGTGTTTTAGCCTTATAATTTTCTTATGTTTGGCCTTTTTGAGAGTTGAAAATGTTGGACACTACAAAGATGCACATATATCCACATGAAATGATAAAATCTAATGATAGTTTTCCATTTAATATTTATTTTCAAGCATTTCACCACCAATTACCTACCTAGGTTGGTGGTAACACTCTAGAATGGATCTAAAAAAATCTTCATCCATTGGGCTCACCCATATTTGTTGGAGATTTTCTATGTTATTGGAGATTGTTGGTGTTTTCATTGATGTCAACCCCTAGTATGTGGAGATTGTTGGAGCCATTGAAGAGTGTTGAATGATAAAGAGTTATGATTCAACCCCTAGTGTGGATGTGTGTGGTTTTATGTCACATCATTTCCAACCTTTAGTATGATTAGGAAGATTGTTGTAGTTTTGTCATTGATGTCAATAGTGAGTGTGTTGCACTATGTTGCCTTTAGTGTTGTCATTGATGTTAACATCTAGTGTGGTGTTGAGAAGGTATTGTATATGGGGAGATTTTTGGGGTTGCAGATAATGTAGATATGTTGAGCAGGTGTTTTTGGTGTAGTTGATGTAGTTGGTTCACATGGTTTCCAAGTGATTTTAAGAAAATTCGAATAAAAGAGTGTGCAGTGTGATAGAGGTGTGTTCAGTATTTTGGTCCACATTTCTTCATGGTTGAAGATATTCTTGTGTGTTTTGGATGTGATGATCAGAGGTTTTCAAAGGTGCTATATCCAAATTTTTAGGTTTTGGATCATGCGATAGTGGAAGATGTGTTTGATAGTGTGTTTTTCTATGAAGAAGGTTGTCTGGGAGTAATGGAATTGGTCCACATTTCTTTGTGTTGTTATTTCCTATCTTGCAAATTTGAGAATGTGCTAATATTTTTTGTATCTACCTTCCCTTGTATTTTTGTGTGTCCATTCATTCTACAAGTATGGATTCATAAGTTGTATTCTCTGGCAGTATGTTTGGTTGCACAGAATGACATGTTTTTAGTTTTAGGTTGTTGTGGTAGTGTTACAAAATATTCTAATGATGCTAGAATATTTTGGGATGTTGTGTGGATGTTATGAAGTGTTTCTTTGTGGTCTGCATGTTTTTTTCAAACCTAGAGAGGTGTGTATGTGGTCACTTATTACCGTTAGTGTAAGTTTGAACAACTTGGGTGCTAGCACTAATTACAAAGATTGTTTATTATTTGTGGAAGCATGGTGAATCGTTTCAATGTATATTTAGGTCATAGTTAACCCTTTGTGTGGTCTACCTTCACTTCTTTCCACCACTTAAGTGTTTGGTGTTGACATATTTTGGGTTTGCATACATTTCATTGAGGACAACCTAATTAAAATTGTTTAGGTCACAGATGATTTAAATGCAAGGTGAATTGTTGGATATATAAGTAAGGTGTGTGTGAGATGTGAATGTGATCAAGTATGGTGATCTGAGTGCAATCCTAAATTCTTAAGGCTATTGAATGCACTGAGAACAACTTGTCTACATTTTTAGTGTGCTTGAAGTTGCTAGGTGTAGTGAGATGAAGGTTGAAAATGGTGCAAAGTTGTAGTGGTGCATTTTTCCTATTGCTCTGAGACAGTGAATCTCTCTATAGTAGTATTCTTCCTCTATTCTTCTTTCTTTCAAATATGAGTCCTTTGGGCAGTGAGCCCTTGGTAGTCAACCTTTCTTCTCTTCTGGGCAGTGAGCCCTTTTGGTAGTGATCCTACTGTATTCGGTGTTGCTATTCATATATATGTGAGTTAATCCACATTGTGGTTTTTCCCTGATTAGGGTTTTCCACATAAATATGGTGTTCTCTTGTGTATGATGTTGAATGTTTTTATGTTTCATATGCTTACATTCTGCTAATGATATTAAGGGTTTGATGGTTAATGAGGGTTTAAGGTTTTAATTTACAACCGATTCATCCACCTCTTAGTTATCTTATGTGTCCAATAATTGGTATCATAGTTGTGGTTCCTTGGAAGAAGCTTAACCGATTGAGGTAGATCTAATGGCACACAAGAAGGGTGTAAAAACCCCTATATTTTATGGAACAAATTATGCTTACTGGAAAGCGGGGATGGAAGCCTTTCTTGTATCTCTAAGGTTTAGAGTTTGGAACTCAGTTGAAAATGGATATAATATGCTTGTGAATGGTCCAAAAAGTGATGATGATGTTAAGGATTATGAGAATAATGGAAAATAAATAAATGTTATCCTAAGTGGTCTTTCTAATTCTAAACTTGGAAAATTCATAAGTCTAAAAATTTCTAAAGAGGTCTTGGTGAAGTTACAGAGAATTTATGAAGGAGATGATAAGATCAAGCAAGCAAAGATGTAGAATTCCAAATCCAAGTTTGAAAACCTAAGGATCTCAAAATATGAAGACATTAAAACCTACATTCTCAAAGTGGATGAAGTTGTTAATGCTATTAATGGTCTTGGTGATATGCTAGAAGAAAGTGAATTTGTAAAAAAGGTATTGAGAACTCTTCTTATATCTTATAGTTCTAAATTTTTAGCTACTGAGGAAGCTCAAAATTTAGATCAATATTCTAGAGATTAGATGTTTGGTGCTTTAATTTCTTATTAATTGAGAGAGTTTGGTCAAGATGCTATAAGGAAAGAATCTTCTTTTAAAGTCAACATGACAGAGAAGGATGATGAATGAGATCTTGATGAGGTGGAAGAAATTTTTTTAAGGAGATTAAAATAAGGCACAAGAAAATACACAAGTAAGTTATCCTTAAGGTGTTTTAATTGTGTGAAGAATCAAGATAGTTCATTATGCTTCTAAATGTCCAATAAAAGTTGCAAATGACAAACATAAGGATCATAAAGGTAAATATTTCAAGAAGAGTTACTATGTTGAAAATGATAATGGTGTATCTAATGATTAGGATTCAGACTATCCTAATGAAGATAGTGATGAATGCTTGCTCATGGCTCTAAATATTGGAACTAATTCTACTAATCCTAAAATATGTGTGAAGGAAAATACTCCAAAAATAGGTCACAATATTGAAGGAACTATGGTGATTGCTTTTCATGCAACAGAGGAGAGGAACTACATGATAATTGATAATGAATTCTCAAATCATAAGATAGGTGATAAGAGTAAGTTTTTTAAAATTCAAAAGTATGATGGTGGTCTTGTTAAGTTTGGTGATGATACATCTTCTAAGATTTGTGAAAAAGGTTCAATTAGTTTTCATGGTAAGCATAAAACAAATGATGTTATTTATGTCAAGGTTCTACGACATAATCTTCTTAGTGTAGGACAAATATGTAGCAGAGGTTACAATTTAGGGTTTCAGGATGGTGGTTGTGAAATCAAAAAAGAAAGATCCCGAACTTTGGTTGCTTCGAGAATAAGGACATAAGGTAATTTTTATCAACTGAAAAGTGATGGGTTAGGTGCTTCATGTCTCAAATTAATGAAATTTTTCTATGGAATAGAAGAATCAGTAACATCAATCTTGATAATCTAGTGAAGATTAATTCTATTGATGATATGAGAGATCTACCAATAATTACAAAGCCTATCAATGCAATCTGCAAGGAATGTCAGTTTAGAAAAAAAAGAAAAAGAAAAAGGTTCAAAACTAAAGTATATTCTACCACAATACCTTTGGAGTTGGTGCATATAGACCTATGTGGACCTACCTGAATAAGAAGCTCTCAAGGTGATAGGTATTTCATGTTATTAATAGATGATTATTCTAGAATGAATTGGGTGACATTCATCAAAGAAAAATTAAAATATTTAGATAAGTTTAAAGCCTTTAAATCTATGGTTGAAAACGAAATAAATTTAAAAATAAAGTTCTTGAGGTCTGATAGAGGTAGTGAGTTCACCTCTAATGAGTTTAAATTTTTTTGTGAAGATCATGGAATAAAAAGACAATTATCAACTCCTAGGAATACTTAGCATAATAGAGTTGTGGAGCAAAAGAACATGATAGTTTAGGAAGCAATAAGAACCATGATGAAGGAATATAATATACCAGATGGCTACTAGAAAGAAGAAATTCATACTACAGTGTACATCCTTAATAAAGGGCAAGCAAGAGTGAATAGTTCAAAGACTGCTTATGAGTTATGGTATGAAAAACTTGCTACTATGAAATATTTCAAGGTGTTTGTCCAAGAAAATTCTATATTATAAGGGATGAAGAAAACTTAGAAAATTTTGATGCAAGATCTGATGAAGGAATCCTCCTTGGATATTCTACAAAAAAAGGCATATAGATGCTATAAAAAAATATTGAAGAAGATTTTTGAAAGTGCAAGTGTCAAAGTGGATGAAGAACCACATCAAAGTTCTATTTTGATAGAAGGATATGAATCTAATGAACCCCCTTGCAATGAAGAAGAAAAAGAAGAGAAAGAAAGGGAGATGATAGTTGAAGAGGAAGAAGCTTCAAAAAAGATCCCTAAGACTCCTAATTATGTGTAGAAGAATCATTATGAAGATCAAATCATTAGAGATAAGAGAAAAGGTTTGTTGACAAGGAGAAAAGTTGCTATGGTAGAAAAATAGGTAAACCTTTTCTTTACTTTCAGAAGTAGAGCCTAAAACAATAACTAAAGCATGAAAAGATGATAATTGGATCAAAGCTATGGAAAAAAAGTTGAGACAAATTGAGAAGAATTAGACTTGGGAATTAGTCCCAAGACTAGCAAACAAGAATATGATATGAAATAAATGGATTTTTAGGAACAAATTGAATGAGGATGGAAATATTGTTAGAAATAAGACTAGACTTCTATGTAAGGGCTACTCACTCACAAGTGGAAGGGATATATTTTGAAGAGACTTTTTCTCTATTGGAAATAATGGAAGCCATTATAATGTTTTTGGCTTTTGCAACACATAAATACTTCAAGGTGTAGCAGATGGATGTCAAGTCTGCATTTCTAAATGGTGAGTTAGAAGAAGATGTTTTCATTGAACAACAAGAAGGTTTTTCATTGTCAGAAGATTCTGATATGGCGTGCAAATTAAAAAAGGAATTTTATAGACTCAAAAAATCTCCTAGAGCTTGGTATCTAAGATTGGATAGATACTTGTTGCAACATGGATTCAAAAAGGGTACTATAGATAGAAAAATTTACTTCAAGGTTGAGGGAGATCAAATCTTGATTGTGGTAGTATATGTTGATGACATAATCTTTGGAGTAAATGAAGGTATGTGTAAGAGGTTTGCAAAGGATACGTAAAAATATTTTGAGATGTTGATGTGTGGGGAGATGAATTTCTTCCTTGGATTACAAATTAGTCAATCAGAAAAAGGAATTTTCATTTCATAGTTAAAGTATGTCAAGAAAATGTTGAAGAAGTTTGGAATAGAGGATTCTAAACCAATGTGTGCTCCCATGGTTACTGATTGCAAGTTGAGAAAAAATGATGAATCTCCTAAGACATATCAGAGCAAGTACAGATCAATGATTGGCACAATGCTATATCTTACTGCTCCTAGACCATATATCATGCATGAATTTTTTATTGTGGAAAGATTTTAAGAAGATCCCAAAGAATCACATGTGGTAGTAGTTAAAAGTATATAAAGATATTTGAAGGGCACTCCAAATTTTGGTCTATAGTATCCTAGGAGTACTGATTTCTCTTTGAGTGCATATACAAATGTAGATTGGGTAGGTTGTGTAGATGAAAAAATAAGTACAAGTGGAGGTTCTTTCCTTCTTCAAATCAGATTGGTGTCTTGGTTGAGTAAGAAGTAGGATCCAGTGTCATTATCTACTCTAGATGAAAAATATATTGCAACATCATATTTCACACAAGTGTTGTGAATGAAGCAGGCATTGAAGGATATTAGGGTTTCATATGATGTACCTATTTCTATCTTGTGTGATAATACAAGTGCTATCTATTACCAATTTTTCACCTACATCTCAAATTGGTAGAGCTAAATCACTTTATTCTTATTTTGAGGTGAAAAGATTCTAACATATTTATGCTTTGATTAACCATTAAATATATTAAGTTTAAGAGAAAGAGTTTAGTTTTATTGTGCAATGTGTTTTAACAAAAAATAAAGCATTCAATTGTCATTCAATGCTTTGTAGCATAAAGAAGAATAGATGAATCATAAGGAGATTGATTCATTCATTTTGCAACGCCTTTAATCATCTTACAATGTTTCATTCATTTTGCAATGGAAATATGTACAAGATTGCAAAATGTTTTTTTTTCATATTCATTGGAAAGAAAAAAGTAGTTAAATTGTCCCACACAAGCCATGGGAATAGTTGAACCAACACATCATAAAGAATGTACTATGCATCTGAAGATAAAAAAGGAAATGAAGAAAATAAGAAGATACATATCCATCATTGTCTATTTGTGTTTGGTGTTGGTCTTCATTGTAGTTGCTCCTCCTTGCTCTCGATCTTGAGAGAACCTGCATCATGATGAGAAAATCTATCTGAGCCTAGATATGAGTCTTCCTATGTGCTCTATCAACAAAAATATAGTACATTTCCTATCATGCATTAGATCAACAAACATCTATATGCAAGAGAGCCTAAAAAATGAAATATCACAGGAGCATTAAGCTTCATTGTTTTTATTTAACATGTTTGTTCGCTGTGGAGGTATAAGAGAAATTATGTTGCCAATTCATTTATGAAGACACCATAGCATGTGGTGCAAAAAGGGGCTCCCACAAGGGTTGAGCTCAACATGCTACCCTTTAACTTCAAGAGTGGTTTGAGATAGGAAACACATTCACAATGCTCAAAAGAAACATATCAACTGAAGGAGTAAATCATAAAGTAATTGTAGGAGCCTCAAGGGAATTGATCATTCATGACAATCAAATTTTGAAGTGCAATGAAAATTAAAATCATAGATGAATAATGGCTTATCTGAGTGTTGGAAAATATGCAGAGCTAAATAAAATGTACTATCTTTTATTGAAAGATTTTTGTTTCATATAAATATTTCATGTTTTCCTTGTTTAGTTTCACTAAATAGTGCTAATTTCATCTTCTATCATTTCCTTGCATCATATTTCTTACTATTTGTATTGTTTGAGGTGCACATTATGAAGGAAAAGACACAAACAGTGCTCACATGTATAGGGCAGCATGGAATGTTTGTTCATGGAAGGCTAACATAGAGGATTCATCATGGTACCTTACAATAGTGCTTGCATATAAGGAACAAAAAAAGAGTATATTGTTCACTAGGATGCAAAGGTGGAGTAGTATCAAGCATTCATCACAAGTCTCAATGGTGGAGAAACAAAAACAAGAGAATGGGTAAAGTCCTAGCATAGATTGCAATAGAATCATCATTGGCAACCTGGATAATGTATGAAATGTATCATAAGTTGTGTGCAAAAAAATTTGAAGGGAAATAATGATTTTTCAAGTGGAACAATATCATAATTGAAACAAAATAAGAGCACAATATTTGAGACTTTGTCAATTTAGTGCTTTGAAAATAGGTATTTATAAAGGAGGATTTTATAGTTATATGACTGATGCTCCTGAAGAGAAACAATATTTCTGTGAAAATGTTCAAAATGTAGAATGAATTACAACAAATAGTGGTGAAACTCTCATCACATCTATTGAGGCATCATGCTTTCTAAATGTGAAAATTCCAAAATAAGCACATAGTACAGTGGGTTTCTCAAGAAAAAAGTGATGGGGTTGTGGAAATGCAAACACATAATAGAGTTAAGAATGCTTTTCTTCTCCTTCAGAATAGTAAACAAACTAATTCCATTCAACCACATTTAGAAGAAAGAGTATACATTTCTCAGAAATAGCAAATAGAGCATTATAATGGTGCTAGGGCTTCGAGCAAGGAGGTCAAAATGTGAAACAAGTATGAGTTTTGTAACCATGACCTAGAAGTTTTGTTCCACATAAGAATTGGAAAAGTACATGAACAGTGAAACCCTCAGGTTTTGCAAAGTTTTGAGGCACCCAGAAACTTAAGAAATCACGGTTTACATGCAGTAGTATTTTTCCATGTCTCTTCAAAAAAATGAGCAACATCTATCTCTTTTCTCACATTACAAAAAATGAAAGGAAAACCCCTTGATCTTTCTTAAAAAAAATGAATACCCAGAAATGAAAAGATCATGGCTTGGGGTTTTCTACCATTCCTTATTCTAAAAATAACTAAACATTCATGAGTTTCACAAAATGTTGTTCATATACAGAAAGGAGGAGAGGTTTCAAGTTTTTTAAAGTATATAAGAACCCAGAACATTTTTTCGACTTGCAACCATAAAGCATAAAAGGAATTTTGAACAAATGCTGAGGGAAACAAAAATTTATATAAATGAGCTCAAATCAAGTAATTTATGCAGAAAATATAGAAAAGAATGCAAGATTCAGCGATGGGAAACTTACCCAAGATTTGTTTTTTGAAAAATTCATTTGAAACTTATAGAATAAAAGCTTCAAAGATTCTCCAATGGTGGCATTGAATACAGATGAGAGATTCAACATAAAAGATAGAGAGAAATACATTAGAAACATGGCAGATCATGACTATAAAGCATGATAAAGTTTCAAAATGAGGACAATGAAGGGTTTTTTTTTGCATTTTAACAGAGAGAAGTGCTTACCAGAGATTTCTTGAGAGGATTTGACTTGATAACAACTAAAGATTCATGAGTTCAAGCTCCAAACCCTAGGTTTCATGGCAGCAGCTTGTGCAGAGTAAGTTTCTTCCAAAATCCAAGTTGCAAATGAATGAGAAAAAGTAGGGGTTTGTTGTTTTTGTGTCTAGGGTTTGCAAGTTTTCCCTAGCTCAACTTAGGGATTTTAATCACATCGATTTAAAAAATAAAGTGTCTTCACTAATACCTTGATCATATTTTTCCCTTTGTTTGTCAAATATTCTATACCTTAAGATTCTTTATGATTTTTCAAGAAAATCATCATAGCCATGTGCCTTAGGGAATTTTCTGATTTTTATAGAAAATCAATTATCAAAGGAAATGTTATACACTTTGCAAGATTTGAAGACAAATCATAAATACCTTCTATATTGTTTTGCAAGGTTGTCGAAATCAAACAAAATCAAGTAAGTCTAGCCTTCTAATTTGAAATTGAAACTGTAGGATGTTGTAAAGCAATACGTAATGTGTTATAAATTTCCTTAGTATGTGCTATTTTAAATGCATTAAAATCATAATAATGCTTTGTTTCCTCTTAGAATCCTTCTATTTTGAGTTAGATTTTTGGACAAAATGGGAAAAAATTGGGAAAATTGGACCTTCTATTTCAGTTTTTAGTCAGTTCAAGCTTGATTTTTTGAGGCTTTTTGGGTCAACGTGCTTTGGAGGGAACCTTGCCATCTTTTCTAGTCAGTTTGGATTAGTTTTGGGCACTGATTTTGAGGCTTTTCTTTTGAGCTCGAAAATGGCTTCGAGGTTACTATTTTGAGGTGCGGTTTAGGAGGATTTTTCCATTCTCACTATTGGAGACATTTTGGAGCTATAAGTTGGGGTTCAGAATATTGTTTCTTTCTCTCTTGTTCATTTTAGAGAGTTTTGTAAACACTTTTATACTCAGATTTTGATCTTGCATACTCCTTTAGTTTCAATAAATAACAAAGCTTTCCTTCTCATGTTTTGTCTCGTGTTTGTAGTAACAATTTGATGTTCATTGTGATTCAAAATACTAAATCCTTTTGTGTCTTGTTATTGTAAGTTTGTGTGGAAATTTTCATATAATTCAGGTTGTGTGATTGTGTTCAGTTTGAGCCTTCATACAAATTATTGTTGAGTTGTATGTTTCAAGTGGGATTGTGAGGGTTAAAGTTTTGAGAAGTTGTTTGTGAGTAGAATTATCAAAATCTTTTGAAATTTCTGGTGAATCATCCTCAAGTTTTAGGATTTCATTTTTCAGTTTTCCTCCTAACCCTTTCCTGAGAAAGTCTTTTAGATTAGGTGATTTTCCAAGGGAACCAACCCTTTTGGAGATTCATTCTCACTATAGGTCACCCACAACTTGAGAGTGTTTCCATGTTTCAACAAGATAGTTAAGTTTAATTTGGCTAGAGTACAATCCCACTCAAGAGGAGGTTCATAAGTATAAGTTTCCAAGTTTTAGAAAATATGAGCCTCTTAGTATTCCTAAAGTCAAAATTCCAAGTTTTAGGCAGGACAAAGTTTGTAATTCCTCAAGTTAGCCTCTTAATCTTGAAATACCAAGTTTTTGAAGCCTTCATCCTTTGTAAGTTGAGGAAAATAACTAGGTTCAACCTAGTATAGTTGCAAATCAGCCCCTTGAGCAACATTTTTCTTTTCAAGAAAATTAAGAAGCTCCTCAAGTTTCCCTACCTGATGAACCTAAGGATGAGCCCTTTGATCATGATACCTTACTCTGCATTGAGAATCTTAGAAAGGTAAATCCATTGCGTTCAGCCTTGGAATTTTACTACTTGCAACAAAAATAGATGGAGCAGGAAAAGGTTTCTCAAGATGAATCTTTGCTTTTTTTTATTGATGAGTTTCCTAATTTTTGTTGAAAATGATCAAGTTGTTGTAATAAGCCAATCAAAGCAGTAAGATGAGGAGGCTGATCTAGAGGATAACTCCGTAGTTTAGCTCAATGAGTTACCTTCTTTCATTGAGAATGATGATGGAGATGCTACTTTTGAGCAGCAGGAGGAGGTCAAAGGATGTGGTGAGTTGTTGAGTGAAGATCATCAATATGATAATAGAACCTTGGATCAAGAAGAAGGGAATAAGGGTAAATGAAAGAAGATGAGTCCATGAAACATGGAAGTTTTTGCCTTAGGCAAAAAAATGTAATCGGCTTGCAAAAAATGGGATACCACTTTTTAATAAACGAGATCCCATTTAGCTTTGGGATCTCGAGCCTAAATTCTAAATGGAATCCCATTTAAAAAAAAAAAGATCCTAATTTTTAAAAAATAGGATCTCGTTCTGAAAAAATTTCCATGTTTGGAAAATGGCAAGTTTCCAAAATGGGATCCCTGTTGGAAGTGGATTCACTCTGAGAGGGTGGGGGGGGGTGAATTAGAGTGATATAATTTTTTAACTTTTGACTTTGAAAGCACAATGAAACGTTTTTACTAATTTAAACCCAATATGGCAAACTTGTTTATGCAAGTGAACATTAACACTTTAAATCAGATTGACATGAGACTTGACTAACATTTACAACTCATATTAAAAGCACCATATGATATTGTTCAATTAATGTGTGAACAATCTTGTTTATGCTTTTGAAATAGAACAACTTTTCCCAACATAGATTTAACTTGCTTAACATAAGGCTTTTTAAAATCAGATTTGAACAATTTCAACTTTGCATGACAGACTTGAACATTTTGAAATATGAACCTTAAAATAATTAGAGCATTGACTAAATGAGCACATTAACATGAAACTAAATGAGAGAAAAATAACATCACATAACACAAAGATTTCCTGAGTGGAAAAACCCTCATGGGGTATAAAAAACCACTCGCTAAAAATTCATTTTCATTAATCAAAGAGCACCAACTTTGTAACAAGTTTCGGAAGCACCAACTTCATAAGAGCACCAAATTTGCCTAAATTCTGAAACACCAACTTTAGTAGGAGCACCAAATCCTTTACAAAGTCATTGTCTAAATTGTGTATACAAAAATGACCTTACAACTACATTTACATTTGCATTCCTAAAATCACAACTGAATACAAAAGCATAAAATATTTTCAAAGATTCCATCTAAAATATGTACTATTCATAATAGTATCACAATAATTTCTCATAATTCTGAATGATGTCTCTATTATAAGAACCAGAGATTTCACAAAATAAAACCCTCTTTCCTCTTCTCACATATTGCAGATATAACAATGATATGACCAACAAATGCTCTGTATTTTTCTCATACATCCCAATCTGAACAATGGCTTAAAGCCATGTTTATATAGAGCACAAAAAAAAATGAAATCCTTGTAACTAAAATGAAAAACGCTCAAGTTGAACTCGGGTTCAAAAGTAGTTTCAGATTAGTTATCATTAATGAAAACTTCAAGATCCCTTTTTTAAAACTGAAACCAAAAATGAAGCCAACTATTCGAAACTGAAACAATATCAACTTTTTTTTTTCATTCACCATATTTACCTTTGAACGAACAAAGCAAAGAAAAGATATTACCTTTTTCATGGTGGGTTTAACCTGCAAAGAAAATCCCTAAAGATCTTTATAAAAAATTTCCAAACCTTTGCTTCCAGCTCAAGTGAAGACCACCATCTTTCTTTCCACTCATCAAATACCATCATAAGTGAAAACCATATCAGAATACCATAGAAAGCTTGCTCAATCTACAACTATAATTTCAACATGGTGGCGCTAGGGTTCAAGCTTGTTATGCAGAGATGAAACTAGCATTTGTTTACTCTAGTATTCTTTTCATCGAGTACCAAATTATAACCAATAAAATTTTCAAATCCATTTACCATCGACAAAATAATGAATTAGAGAAAGTCAAGTCACTACCAACTCACATCCACGTGAGTTATCATATAAGATATCATAGTGTTGTTTCCAAGGACTTTTCTAAAACCCGATAAGCCTTCTTTAGAATGCAATGAAAAACCAAATAAACTCTAATGAGTATGTCGATTTTCAATGAAATGTGAAAGCTGACAACGTGAACAACTACCAATAGTCACTAAATGGATTTTATCTTAGTCACAAATAAAGGTCGATGAAACAAACATTATAACCATTGAAATATGGTATGTTCGACTAAGACTTGAGGAATATTAAATGTAGACCATATCGCTTGTAAGGAGCCTCAATATTCCAAAACAATACCATGAAGGGATAAAGTCATCAAATAATGGAGCTAACAATACCTTGCCTACTTGGAGCTCGAACTATGTCAAATGATGTTACAAACAATTAATGCCTTTCAATCGTATGCCTCAAAACATGAAAACATATAAGCCCGATAATAAACACTATAGTCGGAAGAGGAAATAAATATATGTATTATTTTGAGTCAAAAATGAACTCGATGAAATAAAAAAAAAACTTATGAAGCTATATACAATATCCAACTCATGAATACAGATCTGACTATGTATCAATACCAGGTATAGCATGAATATATCTTGAAAGAGTCCTGAGCACAAAATGAGTTAAAGAAACAAAAACCTTAGCCATATAATGTAGTCACTAAGAAATAAATAAATACTATCATATGCATGGTGAACATATCCAACCCAATGTACTGTGAAACTAATTTGAATGTCATGCGAAGGATAACAAAAATGTATAGACATGTAGTGTCAAAATGAAAACATATACCCTGAAACAAGATATACCTTCCCACTGCAATGTCATAACTTGTATGTGCTAAATTCACCATAGACTATGTGAAATTGCTATCTACACATGAAGCTCCAAACATCAGTACCACAAGATATCAAATCTAAATGTAAATAAACATCGCAATGCTGCAACTCTAAGTGTGAAACTGAATGCCAAAACCAACAATGCCAAGCCATCTGAAAGTAAACAATGCCATATCAATCACCAAGATAACCAGAACATCTGAATGTAAACAATAATGCCAATGGCAACCAAATACAAAGATGTCAAACCAAAGCACAATTTTTACATCAAGGACAAATAACAAAAGAGAAGCTCAACAATCCCATTTTGAAAACTTTCTTATTTTGGAAACTTTCAATTTTTGAAAAAATTCCATTTTCGAAAAGATTTCAAAATAGGATCCCATTTTGAAAACTTTCCATTTTTGGAAACTTTTCTTTTAATTTTCAAAATGGGATCCCATTTCGTAGAACCATAAAAAAATTGGTTTTTTATGAAATGGGATCCCATTTTTTAAGATATGAATTTTTGGTTGGGTTTTTGGCTTGTTTTTTGGTTTCAGAAATGGATTGGGGACCTAAACCTAAGCTTTGGACCTGGTTTGACTTGCAACTTGAAGGTCATGTTAATGTCACAGGAAAATAGTGACTTTGGACATATGTCTGAAGACCTATTTTGCAGAATTTTTTTATGAAATTAAAACCCATTATAGATGAGATGGTGGAGATTCCAAATATGTAATTTTTTTTACAATTTGATTTTTTTTCTATTTTTCAATTAATTTCAAATGAAACTGGTCCATAAACTTTAGGGTTTTTTAGTATTTTAATAACTTTTTATTAAAATATTTTTTTGTAAAATAAATTGCACCAAAACATACTTTAGACAATTATTTTCAATTTGAAAAAAAAATTAAAAATGATAAGTTTACGTCATCTTATGCGTGGCGTACACGATTTTCCAAAACAATAAATATGGCCAATAAAAATTTAACAAAACAAATATTCAATAAAAAGTTACAAAAAAATATTGAAAACATGATTCAATGAGTTACAAATCTTTTCCCAAAAGGATTTAGAAAAATATGATTGCTTAGGTCAAAATATGGATGGCGTACACGTGCATGGTATGGTAAAAAAAAATGACTTTTAAAGAGTTGTTTTTAGAAACGCCTATTGAAAACCAATTTTTATCATCTAAGTATTGAAATAAATTACATATTTAGAAACTAGACTCTGAGTACTACATTTTATGATTAGTGACTTTTTTAAAGATTTCATATCTAAGTGCTTCAAATTTTAAGGTCAAATGTGGCAAATTCTAAAAATCAGGGAAAACACTTCCACTTTTGGGCAAAAAAGTGGACTCAACTTCTTGCACACACCTTTAAAGATGGACCTGTTTCAGAGCCCAATAGGCTTAGTGAAATTTGTCATGAGGTTAAGGACATTCCCTTTTCATCAAAGAACTAGAAAAATTGTGAAGAAAATTTTCTTTGGAATGATCTTAAGGTCTCTATTACAAATTTAGATAATGTGCAAGAAATTGGTGTTAAACCTCAGTTTCTAGTTAATCTGTTTGATGAGCTTCCTAACTTTGATGATGAAAGTAAAGATGGTATGACTATGCCAATTTCTAACCACCACAGTGATGAAGACCATTTAGATAAGGTGTTTATCTAAGAACAAATATGTGACAACAACCCTGAGTGGAATGATTTAGAGCTTGAGGAGGAGTTGTTTCAAGCTGAAATTGAGCTTTTTTGCTCACACTTGGATGTTATGCCAACATTTTTGGAAGGGGATTGTCTGGAGTAGCAAAAGAAAGAGGTGGAAGTGGCTGCATTCCTAAGTGAGCCACTAGTTTTGGGGCAGCCTAGTCAGTAGCATGAAGAAATAGATAGTTTTAGCCCCTCTTGTGCCACCAAACCAGAAAAATCAATTTTGGAGCAAGAGGAGGAAAGTGGTCTTGATGGGATCCAAGAAACTTCTTGCAAAGTTGACTTGCATGGTCTTTGATGGGATCCAAGGAGCTTGAAGCTTATGTGCCAATTGAGGGTCTATTGGAGGAGACTATTTCATTGTTTGAGCATTTTCCTTTCATCACTGAAGAAGAAAAGCTCAATTCAGAGTGTGCCTCCTTGAGCAATAGTGAGTATTTTTTGCCTGATCCAACTCTTACTAAGATCCTTCCAAGAGTTGATAGCTTTGATGAGCTATTAGATACTCTAACTAAAGAAGAGGGTCCATTAATGACTATGGAGAAGGAGTTAGCATGACAAGCCATCATGCATGGCAAGAATGATGTTCTCTCTAATCACTTGAATTTTTTTACCTCTAGCCCAAAGCCTTCAAGGGGATGTCCTATTAGGCATCCAGCTAGGTTGGAAACCAACAAAAAGGAGTAGCCTCATAGTGACACTAATCTAGAGCATCAAGGGATGTATCAATTTGAGCACAACCAACCCATTTGTTCATTTGATCACCACTAGTTCACAAATCAAGTTAGGTGGGTAAGGGATTATATTTTCCATCTTTGAAAGGTGTTGCAAAAATTTGTGGGGTATCTTTTTTTCCCCATTGTTTTTGGTTGATGCATAAGCATGCAAAATATCGTCTGTTGGTTAGAAGGGGAAGTTATTTTTCAAAACCAGTCAATGGTTTTGTCTGAGTGCCATTTTCGTTGGTTAGTGTAGGATAGGGTTAGTGTTTGTTGCTAATAAGTGCTTCAGACACATTCATTTCATTTATTTTCTTTTCCTAAGTGCTACTGCACATGTTTGTTGGCCACTAGGGCCTTTTAGTTTGCTTTCTGTTTAGTTTTGTTTGGTTTTTTGCTACTGTTTGGAGTAGTTTACAAATTCAGTTTCGTGGTTTTCTAAGTTTGAGAAGGAGAAAATTTGACTCCGCACCCAATGAATTGTTTAAGGAAACTGGTCTTTATGCTTAGCAGGAAAGCATTCAGTAGAAATAGCCAAGAATGTTATCAATTTTTCACCTACAACTCAAATTGGTAGAGCCAAAGCACTTTATTTTTATTTTGAGGTGAAAATATTCTAACACATTTTTGCTTTGATTAACCATTGCATATGTTAAGTTTAAGAGAAAGAGTTCATTTTTATTATGTAATGTGTTTTAACAGAAAAGAAAGCATTTAGTTGTCATTCAATGATTTGAAGCATAAAGAAGAATATAAGAATCATAAGGATATTGCTTCATTCATTTTGTAATGCCTTCAATCTTTTTACAATGTTTTATTCATTTTGCAAAGGAAATATGTACAAGATTGAAAAATGTTGTTTTTCATATTCATTGGAAAGAAAAGAGTAGTTAAATTTTCCCACACAAGCTGTGGGAATAGCTGAACCAACACATCATAAAGAATGTACTATGCATCTAAAGATAAAAAAGGAAATGAAGCAAAAGAGGAGACATATCCATCATTGCCTATTTGTGTTTGGTGTTGGTCTTCATTGTAGCTGCTCCTCCTTGCTCCCGATCTTGAGAGAACATGCATCATGATGAGAAAATTTGTTAGAAATCTGAATATGAGTCTATGTGCTCTATCAATAGAAATATAGTATATTGCTTATGATGCATTAGATCAACAAACATTTGTATGCAAGAGAGCCTAAAAAATGAAATATCACAAGAGCATTGAGCTTCATTTTTTTATCTAACATGTTTGTTCACTATGCAGGTATAGGAGAAATCATGTTGCTGATTCATTTATGAAGACACCATAGCATGTGGTGCAAAAATGGGCTCCCACAAGGGTTGATCCCAGCATGTTGCCCTTTAACTTCAAGAGGGGTTTTAGATAGGAAACACATTCACAATGCTCAAAAGAAACATCTCAATTGAAGGAGTAAATAATAAAGTAATTGGAGGAGCCTCAAGGGCATTGATCATTCATGGCAATCAAATTAAGAAATGTAATGAAAATTAAAATCATAGATGAATAGTGGCTTATCTGAGTGCTTGAAAATATGCAGAGCTAAATAAAATTTACTATGATTTATTGAAAGATTGTTGTTTCATATAAATATTTCATGTTGTCCTTTTTAGTTTCATTAAACAGTTCTAATTTCATCTTCTAATTCTTCCTTGCATCATATTTCTTGTTGTTTATATTGTTTGAGGTACACATTATGAAGGAAAATACACAAATAGTACTCACATGTATGGGGAAGCAAGGAATGTTTTTTCATGGAATGCTAACATAGAGGATTCATCATGGTACCTTGCAAAAATTCTTGCATATAAGGAACAACAAAAGAGTATATTGTTCACTAGGGTGCAAAGGTGGAGTAGTATCAAGCATTCATCACAAGTCTCAATGGTGGAGCAACAAAAATAAGAGAATGGGTAAAGTCTTAACATAGAGTGCAATAGAATCATCATTGGCAACTTGGATAATGTATGAAAGGTATCATAAGTTGTGAGCAAAAAAATCTAAAGGGAAATAATGATTTTTCAAGTGGAACAACATCATAATTGAAACAAAATAAGAGCACAGTATTTGAGACTTTGTCAATTCAGTGCTTTGAAAAGAAATATTTATAAAGGAGGATTTAACACTTATATGACTGATGCTCCTAAAGAGAAATAATATTTTTGAGTAAATGTTCAAAATGTAGAATGAATTACAACAAATAGTGTTGAAACTCTCATCACATCTATTGAGGCATCATGCTTTCTAAATGTGAAAAGTCCAAAATAAGCACAAAGTACAGTGGGTTTCTCAAGAACAAAGTGATGGGGTTGTGGAAACTCAAACACATCATAGAGTTAAGAATGCTTTTCTTCTCCTTCAGAATAGTAAAAAAACTATTTACATTTGACCACACTTAGAAGCAAGAGTATACATTTCTTAGAAATAGAAAACAAAGCATTATAATGGTGCTACGAATTTGAGCAAGGGGGTCAAAATCTGAAACTAGTATGAGTTTTGTAACCATGGCCTGGAAGTTTTGTTCCACATAAGAATTTACAAAGTACATGAACAATGAAACCCTCGGGTTTGTGCAAAGTTTTGAGGCACCCAAAAAATTAAGAAGCTATGGTTTACATGTAGTAGTATTTTTCCATGTCTCTTCAAAAAAATGAGCAGCATCTATCTCTTTTGTCACATTACAGAAAATGAAAGGAAAAACCCTTGATCTTGCTTGAAAAAATTGAATACCCAGAAATGTAGAGATCATGGCATGGGGTTTTCTACCTTTCCTTGTTTTGAAAATAACTAAACATTCAAGAGTTTCATAAAACATTGTTCAGATACAAAAAGGAGGAGAGTTTTTGAGTTTTTTCAAGTATATAAGAACCTAGAACATTTTTTCAACTCTTCTGCCATAAAGCATAAAAGGAATTTTGAACAAATGCCGGGGCAAATAAAAATTCATATAAATGAGCTCGAATCAAGTAATTTCTACAGAAAATATAGAAAGGAATGTAGGATTTGGTGATTAGAAACTTAGCCAATATTTTCTTTTTGAAAAATTCATTCCAAACCCGAAACATAAAATCTTCAAAGATTCTCCAATGGTGGTTGTTGCCCAATTTTCACCCACAGGTTCAATTAGGCAAGATAATCATGTGATAGATCTTTGAGAGGGCAGATGGAGCATTCACACAAGGGAAAAAGTCATGAATCTGATGCTAGGATACAGGAAACTCAGTTTGGAATCCTGCCTTGTTTAGGTTCGACATGAAAATTCTCTAAGGAGAAATCGACAAGACCACAAGAATGTCACAACGAGTGTAATTCACTTGCAGGTTCCTATCGGCAAGACATCGAACATCATCCTAGCGACAAAGGGTTGCGCTATCAGCAAAGCAGGTTCTCATCGCTATGTGGTCTCGGCGATCAGGAGGTGTCTCACCGACAGTTGAGGCATTCGCCAAAATGTGAAGATATCGCCAAGGGGTCTGACTGAATGAGCAAGTCACACCGAAACAAAAGGATTAGCATAAGATGTGCCTTCGGCATATGGTCTCAGTGACAACAAGGGGTCATGCTGACAGTGTTTGAAAAGCAGAGGTCTCGGTATGATGGTTGGGCTTCGCCATAGGTCCTACCAAATGCAGGGAGGTCTCTCCGAAACGAGTTGGCATCGGTAAAGCAAGCAAGCTCGCTGTGAGGTCTCGGTGAAGTCAAGAGGTCTCCCTGACTCTAAAGACTCTCGATGTAGGATTTGAGTTTGCTGGGAGGTCTCGGCGATAAGATGAAGTCTTGCTGAAGTAAAGTGAAATGAGCCCTCACCGAAGCAAGGTTCCTTCAGCACAACCTCTTGCCAACCAAAGGAGGTCTCCCCGACCAAAGGATCTTGATGACTGTTGTGAACAAATGGGGGTCCCACTGAGGAAGCATCTATGTTCGCTAGGAGTTGGGGCTTTCGGCATGGGGTCCTGGAGACTATATGAGGTCTCACCGAAGTGGAATGGCTTTGGCATATCTTGTGAATTCGATAAGAGGTCTCATCGACACACGAATGTCACGGTGAAAAGGAAGGGAGCTTGCTGAAGGATTTGGCCTTCGGCATAAGGTCTCAGCGACTGCGTGGAGTCTCGTCGACAACAAAAAGACCTCGTTGAGAGAACTCGACATCAGCATAAGGTCTTGCTGATATAAAGAAGTCTCCCTGACTTTGTGGTCTCACTGAAAAGCAATGTCATCGCTAGGAGGAGGGACCATCAGAATAACGTCTTGCCAAAAGGATGACGTCTCAGCTAGAGGAGATGCCTTCGCCATGAAGTCCCAACGACGATTAAAGTCTCATCGAAAGCCAGTGGTCCTGCCAATGAAGTCATATCGATGTAAGGTTTAGCGGGTGGAGTGGAGTCTTGGCGAATGGGGAAGGATCTTCGGTGTAACACAAGAGGCAAAAGGAAGTTTGCAAGATGTCTCGGTGAATCAAGATGGTCTCAGCGATGGAAATGGGAATCGGTATGATAGGTGGACTGTGCCATGATGTCTTCTAGACTTACTATGGTCTTGCCGAAGGAAATGAAGAGATCGGGAAAAAAAAGAGTTTGGCGTGAGTCTTGGCGACAAACGCCAGTCTGGCCAAAAGGAAAAAGTTTGGTATAACACAGTGAGTTCTTTATGAGGTCCCAGCGAGGAGTTAAGTCTCACCGATACCAAAAGGAGAGCTCAGCGGGAGGTCTCTTTGACAATAAGAGGTCACATCGACATGCCTGGCGCCTTCGGTGTAACACGAGAAGCGCACTAAGAGGTCTCCTCGACCTGGGATAGTCTCACCTATTAGATACCAGGAATCAGTTGCTAGACCAAAATACTTCCACCAGAGAGAGATAATGGCGAGAATTCTTGCTATATCAAATGCAAGATTGATTGATGATTCAATTGATACAAATGTACAAGATGAGGCTTGCTTTTAAAAGAAAGCATGCACAACCCTAAACCTAACTTGAGCTATAAGTTAGCTCAATTAGATAAGGATGCAACCTAGGACTTAAATGAAAGCCTAATTAAACTTATGAAGATGTAATTAAATAGTTAATTACACCAACACCCCCCCATAAGTGCAACTTAGGGAGAAGATTATAATGCAAACTACTATGGGTCCCAACAACTAGGCCATGTTAGGTACCCATTTACAAATGCAAATGAAATGCAGTCTCTCATAAAGAGGAGAAAAGGGGAAAACCTAGTGGGAAGAAAACCCCTCTCCAAAAGAGAGAAAACAAAAAAAAAACAAGCATGATGAATGTAAAAATGATGTATGGAGGACTCAATGATACCCCCCAAGGACTACATCCATCATGAATATACAATAAATGACCCCCCCATAAGAGGGAAGTGATGAGATAAGATATCCTCTACATGCTGAAGAAGCTCCAAAGCCAATGAAAAATGCCTAAAAACAAAAGATGACCCAATGTCTGCAAGCAACACATCTCCCCTTAGGAAGAAACAAATCCATAAGCTGATGAAGAAGCCACTCCATATCCAACTGAAAGGAGGAAGAATGAACACTCAACATGTATGCCTCTGAAAACTGAGTAGGAGCCTCCAAGCTTGAATGAGCCACAACATAATCATGGTAAAAATCAACCAAGAAACATGACAAATCAAGTGATGGAGGAGACTCGTGAATATCAATCTCCAAAGACAAAGAAGATGGTGTAACAGTTGTGTTGAAACTGTCATCAAAGAGGAGAGAAATCCCCTCAAGTGTGTCCTCCAAATCTATAGTATGTGAATCTAGGAACAAGTTAGAAATCCCTGTCAAATAATCATCCCACAAAGCAAGATCTGAAAAACTATGATTATCCTACTGAATAGAAGCAACAATGGCTGAAGAAGTAGGAGGTGGAGGTGTAGGAAGCTCAGCACAGGTCTCTAAAATACCAAGGTGTAGATGACCAAACTTCTCCTCACTAATATGGGTCACACTCAATGGAGTGTGTGATGCAGTCAAAGGAACATTATCAGCTTTTGAAGCAAAATGTGAAAACGAATATACTCGAGATGAATGATCAACCATCCCGATTGCAACGATATCCCTAGTCTTCAAGTCCCTTATATACACCCTATCAGGAGTGAACTCAACTGTTTTACCTTTACCCCCATGAGTAATTTGATAAATAGAAAGGAGATTAGTGGTCAAAGAAGGAACACAAAGCACATCATTGAAAGTCCCTTCCCCAATACCAATAGAACCCTTCCCACTTACCTTCATGAATGTATTGTTACCCATCAGAATGAGGTGAATTACAAGGCTCAAAAGAAGAGAACTTTTCCTTTGAAGATGCCATATGATGAGATGCCCTTGAATCAAGAAGCCATCCTTGAGAATTAGGACCTGTAGAGGCCAAGAGTGCATGTCCTCTCATATTATGTAGCCCAAAAGTGGATGTTGTGTTCTCTGACTGTGATGATGAGGGGGCTGCCAATTGTGATGGTGAAGAAGAAGTAGAAGACACTAATGAGGGAAGTTGAATGTTATTCTTTTGAAGAAGGTGTGTGAGTTCATCAATCTTCTTATTATAACATCTATGCTCATCATGTCCTAACCTTTTGCAATATGCACATTTGGACTTCTTTTTTGATGATTCCTCTTTTGAAGAGGATGAGGACTCAGGAGTGCCATGTGAAGGAGAATTTTTACCTTGCTCATTTGAATTGGTTTCCTTTGTGTGCTTCTTTCCTTTGCCACTTGAAGCCTTTGTATCATTTGCAATAAGAGCTTGAGATGTTGAAGACTTCAATGTACCCATGTGCATCAACTTTGCTTGTTCCCTTGTGAGTTGTGCAACAAATTCATCAAGAGAAGGAATTTTATATGTATTGCCAAGAGCATCCATTGTAGCATAGAAAGTAGAAACAAACACAAAATATGAAGAACCAAGCTTAGCAAGAATATAAAGTATCATTTGTTCATCCTCTTTAACAACCCCACATTTTGATAACTGCAATCTGAGAGAGTTGAGCTTAGAGAAAAAGTCTTGAATATTGTCAAAATCCGAAGGATTAAGACCCATCAGTTCATTCTCCAACTTAAATTTCCTTAGCTTGTCTGACTTACCAAAGAGGCTCTCTAAAGTAGTCCAAACTTCATGAGGATGTGTGCAAGACTCAACATGATATCTAAGATCTAGAGAAATGGACAGAAGAAGATTACCAAGGGCTTCATCTCTTCTATCAAACCATTTTCTTTTCTCTTTTGCTCCCTGTGGTTCTGGATCTTGACCAAAAGTGATTCATTGCAGCTTCAACTTTAACAGTACCAAATCCATCTGAGATTTCCACTCATGATAATTAAATGGAGTTAGAAGTACAACTTTTGGAAAATCCATGATGAGAGAAGAACAACAAATTCTTGCACAAAATCAGAAAGCAACTCCTTTGTTACAGCTTTGGAGATGAAAAAATCATTGCAAAAAATCTGGGGCTGAATGACCGGTGGTTTTTCCCTCTTTATTTGGAAATAAATAAGTTTTATAATTTTTTTAAAAAAAATCTCCAAAAAACCTGTCATCTTTTTCAAAAAAAAATCAATAGAGAGCTTTTATAAAAACTCTCCCTCTTTTTTGAAAAAACTAACCAAATGTACGGAAAAAATGGCCATGCAAAAATCCCAAAAAATTACCTTAATGGTCAGCCTTTGCAAAGTTGTCTTTCACAAACTTAATACAAAGTGTATATACAAAAGCCAATTAGAATTTCATACCACTTTTTCCGATCACCAGCAAGGATGTACCATTCACAACAAGGACGTATCATTGGTAGAGAGGACACTGATTGAATGTCAAACCAAACAAAGCTCCTGCAAATATTCCTTGACCGACGAATGGGTCTATGGATACCCTAACTCAGCATACCCATACACCACAGATCGGACGATGCGGGCCTGCGGTTTAGAGATGACAGCAGATGTACGCCTCCACAGTGATGGGATTGCCAGTACAGGGAACAGACCGATGATTGAATGCCAAGGGGGTCGGAGCACAATAAACAGTCACCGATTGGTGGAAAGTACTGGTGGATAGACAAAGCCGAATGACTAGTAGTGTGCCAGGAATATGCCGATAAAATGCTTTGACCAGTACCTTTGGACTAAGAAACTGCTGATAGAGATTTGACAAGACTGCCGGCGGAGGAAGAATATGTCGTGGTCGGTATGATGTGATAGATGCCAGGTACGAACCGTAGAAAGTATTCACTGATGAGAGGACGGATGATGTACATCGATCAGAAGGTATCGAGAGATGACGGAGCACCAAATTGTGATAAGTCAGTGTGGACGTCGGGCTGATGTGACCAGAATAGGAAGGTCGGCCGAGACTTCTCAATAAAATCTTGTAGAATATAAATGAGCTGACAATAGAATATGCCGACAACACCCTGTAAAAAAAACTCCGACAGGCAGTATTGACTGTACCTTGTATAGATCCGACGGAAACCAATACGATCCACACAAAATAAAACCACAGAAAATAAATATTGTTCAAATATGTGCCCCGACTATTGAAAAAGCCCGATTTAAAATCAATTTTGCCCCAAAATTATAAATAAAAATCAGCAGAAAAAATTTTACAATTTTTTTTTTTGTGAAAATGGAAAATCGTAACGCATAGGCGTTGTTCCAGCAAATTTTTTTTTGCCTCAAAAACAACTTTACCCAAAATGGACGGATTTACAGTCAAAATTCATCTGCAGAACCTTCTGAACTCAACCATGAGGTTATTGAAACCCCAATCTCCACCTAACAAATATCTTCAACCATGAATGAAACCCTCAGATCCGGGAAGGAGTCCGCAACCCTGGAAGCTTTGATACCATGTTAGATACCAGGAATCAGTTGCTAGACCAAAATACTTCCACCAGAGAGAGATAATGGCGAGAATGCTTGCTATATCAAATGCAAGATTGATTGATGATTCAATTGATACAAATGTACAAGATGAGGCTTCCTTATAAAAGCAAGCATGCACAACCCTAAACCTAACTTGAGCTATAAGTTAGCTCAATTAGATAAGGATGCAATTTAGGACTTAAATGAAAGCCAAAGTAAACTTATGAAGATGTAATTAAATAGTTAATTACACCAACATCACCAACTCTGAGCTTAGCGATATATAATGAGGCTCCGGTGAGACATCTCATCGACGCATTAATGTCTTGCCGAAGGGGATCTTTGAGCCCGAGTCAAAAGCGATGGTTTTGCCAGGAGGTTTCAGCGACAAGAAAAGGAACTTGCCGAAAGGCAAAGCGTTCGGCATATGGTCCTGGTGACCAAGTATGTGACTCATAGAAAGAAATGCGAGGCTCGGGGTGACCTATGGAGCTCGCTAAAAGGTCTCGTCGACCCGGTATCTCTTGCCGCCATCCAATGTGCTCACCGTGACAAGAATGGTTTGCTAAGATGTCTCCCCGAACGTATGATCTCTCACCGACAACAATGGAATTTCCCAATAAAGCAGCATCAGTATAACTCAATGGTGCTCGCTATGACTTCTCCCTGATGCCGTTTGACTTACCAATGTTTTGGTGATATCAACGTGACTCCTAAGTTCACCAAGACTCTCATCGACTGTCGCGCATTGAGCTGATAGTTTCAGAGGACATAATCGCATCGGTGAGACACTTTCAGTGTCTTGCCGAGATGTGATTCCTTTCAAAAGAGTTTTGACCGCCAACAGAGCCTGCATGAAATACGCTCAACCAACCAGAGGAGCTAAAGCGAGCCGTGGCAGTCTGATCAGAATGAAGAGTGTCAATGGGATGAATGTAGCACGTATCTGTTGTGAGCTCAGGGCATTCAAAGTGTTCAGCCGAAGTGGTTCAAACAGGACATGATGCCAGGATTAGAATGAATGCGGTAGCTACGAATATCTGAAGAGGGCTTCTCCGGGGATGACTCTTCACCGTCATGGACATGCAGGGTTCTGCATTAATTTCAGTCGAAAAGATCTGAGGAGAGATCTTTTCCGAGGACTGATATTTTGTAAGCCCTAAGGGGCCGACACAGTTTATATATAAGGCATTTTTTTCCTTTTTTGTAAATAATTCGAATAATGCATCTAGAAGAGTTAGTGATTTTTAGCTATCCTTCCTCAACTGATGTATATTTTGTAACCCAACTGAAATCTGAAATGCAAAATAGAGCTCAGCTTGAAAACAAGTACTAATGTTCTTACCACTCTCATTTCTATATGTTAGCTTATGCATGTATTTCTTTAACAGTGTTTTTATAAATCTGTATTCATACCACAAAGCTATGAAGTTTGTTTCTTCCTTCTTGAGATATGTATGTAGATCAAACCTGTCAAGAGTGATGCATAAGTCTAATGGGGTTATGTTGAGTAAGTAAATCAATTGCAGTCAAGTTTTCTTAGTGTGTTTGTATCTTGTTTTCATTTCATGATTTCTCATCAAACTCGGTGTATCACTATAGGAATAGTTCAATTTAGTTTCATCTTTTGTACACATCCTTCTCCCTTTACCTTTACAAGGTTGTTAGTTTAGGTGATACCCAAAGGAAGCCGGCCTTCTCTGGAGGTTCATTTCAACTATAGGTGATCCACAGCCTTGAAATGATCCCATGTTGCTCTAGAAAGCTCAGTTTCTGTAAACTTTGCATAGGGTGCATTTCTAGGTGACAACAGTTTCTGGCACACCCAGTGGGACAAAAATTAGATTGAACTACTAGTTTATTATGCAACCAGTGAATTCTAGACTTTATAGAAGTCCTTTGGCATACTTGGCGACTCCATAAAGAGGAAGAACTCCAGAAATCAACGTCTTCTCCAGTTTATGAAAAGAGTTCGAACAAGAAGCAGCTCAGGCCCTTTTGAATACTTGCAACTGTCACCACCAAGAAGACAAGGCAGAGTAGACGAAAGGCAAGGAACAATAATTATCTATTCTAGAAGAACTCAGTCTACTCCTCCATCTGTGGGATCACACGTTGTTGTCCCATCCTTGGCTTCATCTAGAATACCAGTAAATCTGCCACAACCACCTCCAATGGCCGCTCCAAGGAATCAACCTTTTGTTGCTTTTAATGGAGGGAGCCCCTTGAATCTAACACAACACAATGACATTCTGATGGTAGCCTTGAAGAGTCTACCAACTTTCATAGGGGAAGATCAAACTACTCCCATTGAACATATGAGAGATGTGGCTTCGTTATGTGGAGTCCATCACATAACCTGAGAGGATGTTGCAGTGAGATTACTAGCTGCTTCACTAAAAGGAAGAGCTGTGCAATGGTATAGGAGCCTACCAGTCAGTTCAATTGCAACATGTGACGAGTTTGGAGACAAGTTGTACAAGCAATTTCAAGACAGGTCTGACAACTTATCTCTATTGGAACAATTGACTACAATTAAGAGGGCTCCACAAGAGCAGATGAATGACTTCAACTTCAGATTTCAGAGAACCTGTGATAGAATCCCTGCAATGGTGAGGCCACCTCTAGAATACACATTTTTATACTTCTTAAGGGCTCTTAACAGTGACATAGCTGTCATGATACAGTCAAATGGAGGAGTATCTTTACCGGATGCCTTTGAAATAGCTATCATAGCTGAAAACAACTTAATACAAGCTGGTAAGCTTGCTCCCAGACCACTAATGCCTATATTTCCAGAAATTCATGCAAACATTCCTTTGCAAATACCTCCTTTCACACCTCTACCAACTGTACCAATGCTACCAACTGCTGTTCCAACCATTGGTAGACAAGAAAGTGTTGCTTCAGGCTCATCATGAGAGTTACAAGAGATCAAAAGTCTTTTACAGACTTTTGGTAACAAGTTGGTGAACTTGGAAAAACAACAGACCTATTATAGGCCTTATCAATAGTAGAATCATGCCTCAAGTCAGCCTTTTCAAGGTTAACAACAACAATTCTAGGGAAATAGATAGCAGTATCAAGGCAATTATCAGTGCACAAGACAAAATGTTGCCACAAGACCTTTTCAGGCCTATAATCCAGCTCCAATTAGTGCTGTCAAAGAGCTTGTTCCTATTCAAAATAATCTGGCTGTTGATTATGAATGGTGTTATCCATGTAATCAGCCACATAATCAAGCTACATGCTCTAATGGCATCATCAACCAAGCTCTTATGGTGCAAAATGTTGTAGGTGCGCAAGATTTTCCTAAGGAGGGGTATCCACAACAACAGGATCAACCTGGAGATGATTCAACTCTCCTGAATTGGAAAAGAGAAAAATTATGTGGAGTGAACCAGGATGACACATCTATTGCTGCTAATACTAGAGCCAAGAAGAGGGCTTTCGAGGCTGAACAAGCAACAAAGAAAAATAAAGGAGCTGTTGGTCCATCAAATCAACAAGTACCACACACTTTGTAGCAAGGTCACAACACTAGTAAGAGGCAATCCTTACATGCTACATCCGTAAGTCAAGTGCAACCTGACCATGCTGTTGTGAAGATGCAGCCAAAGGTAAACATATCTACACCTTTCAACATTGTTGAAAGTATGAAAAAAATGAATGTTTCAATTTCAATGTGGGATTCTTTAGCAATCCCTAGTCAAATCAATTTGTTGCAGTCAGCCTTATCAAATCCAGTTAGTTTAAATACTTCAAATGAAGTCTCTTTAGGCCAAACAAAGTCAGTTTTAACCAATGCACTTTTGGACACTACCCCATATAAAAGTGATGGTGTCAAGCCCCCTCCTTTCTATGTTTCCTTAATAGTAGGGAATAAATTAGTGCACAATTGCATGGTTGATAGCAGGGCTAGCAATTCCGTAATGCCAAAAAAGATTGTAGACTAGCTAGGTTTACAATATCAGCTATTGGAAAAGGGAGTACTTCAATTAGATGGGACAACAGTAAACACTATAGGTGTTATTAAAAATTTGAATCTCACACTACATGCCTATCCCAACTTTTCAATCCCGCAAGATGTCTTTGTCATAGATTTGCCTCCATTTTTTGCTTTATGCCTATCAAGAGACTTCACAGCTAAAATAGGAGGGTATTTTTCTTCAGATTGGTCCCATATGCTTTTTAGGACCAGGTATGGTACTAAGGTAACCATAACTTCTGAGTCCCTTGCTAAGGATCACATCGAACCTTATGTGCCATCTGCTATAAATGTTAAATCTATTGTTTTAGAGGATACTGAACTTGCTGCTGCACAAGAGTTGCAAGTTGAAAGTGTACCTGAGGTGCTCCTGAATGAATGGGTAGTTGAGAATGTGGTAGATAATCCAAATGAGCTTATTCAGGATGCTGGTCTGGGCAATTATATATTGCATGAAGCTAGGACAGAAATGCCAAATCTTGAGAGAAGTGAAGAAAGTCAATTCGAGCTGCAGAATGAATTATGGGAGATGTATTTTGATGGTTCAAGAAGCAAAAATGGCGTTGGAGGAGGTGCAATTCTTGTATCTCCGCAAGGCAATAAGTATTATGCTGCTTTCCATTTTTCTTTTGCGTGCTCCAACAACACTGCTGAGTATGAGGGCCTTGTTCAAGGTCTTGAGTGGGCAAGGAAGAGAGGAATAACCCGCTTGAAAGTATATGGGGACAGCGAGTTAATTGTTAATCAAGTAAGAGGCCTAAATGTTGCTAAAAATGACGCACTGAAGTCTTATAGAAATAGAGTGTGGAACATGCTTGAGGATTTTGATGCCTTCAACTTAGTGTCTATTCTAAGGAATCAAAACAAGCATGCTGATAGACTTGCAGCCATTAGGGCACAATTTGATATTCCAGGCGACATTAGAAAAGAGAAAGTATAGCAGTATGTGGAGGTTGTGGTTAGACCATCAATTCCTGATAACAACATTCACTGGCAAGTTTTTGACAGTGATGAACAGATTCTTTCCTTCTTGCTCGAAGAAGATAAGTTTCTATGATGAATCAAGCAAAACTCAAGCAACAGTATGGTGATCAAGTCATACAGTTGAGGAAAAATAAGTTACCCAAAGGTCTTGTTACCTTAGAGTCAATTTTCAGTACTGATGATCAGCTTAAAAAGGGTAAAGTTGGCTTGCAAATCAAACAAGAACATTATGAGGAGCTAGAGATTTTCAAAGGTAAACTCGTTAAGATAGGCAAAATTTGTTCACATGAAGATAGACAAGATTTTGTTGCTTTATGTCAAGAATTTTATGATGTCTTTGCTTGGGAATATTCAGATTTGAAAGGGTTTGATCCCTATATTGCTCAGCACACAATTGAGTTAGAAACTGATGCTAAGCTAGTAAGACAGAAAAAAAGGCCCGTGAATCCTAAACTTGAGCCCCTAATGATTAAAGAGCTGACTAAACTAGTTGAGGGGGGTATTGTCTTTCCTATCACACACACTTCATGGGTTTCTAACCTTGTACTGGTTAGGAAGAAAAGTGGCGAAATAAGACTTTGTGTAGACTTTAGGGATCTTAACCGAGCATCTTTGAAAGACCACTACCCACTGCCCTCCATGGAACAAATCTTGCAAGAGGTTGCTGGTTCTGAAAGATTTTTCTTATTAGATGGTTTTTTCAGGGTATAATCAGGTGTTGGTTAAAGAAGAAGATCAGTTCAAAACTACTTTCACAACTAAGTGGGGCACCATGGCATACAAAAGGATGCCTTTTGGTTTATCTAATGCTGGTACCATGTTTCAGAGGGCCATGGACATGGAATTTTAAAGTTTGATCAACAAGATTATGTTGATTTATTTAGATGATATTACAGTTTATTCCAAGAATGTTGATGAACATTTGTTACATCTTAGACAAGTTTTTGAAAAATGCGGAGAGTTTGGTATCTCTCTCAATCCAAAAAAGAGTATCTTTGCTGTTCATGAAGGGAAATTTTTAGGACACATAGTGTCAAAGCAAGGAATTACTATTGATCATGAGAGAGTCAAAGCCATACTTTAGTTGCCGCTACCTAATCACAAGAAGGGTCTACAGCGTTTTCTGGGCCAGATCAACTTTCTAAGAAGGTTCATCCCTGATGTCGCAAACCTGTTACAACCTTTAATAGCTATGTTAAAGAAAAATGCAGTTTTCAGTTGGACAAAAGATGCCAGGGACAATTTTGAGGCTACTAAGGAGGCCTTAGCAGCAGCTCCTACGTTGGTGTTGGGACTGTAAAAATATGATGTTTTTACATATGTTTTCACTCATAATTTTCTGATTTGGTCATATTGAGTGCATATTCCACTCATATTTTTCCATATTACCCCATTGAACCCATTAAGTCATGCATATTTTACATTCTGGTTCTTATCGACATGAGAATACTTTTGTCTCCCTGACCCATTATGCGTTTTTGCTAGCATAAGTCTGTGTTTCCTATCGAAAAGACTTATTATTTGTCATGGCAATTGGATTTCGCTTACAGGCACCATTCGACAGGACTTTTCCATGGTCTTGGTGACAGAGGGTGATGCACATTTTGGCAGGAGTTGCGGTGTCGACATATGGTCATAGTGAGCTTTTGGGGTCTTGCCGACAGTCGCACTATGGATTCTCTTTGGACAGACTTGGCCGTATCGGCATTACCTCTTGGTGATTATCTTTTGTCTTGGTGACCAACATGTGGAGACTTCTATCGGCGTATGTTGTTGCTAACGGGGTGGTGTCCTACTGAGTATCGTTTGTCTCCCCGACTATGCATTGAAAGTCATATCGGCTTAAGTTTAGCCCTCGGTGGAAGCTCTCACCGAACACATCATGTCTCACCGACCGAGGGAGCAGAATACATCATATCGGTAGGAGTTGAGTGCCTTCGATGAGGTGTCACGGCGAAGTGAGTTTGCCTCACCGATGAAGCACAAATGGATTTTTCCAAACGGCTCGGTGGGAGAATTTTCTTTCGTTGTAACGTCTTGGCGAGTGACCTTTGGTCTCGCCGACCTTACATGTGGATTTTTTATGTGGCTTTCAGTGTAGGTGTTTTTTTCTCTTGGCGATCAAAAGTTATCTCGAGGTGAATTTCGATAAAGCAAGATGCACTCTATAAGAGGTCCCCCCGACATTGTTCTGTCTTGCCGATTGCTCAATGAGTTTTCTCTTCGATGAGAAAATCTAATGGTCTTGGTGAATAGGAATCACTACAAGGTCTTTTGGTATAACAATGTAATCTACAAGAGGTCCCCCCGAGAGCGATAAGCTACAACGACATATATGGGGCAAATGGACTCGTCGGCAAGAAGAAACAAGAGTCACATCGATTCGATGTGGTGGGAGACTTTCGGTATAACGAAATACTGTTGTATGACATCTCACCAACGACAAGAGGTTATGGTGATAGGTTTAACCATAGGGCTCTCGGTGAAATAGAATGTAATCTACAGGATATCTCCTTGACTCAGACATGTCACGGTGAATGCGAGCATAGTGAACGCGGGCATATAGCGATTAATGAGTGAATTACCTTCGGCATAGCTACCATCTTGTCCTGGTGATTGTCTCACTGGTAAATAACATAAATAAAAATATTGTGGCCGACATGTAAAATGCTTGAAGACAGTTGCTGGCCGACTTGATTTGAGCCCAAATTATGTGGGGGGCCGATATGATTTTTTCAATATGATTTATTTTCTCATGCTGGTAAATATATTGGCATTTTGGTAATTGTAAAAAAGACACCATCAGTTATTAGAATTCGATACATTGCAAGTAGATACAGTAGAAATAAAAATCAGATCAAAGACTATTGTTGCATGATTTCAAAATAGAGGTATTTATGAAAATCAAGTGATGTTGCTGCATTTTTCTGGTGTCAATTATCTGTTGAATTAAATAAAATACTACTAAGTTGTCTCCAAGCTTGATGCTTTCTGGTTGTTTAAATTGACATAACAAGTTTATGTTTAGTTTATCAATGCACATTTGTTGTATCTGTGTGATTAATCAATTGGTTCTTTCAAGTAAAGACTAAATCCTTTTAGTTGATCACAGTAACTAGAGAGTTTCATTTGGATTATTGAAGTAGAGCTTAGTAGTTACAATTTTGCATGTTTATACAAGTTGTAAACATAATGTATGCTAGATAATTTGTAATTTCTCCAGAAAGTGTTGCTTATCTTGATCTCATTTGACTCCACATACCCAATAAAGCACTGGTCTCTGCACTTCATCATTTTGAACTCATTCAATTTCTTTATATCTGTTAATTCAGCATTTTAGGATTTAGATCAGAATATTGTTACTGTTATCAAATTGATTTCATTTGTTCACTTCCATCTGCCATTGTGGAAAAATCATTGTGCAAGAAAGATAATCATAAGTCAAGTCTGCTTCATTTAGAAAGGTACACCCGCCCAAGGTTTAGCAGCACCTAAAGAGTAGAAGGTTGAGTTCTCTTGACCTTGTCTGTTACCCTAAAGCGTATCAAGAGATTGGTAGCCTCTTGAGGCATTCAACCTACATTTTTGAGAGCTAAAAAATTGGCGACTCTGCTGGGGATACATTTAGAATCAAGGCCTTAATCATAGAGTCAGGAAATTTATACAGACTCCATTGGGAATAAGGAATATCAAGTATTTTTCTCACTTTTGACAAAAGTGAGTGGCGACTCTGAAAGAAATTTTGCAATTGTTCAAACATGAATGGAAGAAGATCTCAGTATAGGGGAGGTCATACTGGAGCTCCTTTTGGTAGCAGTAAGTGGACACATAAGGATGACAAAGCTAATAAGGGAAAGGTAATAAATGAGGACATGTGCATAACAAACAAGGGTAAAGCGTCAAGAGCATAGGGTGAAACATATAATTGCTATGATACATGGAGAGATGATTCAAGCACAAAACTTTGTACCCCTGAAGATCGAAGAAATCCCTTCACTGTTGATCCTCAAAAATAGGCTGAATTTGAAGCTGAATTAGAGGTTGAACGAATCAAAATTCAGCATGAATATGATCAAAGAATGGAGGGTAATCACGAAACTCCTAAAGGAAACCATGAGCTCTCGATTCCTGATGAAGTAAAAGCACAATTGGAACTAAAAGAGAAGATAAAGGAACTAGAGGCTAAATTGCAGAAAGCCTAAATTACTGATCAGACAACTAGTGGCCCAAAGTATGTCCCGCTCACAAGTAGGGTGATCATGGCACAGGGCCCTCCAATCAACAAAATGCTCCTCACAATCAAATAGGGAATCACTACAAGCAGCCAAATCATCCACCTCACATTCCCATACAACATACAGGTATGTATTCACCTCCTAGTCAGCATTATATCCCACAGCATAATGCACAGTACAATAATCATATGCATCAGTATCAACATCCACCTATTCCTCCCCCTCACCAGCATACAACCATGATCAGACAGTTTGATTTAGCTGGTTTTCAGTTATATCCTTACCCTATGGATGGTAGTTGGAGGAATATGGTGCCCAAATTTACAGGGAGTAATGCAATCATAGTTGAATAACATTTAAGGAGTTTTAATGTTTTCGTCCAAGACATAGATATGCCTTATGAATATTTACACATGAAGCTATTCATGATGTCACTTCTTTAAGATGCCAAGGATTGGTTCAACATCCTGCCAGCATTATCAATTAATTCTCTCCAAGTATTTCAAGACAAACTCTTAGAGCAATATGGGAATCAAAATAATCCAGATGCAGCTCTTCATGAATTAATGAGAATTCAGAAAAATCATAATGATTCAATTTATGATTTCAACCGAAAATTCAACAAATTGCATACTAAAGTACCTCCTGGATCAAGGTTGCCAGATTTTGTTGCATTGAGTGTTTATTTAAATGCATTTGATCCTAAGATAGGGTATGAACTGAGAAGTAGATCTCCAAGAGATTTGGCTAAAGCACAGAAGATAGCACTAACAATTGAAAACAACAGGAAGGCTGCTGGTATAATCAGTAAAAGAGACAACCCGAGGCCTCCTCAGCAAAGCAATAATTATCAGTACAGACAAGAGAATGCATACAAAAATGAGAACATAAATGAAAGGCCAAGGTTGCATGATATGCCTTACAATATAGACTGGAAAGATGGGAAACATATAACAACCAGGCCTAGAAGTAAGAAGACTCCTGATCCATTGAGCAAAAAGGGAACTTACATGGTGAGTAATAATTACTTTTGTGAAGTTTGTAATTAGCCACATTCTCTGGACTATTGTGTTGTAGCTCAAAGGATGCAAGAAGAGGGAATGCTGATGGAGAATGATGGAGAAGATCACAAGGTTTATTTGACTTCAAATACTTTTTACCATGCTGAGGAAAGAAATACATCTTCAGAGGATGAAGGCTATGAATATGATGTTTCCAATCAAAAGTATAATGTCCATATGGCTGAACAATAGATCTTTTATGATTCTGATGAAGATTACACAGAGCCACATCTTGCTGAGGCACCTGCTCAGTGTAATGTAAGGAGACTCACTGAAGATGAAATAGAAAGAATAACTGTTGTTGCAGTTGAGAAAGCCAAAAGTCAATACTGGTTGAGAAATAGAAAAGTAAATGAGCTAGATGGAGTTCCTGGGGGAATTTTTATAAAAGATCAAAAGGAAACACAGGAAATTGTAAAGAAGCTAGAAAACAAGTAGCATGATAAAAGTGGAGAGAAGCCTGTCCAAAAGTAGAAAGTTGAAGAATTACACAAGGAAATGCAAAAGTCTGATCAGCCTAGTAAAAAAGAAAAAGAAGAAAGCAAAGGAGAAATGCCAGAACTGAAGAAGACTATTAAGATGGAGAACTCCTCTTTTGACTTCACTTAGGCGTTATCCCAGGTAAAAATGTCTATACCACTACTTGAATTGATGAAAATTAAGGAGTACAAAGATAATGTTGTTCAATTGATTACAAATGGGAATGAAAAACATATAAATTTTGAAGAAGTCAACAGGCAGGAAAAGATAAATAATTCAAAAGTCTGTTTGGGTGATGTTTTAACAACCTCCCTACAAGTGGATCCTTTCTTCACCACATTGCTTATAAATAATAAATTGCTGAGGAACTGCATGATAGATTCTGGTGCTGCGATAAACATTATGCCAGTCGAAGTAATGAAGCAACTGGGCATGTGGGTTGATACATATGAAGGGAAGTGCTATGCAATGGATAATAGACCTGTACCTGTGGTAGGAATTATGAGAGGTGTTGAAGTCAAATTGGCTACTTATCCACATGTGGCTTATAATATATACATAATAGTCATTGATACTCCTCCTCAATTCGGGATGCTTTTGTCAAGGCAGTGGACAATAGTTGTTGGTGGAAACGTTCATTTTGATTTGTCTTATGCTACAATCCCAGTAAATGGTTAGGAAGTCAAGTTATATAGAGAGCAAAGAATGAGACATCTTGTTGATTATGTGCCTCAAAATCAAATTAATTTTTTTTGCGATGTTGATCTGGGAGTTTTAAAATAGAGCTAGCTCAGCCAGAATTAATTAATAGTGATCCAATTGAAAAACACGCTGCACAGAATTGCAATGGCGTATGGAAGATGTATTTTGATGGAGCCTGTAGCCAAGAGGGTAATGGATCTAGGATTGTATTTGTTTCGCCTGGAGGTATTACTTTTAAATATTCTTTTCTGTTAGCATTTGAATGTACAAACAATGTGGCAGAGTATGAAGCTTTATTGATAGGCTTGAACATAGCTGTGAAACACAAGATTAAGTTGCTGGTTGTTTTGGGTGATTCTAAGTTGGTTGTTTCACAAATAAAATCAAAGTATGTAGCAAAGCACAAAAGATTAAAAAAATATAGGAATGTTGTATGGGATACAATTGAATTAATTGATGCATTTTCAATTGAGTGGATTGACAGATCAAAGAACATAATGGCTGATTTTTTAGCAAATGTGGCACTAAAAAGAGATGATATCACATTGGTTGGGGTATCACAGATTGAGTTCAAGACAAGGCCTGTTGTTCCTGATAATGTTTATAGTTGGCAGGTCTTCAATGATGATGCTGATCTTTTGAAGTTTATTCATTGTATAGATCAGTATGAGGCCCAAGAAATTGATTTCAATGCTTTTGTTGAAGAAGTTGATGGGAAACAAACTATGTTTGGCAAGGAGATCTTACAGCTCAAAACAAATAAGCTTCCTAAAGGTTAGTGGCATTGGAGAGGGTGTATGATGGAAATGATCGGTCCCTCATAAGGAAAAAACTAGTCAAAAGGGAAGATATTGAATAAATTAATTTAGGGACTGAGACAACACCAAGAAATGTATACATTGGAAAGAAGATCAGCCCTACAATTAGAAGAATGCTGATATAGTTGCTTAGAAAATACAAGCATGTTTTTTCTTGGTCTTATGAAGATCTAAAAGTGTACAGGGAAGATTTATTTTAGCATGAAATACCATTGAAGCCAGACACCAAACCTTTCAGATAGAAGCAAAGGCCTATAAATCCAATGCTAGAGCCTAAAATGCAAGAAGAATTGACAAAGCTCAGGAATGGAGGAATTATCAAACCAATCAGACATTCAACGTGGGTTTCAAATCTGGTTCCTATGAGAAAGAAGAATGATGATATCAGATTATGTGTGGACTTCAGAAATCTGAACATAGCATCTCTCAAAGATAATTATCCTCTACCCAATATGGAGGCTATATTGCATAAGGTGACAGGGTGTGAACTGCTGTCCATGATGGATGGGTTTTCTGGATACAACCAGGTTAAAGTCAAGGAATCTAAGCAATATAAAAAAACATTCACAACTCTTTGGGGAACATATGTATACATAAAAATTCCATTTGGTCTCACTAATGTTGGAGTGACTTTCCAAAGAGCCATGGACGTAGCATTTTCTGATTTGATTAATCTTATCATGGTAGTATACCAGGATGACTTGACTGCTTATTCGAAGAAGGCTGAAGATCATGTGCAACATCTTGAGAAGGTATTTATTAAATCTCTTGAATATGGTATTAGTTTAAATCCAAAGAAGTGTCATTTTGCAGTCACAGAAGGTAAACTCTTGGGGCATATTGTTTCAAAAGAGGGAATTATAATAGATCCTGAGAGAGTTGAATCTATTGATAAGATTCCTATTCCCAAAACTGTCAAGGCAATACAATATTTCTTTGGACAAATTAATTTTGTCAGAAGATTCATTTCTAATTTTGCTGAAATCATCAAGCCCATATCGAAAATGTTGAAGAAAGGACAGAAAATGGATTGGACTACAGAAGCTTTAGATGCTTTTATATCTATCAAAAGGGCTATCAAAGAGGCTCCTGTTCTTAAGTCTCTAGATTTTACAAAGCCTTTTCAGATTTTTTCATTTGCCTCAATACATACTATTGCTATTGTTAAAGATATTATGACACAGTCTGAAGTTACAAGGAAAAGATGTAGATGGATCAACAAGATTCAAGAGTTTGACATGGAGATATAGATCACTAAGCTAGTAAGAGGTCAAGGCTTGGCTAGGCTGATGGCAGAATCAAATATTGAAGCAAGTCAACTATGTAATGTAGAAGAGGGGACTATAGTTGCAAGCATTGAGCACACTCCTTGGTATATTGATGTTATGCATTATCTTAAATACATGACGTGTCCAAATGGATTGAGTGACAGCCAAAAGAGAACTTTGAAGTTGCAAGCATCAAAGTATGTCTTCATGGATGGAGATCTGTTTTGGAAAAACAAAGATGGCATATTGTTATTATGTTTGGATGAGTCACAGGCCAAGCATGTTTTAAGTGAAATGCATGAAGGAGTTTGTGGAGGACATTATTCAGCAAAGACAACTGCACACAAAATTCTCAGGGAAGGTTATTATTGGCCAAAGGTTTTTAATGATTCCTTTGCACATGTAAGAAGATGTGAAGCTTGTCAAAAAATTTCTGGAAAATTGAAGTATCAGGGTGCTTTACCACTTCGACCCTTGCAAGTTGATGCCCCTTTTCATCAAGGGGGAATTGATTTCATTGGAGAGATACATGAAAAATCAAGTGGAGGATACAAGTGGATACTAGTTGCCACTGATTATTTTACTAAGTGGGTAGAGGCAATCCCAACTAAACAGGCTACAAGTAAAGTGGTGAAAAATTTCTTAATGGACAACATTATCACCAGATTTGGTACACCATTGAGGATAATCACAGACAATGGGATGTGCTTCAGATCAGATGAATTCAAAAGCTTTTGTGGTAAGTATGGCATTACTATTTCTTATGCAGCCCCTTATCATCCACAAGCCAATGGTCAAGCAACATTCAACAATAAGAGTCTCTTGAAGATTATAAAGATGATGCTGGGACAGAACAAGAAGGCTTGGGATTCAAAGTTAAAACTGGCTGTGTGGGCTGATAGGATCACTATGAAGAAAGCAATTGGAAAATCCCCATTTGAATTGGTGTATGGAGCACAAGCCAGGATGCCTCTACAGAATTTGTTACCAGTCTACAAGTTTGTTTTACAGGTAGATTTGGAAGTTCTTGGGCCTATGGAGGACATAATGGAGCAATTGGCTAAACTTGATAAGGTAAGGAGAGAGGCCCAAAGTCAAAACATGAAGTTACAGGCACAGATGAAATATCTATTTGACAAGAAGGAAAAGAATAGAAAATTTGAAAAGAATGACTTGGTGTTAATGTGGAATGCAAGGTTCCAGGAGAAAGGCAAGCATGGTAAGTTTGAAGCCTTGTGGATGGGACCTTTTGTTGTTGTTAGAAAGAAGGGTGAAGACTCATATTATCTACAGAACATGGCTGGTGAAGATCAAGAATTGCCTATTCATGGGCAATTCTTGAAGTTTTTCTTCTCTTAAGCAATACAGAGGATTAAGGGTTGATAGTGCATGGACAACTCTTGTGTATCCTCTTTAAAATTATTTTCCATGCATAGTAGTCTTGGATTATGTTATTTTCCATTTCACTTCCACTTTGCATTCATTTTCATTCCTTCATGCTTCATTTCCATTCATTCCATTGTTGCTCACTGGCTCATCATTTTGTGTCTGGTCTGCTCACCCAAAGATTATGGATCCTTGCAATGATCTCACTATCATTCATCCCCAGACGGAGCCACTGTTGGGACTATAAAAATATGATGTTTTTACATATATTTTCCCTCATAATTTTCTGATTTGGTCATACCGAGTGCATATTCCACTCATATTTTTCCATATTTCCCCATTGAACCCATTAAGTCATGCATATTTTACATTCTGGTTCTTATCGGCATGAGAATACTTTTGTCTCCCTGACCCATTGTGCATTTTTGCTAACATAAGTCTGTGTTGCCTATCGGCAAGACTTATTATTTGTCATGGCGATTGGATTTCACTTACAAGCACCGTTCAACATGACTTTTCCACGGTCTCGGTGACAAAGGGTGATGCACATTTCAGCAGGAGTTATAGCATCGACATATGGTCATAGCGAGCTTTTGGGGTCTTGCTGACAGGCGCACTATGGATTCTCTTCAACCAGACTTGGCGGTATCGGCATTATGTCTTGGCAATTATCTTTTGTCTTGGTGACCAACATGTGGAGACTTCTATCAGCGTATGTTGTGGCTATCGGGGTGGTGTCCTACCGAGTATCATTTGTCTCCCTAACTATGCATTGAAAGTCATATCAGCGTAAGTTTAGCCCTTGGTGGAAGCTCTCACCAAACTCATCATGTCTCGTCGACTGAGGGAGCAGAATACATCATATCGGTAGGAGTTGAGTGCCTTTGATGAGGTGTCACGGTGAAGTAGTTTGTCTCACCGACGAAGCACAAACGGATTTTTCCAAACGCCTCGGTGGGAGAATTTTCTTTCGTTGCAAGGTCTTGGCGAGTGACCTTCGGTCTTGCCAACCTTACATGTGGATTTCGGTGTAGGTGTTGTTTTCTCTTGGCGATCAAAAGTTATCTCGAGGTGACTTTCGGTAAAGCAAGATGCACTCTATAAGAGGTCCCCCCGACATTGTTCTGTCTTGCCGATTGCTTGATGAGTTTTCTCTTCGATGAGAAAATCTAATGGTCTTGGCGAATAGGAATCACTACAAGGTCTTTCGGTATAACAATGTAATCTACAAGAGGTCCCCCCGAGAGCGATAAGCTACAATGACATCTATGGGGCAGATGGACTCATCGACAAGAAGAAACAAGAGTCACAACGATTCGATGTGGTGGGAGATTTTTGGTATAACGAAAATACTGCTGTATGACATCTCACCGACGGCAGGAGGTTACGGCAACAAGTTTAACCACATGGCTCTTAGTGAAACAAAATGTAATCTACAAGATATCTCCTCGACTCAGACATGTCATGACAAATGTGAGCACAGTGAATGCGGGTAGATAGCAATTAACGAGTGAATTTCCTTTGGCATAACTACCGTCTTGTCCTGGCGACTGTCTCACTGGTAAATAACAGAAATACAAATCTTGTGGCCGACATGTAAAATGCTTGAAGACCGTTGCTGGCCAACTTGATTTGAGCCCGAATTATGTGGGGGGCTGACATGATTTTTTCAATATGATTTATTTTCTCATGCTGGTATATATATTGGCATTGAATTGTAAAAAAGACACCATCAGTTATTAGAATTCGATACATTGCAAGTAGATACAATAGAAATAAAATCAGATCAAAGACTATTGTTGCATGATTTCAGAATGGAGGTATTTACGACAATCAAGTGATGTTGTTGCATTTTTTTGGTGTCAATTATCTATTGAATTAAATAAAATACTGCTACGTTGTCTCCAAGCTTGATGCTTTTTTCTTGTTTAAATTGACATAACAAGTTTATGTTCAGTTTATCAATGCACATTTATTGTATCTGTGTGATTAATCAATTGGTTCTTTCAAGTAAAGACTAAATCCTTTTAGTTGATCACAGTAACCAGAGAGTTTCATTTGGATTATTGAAGTAGAGCTTAGTAGTTACAATTTTGCATGTTTATACAAGTTGTAAACAAAATGTATGCCAGAGAATTTGTAATTTCTCCATAAAGTGTTGCTTATCTTGATCGCATTTGACTCCGCATACCCAATAAAGCACTGGTCTCTACACTTCATCATTTTGAACTCATTCAATTTCTTTATATCTGTTAATTCAACATTTTAGGATTTAGATCAGAATATTGTTACTGTTATCAAATTGATTTCATTTGTTCACTTCCATCTGCCATTGTGGACAAATCATTGTGCAAGAAAGGTAATCATAAGTCAAGTCTACTTCATTCAGAAAGGTACACCCACCCAAGGTTTAGCAGCACCTAAAGAGTAGAAGGTTGAGTTCTCTTGACCTTGTCTGTTACCCTAAAGCGTATCAAGAGATTGGCAGCCTCTTAAGGCATTCAGCCTACGTTTTTTAGAGCTAATAGCTGGTAAACCCCAATTTTTCTAAATATTTTTATCTGTATGCTTATGGTAGTGCAAGTAACATTTCAGCAATATTGGTTCAAAAAAATGAATAAAATTTAGAACAACCAATAGCCTTTTTCAGTCAAGGTTTGGTTGATTATGAACATAAATACTTGTTTGTAGAGAGGCATGTTCTTGCCGTAATCAGAAGCCTAAAGAAATTCAAGCCTTTGATCTCTCATAATAAAATTCAGGTCATGGTGGCACAGTCAGGTGTGAAGGAATTCTTATTGAATAAAGATCTGAATGAAAAAAGAGCAGGGTGGATCACTAAGGTCATGGAGTACGATGTAGATATTAAGATCACCAAATTGGTTAGAGGCAGGGGTCTCTGTGAACAACTTGCTACTGGGTGAAGTGGTGAAAGTGAACTAGAAAAGGATGTTATCCTTGCTAATACAAATGAGTTTCAGGATGCTCGAGACAATGTTCCTGTGGAGATAACTAATTGGGTACAAGATATGACCCAATTTTTACAAATTGGCAAGTTTCCACCAGGTTTGAATAGAGCCAAAAGGAGATACTTCAGACTGCAATCCATACCATATATGTTGATGGGTAATGTTCTTTTCAAAAAAGATCTGAATGGTGTCCTATTAAGATGCATTCACAGTGATCAAATTGAAAAATTACTTCATGAGTTTCATGATGGAGCTGTAGGAGGTCACTTTGCTCCCAGAACTACTACCTTGAAAATCATGAGAGCTGGTTACTACTGGCCCAGCTTGTTCAAAGATGCATATTCTTGGTCAAGAAAGTGTATGAAATGAGCTCTATTTTTAGGAAAGGAAAAACTGCCTGCTTTGCCTCTACATCCAATTCAAGTGGAGCAGCCCTTCATGAGATGGGTCATTGATTTCATTGGACCAATAAATCCACCTTCCAGTACTGGTCACAAGTGGGTGCTCACAGCTATAGACTATTTCACAAGGTGGACAGAAGCAATAGCTTTGAAAGAAGCAAAAGAGTCTTCAATTTTGAGCTTCTATGAGGATATAGTCACCAGATTTGGAGTTCCTGAATCCATCATATCTGATAATGCTCTTGCATTCACGGATCTAGGAGTAACTGATTGGGCTATTAAACATGACATTCATTTGAATACATCTTCAAATTACTACCCTTAGGGTAATGGTTTGGCTGAAAGCACAAATAATAATCTCATCAGGATCATTAAAAGAACCATAGAGGATAATCAAAGGACTTGGCACATCAGTTTAAAGAATGCACTTTGGGCAGATAGAGTGACCCCTAAGAGGTCTATTGGAAATTCACCATATATGTTGGTCTATGGCAAAGAGGCAAGATTGCCCCTATCTGTGGAGCTTCTAGCTCTAGACATTGTTCACCAGTTGGAGATGCTTGAGGGACATGACCCCATGTTTGTAAGGTATGCAGAGCTCATGGAGCTCAAAGAGTCAAGGGACAGAGCAATGAAAGCTTTGGAGTGTCATTAGCTCCAAATGAAAAGAACATTTGACAAAAAGGCTATGACAAAATCTTTTAAGGCAAGAGACCTCGTGCTCAAATGGGATGTTCTGAAAAGTAGGCCAGGCCATCACACCAAGTTCGACAATATGTGGACTAGTCCATTTATTATTATAGACTATAAGGAGCACAATGCGTATCGACTGGCCACAACAGAAGGTGAAGTGCTTCCTATCCCAGTTAATGGGATACACCTCAAGCCCTGTTTCCAAGCTTAACAAGTCCCTTTCTTATACATATCTAGTTAGGTTTTATGTTTTTAATAAGTGCTTATGCACTATGGTTCATTTTTTTTCTATTCTTCTCCTTTCCCTAAGTGCAATGCGTATCAACTGGCCACAACAGAAGGTGAAGTGCTTCCTATCCCAGTTAATGGGATACACCTCAAGCCCTGTTTCCGAGCTTAACAAGTCCCTTTCTTGTACATATCTAGTTAGGTTTTATGTTTTCAATAATTGCTTATGCATTGTGGTTCGTTTGTTTTCTGTTCTTCTCCTTTCCCTAAGTGCTGTTTAGCGCAGTCAATGGTTTCTTTTCAGTTTCTCCTTTTTATCATTCTTGACAACCTATAGCGCTCTATGGGTCTTAGGCGAGTTGTGGCCATCTGCAAAACTAACATTTTTATTTTTTTCTGAGCCTCTTAATGACTCCATGCCCAATGGATAAGCCTAGATGACTGGTCTTCATGTTTAGCAGGCAAACATCCAACTAAGGTCGCCAGAAATGTTGCCCAATTTTCACCCACAGGCTCAATCAGGTAGGATAATCATGTGATAGATCTTCGAGAGGCCAGATGGAGCATTCGCACAAGGGAAAAAGTCATGAATCTGATGCTAGGATACAAGAAACTCAGTTTGGAATACTGCCTTGTTCAGGTTTGGCATGAAAATTCTCTAAGGAGAAATCGGCAAGACCCTAGGAATGTCACGGCGAGTGGAATTCACCTACAGGTTCCTATCGGCAAGACAACGATCATCGTCCCGGTGATAAAGGGCTAGGCTATCGGCAAAGTAGGTTCTCATCGCTATGTGGTCTCGGTGATCAGGAGGTGTCTCATCGACAGTTGAGGCGTTCGCCAAAACGTGAAGATATCACCAAGGGGTCTGACTGAATGAGCAAGTCACACTGAAATGAAAGGATCGACATAAGATCTGCCTTTGGCATATGGTCTCAGCGACAACAAGGGGTCATGCCGATAGTGTTTGAAAAGTGAAGGTCTCGGTATGCTGGTTGGGCTTTGCCATAGGTTGTACTGAAATGTGGGGAGGTCTCTCTGAAACGAGTCGGCATCGGAAAAGAAAGCAAGCTCGCTGTGAGGTCTCGCCAAAGTCAAGAGGTCTCCCCAACTCTAAAGACTCTCGGCATAGGAGTTGAGTTCACTAGGAGGTCTTGGTGATAAGATGAAGTCTTACCGAAGTGAAGCAAACTGAGCCCTCGCTGAAGCAAGGTGCCTTTGGCACAACCTCTTGCCAACCAAAGGAGGTCTCCCCGACCAAAGGATCTTGATGACTATTGTGAACAAATGGGGGTCCCACCGAGGAAGCATCTGTGTTCGCGAGGAGTTGGGGCTTTCACCATGGGGTCTTGGTGACTATATGAGGTCTTGCTGAAGTGGAATGGCTTCGACATATCTTGTGAATTCGATAAGAGGTCTCATCGACAAATGAATGTCACGGTGAAAAGGAAGGGAGCTCACCAAAGGATTTGGCCTTCGACATAAGGTCTCAGCGGCCACGTGGAGTCTTGTCGACAACAAAAAGACCTCGCCGAGAGAACTCGACATCGGCATAAGGTCTTGCCGATATAAAGAAGTATTCCTGACTTTGTGGTCTCACCGAAAAGCAATGTCATCGCCAGGAGGAGGAGGGACCATCGGAATAACGTCTTGCCAAAAGGATGATGTCTCGGTGAGAGGAGATGCCTTCACCATGAAGTCCCAACGGTGATTAAAGTCTCACCGAAAGCCAGTGGTCCCACCAATGAAGTCATATCGATGTAAGGTTTGGCCAGCAGAGTGGAGTCTTGGCGAACGGGGAAGGATCTTCAGTGTAACACAAGAGGCAAAAGGAAGTCTGCAAGATGTCTCGGCGAATCAAGATGGTCTCAGCAATGGAAATGGGAATCGGTATGACCGGTGGACTGCGCCATGATGTCTTCCTGACTTACCATGGTCTTGCCGAAGGAAATGAAGAGCTTGGGCAGAAAAAAGAGTTCGGCGTGAGTCTTGACGAAAAACGCTAGTCTGGCCAAAAGGAAAAAGTTTGGTATAACACAGTGAGTTTGCTATGAGGTCCCAATGAGGAGTTAAGTCTCGCTGATACCAAAAGGAGAGCTCAGCAGGAGGTCTCTTTGACAACAAGAGGTCACATCGACATGCTTGGCGCCTTCGGTGTAACACAAGAAGCTCGCTAAGAGGTCTCCCCGAACCGGGTTAGTCTGATCGACTTTGAGCTTAGCGATAGATAATGAGGCTCCGGTGAGATGTCTCATCGACTCATTAATGTCTTGTTGAAGGGGATCTTGGAGCCTGAGTCAAAAGCGATGGTTTCACCAGGAGGTTTCAGCGATAGGAAAAGGAACTTGCCGAAAGGCAAAGTGTTCAGCGTATAGTCCTGGCGACCAAGTATGTGACTCATAGAAAGAAATGCGAGGCTCGGGGTGACCTATGCAGCTCGCTGAAAGGTCTCGTCGACCCGGTATCTCTTGCAGCCATCCGTGTGCTTGCCGTGACAAGAATGGCTCGCTAAGATGTCTCCCTGAACGTATGATCTCTCGCAGATAACAATGGAATCGCCCAATAAAGTGACATCGGTATAACTTAGTGGTGCTCGCTATGACTTCTCCCCGATGCCGTTTGACTTACCGATGTTTTGGTGATATCAACGTGACTCCTAAGTTCGCCAAGACTCTCATCGACTATCGCGCATTGAGCCGATAGTTTCAGAGGACATAATCGCATCAGTGAGACACTTTCAGTGTCTCGTCGAGATGCGATTCCTTTCAAAAGAGTTTTGACTGCCAACAGAGCCTGCGTGAAATACGCTCGACCAACCAGGAGCAACTGAAGCGAGCCGTGGTAGTCTGATCAAAATGAAGAGTGTCAACGGGATGAATGCAACACGTATCTGTTGTGAGCTCAGGGCATTCAAAGCGTTCAGCTGAAGTGGTTCAAATAGGACATGATGCCAGGATCAGAATGAATGCGGTAGCTGTGAATATCTGAAGAGGGCTTCTCCAGGGATGAATCTTCACCGTCATGGACACGTAGGGTTCTGCATTAATTTCAGTTGAAAAGATCTGAGGAGAGATCTTTTTTGAGGACTGATATTTTGTAAGCCCTAAGGGGCTGACACAGTTTGTATATAAGGAATTTTTTTCCTTTTCTGTAAATAGTTCGAATAATGCATCTAGAAGAGTTAGTGATTTTTAGCTATCCTTCCTCAACTGATGTATATTTTGTAACCCAACTAAAATCTGAAATGCAAAACAGAGCTCACCTTGAAAATAAATACTAATGCTCTTACCACTCTCATTTCTGTATGTTAGCTTATGCATGTATTTCTTTAACAGTGTTTTTCTAAATCTGTATTCATACCACAAAGCTATGAAGTTTCTTTCTTCCTTATTGAGATATGTATGTAGATCAAACCTATCAAGAGTGATGCATAAGTCTAATGGGGTTATGTTGAGTAGGTAAATCAATTACAGTCAAGTTTTCTCAGTGTGTTTGTATCTTGTTTTCATTTCATGATTTCTCATCAAACTCGGTGAATCACCATAGGAATAGTTGAGTTTAGTTTCATCTTTTGTACGCATCCTTCTCCCTTTACCTTTACAAGGTCGTTAGTTTAGGTGATACCCAAAGGAATCCGGCCTTCTTTGGAGGTTCATTTCAACTATAGGTGACCCACAGCCTTGAAATGATCCCATGTTGCTCTAGAAAGCTCAGTTTTTGTAAACTTTGCATAGGGTGCATTTTTAGGTGACTATAGTGGTATTAAATATAGATGAGAGATTCAACACAAAAGATAGAGAGAAGTACATCAAAAACATGGCAGGTCATGGCTAGAAAGCATGATAAAGTTTCAAAATGAGGACAATGAAGTGTTTTTTTTGAATTTTAATAGAGAGAGGTACTTACCAGGGATTTCCTAAGAGGATTCGACATGAGAACAACTAAAGATTCATGAGTTTGAGCTCCAAACCCTAGGTTTCATTGTGGCAACTTGTGCAGAGCGAGTTTCTTCCAAAATCCAAGTTGCAAATGAATGAGGAAAAGTAGGGGTTCATTATTTTTGTGTCTAGGGTTTGCAAGCTTTCACTAACTCGATTTAGGGATTTTAATGACATTGATTTTAAAAAAAAGTGCCTTCACTAATACCTTGATCATATTTTTCCCTTTGTTTGTCAAATATTCTATGCCTTAGGATTCTTTATGATTTTTCAAGAAAATCATCATAGCTATGTTCCTTAGGGAATTTCCTAATTTTGATAGAAAATCAATTATCAAAGGAAATGTCATACTCTTTGCAAGATTTGAAGAAAAATAATAAATACCTTCTATATTGTTTTGCAAGGTTTTCAAAATCAAACAAAATCATGTTGAGCCTTCTAATTTGAAACTGAAATTGCAAGATGTTGTAAAGAAATATTAAGGTAATGTGATATAAATTTCCTTAGTATGTGCTATTTTAAATGTAGTAAAATTAGAGTAATACTTTGAGTCCTATTAGATTCCTTCTATTTTGAGTTAGAGTTTTGGGAAAAATGGGAAAAAACTGGGCAAATTGGACGTTCTATTTCAGTTTTCAGTTAGTTTGAGCTTGATTTTTTTAGGCTTTTTGGGTCAGCATGCTTTGGAGGGAATCTTGCCATCTTTTCCAATTAGTTTGGAGCATTTTTGGGCACTAATTTTGAGGATTTTCTTTTGAGCTCGAAAATGGCTTCGAGGTTACTATTTTGAGGTGTTGTTCAGGTAGATTTTTCCATTCTCACTACTAGAGACATTTCAGAGCTATAAGTTGGTGTTTAGAATATTGATTCTTTCTCTCTTGTTAATTTTAGAGAGTTTTGTAAACACTTTTGTACTCAGTTTTTGATCTTGCATACTCCTTTAGTTTCAATAAATAGCAGAGCTTTCCTTCTCATATTTTTTCTTCTGTTTACAATAATAATTTGATGTTCATTGTGATTTGAAATACTAAATCCTTTTATGTCTTGCTATTGTAAGTTTGTGTGGAAAATTTCATATAATTTAGGTTGTGTGATTGTGTTCAGTTCAAGCCTTCATACAAATTAAGCCTTCATACAAATTACTTTTGAGTTGTATGTTTCAAGTGGGATTGTGAGAGTTAAAGTTTTGAGAAGTTGTTTGTGAGTAGAATTATCAAAATCTTTTGAAATTTCTAGTGAGTCATCCTTAGGTTTTAGGATTTCATTTTTAGTTTTCCTCCTAACCCTTTCTTGAGAAAGTCTTTTAGCTTAGGTGATTTTCTAGGGGAACCAACCCTTTTGGAGATTCATTCTCACTATAGGTCACCCACAACTTGAGAGTGTTTCCATGTTTCAACATGATAGTTAAGTTTAACTTGGCTAGAGTACAATCCTAATTGACAACACTATCAATATTTATAAAAACCTAGTAATACATTCAAGGAAAAAACATATCTCTATTCGATATCACTTTCTAAGAGAGAAAGTTGCATAGAATGAGGTGAAGCTGGAGTATGTGCCTACAAAGGATCAAGTTGTAGATATTTTCAAAAAGGCTCTTCCAAAAGGTACATTTGAGTATCTTTGATAGAATTTAGGGGTTATTTCCCCTCCTTTCAACTAGAAGCATAAGTGGTGCATCTATCTAGAGAGAATTTCAAGATACATTCTTTTGTCTTGGAATGATGAAGGATACCTCTCAGTTGGGTAGGTAGTAGTGGGTTATAAATTGGTGTAGTTATGGGAGCATATCTTGTGCCCCTAAGGGGGAGATAGCAATAGAGAGAGAGTTGTGGAGAGAGAGGAGAAGTGTGAGAGAGTTGGTTGTTGGTGTTTCTTGAAGTGAAGTATGCAAATGTTTCCCTTTGCCATTGATGTCAAAGGAGGAGATATCAAGTTTGAAAAAAATGGAGAGAGATTGAAGTCTGTAAACTCCTCATGTAAGAGAAAAAAATGAAGGAAAAGGAAAGAAAGAGTGAAGTTTGAGAAAGTGGTATAAGTGTAAGGAATGTCCTAGTTAGGGGGAGAGATTGAAGTAAGAGGGAGAGTAGTATGAGTGTTGGAGTTTCAGAGTTACTATTGTTGATTAATGGTTTTTTAGAGCTGGTGTTGAAATCAATGATAAAGGGGGATATTGTTGGAGATTTTCTATATTGTTGGAGATTGTTGGCATTGTCATTGATATCAACCCCTAGTATGTGGAGATAGTTGGAGCTGTTGAAGAGTGTTGCATGAGAAATATTTATGGTTCAACCCCTAGTGTGGATGTGTTTTGGTTTGATGTCACATCGATGTCAACCTTCATTATGGTCAAGAAGATTGTTGTAGTGTTGTCATTGATGCCAATAGTGAGTGTGTTGCACTATGTTGCCTTTAGTGATGTCACTAATGTCAATCTCTAGTGTGGTGTTGAGTAGGTATTATAGATGGGGATATTGTTTGTGTTGTAGATGATATAGATATGTTGAGCAGGCATTCGTGGTGTTGCTGATGTAGTTGGATCACTTGGTTTCCAAATGCTTTTGAAAAAAATGAATAAAAGAGTATGTAGTGTGACAGAGGTGTGTTCAATATTGTGCTCCGCATATATTCATGGTTGAATATATGCTTGTGTGGTTTGGATGTGATGATCAGAGGTGTTTAGAGGTGCTATATCTAGAGTTTCAGGTTCTAGATCATGCGATAGTGGAAGATGCATTTGACAGTGTGTTGTTCTGAGAAGAAGGTTGTCTAGGAGAAATGGAATTGCTTCACATTCTCCATGTTGTTTCCTATCTTGTGGATTTTGGAACATGATAATATTTTTTTATCTACCTTCCCTTGGATTTTTGTGTCTTCAAATGTTCTGCAAGTGTAGATTCATGTTGTATTATGTGGCAGTATGTTTGGTTACATAGAATGAAGTGTTATTAGTTTTAGGTGGTTGTGATAGTGTTGCAAAATATTCAGATGATGCTAGAATATTCTAATAGGTTGTGTGGATGCTATAAAGTGTTGCTTTTTGGTCCACATGTTGTTTTCAAACCTAGAGAGGTGTGTATGTGGGTGGTTATTAGTGTTAGTGTAGGTTTGGCTGACCTAAATGCTAGCACTAATTGCAAAAAATATTTTTTGTTTGTGGAAGAATAGTAAAGCATGCCAGTCTAGATTTGGGTCCTATTTAACCCTTTTTGCGGTATTCCTTCTCTTCTTTCCACAATGGAAGTGTTTGGTACTGACCTATTTTTGGGCTGCACGTTTGAGGTGCATATGTTTCATTAAGGTCAACCTAATTAAGATTGTTTAGGTCATGGATGGTATAAATACAAGGTGATTTATTATAGATATGAAGTAAGGTGTGTGAGATGAAAATGTGATCAACAATGGTGATCTAAGTGTGAACCTAAATTCCTAAGGATATTAGATGCAGTGAGAAGAAGGTGTCTACATTTTTAGTGCACCTGAAGTTGTTAGAGGCAGTGAGCCAAAGCTTGTGGATGGTGTAGAGTTGCAGTGGTGGATTTTGTTGTTGCTATGAGATAGTGAATCTCTCTATAATAGTCCTTCTTCCATTCTTGTTTCTTCTAGACAATGAGTCCTTTGGGAAGTGAGCCCTTGGCAGTGATCCTTTCTTCTCTTTTGGGTAGTGGGTCCTTCTGGCAATGAGGCTATTATATTCAATGATGATATTCATATATATGTGAGTTAATCCTCACCGTGGTTTTTCCCTAATTAGGGTTTTCCACATAAATATAGTGCTCTCTTGTGTATGGTTTTGAATGTGTTTATGTTTCATTTGTTTACATTTTTCTGATGATATGAATGGTTTGATGGTTAATGAGGGTTTGGTTTTTTAATGTACAATTGATTCACTCCCACCTCTCAGTTGTCTTGTGTGTCTAACAATTGGTATCAAAGTTGTGGTTCCTAGGAAGAAGCTTAAGCGCTTGAGGTAGATCCGATGGCGCACAAGAAGGGTTTCAAAAATCCTATGTTTTATAGAACAAATTATGCTTACTAGAAAGCTAGGATGGAATCCTTTCTTGTCTTTCTAGGGTTTGGAGTCTGGAAGTCAATTGAAACTAGATATACTATTCCTACAAATGGCCTAACAAGTGATGATGAGGTCAAGGATTATGAGAATAATGAAAAAGAAAGAAATGTTATCTTGAGTGGTCTTTTTGTTTATAAGTCTCAAAAATACTAAAGAAGTTTTAGTGAAGTTGTAGATAATTTATGAAGGAGATGATAAAGTTAAGCAAGTAAAGATGAAAAATTTCAAAGCCAAATTTGAAAACCTAAGGATGTCATAATATGAAGACATTAAAGCCTATATGCTCAGAGTGGATGAAGTTATTAATTCCATCAATGGTCTTGGTGGTAAGCTAGAAGAAAGTGAAGTTGTAAAAAAGGTATTGAGAACTCTTCCTAGATATTATAGATCTAAATTTTTTGCTATTGAGGAAGATCATAGTTTAGATCAATATTCTAGAGATCAAATATTTGGTGTTTTAATTTCTTATGAATTGAGAGAGTTTGGTCAAGATGCTACAAAGAAAGAAACTACTTTTAAAGTCATCAAGGTAGAGAAGGATGATGAATCATATCTTGATGATCTTGATGAGGTGGAAGAATTTTTTTTAAGGAGATTGAGAAAGGGCACAAGCAAATACAAAGGTAAGTTATTCTTTAAGTGTTTTAATTTTGGGAAGATAGGTTATTATGCTTCTAAATGTCCAATAAAAGTTTCATATGACAAACATAAGGATCATAAAGGTAAATATGTCAAGAAGAGTTACTATGTTGAAAAAGGCAATGGTGTATCTGATGATAAGGAATTAGACTATCCCGATGAAGATAGTGATGAATGCTTGTTCATGGCTCTAAATTTTGGAACTAATTCTACTAATCCTAAAATATATGTGAAGGAAAGTGCTCCACTAGAAATAGGTCACAATATTGAAGGAACTATGGTGACTAATTTTCATGCAAGAGAGGAGAGGAACTACTGGATAATTGATAGTGGATTCTCAAATCATATGGCAGGGGATAAGAGTAAGCTTGTTGAACTTCAAAAGTATGATGGTATTCTTGTTAAGTTTGGTGATGATACATTTGCTAAGATCTATGGAAAAGGTTTAATTAGTTTTGATGGAAAGCATAAAACAGATAATATTCTTTATGTCAAGGGTCTCTGGCATAATCTTCTCATTGCAAGACAAATATGTAGTAGAGGTTATAGTTTAGTGTTTCAGGATGGTGGTTGTTAAATTAGAAAAGGAAGATCTAAAATTTTGGTTGTTGTAGGAACAAGGACATAAGGTAATGTTTATCAGCTCAAAGGTGGTGGTGTCAGCTGCTTTATATATCAAATCAATAAAAGTTGGCTATGGCATAAAAGAATGGATCACATCAATTTTGATAATCTCATGAAGATCAATTCTAATGATGTTTTCAGAGATCTGCCAAGAATTAAAATACTATCAATGCAATTTGCAAGGAATGCCAGTATGGAAACTAGACAAAGAAAAGGTTCAAAAGTAAAGAATATTCTATCACAAGACCTTTGGATTTGGTGTATAAAAACCTATGTGGAACTACCAGAATAGGAAGGTCTCAAGATGACAAGTATTTCATGTTATTAATAGATGATCATTCTAGAATGACTTGGGTGACATTTCTCAAAGAAAAATCAAAAGCTCTAGATAAGTTCAAAGCCTTTAAATCTATGGTTGAGAATGAAATAAATTTTAAAATCAAGTTCTTGAGGTCTGACATAGGTGGTGAGTTCACCTCTAATGAGTTTAATGGTTTTTTTGTGAAATAAAGAGACAATTATCATCTCCTAGAACTCCTCACCAAAATGGAGTTGTGGAGAGGAAGAGTAGGATAGTTTAGGAAGTAGCAAGAACCATGATGAATCAAATCTACCAAATTTCTATTGGAAATACACAATTCATATTGTAGTGTACATTCTTAATAGAGTGCAAGCAAGAGTGAAGAGTTCAAAGACTGCTTATGAGTTATAGTATGGAAAACCTCCTATTGTGAAATATTTCAGAGTTTTGGAAGAAAATTCTATATTAGAAGAGATGAAGAAAACTTAGGAAAGTTTGATACAAGATCTAATAAAGGAATCTTCCTTGGATATTCTACAAAAAGCAACGCATACAGATGTTATAAAAAAAGGTTGAAGAAGATTGTTGAAAGAGCAAGTGTCAAAGTGGATGAAGAACCACATTAAAGTTCTATGTTGATAGAATAATATGGATTTCATGAACCCCCTTGTAGTGAAGAAGAAAAAAAATAAGAGAAAAAAAAGACTATGAAATTTGAAGAGGAAGAAGCTCTAAAAAAGATCCCTAAGACTCCTATGTATGTGCAGAAGAATCATTTTGAAGATCAAATCATTAGAGATAAGAGAAAATGTGTGTTGACAAGGAGAAAAGTTGCTATGATAGAGGAATAGGTAAAAAAAATTTTACTTTCAGAAGTAGAACCTAAAACAATAACTGAAGCATGCAATGATGAGAATTGGATCAAAGCTATGGAAAAAGAGTTAAGATAGATTGAGAATAATCAAACTTAGGAATAGGTAAACTTTTGTTTACTTTCAGAAGTAGAACCTAAAACAATAACTGAAGCATGCAAGGATGAGAATTGGATCAAAGCTATGGAAAAAAGTTAAGATAGATTGAGATAGATTGAGAATAATCAAACTTAGGAATTGGTCCCAAGACTAGCAAACAAGAATGTGATAGTCCAACTAAATGGGTTTTTAGGAACAAACTAAATGAGGATGGAAAGGTTGTTAGAAATAAGGCTTCAATTGTGTGTAAGGGCTACTCACAAGTGGAAGGAATAGATTTTGAAGAATTTTTTTCCAATGGCAAGAATGGAAGACATTAGAATGTTTTTGGATTTTGTAGCACATAAAGACTTTAAGGTATATTAGATGGATGTTAAGTTTGCATTTCTAAATGGTGAGTTATAAGAATATTGTTTAGGTCACAAATGATATAAATGTTAGGTGAATTGTTGGAGATATGAATTAAGGTGTGTGAGAGATGGGAATGTGATCAAATGTGGTGATATGAGTGTGAACCTAAACACCTAAGGTTAACATATGCAATGAGCAGAAGGTGTCTACATTTTCAGTGTGCCCAAAGTTGTTGAATGCAGTGAGCCAAAGGTTGTGGATGGTGTAAAGTTGCAATGGTGGATTTTTCTTATTGCTTTGAAATAGTGAATCTCTCTATCTCTCTATAATAGTCTTCTTCTACTGTTCTTTCTTCCAGACAGTGATTCCTTTGGGTAGTGAGCCCTTGGTAGTGAACCTTTCTCCTCTTTTGGGTAGTGAGCTTATTGTATTTGATGTTTCTATTCATATATATGCGAGTTAATCCTCATTTTGGTTTTTCCCTAATTAGGGTTTTCCACATAAATTTGGTGTTCTCTTGTGTATGGTGTTGAATGTGCTTATGTTTCATATGTTTACATTCTATCGATGATATTAAGGGTTTGATGGTTAATGAGAGTTTAAGGTTTTAATGTACAACTGATTCACCCCGCTCCCACTTAGTTGTCCTATGTGTCTAACAAAATTTTTCTCCCATCTTCTCATTTATGAAATCTACCATTCTCTATCTAACAATCTATCAATTATTCATACTCTTACTAATAAGTATCCAACATTGTTGAGCATTGTTTCTCTCATGTAAGAACTCCAAAATTATTTCACACTCTTCTTAAAGGTTTCAATAGAATTTTACAATAGCATCATTTCTTATATAAACATTAATTTTAATATTAATATTTTAATAGTTTAAAACTATATTTACAAATCTACAAAAGGGTATTTTTTAATTTTTTTAAATATTATTTATATAAGAGTTGTGAGAATATTAATTTATTTAAATAATTTTATTTTTTTGTAAGTTGGCACCAAGGTGATGCTACATATATATTTAGTGAACATTTCCAACTAGAAAAGTTGTGACCTAAATATAATTTGGCTAGAATAAATCTAGCTAGAACATATTTTTGAGTAGAATCGACTTTTTATTAAAAATGCTTAAATTTAGTTGTGTTAATATGTTGGCCTAAAGTAGGACAAAAATTTAAACATTAAACCATGTAAGGAATTGTTGCAATATTTAAATTTTACCTAGATTGACAAAAATGAAACCATTGTACTACATTTCACAAACTCCATAATCAATTTCCAAATAGCCTTGTTTTCTTGATGTCAACATGAAAATGGAAGCAATGAGAGGGTGTAGGAATATATGAAGCTGGATAATTATAAAGGAGAGTAAATGGTAAAACTAAAGAAAGATCCCATGATATATTAGAATACAACAATGTAGATTGAACAACAAGCCAATATAGGTGCTTGAATTCTCCCTTCCACAAAATTTGATTGTTTGTAGTTTATATCTTAAAAAAATGGAGATGAAAGGATTGATTGGACAAATGCCTACTTATTCTAAGGACATATTTAGTAGTGGAAGCTCTAGATCCTATAATTATTTTTAGAATTGATGCAAAAAGGAATCAATCCCTTAGACACAAACTCACATCAACAAGCTATGAAACTCAAAAAATGCTTGACAATGACATAAAAATCAGCAAGAAGTAACTTAAGATTCTCATTCAAATTAAGAAAATATGAAATTAAATTAATTTTTAGCCATGTGAGCTAATGAACTACATTAAAAATATGATAAGAAACAAAAATAAATAAATACATAAATATTTCCTTCAAACTATCTTCTTTCTCATAACTCTAGTTACTACAACCTTCAATCTTCAACAACAACACCTCAACCATGAATTCAAAATATTTTGCTGCTGTAAAAGTCTTATTATAGCCTACAAAAACAAGTTTTATGCAGCTCAAAATCAAAAATGCATGCCCAAGGATACTCTCCTTCAAATTCTAGAAAATAACAATTTCAAAATTGTCAAATCTCAACCTTCAACATGCAGCGACAACTCCATTTCCTGTAGCCTCCATCTTTCACACTCAACCTAGGAATAATTAATTGAAAATACATTCAAAAATTTTAAATTCTCAACCAAAAATCAAAAATCAAAATCACTCCCAAGAAAATCCACACCTTTCTCTTCTTCAAAAATCTACCCTCTCAACAAACTCAAAAATTGCCAAATAAAATGCTTAGCACCCCTTTCAAAAATCATATTTTTCCCTCCTTTGAAAAGGATGCTCCAAAAATTAGAAAAATCATAAAATACTCCATGATGCATTTAAGTAACTCCCCAAAAAAATCCACACCAATATTAGCTTTTTAATTTTTATGCTTTTAAACTTTGAAATTGATTTCCTACACTATCTCCCACTTCAAGATTTGCAACAAGAGAATATGACCAATTATTTAATATCTTATTTTTGGTCTAATATTGCAATTTATTCCTCCAATAAAATTATTACTCAAACCAAAAATTAAAATACTCTTTTTTGTGATGAAAGATTGCTAGTACCCCTAGATGCTCTTGCATCAGACACCCAAGGTAGGAATTTTTTTGTGAATATGGATTCACATAATGGAGTTGAGTGGTAGTACCACCCTTTTAGATTACAATAAATCCTTACCAAACTCCATCACTGAATTAGATAGAAGGAATCTCTTCCTCTGCCTAGATTCTATCACTTAGTCAAGACACTTTTTGTCATCCTCCACCAAGTGTGCACTTTCTTCTTCCTTGCTCTTATGGACTCATGCCCACCATTAACCATCCTCCTTCACCACATATCTTCTTCCCTCCTTTCCTTCTTCATGGGATCCAAACCACCACAAAATGACCACCTCCACCAAGTTTCACCTGCAACATCCTCTACAATTGCTACATGCAAATATATATTATACATACACTAGTTTGCAACTACATCCTCTATGTTCATCCTTGCAAACAAAGGTAAACTAAACTCAAATTTTTCTACATTTACCACATTCTCTTTTTCTACCCCGACATCTTTTTCTTTGTCCTTTACTACAACAATAATATTTTCCATCCATCCTTCTTCTTTTGCTAAAAAATCATCTTCATCTTTTCCATTCGTTGCAACATCCTTTCACTCCATCACCGCAAATTCAATTTCCACAACTGCATCTTTATTGTTCTCATTTTTGACACCCTCTTCTACATTCTTCTCTTCTCTCCTCACTTATTTCATTTCCTCAATCACTGCTCCAACATCTTCTTCATCTTCAATTACTACACCTTATTTTTGTCTCTCAACCTTTGCTACACTTTTCTCATCCTTCTCGCTCTCTTTCTCTATGCCTTCCTCAAAGCATACTTCTACAATATTTTCTCCATCTTGTTCAACTACATACACAACTATGACAAACTTATTACCTTTATTCTTTAGAATTTTCACTAATTCATAAAACCTCAACACAAATATTGAAATCCTCAAGTCCACATATAAATTGCCTCACGTTCGATGATCTGTTTACATACAATCATACACACACACTACCACAAGCCCTAGTGCAAACTGCCTCACATTGAAACTTCTACTTGCACACTTAGGAACTCCTGCTATGATACCACTAATGCAATAAGGAATCAAGCCCTCAGACACAAAATCACATCAAAAAGCTATGAAACTTAGAAAATGCTTGATAATGACACAAAAATCAACAAGTAACTTAAGATTCTTGTTCAAATTAAGAAAATTTTAAATTCCATTAATTTGTAGCCATGTGAGCTGATGAACTCCATTACAAATCTAATAAGAAATAACAAGAAATAAATACATAAGTATTTCCTTCAAACTATCTTCTTTCTCATAACTCTAGTTACTGCAACCTTCAATCTTCAACAACAACACCTAAACCATGAATTCCAAATCTTTTGCTGATGTAAAATTCTTCTTCTAGCCTACAAAAACAAGTGTTATGCAGCTCTAAACCAAAAACCCATGCCCAAGGATACTCTCCTTCAAATTCTAGAAAATGACAATTTCAAAATTGTCAAATCTCAACCTTCAACATGCAGTCACAACTCCATTTCTTGTAGCCTCCATCTTCCACACCAAAACTTAGAAGAATGAATTGAAAATACATTCCAAAATATTAAATGCTCAATCAAAAATAAAAATCATTCCCAAGAAAATCCACGCCTTTCTCTTCTTCTTAAAAAATCTGCCCTCTTAACAAACTAAAAAAATTCTAAATAAAACACTTAGCACTATTTTCAATAAACAGAAGCAATTGGGGATGTTCATCTTGCTCAAGTATTCAAAATTCACTGCTATTAGTATAAGAAGAGCATGAAAATGGTATTATGGGATGAGATTTTGTACCCACAGGCATGTAGGGAAATCTTTCCTCCACAACTAGTTTCAATTTTTCTTTCAAATGCATATGATTTGTTGCAATCTTTGCCCAAGCTTTAGTTAATTTCTGATAAAGTTGTAAAGGAGGTTTTCTTGCAAGACAATAAAATTCTTAAAGTGGTGCAAGCTTATGATTTTTGGAAGGGACAAGGTTGGGTTGGTGGTCTTTTTCCTCATCATTTTCTACTCCATGGTAATATGTATGTTTCCATTCTTGATGCCATCAAGAACACTTTAGAGATGCATAGCTTTAGATACTTGCAATTGGTGTTGGATAGGCATATTGTTGTGGTCGGGGAAGATATGGCAAACAATATATTAGGAGGAGAACCAATGCTTTGTTGGCCCTTTTGGCTCATGTGCATGATGAACCTGTGGTTGTGGCTACTCCTAGGGTGTGTGGCTTCCTTCATGCTCTAGTGCTCCAAGCTATCCTTGCAATGAACATACCATATCATATTAGTTCCTCACTCCCTCTTGTGTCAATCTCATGTTTCTAACCTCAATATTTCCCTAGCAATGCAAGTTACAGAGGCAGATTTTCAAGAACATCAGGGAGAAAATGAAATCTAGCCTGAGAAAATGGAAGAATAGGCAATATTTACTATGAAGCACATATTTTGTAAAAAGTCACTATAGTGTAATTTTGCGTATATATTTCATAGTTGCTTAGGGTATTTAGAATGGGGAAGCATATTACTATCAGTCAATTATAGTATGGGATATACATGGGGAATATGAAATTTTGTCAGATGTAAGCAATGCTATCAAATATGGTTAGCAAGAACCAATGTTACTCTTCTTTTGTAAAATTATTTCTATAATATATTAAACTATAGGCTTAATGCCTTTTGCCGAAAAAAAATCAGATTTTTCCCTCCTTTGAAAAGGCTGCTCCAACAATTAGAAAAATCATAAAATCCTCCATGATGCATTTTAGTAACTCCCAAAAAAAATCCACACCAATATTAGCTTTTTAATTTTTATGCTTTCAAACTTTGAAATTGATTTCCTACACTATCTCCCACTTCAAGATTTGCAACAATAGAATAAGACCAATTATTTAATATATTATTTTTGCCCTAATATTGCAATTTATTCCTCCAATAAAATTATTATGCAAACCAAAAATTAAAATTCCCCTTTTGGTGATGCAAGATTGATAGTAGGTCCCTAGATTCTCCTACATCAAGAACCCACTTAATATCCATTAGTCTATTCATGTTTTGAACCCAAAAATAAAAGAAAAACACTTTATGTCCCTTATTTCCAATTAATTGTGGAAGATTGGTAGAGTATAAAGGAGGCATGAAGGCTTGATATTTGACTAAATTAAATGATCCTCTAGATTAATAGTTCTTTTAACCATGGCACATTGAGATATTCTAATTAGCCACCCACTCGAAATACACACCATGTATTGTGCTTAGGATAATTCTCACACTAACCTACATGACCAAACTATCTCCTATCATCTAATTCAAAAGTGAGCACTTTAAAAATAGATATGATTAGTGTTGTCAATCAATAAATACAATGAAAAAAAGTGAGGTTTAGTTTAATAATTAAAGTTTTCCAATTAACTTTTAACTAAAATGTATTATTCTCAATACATAGTGTGGTCATTAGAGATTTCTTTTAGTAATGTATTATTCACTTTTGTTTATGTAAGTTTTATTTTATACACATAATATTAATGTAATGCACAAAACACTCTACCAAAAACACACCTAAGGACATGACACATTCTAAATTTTGACCACATACACTTGACTACATCACAAAAGTTTGTTACCAATGCACGTACTTCATGAAAATTATAGCAACATTTGACTAATAAATTATAATTTTTAGTTAAATAAATAATTTTTTTTTATAATCATGGTTGGATTTCAAAAGGGAACATGGAATCATAATATCGACATAGACTAATTAGTTCTACTAACACATTTATAATTTAAAAAAATAATCATGCTACATGTTATACAAATTAAGTATATCATGAGAGACTGATAGAATCTAATGAAAAATTCGTCTAACATACTAAAGTATATCAAACTTTCATTACACCATGTATTTTAGTAAGTACTATTCTCATTGTTTATCTATAAGCTATCATTGTGGATTTTCTAATAACTTAATCAAATGGTCTGGATGACCATATCTTACCATATTTTTATTTGCTTCATCTCACAACATAATTAGCAATGCACTAGGTTCCCATGACATATATCCACAATAAACCTACAAATCTAGATACTCCATTAGTTTCACCATCAAGATAAAATAATCAATAATAATTAAAAATTAGTTACATTCAAAAGGACAAGACCTAAGGGATAGACCTATGCCTCAGTGGCTTGTCCATGATGGCCTTGCCTACGTGACGAAATAAAAGGCTTCATAGTTTGCATTCTTGAATTTACCATTACACACTTGGTAAAAAATAGGGCATATCCTCTTGGTATAATCTCACAATTGACTTTTCTATAGTTGATCGATACATATAATAGACCAAAATAGTTGAGTTATGAGGGTTCCTCTAATTATGGTATGAAATTAATGAATTAACATGCTAAGAAGTATATAAACCATAAACCATGCCCATAAAAGGATCCACTCATGATTATAAAAAGAAACCAATATGATTCCTATTTATATCAACTCTTATCCCATCTATTTATTGACATAGTAAATGACTTTACATGTGCCTTTATATTATTAGTGTCATTTTGGGCCTTTAACATATTATTCCCAATGTGTTTAAGAGGCTATGGATATGATTCACTAATATAATTTTCATCTAGTTGAACTGAACATGAAATCAACCCTTGTGGAGAAAGTTAGGTAAGCAAGACTACTCTAGCTAAGATATTGCCAATTACTAACAAAATTATATAGCAACATATTATGTTAGAATCACTGATTGCTAGTAGTTGTTTTAGTATAGTTAATAATATCTTATGAAGTTTGAAAACCCAAAAAAAGATTGAATTCACATTTTAAAAAAAAAAAGTCAGCTCTCTTTTCAATTGCAAGCATAATTTATCTTAATTTAAAATGATATATTCTTTTTGTTGAACAATAAGAATAAATTTGCATTTTCAAATATGAATACACACACATATATTCCAATATTATCCATAGTCTTGGTAGAATACTTGCATAAGACAAATCACTTTTAAACTTCTCAATATAATCAAAGACCTCTTTGCCACTAAAATTCAAATCTAATTATCTAACCTTAAAATCCTATTATAATTATAATTAATTCTCCCAATTCTTCAAAATATAAAAGTATAACTTTCACAAAGACTACAAGTTAACCTTATTCTAACATTACAAAAAGAACGACTAAACATGATCTTAAGGGAATGATAACTATGAGACCTATTTGAGCAAGTTTAAACATACAACCTTAATAATTATTATCCATGAAAGTCATTCATAATCAAAAGTGAAAACCAATGTATTCTCAAACCTTATAAATATACTCCTTCAACTTGAAAGTTTCACTTATTTTTATTGTTCTATATACTAGATAAGACTTAGTGGTGCATTTAAAACCTATCCTCAACTATCAAGGAATGTATGAAAATTATCTTTAAAAAATACTTAAACCCACAAGTTGTGAAGGTTTAATAGTTCTTACGAGATCTACCTAAGACACCAAAAGTTCCATATTCTAAAAATAAATAGGTCAAGATTACACTCACAATCAATAGGAAGGAATTCATAGTTACTCCATATCATTTTTCTATGAACTTGATTTATATTTATCAAGGTTATTCCCATATCATAACAATATAAAAATACAGTTATTCAATGATAACCTCATAATAAAAATGTGAAGGTTTAACAAATAAATAAATTAATTCTATAGTTTGTGATACTCCAATATAATTCAGATAAATCTTAAATTTAAGATGCATGGTCAAAGAACGTAGATAAATAGTGTACTCTTCCTTACAAACATTGAGAAGACTGAGACCTAAAGAGTATAATGCAAATAAAGTTGATAGAATATGTTATTTGCTTATAATTATGGGTAGGATATAAGTATGTTGAGTACGAAAAAAGCCTCAATCCTTCAGTTCTTTTAATGTATTTATGACATGAGGTGCTAACTCTCATAAAGCTATTTTAAGTTTCAATAGGGTGTTGTCTACAAACCCACTTGGATAGTGAATTTGGTTTAATTTGGACCTTTATTGACTAAGAGGTATTTGTAATGTTGTAATACTTTTGATGGCTAAGTAGTCATAGCTTCCTATGGTAAGTCACAAGGATTGTTATCTATAGTTATGATCTAGGGATGGGTTACTATTTACACATTATCTACATAATATAGTTGATGTAATGTCCTCTTGGATAATATGGTTTAATCTTTCTGGGTAGGGGTTTAGGTCAATGTTCAAATTTTTTTAATATTTATGAAAATCTAATTTAGGTTAAAATTTTATACCATTCACTATATTTGGATGCTTTATAATTGTTTCTATGGTTTCTTAATATATTTTTTGTTTATCCCACCCAAAAAGAGCCTTCTTGTTGCTGATACTTGGCCCGATATTGGGGCTATGATCTCTATTCTTACTATTAAATCCCTGAATCTTTTGTTTACAATTTGGCTCTTGGCTTGAAGGAATACTTATTGTTTCTTTGGAAATACAATTTTATTTATGTTATAAAATGGAAACTTCTTGTGATTTTTATGTATGGTTTAAGGTAGTTGATAGAATTTTATACACATTCTGACTTTACAATATTTTGTTTTTGGATTCAACTGTGTCAGTTTTTTTGTCAATGTTTTGGATCACACTCCATGATCCATCATCAAGAAGAGGAAGAAATGAGATGAGATTGCAGAACAAGTCCTAATAAAGGGTGAGGTGGAGTTAGAGAAAATGCTAAAAATCAATAAAATAATGCTAAGAAAAATGATAAACAAGTTTGACAAGGAAAATTGAAATAAAAAGAGAAGTTGTAGACTTGGAAAATATATTGATTCATGTTACATGCTTGATCCTGATTAATAACACTGTTGCATCCTAAATCATCCCTCAGTCTAACCATTTAATCGAATACCCTTATTTGATTAAATTCATCAATTTTCCCCCTTAATCAAATAAATCATTTATCTGATTAAGTCATTCTCTCTTGTTAAATTAAATAATTCATTTTATTTGATTAAATCTCTAAAGTAATCCTATTAAATTAAATAAATTAAAATCTTATTTGATTTAATCTAACATTCATCTCCTTTAATTAATTAAATAAATAATATTTATTTAATTAATCCCTAAAATCACATTCTCCTCATCTTTGATTTAAAATAACCCATAAATCTAAGTCAAATTTGTCACATCATCTAATCTCTCATTAAATTTATTAACCCTTGATTATTTTAATCCTAATCCATGTCCCATCCTCTAGCTTTTGCCACTTGCACATGAAAATAGATTTAATTCATTTATTAAATCTCTATTTTCTCTCAACATGGCATAATAGATGAATATTCTTCCAAATTTGAATTCAAATCCAAGTGGGATGAGTCCTTCCAACAATGCATTTATTTCATCTTACAAGTTCTTTTTCCTTGAGCCAAGTGGACATTACTCCATTTGACTCTCCCTCCACCTTGTCATTTCACCATTTTCAAATTTCAAATATATGCATTTATGGGCACATTCATCAAAATGTGCACATCCTTCATCCATTCATCTCTTGACAAGTGGCACCTTGCCATTGGTTGAAAGTTAGTCCCACATTGCTTCATTTTGGGCATTTCTCCAACTTGTCATTCTATAAATAAGAGGCTTCTTTCCTCATTTTAGCATCCATAATTTGAGCAAAATTACTATACTCAAATCCATCCTCAAGCATTAGCATTTCTATCAATTTCATCAAGTCTTAGCTAGGTTATGCAAGGTTTTCACCATGGAGCATACTTGAATCTTCAACAAAATGGATCACTTTTCATCAATCATCAACATTGCATCATTGGAGTTGGGAAAGGGCCAATTTTCACATCAAATTAGCATCAATTCCCCCATGGGATCAAGAGTTTTCTTGTTTAATTAGGATTCAATCTATTTTATTGATTTCTTATTGTGTTCTTCATTTCATTTCCTAATTTAAGCTTTGCAAATGGATTTCATGGGGAACTTAGATTCTAACTTGCATTTCAATCTTTTAATGTATTTGTTTGTTGTGTTTTGTAGGTACTAGGATCTTGGTTCACACATTTGGATCTAGAAGGAAGTGTGTTTATGTCTGTTCTTGGAAAAAAAGTGGAAGGAGCTTATGTTTCTGACGCGATTGCTACAGGAAATTTGTTTCTGTCTATTTCCTAGAAAATGAGTGGAAGGAGCTTATTTTTTTGATGTGATTGCTATAGGAAGTTTGAGTCTGTCTATTCCTAGAAAATAGGTGGAAGGAGCTTATGTTTCTAATGTGATTGCTATAGGAAGTTTGAGTCGGTTTTTTCCTGGAAAATAGGTGGAAGGAGCTTATGTTTCTAACGTGATTGCTATTGGAATTTTTTTTGTCTATTTCCTGGAAAACAGGTGGAAGGAGCTTATGTTTCTGACGCACTTGCGACAAAAATTTCAAAATATATCTATCTATTTTGTAACAGAACATCAGATTAAATTCTCTTTCTGTTGTTTTTGGAGAATAGGTGGAAGGAGCTTATGTTTCTGATGCGACTTGTGACAAAAATTTTGAAATATATCTATCTATTTTGTGACAGAACATTATATTAAATTCTCTTTTTGTTGTTTTTAATGTGTTTGTTCTTGGAAAATGGGTGGAAGGATCCTACGTTTATGACACGCTTGTGACATAAAGTTTGAAATATATTTGTATATTTTGTGACAGAACATTAGATTAAATATATTTTGGTTGCTTTGGGTTGCTAAATGGTTTTTCTAATCTTTGTTTTGTAGTTCTAATCAGTTTTTGTAGGTTGGTCTAATCAAGGTGAAGGAGGAAAACAAAGTTGAAGGTTGTATTATGACATCATTCTCTCATTACATCAAGTGTTTTTGAACACTTTTGTGTTTGTTTAACACTTTTGGAGAACTTAAAATCTGTCTTACGGACTTGTTATCTTTCATGCTTAGGATATACTAGATTTATTTTGGGCTTTAAAAAGAACACTCCAAGAATTTTCAATTTTAGCTGTAAAGAGCTTAAAATGTACTTTAGGACAAACTCACTAGATTTGGTTTGAGGATTAACAATTGAACAAGGAAATCTTCACATTTCCTTTGGTGCTTAAAAAGAAGTCATTATTGCTTTGTGGGTTTAAAATGAACGTATGCTACTTTGCCTTATAATTGCTTACTCAAAGTAATACCATTGAAAGGACGTATGCACTTCTCTCATGCCTCATGGAAATCTTGAGAATCAAAAGGCCTTTTGGTGATCTTAAGTTGGGTAAAGTAATTTCCTCCACATTTCATTTTGGGATTAAAAGTGAACACATCTTGTGAGTGTGAGTGGAACCTATCACATGTATTCTCTCTTTGTTTCTCAACAAAGATCAATCGAGTTACAGATATGTTTGCTCGCTTTTGTTTATCTTAGAGGGCCTACATTGTGGGAAAAAGTAATCACCTAAGGGAATGACCCAACCAGTAACATGCTAAAGCCAAGTGTATTTCAAACTGGTATATAAAAGTGGATACTGGAACAAAGGCCAGTATCACGTGGTTGGTCCTGATGAGAAGGGAAGCAATGGTCTCTCACCACATGGGTCAATCCCTACAAATAGAAATTCTGAATTAAAATCCTTGTTTAGAAAAGGCCAAAATCCCTATCTATTTGTTGGTACAAGAACGGTTGTTCTGAAGCCACCCCACACTTTTATGGTTTTTAGTAGAAATGGAAAGTATGCCATGGGAGTTTCATGGGTGTTGATGCTTGGCTGCCCTGTATAAGTGAGTGTCATGGAGGGGAGCTAGTGGGTTCAAGCATCTAACCATTCGCTAAAAATAAGTGTAGCTAGACTTGTCCAAGTGGGGATTCAACAAATATAGTCTTTCATATCCATAGGGTTGTGCTTGTTCTTGGTAACAAAACACTTTGCTGGTTCGTAAACATTGGGAAACAAACATTCAACATTATCATCAAAACTTCAAACCCTTTAGGAATCAAATACAATTGACTAAATTCGAGTGTTATTGCTTACCCTTGGGATTCTATCCTTAGAGGTTTCTAAACACTTGGATTTATATCTCAATTTTCTTGCTAAATTCAACAATAGGTAACTTTTTCCTTGATTTCATCAAAATTCCACATAATGCACCTTATGGGATGAGAAGAAATTGGGACATTAGAAATTTAGTTTGAAAAACTAAGCAATACATTGGACGTGGTAAAAATAATTCATTAATCAAGATGAAATCCATTGAACCCCACACATGTGCTTGTTTATCTTTTGTCTTATGGTCTTTTGAGAAAACATTGATCTTTTGGTTTGAAGTTCTCTTAGGGAAAAACATGTTCTTCAAAACCTTGGTCTTGTAAACAAGTCCCTCTTAGGTTCATTTAGGATCAAGACAACCAATCATTTCATACATCTCAAACATCAACCAAATCCCATCTCACAAATAACTTTTAGAACCTTGGAAAAATCATTCATACTAGACTTTTGGTAAAATCCTTCAAATCAACATCAAAAATCACCTTGTTTGGATAAGTGTGTGTGGATGAATCATTCTTCATGCACCTAATTAAATTATCATCTTGTGGAAAATTTTATTCCAAGACAACATCTAACCTCTTGGAGTTTATGAGTTCATTATCAAATCCAAATCAAGTCAGAATCAAAATCCAAATCAAATCCAAAATCAAAAATCCAAAAGTCCTAAAGTCTAGTATTCCTCCAAGGTTCCTAAAATTTCAACACCCATATCATTCACCCCCTTTCATCCTTCATCTCATGATTGGTCCTAAACACCTTAGAGGTTACTTTTTCAACAAGGTCAAAACATAAGAAGAACATGGAATATAAACTTTATCCATACATCATGAGTAATCCGAGTCAACCAAACTATCAAGGCCTTACAATGCTGATTGATTATCAAAACTCACATTTATGCAATCCATACATGGCATCATTATCCCCTACAAACATCAATGGTACAACAAATGTGAGTATGCCCAGTCAAAATTTTGGAACACCTTTCTCGATGGTAGATTTAAATCCAAGTCCAAACTTACAAATCTATCAACCAACAAATCAATGCATGAGTCTTCAAACAAACAACATTATCTCACCAAATCCATACATGTCAAATGTGAATATACCAAGTACAAGTTTACCAAACATGAACATTTCAAATCCACACTTGGTGAACTTTGGGATGGATATGTTTGCAAATCATAAAAATGTTGTTCAAAGTCCAAACAAAATGTTAACAATTCCATGTGTTGATCCAAGTCAAGGTAACACCATGCAAAATCAAAGTTACCTAAATCAAGACAATATGATTCCCAACCATAAAAATGTTCAATTTCAACCTATAATGCCAAATATAAACATCATCCCAAATGAGAACATTTTCCAAAATCAATTTTTCAATTATCCCATGCAAACACCACAAGTACACATTCCAAATTTGTTTGAACAAAATCCAAACAAACTATATCAAGGGTGTCAAGATCAAATTGTTTCACTTTCCAAACTGATTGAATTATTAAGCCAAGAGACATCTTCACTCCAAAATCAATACACTCTACCATTGGTTGAACCATGTCATCAAAGCATTGATTTGTATCCACAACCACATCAAGAACAATATCTCCAATGTCAAGAAGTTGGATATCAAGATCAACAACATCAACAACAAACCAAACCTCTGCATCTCCAAGATCAATCATCACAAGGTCAATTTAAAGTAAAAATATCACAAGCTAAAAAATGAAAATACACACCGCTTGGGAGACCAATCGAATTGGTCATGCAATAATTGGTACAAGAAAATCTCATCAAACTCCCCGTTTATAAGAATTATCAAGAGCCCCTAGTTAAACCACTAGGGTATAGTGAGAAGCACCTTTGTGACTTTCACAAAGTAAAGGGACACACAACATCAGATTGCATTCAACTCAAGAACCTCATCCAAGACCTTATTGATCAAAAGATAATCACTATTAGAGACAATGATAGCATTGAAAATCTCTCCACCACAACTACTGAAAAAAATTATCAAGACCCATCCATCAAGGAGCACATTGAAGATGTTTCCACTTCATCCGAGGACCAACTCACCATACAAGAAGAGCCACTTTTTAGTCATCTATTTCAAGGATTGTTAGAATTATTTGACCCTATTGACATAATCCCTGATCCATTGACCAAATATCTCATTGAAAATGTCTCCAGATCATTTAATGAGTTAGAGGACATATCTCAAGAATTTATTCCAAAGCATGATCAACATCTTTCACCAAAGTCTAGCGATGGTCCTTCCCAAGACATATTAACATCCTTCGACCTCAAATATCAAGAGGCTATTGAGTTGCTTCCCATGCCTAATGACGATGTCCAAGAACACTTTGTAAGCAACCCATCCTTTAAAAGTGACCCATGTCAAGAGCTTGATCCAAAGCATGTCGAAAGCAATTCTAAAATCATTCAAGATCAATAATTTGTATCTCCAAGCTACTACAATGAACTAATGGACATTCTCCTATTTATACAAGATGTTTCAAATGATGATCATATCCACATAGCACATACTCCTCTATCTACCCATGAGATTCTTTCTTTGGATAGACACATAGATGATCTTCATTCAGAACAAGGTTTCTTTACTCCTAACATTATTACACAAAAGGAGCAGGATATTGATTGTCAAACTAAATTGTCAACATCAGGATTAGATATAACCAAAATTCAAATTGAGGACATCATGTATGGAGATATCTAGCATTATCAACTCAAGGAAATAGGTAATATAGAACAAGATATTCCAGAGTCATCAGAAAAGAAAAGTGAAATAACCTCATCTACAGTGGTCATTTATCAGAGAATGCATTCTGAACAAGACATCTCAAAATAGGTAGAATCAAGGAAAAAAAGTTCTACTACCACCATACTGGGGGAAACTATGTCTTAGGAAAACGTCAGCATAGGGAGCATGAAGAATCCTTATGATAAAATTGATGCTAATACTACAACCAACCATGTCATGAATCTTCATCCACCCATCACCCCATCCATGAATTGGGACCAACGTCAAAAGAAAGATTTGAATCAAAGCACAAGGAATGTTATCAAAGAAGAAGAAGCAAGGAAGCATAATGGAAAAATAAAATACACATGGATACCAGAAGATATAAAGAGTATCCCTATCAAACTCCATAAGTCAAAGAAACTATGGGGAAAAATAAAAAAGGGAAAAGTACCCATCAAAGATTTACACAAAGGAAAAAGTAGGATTCTCAAACAACATACAAAGTATATCAAGCTATTGGTCCTAATTCCCTCTGCACTTTCATATCCACCCATCATTGTTCATCTTCCCAAGTTTGGAAAGTCAAAGGTGTAAAGCCTCGTCCCGCAACCTAGAGGACGATGCAAGACTGCGGAAGCACAACTAATTTTTTTTCTTAAAAAGAAGTAACAATGACGAGTGAAGTAAACTACTCTAACACATACATCCTCTAGGCCACACAACACATCTACATGTGAATTTCAAAACTTACAAAATTATTCTAAAAAAATGTATATCAAATCAACTCAAGATACAATATAGATCAAAGCATTAACTCATTGGAGAATAAGTCTAACGCATAGAAATGTAATGAGCATATTTCCACAGATACAACACCACATAACACCAAATATACCATTTAATCCAACAATGAATAAATCATACATAATGTTACAATTACATCACAAGGGTTCTCCTCGATACAAATGAGGATTGCAATTACATAGTGTCCCACAGTTACAATGAATAAAGAGAAGTACAAATCCATAGAACCATGCGAGCTCCTTGAACAAGAAGATCTTGCCATCATGAATAGGAAGAGAAAGATCAATAGTGTAAGGTGCATGCCACCCAACCATATGGTACCCGTAGGCCTAGCCCCCATACTAGGAGAAAGTAAAAGGTAACCAAGACAAACCTATTACCTCTAGACACATGCAATATACAAGATAGCACAATACTAGTAAACACAAAAAAAAAGGTCACATTGCTTCCAGAATCATTGAATCAAGAACAATCACTGTACAACAAAAACCAACAATTGTCATAGGAGGAGTGTCATCACAAAGGTTGCATTGCTTATCCTAAGGAGATCTTCCTAGGTCCTGACCCCGATCTTGGGTTATCCTGGTAACCTCTTATGAACTCTGGCCCCACATGCACACCAGTGCGGAATTGATTATCTTTCGAGAAGACAAGATAATGATCTTTCCATTCCAGGCCTTCCCTGTTGGAAATATGTGCCTCAATATCATAGGCTGAAACCTATGGAAGAGCAAAGTCGGTATGACCTTCCTTGTGTCTGGCCGACTAATAGCTATGAAACCTTTTGAAATGTTCAAGTCGTTGAGACCTTGTTGATGTCTTGTCGAATGGAGCCTATCGCTGTGACATGTTGATTGCTATGATAGTTTCTTCTCTCACCGCTTGGGGAGATCTCTGGCCGACAGGCCATTCTTATCGGATATCGGGGAGACTCTAGACGACAAGTGGTGTCAGGGAGACCCTTGGCCGAAAGGCTTGCTGCGGTATGAAGTCTTATCGATATGGAAAGTCTCACCGATAAGTATTCACTTGGAGTCTTCGGGGTAACACGGAGGCTTCGCTATGAACTCTTGGCAACATATGTTTGTCTCACTAATGCTCATCGGGGTAACATGGAAGCCTTGGTAAGAAGTCTTGGCGACAGTTGATTGTCTCACTGATGGATGTGGTTTCGCTAACTGGCTGGCGTCTTCGTTGTAACCTCTTGACAAAAGTGGTAAGTCTTGCCCACACTATATGTTTGTTATCGGGTGTCTTTGGTGAAACTCCTAGTGATTGAAGTCTTTGGTGAAAGGTGTGAACATTCAGAGTAACGTCTCAGTGATAGCTTAAGTCTTGCTGATGAGTGTTCTTTTCAATATGACTTGAAGGCTCGGTGTGATCTCTTGGCGAATGACGATAGTCTTGCTGATGAAAATGCTAACACCTATGTGACTTTGAAACTTCGGTATTGTGTGAACCCCAACCTTGATAACTACAAAACAACAAGAATAAATGAGTTAGACAAGTGATTGCAAGCCAAAACAAGGATTCCCCATGAAATCCATTTACAAATTCAAACTAGGAAAGAAAATAACAAAGATTAAATCCTAATTAGATGTGCAAACTCATGATCCCATGGGGGAATTGGTGCCAATTTGATGTGAAAATTGGCCCTTTCCCAATTCCTATGATGCAAGCTTGATGTGTTGAAGATGATTGATCCACTTTGTTGGTGAAGAATGAGAACTCCAAGCCAAAATCTGCAAAAACCTAGCTATGACTCAATGATAATGGATAAAATTCAAGAGATATTTGAGCATGGTAACTTTTCCTAGATTGTGGATGATGAAATGAGGATATGAACTCTTTATTTATATAATTCCAAGATGGATGAATGTCCAAATTTGAGCAATGTGGGACTAACATTCATCCAATGGTATGATGCCACTTGTCAAGCTATGAATGGATGAAGGATGTGCAAGATTTAGGGTTTGTGCCAATAAATGCATAATTTTGAATTTCAAATTTGTTGAATGACATGTAAGAGGGAAGGGAAAATGCAATAAATGCCACTTGGCTCAAGGCAAAAGGACATGTAAGATGAATTTATTGCCTTGTTGGATGTACATGTTGACTTGGAATTTTTGAATTCAGATTGAGAGAATATTCCAAAAGATGCCTTGTGAGGAAAATAGAGATTTAATAAATGAATTAAATCTATTTTCATGTGCAACTTGCATTATCTAGAGGATGGGACATGAGATGAGATTAAATTAATCAAGGGTTAATTAATTTAATGAGAGAGGTTAGATGATGTGACCTATTTGACTCAAATTTATGGATTTATTTAAATCAAATAAGAGAGGAATATGACCAGAGATTTAATTAAATAAGGATTTTGATTTATTTAATTAAAAGGGATGGTGTTAGATTTAATCAAATAAGGTTTTAATTTATTTAATTTAATGAACAGACTTTAGGGATTTAATCAAATAAATTGATTATTTAATTAAATAGGGATAATTAGATTAGACAGATTGATTTAATTAACAAAAGGGATTGACTTAATTAGATAAAATGATTTATTCAATTAAGAGAGTACTATTGATGAATTTAATTGGATAGGGGAATTTGATTAAATGGTTAGATTGACGGATGATTCAGGAAGAAACGATGTTAGTAATCAGGATCATATGCACAATGTCAATTGGTACATTTGACGTGTTTACATTTTTCCCCTCTTTGAAGCAATGCACTCGTTGCGTTGGTTCAAAGAATAAACAATCTTGATCAAAGCCAAAAATTTTCAATATTTAAAAAGCTTGCCCCACTGCTGCATGGTGAGAGAAAACATGCCATTATAATGCCCCCTCGAGAGATTGGATGAAAATTTTAATTTTTTGGGTGATCTTGCGAAAAGAAGGTGACAAGGTACTCACTAGGTTTGAAAGGGCTCTAAGAGGCTAAAAACATGTCTAAACGCAATAAAGCAATGAAAAACAAGCCTCAATTGGACAAAAGTAGGTTCGGGGGTCCAAAACCCTAGCAGGACAGCTATTCAGGGTTTTAAAACCCTAATTTTTAGGCTTAAAAGGGGCCCGAGGGGTCACTTTCAAGTCATTTTCACACACCTCCGCTAGCAACCTTGAGATTTGAGTTCTGACTCTCCAGTGATATGGCGCAATAATAGCTTCCCCTACACATTACTGATCGAGTTCGGACATACCAGCAACCACTTGGTATCAGGGCACCGGTATGTGACCCTTACCCAAGCTTCGTCTTTTCATTTAATGGCTTAATTAATGCTTTAAAGGAGCGGCTCGCCTCTAGCGGTGCTATATAGTGCCGCTTGGAATTCAAACTGCACTGTGTGGTGCTGTTTTGAGCTGCAGTGATGCAATTCAGAGTTTAAAAACTCTGACACTGGGCTCGGGCTCGGCGGGTCAGTTTGATAAAGTGTGCCGCGGTGTCGCCCATTTCACGAAAACTGCAACACTAGAAGGGAAAGTGCACGGTGGCGGCACCATATAGCTCTTTTTGGGCTCTAGCATCAGAGTTTGAGTAAAATCAAACTGCGACGCCATTACAAACTGCACCATTGGGGAAGTTTTTGGAGTGCTCGACCAGGAATTTTTCAAAAATTTTAACATGTTGACCTTCCTTGATGCAGGATGCAGCAAGGGAGCTCTACTCTCGGGAGCACCGGTCGCGAGATTTGGCTAGCATCTTGCGAGACTTGAGCGATAGGGACTAGGATCGACTTGAGGTTGCGGGGTTGTGGCACATTGTGTACGCAGCGCCCATGCGCACTCACCTAGGGATGTTATCAGCGCTAGCTGAGAGGTGGCACAACAAGACGTCCTCGTTTCATCTCCCCACTGGCGAGGCTACCGTCACTCTAGAGGACGTTTGGCGTATTCTATGATTGTCGATTCATGGCTGACGAGCGATTTTTGATATGGACGAGGGGCGCGAGGCCTACTATAGATTCCTCGCCACACGGGACATCATCTTCTGTGAGGGACAAATAGAGCTAGATCGATATAGGGACATAGAAGCTCCCTACTACTGGGCGGTTGCAGCCATCATTTTGGGTCGCGTTGCCCAGACAGACGAGGGCAATACTTCAGTCCCAGCTGGGGGTATTGTTGGGAGCGGATGGTCCAAGACAGGCTGGTTCGCTTCGCATGGGGACTTGTTCTCCTAGCTTCGCTTTACAGGGACCTTCATGAGTATGTATACACGGACGGAAGAGCACTAGGGGCTGGGGTGACATTACTTCACGTCTGGGCATGGGAGCACATTTTTGTGCTATGTCCATGTGTCGTTCAGATTTCGATGGGGGCAGACGATGCCCTCATGGCATGATATAGAGGCAGTGTGTGCTTTACACACACCAGTGAGCACGGGATCCCCTACTAGAGGCGGGTCCTAGATGAGATGCTAGTTTTCTCTTGGCATCCATACCTTGGTCGGCCTGGATGGGCCGATGATGCTGATCAACTCTTTTATTGCAGCCAGGACTGGTACATGCAGGGGCGGGAGCATACCATGATCGAGAGGTACCTACCCAAGCACATGTAGCATCAGTTCAGAGAGCTATAGGATCGGCCTGATGACGGCTATGTAGCTGTCTTTGCTCGTACCATGACACAGGTGTCATGGGGACATTGTATTCCTGCCTCAGAGGCAGTTGAAAGCTTTAGGCACTTGGTAGCCCGACCGTGGGCTTATGATTAGGGCTTAGCAGATCCAGGCACCACTCAGGCCTATAGAGACTGGTTCTGACCTCCATTTTGGTTGACCATTCTAGGTGAGGACCCAAATGTGCGGAGAGTCAGGGGCAGAGGGGGAGGCCGAGGACGGAGAGCGGAGGTTCGACGAGATCTGCCAGTCGTGCCCCTAGTCTAGCCAGGGCATGGGGATGTTCATATGCAGGATCAGTAGCAGATGCCACCAGTTCCACCACCATGAGCCAAGGGTGAGGATTAGCCCCACGTGCAGCCACGGGTATAGCCAACAGGATAGGCAAACGCATGGGAAACCTTGATTGCATAGCTGCAGGCCTAGGTTTAGGCGGTGATAGCAGAGAGAGATCAGGTGAGGGCTGAGAGAGAGTAGCTCAGGGCTAAGAGGGATCAGGCCGTGCAATAGAGACACGCTGAAAAGCTATAGGCAACCACTGAGCTAGGCCACGGACAGCAGATAGAGAGCATGACAACCTCCTCCTCCTAGGGTACAGTGTCAGTTTGATCCTACAGGGATGCTATCTGAGAGGTAGAGTACTACCGATGATCTTATCATGAGGCTATACCTAGAGTAGAGTGGGTCCCAGAGTATTCAGAGCAGGCCAGCCACAGACCACCAGAGGGTCACGGTGATAGGGGCGAGGGCAACATCCACAGGGACCGAGCTTGATCGAGATGATCTATACTTTTTGTGCCTTATGGGCTCATTTTTGATAGCCCGATGGGCGTTTTGTACCGATTGACATATATGTACAATGATCTGTTTTATTCTTTGTACTATGACAGTGACATTATTGATGATATATATGAGTCGATTTTGATGCGATGTATTGTGTTCTCCTTTATGCATGGATGGTTTATTTCTATATGCTTTGCAGTGATGTCTTTATGGATGCATTTATTTTTGATGATGCATGTGTTATGATTATGACTAATAGATCTATATTATGTTAGCCTATGATATGAAAATGTGATGGTCTATTTATGATAATGCAAATGCGATGGTCTGATATGTGAAATGATATGTAAATTGTGCTTATGAAATGTTAATGAATGGATGCATATATGAATTGTTTGTAATGAATTTTATACATCTATGCCTATGTGGAATGATTTACACAATGAATGTTTTATGATGTTATTTATGAGATGATATGGATAATGAAATATGAAATACGATGGTCGCAATATGCTGCAAATGAAATGGTGTTAATGCATAATGAGATGGTTTTATGAGATGCTTAGAATAACAAATGTTATTATCCTAAACGTAATAAATGATGATGTATGTGATACAATGATATGTTAATGCGTAATGTAATGTGAACATAAAGTGGTGAGATGATGTCATGATGTTATGCAAGTATGTATGCCTAATGAATTAAATGCTTATATACCTATTGATTATCCGAAAAATGATTATGAAATGCTTCTGTAGATGCTTATGTGATGATTTATATGATAGATGGTAATATGAAATGGTTATGAAATGCAAATGAATGTTTATGCAATGATTGATATAATGGCATGAGATGCAATGTAATGGGCGAAATGCACTGACATGGATGCACCTATCTATGAAGAATGTTTATGATAACCTATTTATATGATGATAAAAATGCAATGCGTATGTTTCCTATATGATATGTTTATGCAATGCGTATGTTTCCTATATGATATGTTTATGTGATATGCTAATGATTTGTGGACGCGGGATTGATGGCGATGATGGTGATAATGATCAATTGTCATAGTACCTTGTTAGTGAGGTTAGTAAGAAAAGAAGAAGTCATTTCAACAAGACACAAGATGATGCAAATGCAAATGATGATGATGATTACTTGCTGAGGAATTGGGATTTTCAAAGGGCCAAATTTTCTTATGTTTCATAACACACATGATATGATGCATCAAGGTATAGAAAACTAGGATGACGTTGTACCCAGTGAGATGAACTTTGACTTGACTAGCAGATAGGAGTATTCTTGTTCACACCTGACATACGAAAACCTTGCTAGGATGCACTTTAGAAGTTTCAGGCACCTCAAACCAAAACACGGAAAGGTAAACCTATCCATGCAATAGTCAACAAGTTGCCCTAGACCTCTTCCATACATACCTAACAAAGCAAGTATTCACCGAGGTTATATTACAAGAACGTCCAACAAGCATAGCAGACAAAAGATAATGATCATTGCCCCATTCCTATTTCTCTAAATCCTCTGTTCGAATATCATCAAGATGTCCTTGGAGTGAGTGCAATAAGATAAGTCAAAAGACAAAGACCAAGTAAACAAACAAACTGATGCTCTTCAATACCGCTAACGGAAAGAGGATGTGTTTTCTAAGGATAAGAACCGAAACTTATTGCCAAAAGATAATTCCCATTGTAGGAAGGATTCATCCTAGGACATGTTAGTGGATGGCGGCACACCATTTCATTTATCCAAAGTGTTCTAAGGGATGATTGATATGGAACTGACTGCATGATAAGTTATTGATACAAAGAGATGAACAACTTGCTTACGCACTGACTTAGACTTAAGACTTGACATTTGGAGTTCTACTTTTAATCTGCTAGACTTGTTTCTAACTGTTTCACCAAAGGTTGATGATGATGATCAGTTTATTATGATTGGTGTTTATTGCGGGTGCAAGTGAGATGAGATGAATGGATTTTTCAAATATTTGGATGTTTTTGATGTTTTTGCAATATTTTGAGGCTATTTTTGGTATTTTTTGAGATTTTGCAAATGTTTTATTTTTTGATTTTCCAATGTTTTTGGGATTTTCTGAGTTTTTGACCAAGAGAATAACCTAAAGACCTATCCTAGGGATCTCGAGGGCTGATCAATAGATGAGCCTTGCCTACATTATATACGCAGAGACCACGTAGTTTGACTGACGACTTGACTGATTTACAGATGATGATATACATGATGAGATGTCAGTTTATTATGACGAACTCCTAAAGGACTGACCTAAGTATCTCAGAGGATGATCAAAGATCAATCTTGCCTACATTTAAGCTCAGAGACAATGTAGTTCGACTAGACAACTCATTTTTTGACTTTTTGACTGACATTTTGACCTGTTTTTGGGATTTTGATATGTTTTGATTTTTTTGGTTTTTTCTAATTTTCTGATGTTTTTGGATTTTCTGATTTTTTGATTTTAAGATCATACACGAATCCGATCCGATAAGAATGTGCCCCCAACATGATGCAATAGATTACTCCGATAAAGGCAAGACAAACTGACCTTGAGGATGGGCCGAGTAATACTAGGAGGGATCATGATACGAACATAGGACCAAGCTATGGTGCAAATGTGAGTGGATGAGTGATGGATGGAGACTTGAATTTGATGGATGATGGAGGCGAAATGGAGGAATGATGCCAAACAAGCCATAAAGATCCTAGTGGATGGAAAGTGCTTATTTACGCAAGGCGCCTGTTTGCCAGGTTTTCACCAAGGTACTTTCCCAAAGTGCCACCAAGGTGGTTTTCACTAGAGGATGATTTTTTTGATCCTTTTTCTGATTTTTTTTGGATTTTTTACTTTTTTGATTTTTTTTGTTGTTGTTACCCAAGACGCCTGTTTTCTAGGTTTTTGCCAAAGTAACCATTTTTTAAGGACATTTTCTAATTTTTTGGATTTTTTGATCTATACCTTGAAAGATTTAGGCATAAAACTTTTTGAGATGGGAGCTATTCATGGGTTCCTATAGAGGTTCCCCTTCGGGTGTTGATAGTTGATATGCCCCTGATTTGTAACTTGTTGTGATGACGAATGGTCCCAACCAATTGGGTTTGAAATTTCCTTTGTTGCTTGGGTTTGGTACATTCTTCTAATTTTATTTTAAGACCATCTCTCCGACTTGGAAAGTCCTGCTTCTGATTTTCTTATTGTACCTCCCTTTGAGTCTATTCTAATAGACTTGCAAATGATTCAAAGCATTGATTCGTCTCTCATCCAGTAACTCCAGCTCATTTAGTCTTGATACTCTGTATTCTTCATCTGTGATGACGTTTTGCAGTGATATCCCGAGGGATGGGAGCTCGATCTCTAAGGGGAGTACTGCTTCTGATCTGTAGACTAAGGAGAAGGGAGTGGTGCCAGTGGGTGTGCGGATGCTGGTTCGATAGGCCCAGAGGGCAGGATTAAGCTGCAAATGCCAGTCACAACCTACATCATTGACTGTTTTCTTGAGGATTTTTAGAATGGTTTTGTTTGTAGCTTCTGCTTGACCATTGCCTTGGGGATAGTACGGGGTGGAGAAGCGATGTTGGATTTTGAATTTCTCGCACAAATCATGAACCTCCTAATTTTTGAATGGTGTCCCATTATCTGAGATAATTGCTTGTGGGACACCATATCGGCAAATAAGATAGTTTAGGATGAATTTAGAAATCTACTTCCTAGTTATATACATCATGGGTATGGCCTCCACCCACTTTGTGAAGTACTCAGTTGCGGTTATGATGAATTTATGGCCATTAGATGAAGTGGGTGTGATTTTCCCAATGAGATCGAGTCCCCATTGCGAAAAGGGCCATGGTGTGACGATAGGATGAAGCTCTTGAGTTGGAGCATGGATGAGGTCCCCATGCTGCTGACATTGTAGACACCTTCTAGCATGATCATGTGCTTCTCTTTCCATTGTGGGCCAATAATACCCCATCCTCAGCAGTTTCTTGGCTATGGTCATTCCACTTGAGTGTGAACCACAAATACCATTGTGTACCTCAGTTAGAGCGGTTAATGCCTCCTCAGCATTTAGGCAGTGTAGTAGGGTTCCTTCTATGCTTCTACGGTATAGGGTATCACCTAGGATGACAAATATGGATGCCTTTTTAACAAAGGTTAATTTTAGGTTTGATGGTAGGTTAGCAGGTATGACTCCTATTCGCAAGTATGTGTAGATGTCATGATACCAAGGATCACCGGGACCAACGATTTCACACATGAATTCTGATTATGGTACCTCGAATGCGAGAACGAGAAGCTACTCAATCAAGAATTCATATTTTGAACCTTGTGAGGGATGTTTAATAGGGATCCAATTGTTTCCATGGCATATGCTGCTCTGTTGTTGGTTCTAGGAATTTTCTCAAATGTTATTTCTATAAATGATTCTTTGAGAGTCTCCACCAATTTCTTGTATGGAGTGAGCTTTTCATCCTTGGTCTGATATTCATTATTGACTTGATTTATGATCAACTGAGAGTCTCTATACACTTTAAGAGCTATGATGTTCCATTGTATTGCTATCATGAGACCTATTGTCAAAGCTTCGTATTCCATGATGTTGTTGGTGCAAGGAAATGCTAGTTTGTATGACCTTGGTATGCAATCCCCTTGTGGGGTGATGAAGAAGACACCAACTCCTAATCGGTGATGTGTGTATGAGCCATCAAAGTATAGTTTCCAGTGGTCTACTACGTTGAGGTTAAAAATGGATTCATCTGGAAACTCTGAGACAAGAGGATTCTCAGAATAAATAGGTGCTTTTGCTAGTTGATCTACAATAACTTGGCCCTTAATGGATTTTTTCTCTACATACTCAATGTCATACTCTGACGGTATCATTACCCATTTTTCCATTCTTCTTGTGAGCATTGCCTTTGATAAGAGATACTTGAGGGGGTTAATTTTGGCGATGAGCTTTATCTTGTGTGCCAACATGTAATGTTTGAATTTTTGTGATGCAAACACTATTGCGAGGCATGCTTTCTCAATGAATGAGTAGTTTAGCTCATGGCTAACCATTGTTCTATTGATATAGTAGATAGCCCTCTTTGTTCTGTTTTCATCATGCTGAGCTAGCAGAGCTCCAAGGGTTGTTGTTGTTGATACATATAAGATCAATGGTTTCTTTGGGATGGGTGGCATTAATACTGGTGGTGTCAGTAGATATTCTTTGGTTTTGTTAAATGCTTCTTCGCATTTTGTATCCCATTTGTACGCTACCCCCTTGTGGAGTAGGTGAGAATATGGGTTCTTCTTATCTGCCAGTTGTGCTATGAATCGTTGGATGGATTGAAGTCAGCCCTGGAGGCCTCTCAATTGTTTTAATGTCTTTGGTGCCTCCATCTTGAGGATTGCTTTCACTTTTTCCAGATCCACCTCGATACCCCTCATGGACACTATGTATCCTAAAAATTTACCTGATTGTACGCTGAAGACACACTTCTTGGGATTTATTCTGACTTTGTATTCCTCCAGTCTGTCAAAGATAGCACTTAGGGTTGCTATATGATCTTGTCTTTTTCTTGACTTAGCTAGAATGTCGTCAACATAATCTTTGATTGTTTTATGAATCATGTCATGGAATATTAATGCCATGGCCCTTTGATAGGTTGCTCCTGCGTTCTTTAGGCCGAATGGCATTATGTTCCAGTAGTAGGTCCCCCATAGACAAGTGAAAGCCGTCTTACGTTGATCTTCTTTTGCTATCACGATCTTGTTGTATCCTAAAAAATCTATCCATTAGTGATAGCATCTCATGTCCTGCTGTCATGTCTACTATCATGTCAATGTTGGGAAGCGGGAAATCATCCTTTGGACATGCTTTATTCAAATCTCTAAAGTCTGTATAGATTCTAATGGCTTCGTTAGGTTTTGAAATAGGTACCAAATTTGAAACCCATTCTGCATAATCGATTTGTCAGATGAATCCTGCATCTAACAACTTTTTGAGCTCCATTTTGATCAATAAAGCGATTTGAGGATGCATTTTTTGAAGCTTTTGTTTGACCAGCTTTACTTCTAGATACACTACTAAATGATGAACCACAGTCTCTAGATCAAGCCCTGGCATGTCAACATAACTCCATGTGAAGTTTATTTTCCTTTCCCTTAGGAATGCTGCTAGGAGTTCTTGCTCTTCTGATAATAGTGATTCAGCATAAAATGTGATATGTGGGGTCTCCTATGTTCCTAGGTTGATAGGATTGCATTTTTTGGCCAAGACTGCTGACTTTTCCTGATGAATCACTCTTAAATGAAGATTGAATCCTTCATCCTCGGGCACCTCAGAGAGGTTTTCACCATTGGATATGCCCTTTCTTTTTACTTTTTTCTTGTCAGAGAGTGCCACAGTGTGGTTTTCACTCAAGGACTTAGATTTGATTCTTAGTTTCTCACTTTTGCGACTGAAGGATTCAATCATTTCCCCATAATAGGCATGTGTTTCCAACTCCATTATAAACCTTGCCTTATGATCTCCATCTAGAATGTTATCCCTCAATCCCATGAATTCTGAGAGCGCCTCATCATTTTCGAATGTATCAAGAACCCGTGGTCCTCGTTGGTCGTAGTCGATGAGTTGGGGATATACTAAGTGGATCTCATGATTTTGATGGTCCATTTCAAAGGAGAGGGTGCTAATCATGCAAATGGTGGTATCCTCAAATAACCTAGGTAGATTGGTTGTGGTATCCTCATCATCGCTACTAATATAGGCCTCAGTTATAAAGTTATGTATGTCTCTACCTATGGATATTGGTGAGCGTACTTCTACTAGTATTGGCTGAGGAGAAATATTAACCGTTCTAATCGGAGGACTTTGGCCACGTATGGTTATACTTGGAGGGGTACATCCAAGGCCAAGATTTTTTATGGGTCGCGTCTCTAGCATGATAGGTATTATGAGCCCATTGTCATTTTGTCCCAGTCTTTGATTTATGTCATAGCCCATTGCGAGCATCATTTGCAGGCCCTTGCTTGTCTCATCCATTGGTAAATCTAGTACTGGTATTTCATCTTGATAAAGCATGTGTGATGGATCTACTTCAATAACCTCCTAGCCAAGGTCTCCCCATCTTATGAATTTGGGATAGTCTTCAGGAAACGTTTGTTATGTGGAATCTTGGTTTTCTTGTGGACATCCTTGTGATTTAGGAGATTGTGGTAACTCTCCTATCACAAAAGAATTGTTAGGGAGCTTGTAGCTTCCACAACCATCCTCCTAGATGATAAGATTGATGTCAGAAATGGCGGGAATGGTGGGAGTGGCGGGTGTCTTTGTCGCAAAAGTGGACGCGAGAGTGGCGGGGTCAATGTATGGTGTGGATGGGCCCTCATCATTCTTTGGCACTTGGGGGATTTTGCAATACTTTGCTTCAAGATTTTTGCAATATGAGAAAGGTTCGGGATCTCCATGGATGGGAACTTCTTGTCTGTTATGTGTAAATTTCACACATTGGTGGAAGGTTGATGCTACGACTTTCATCACATGGATCCATGGGCGTCCCAGGAGGATATTGTATGGCAAGACGAGGTCCAAGACCTGACAAGTGGTTTCCATGAGAGTCGGCCCTACTCGAATAGGGAGTTTAATCGTGCCTTGAGACACTCTTTCTTGGTCATCATATGCTCTTATCGTGATACCCTTCCCTTTGTTGATAGAATCTTATGATATTTTCAACTGCTTGATGAGGCTTAGGGAACATATGTTCAAGCCCGCACCCCCATCCACCAAGACCCTTTTGATTTTTCTCTTGTGTACAATGGCTTCCAAGTGAATCGCATGGTTGTGAGATGGTTGGGTGGGGAAATCTTGGTCAGAGAATGTAAGGAGATTCGGCGTAATGATGTTTCTGACCATAGCTTGGAATTTCTCCGCATCAAGGTTTGTGAGGACAGTGGATGAGGCCAACGCTTCCTCAAGGATCTTTTTATGAGTTGATATTTTTAACAACTCCATGATGGAGATGTGTGTTGGCATTCTCTTGAGTTGGTCTAGGACATTGTAGCCATGTGGAACATATCTAGATGAAGGGACCCTATTTGGTTGGGATGATCCTACAATGGTGACTTTGCCACCTCTTGTGGTAACTCCACAATCTTTGGCATGGGAGCCCTTGATGGTGATGACCATATAGTCTTCATTTAGGGAGGAAATGACTATTTCATACACATGATTTACATTTCCCTTCGCTTTGTCATTTTTATTCCCTATGTTGCCATGATTTGGCATTGGATTCGTATATATCTTAAGATCCTGATTTCCTGTAGGTTGTTCCAAATTTATGATTTTCTTATCGATGAGATCTTGGATGATGTTTTTGAGTCTCATGCAACTGTTTGTGGTGTGACCTTTGATTTTATGGAATTCACAAAGTTGATTCTCGTTATACCAAGGAGGTTTGACATCGGGATCTTGGTAATTCTTGAATGTAGGAGGCTTGATGAGTTTTTCATCAATCAACTTTTTCATTATGTCCTCAAGTGGTTCCCCCAAAATGGTGTATTTTCATTTGGGATAACTTTTGTGTTGGGGTGGTCCTCTTTGGTCATTGAGATTATTGATGGTTGGATTATTGTTGGGTTGGTGTGTTGTGTGATAAGTGTTTTGGTGTTGTGTTTGGATTTGTGGTGCGGATGTATGTTGGCGTGGGGCACTAATGACCACCTTGGCATCGACGACACCATCATTAGTAATGTTTTTGTTCCTTGCCCATGTGCAAGGTTTATCATTGTAATTGGATGGTGGGTGGCTATTTTGTTGTTTGTGGTATGATGTTGATTCCACAGGTTGAGTCATAAGGGCTCTTTCGATACTAAGTGCCTTGGAGATCAATTCATCATATGTGGTGATGCCTTGAACCTTAAGATGAAATGCCAAGTGACCTTCAAGGTTGGCTATGATGGTGCAAACTTTTTGTTCTTCTAGCATGGTCCACTTGCTCCGATTGGCCTTGGATCGCCATCGTTGTAGGAATGAGGCGAATGATTCACCCTTTCCTTGTTTTAGAGCTGAGAGTTCTTCGAGACTAACATCCATTGCAACGTTGTATGCATAATTTTTAATGAATGCATCCCTAATTTCTTGGAATGTTCTAATGCCTGAAGGTAAGCGAGAGAACCATTCTATAGCATGGCCTGCCAAGCTCCTAGGAAATAGCCGCATTAGATAAGTATCGTCATATGCAACCTCCATGCAATGAACCTGGAATTCCCTAATGTGATCTTTAGGGTTTCCCATCCCTTCATATTTGTCAAATTTGGGGATTTTAAATCCCGTGGGGAATGGTTTCATTATTAAGCTCCTATCAAATGGATAGGGACACAAGTTTCTTGGTGTTTTGGTTGTTCACCCTAATTGAAGGTCGAGCACTTGTTGCGAGAGCAACCTGAGTTGTGTCGTCACATCATTTTGGGGATCAGGGGGTGGGATGAATGTGTTTTGGGGTGTTTCAATCGTGGGTTGGATGGGTGGGTTGTTTGGTGTGTTGTTCAATGGTATTTGTATGTTTTGGCGAGTGAGGTAGGCTTCCACCTACTTTTGTATGAACAATGCTTGTTGTTGATCTTGTTGTTGCTGCGCTAAGATTTGTGCTTGTTGTTGCGCTTGTTGTTGTTCCAACAACGCTTGTTGTTGTGCTTGTTGTTGTTCCAACAATGCTTGTTGTTGGGCTGCCAATTCTGCTACTTCTTGTTGCTCTTGGTATTGCTTTAATGCTTGCTGATATGCTTGCAATTGCGCTGCTTGTCTTTGTGCAAGAAGTTGTGCTTGATATTGAGCTTGCGCTTGAGCTTGTGCTTGTGTTGTTTGTGCTTGTGCTGCTTGTTGTTGCAATAGAAGATGTGCTTGAGCGGACTTTTGTGCTTGCAATGCTTGCACGACTTGTGCAGCTTGGGCGACTTGTTGTTGTTGTTGTTGCAATAATGTTTGAGCTTGTTGCGCTTATAAGGCGGCTTGGGCTGTTTGGGCAGCTTGCGCAACTTGAGTAGCTTGTTGAGCGGCTAGTTGTTTAGCTTTTAGTTTCTGAACTTGTTGGTATCCTCTTTGGAAAGCAGCTTGCAATGCCGCATCGTATTGACTTGATGTGGTAGAGGTTGGTGGTGGTGGAGGTGATGGTGGATTTGGAATAGTGTTTGTGAAGGTGGTGTTGGTGTTTTGTGTGATGGATGGTGCTATTGATATGGTTGGACCTTGGGAGACCATGCTTTGTGATGTTAAGGGGGTGCTTGATGATGTTGCAATTGCTTGTGCGTTTGTCATTTGTTGTTGTGATATCAATGACAAATTTTGAGTGTTTGGTGTAATGCTTTGATTGATGGTTGGGATATAGGTTTGATTGATACTTGGTAGGGGAGGAAGCCCTAAACCAAGGAGTGGTGTGGATGATAATGGAAATGGTGGGAGAGGTGGAAATGTAAGGGGTGTTAATTGTTGTGAAAATGTCATGGTGTCGAATATGCCCCCTGGTCCGAACATATCTCCCTCTTCTTGCGAACTTGTGAGAAGAGGTGTTTGAGGTGTTGCGTGAAAAAATGATGATGATGGATCATGATGGAAGGTGAGAGGAAAATTTTTGTGTAATGGGTTTTGGGGTATGTTTTGTTCCAAGGTGGTGTTTGCATCCAAATTTTGATTATTAACAAGGGGGTGTGTTTGAATTGCATTGAGAAATGCACTTCCCTTATTAACATTGGGTTGAGTTGGAGCAAAAGATGTTGTGATTTGCGGAATGTTTTGCATGATGTTTTGAGATGGGGGTGTAGATGAGATGGGAATGGTGGATGAGATTGGAGGAAAAGATATCTCCACTATAGTACTCACATCAATATCCGAAGGTAACTTGGCCCCTTGTTTTGCTAGCTCAAGCATGTATAACGAAGGGTTAAGTCTCATCATGATGTTGATGATTCTATGGTTGTCTGGATTTTGGAGCATTTCAATCATTTACTCATGAGACATTCCAAAAGTAAGGTCCTCTCCTTGGTTTTTTTCTTGCGGATTTTGCGATGATGAGAGGGTCAAAGGATTACTTGATTTGGCGAGATTCATTTCTGCATTTGTTTGGCTAAGATCGCTTGAAGTGGGTGTTTCTTTGTTGGCTTCCATACTCTTCTTGTATTGAGATCTAGTTAGAACCATAAAACAAGGATCAATCTTTGAGACTATGGGAGATAAATCTCTTGATTCTTTGGATCGATCTTTATTTTATGCCCAAAGTAGAAAGTTTTTAGGATGCCTTGAGGATCAAAGGTGATGATATGATGATGATGTTAGGGATGGATGATATAGATATTTTTGGCTTTTGATTAATCTTGAATGAAATACTAGGATTTTATGACTTGCAATTTTTTTATTTTTTATAATTTTGATTTTTTTTTGGATTTGGGATTTTGTCCTTGATTTTGATTTTAATTTTCTTTTGATTTTGAACAAAAATACCCTAAGATGTTGGATGATGATCTAAGGGATATATTTTCTCAAAGGATGATGATGTGAATATGTGCGAGGAGAAGGATGCATCTACCCACACTTATTCAAACAAGATGATCGTTTCACTAAGTATATGAAGAAGGATTCATCTACATAAACTAAGCTAGACAAGATTATTTTGATAACTTTGACTAAGCATATGCAAAAGGATGTATCTACACATACCTAGCCAAAGGTGATCTTGATAATGTTTTCAAGGATTTAGTCTCAATGATTTTGATGATTTTTGATTTTTCCAAAAAGCCTAGTATTAAGGATGATTTCAAGATTTTCCAAAAGGTGATGATGAGATGATGTTTGTTTTGATGTTTTGGAGGATGGATGAAAAATATTTTGATTTGTTTTGATCCTAAGACGAACCTAAAAGGGACACTTTGTTTGCCTAGACCTAGGTATTGAAGAGCATGCAAATGCTTCCTAAAGACCTTTGTGACCAAGAAATGATTTCATTTGAACTTTCATTTTTGGATTTCCAACCAATGATTTTTTTTTTTTTTCTTTGGGATTGTGAGTTTTCACCACATATGAAAGTTCATTTTTCTTAGCTTTTCTTAATGTCTTTATTTTACCAAAAACACTTTCTTTGATTATTTTTTCAAACTAAGATGTCAATGTCTTAATTTCTTCAAACCCCACAAGATATGTTATGTGAAAATTCAATGAACTTAAGGAAAGGGTTTTCCTATTGTTTGCTTAAGGAGACAAATTGAGATATAATCCAATGTTTAGAAACCTCTAAGGATGTGAATCCCAAGGGCAAGCAATAACATATGGATTGAGCCAATTGTATTTTTCTTCAAAAGGGTTTGAATTTTGGATGAGGTTCAAGTGTTTGTTTCCATGGTGTTTTCGATCAAGCAATGCATTTTGTAACCCAAGAATAAGTACAATCCTATGGATGTGTAAGATAATATTTGTTGGATTCCCACTTGGAAAAGTTCAGCTATGCTTATCTCTAGCGAATGGTTAGATGCTTGACCCCACTGGCTCCCCTCCACGAAACTCACTTATACAGAGCAGCCAAGCATCAACACCCATGAAACTGCCATGGCATGTTTTTCATTTCTACTAGAAGATCATAAAAGTGTGGGCTAGCTTTAGAATGACCGTTCTTGCATCAACAAATAGATTAAAGGATTTTGGAAAATTCTAGCATATGGGTTTTAATAAGGACTTTCCGTTCGTGGAGATTGACCCATACGGCAAGAGTCCCCTTTTGGATCCATCTTGTCGGAATCAACCGCGTGATATTGGCGTTTACTCCAATACCCACATTTATATACTGGCTAGAAATACTCTTGGCTTTAGAGTGTTACCAGTTGAGTCATTCCCTTGGGTGAGTACTTTTTCCCCAAGGCAGGCCCTCTAGGATAAACAAAAATGAATGAAGAGAAATATTCATAACTCGATCAATCCTTATTGGCAACAAGGAGAGAGAATATATGCAACAATGCCCCCACTCACAATTGTACAAGATGTTCAATTTTAAACCCAAATCGAAGTGTGGTGGTGATTGCTTTGTCTCACCCTAAAGTCATGAAAAAGGCCTTTTGATTCTCAAGATCGCTATAAAGCGCGAGAGAAGCGCATACGTCCTTTTTCAATGCCTTTAGTTTAAGTAAACCTTCACAAAACAAAGTTGCACTTGTTCTTTTTAAATCCACCATGCCAAAATGTGAGTTCGTTTTAGAGCACAAAAAAGACAAATGATAGGCACTTTGTTCAATTGTTAATCCAAGAAAAAAAATCTAATAAGTTGTGATCCTAAAGTTCGTTTTAGCCCTTTGCAAGAAGAAATTGAAAGGTTCTTTTTAAAACCCAAATGAAAACTAGTGTCTTAAGGAAGAAAAAGATAACAAATTTCTTAACCAAGTGTTAAGCAAACACTAAAGTGTTTAAAAACACTTTGATTTGATGAAACATCCTCCTCATGCTCCTCCTTCCTTCGATTTCGATTTCCAACCTACAAGGAAGAAAAACCAGTCAGATTCTGGAAAATATAGAAATTAAAAAGCAGAAAATAGAAGACACATTAATCATAAATCAAAAGCACGTGCTAAAATTAAGTTTTCCCTTTTTACTGTCTCCCAGTGTCGCAACTCGTAACTATGTCACAGTTTGATTTCAAATTCGTACCCTCACAGCGCTGCTTACCAGTCAGTGTCACTTTGTGTCAGGACAGAGAGCTCAACTGCATTGCGATTTTCACCCAACATCGTAGTTTCCCTCTAGCATCGCAGTTTTTAAATTTTTTGAAAGTTCCTGCAAGTCAACGAGTCCAGCGGCGGAGTTTAAAATTCAAATATTTTGGTGGGATGAGTCCAGCGTCGTAGTTTTAGTTTTAAGCAGTGCCATATAGCGATGCTGAAGAGTCTGCGGTGCCAAAATAGCGACACTGAGCTCCCAACGTTGGAATTTCTGTGTGTGAGTGCAAATGCGAAAATTTTAAGAAAAGATGAGAAAGAATGATTTCAAGCCCTCCTTCTAGCACCAAATGTATGAACCCCAACCTTGGCACCTACAAAACAACAAGAATAAACGAGTTAGACAAGTGATTGCAAGCCAAAACAAGGATTCCCCATGAAATCCATTTACAACTTCAAACTAGGAAAGAAAATAACAAAGAACACAATGAAAATGATAAAACAAAGATTAAATCCTAATTAGATGTGCAAACTCATGATCTCATGGGGGAATTGGTGCCAATTTGATGTGAAAATTGGCCCTTTCCCAATTCCTATGATGCAAGCTTGATGTGTTGAAGATGATTGATCCACTTTGTTGGTGAAGAATGAGAACTCCAAGCCAAAATCTGCAAAAACCTAGCTATGACTCAATGATAATGGATAAAATTCAAGAGATATTTGAGCATGGTAACTTTGCCTAGATTGTGGATGATGAAATGAGGATATGAGCTCTTTATTTATAGAATTCCAAGATGGATGAATGTCCAAATTTGAGCAATGTGGGACTAACATTCATCCAATGGTATGATGCCACTTGTCAAGCTATGAATGGATGAAGGATGTGCAAGATTTAGGGTTTGTGCCAATAAATGCATAATTTTGAATTTCAAATTTGTTGAAATGACATGTAAGAGGGAAGGGAAAATGTAATAAATGCCACTTGGCTCAAGGCAAAGGACATGTAAGATGAATTTATTGCCTTGTTGGATGTACATGTTGACTTGGAATTTTTGAATTAAAATTGAGAGAATATTCCAAAAGATGCCTTGTGAGGAAAATAGAGATTTAATAAATGAATTAAATCTATTTTCATGTGCAACTTGCATTATCTAGAGGATGGGACATGAGATGAGATTAAATTAATCAAGGGTTAGTTAATTCAATGAGAGAGGTTAGATGATGTGACCTATTTGACTCAAATTTATGGATTTATTTAAATCAAATAAGAGAGAAATATGACCAGAGATTTAATTAAATAAGGATTTTGATTTATTTAATTAAAAGGGATGGTGTTAGATTTAATCAAATAAGGTTTTAATTTATTTAATTTAATGAACAAACTTTAGGGATTTAATCAAATAAATTGATTATTTAATTAAATAGGGATAATTAGATCAAACAGATTGATTTAATTAACAAAAGGGATTGACTTAATTAGATAAAATGATTTATTCAATTAAGAGAGGACTATTGATGAATTTAATCAGATAGGGGAATTTGATTAAATGGTTAGATTGACGGATGATTCAGGAAGAAACGATGTTAGTAATCAGGATCAGATGCACAATGTCAATTGGTACATTTTACGTGTCTACAGGTATGATGTCTCATCGAATGGTGATTGTCTCGTCGATGAGAATGCCGAGGTTGATGAAGCTTGTGAACTTAGTATAACGTCTTGCCGATAGTGAAGACTCTTGGCGATATCGACAGTCAGGTCTTGTGGCATCGGGGAGACACAGTTAGTTTCTCACCGACATGTGAATACATTGTGAACGGCTTTGACCGAGTGATGACTATCCTACATGGTGAGTTTTTGACCAATCAGAGAATTCAAATGGGAACCGTTGGAAGTTAGTCTATTGTGGCAGTTATGTGAGGAAGTTCAACAGACAGGGATGACATGGATATAATCTATAGTTGCAGATGATGTTTTGTTCGACGGATTGTTGTGTGGTTGTATGATCAATGGATGAATTCGATTCTGAGAGCATTGTAACATGAATGTTCTGTACAAGGTTGGTCATTGTGGAAGTTGATGTAATTTGACATCAGAGAGTCAAGCCCATACTCTGTATGTAATTTCATTACTATAATACAAAGGGGTTTTTCTTAGTGTGGTGGGTTTTTCTCCCGTAAGGGTTTTCCCACGTAAATTTGGTGTTTATATGTGTATGTTTAATTCTCTGTTTCTATTATCTCTTTCAAGTGCATCTTAATTGGACTGTAATTGTAAAATTTAAAAGTATCTCTGCATTCTTCCCTAAGGTTTTTGATGTTAGGAGAGTTGTTTCCGCACTTAGTTTTCCTTACAAGTGGTATCAGATACTGGCCAGTTGTGTTATCTTTGTGGGTACGTTGGGTTTTTTGAGTCAATTTCTGTTCGGTGGGAGTCTTGTAGAAATTTGGTAATTCGAATTATAGGTTAAGATGGAAAGCACGTCAGGAAAGATTGAAATTGAGAAATTCAATGGCATCAATTTTGAGTTGTGGAAACTTAAAATGAAAGATATGTTGGTTGATCATGATCTTTGGATTGTTGTGTCTAGAACGAAGCTTACACGCATGAAGCAAGAGGATTGGGACCTTGTAGATAGAAAATCTAAGGGGCTGATAAGGCTCTGTTTAGTAGACTCTGTTCTTCTAAATGTTCATGAAGAAAAGACTGCATCTTCCTTGTGGAAGAGACTAGCATCTATTTATCAGGGGAAGTCCTTGGTGAATAAATTATTCTTGAGGAAAAAGTTGTACACTTTGAGAATACAAGAAGGAGGGTCTGTAGCTGATCATTTGAACACATTCAACATGTTGATTGCACAGTTAACATCTATGGGTGTGAAGATTGATGAAGAGGATCGTTGTATGCTTTTATTGTGTTCTTTGCCAAACTCTTGGGATCACCTGGTGATGGCTATTGGGAGTACAACATCCAATTTCAAGATGGAAGATGTTGCTTCTTTGTTATCAGAAGAGATGAGAAGGAAATCTTCTGAGATGGCGAAGGAGGCTCTTGTTGTTAGAGGCAGATCGAGAGATAAAGGCAAGAAGAAGGAAAGAAGTCCAAATTAAAATCAGAGGGGAGATCAAAGTCTCCTGGCAAGAAGTCCAAGGTGAAGTGCTCGAATTGTGGGAAACCTAGTCATGTCTGAAAGGATTGTGAAGAGGAGAAGAATAAGAAGAAGAAGTATTCTTCCAACAATGATTCTTCTCAGAGTGATGCAGATGCTTTCATTGCAGCCTTGGCTACGCAGGCATCAGATGATGTCTGGCTGATTGATTCTGGAGCATCTTTCCACATGACATCTCATAGAGATTGGTTCACAAAGTATGAAAAATACGATGGTGGAAAGGTGTATTTGGAAAGTAATTCTTCATTGGAAATAGTTGGCCGTGGAAGAGTCAGAATTCAATTCCCTAATGGAAGAGTGAAGGGAATCAATGATGTAATGCATATACTAGGTTTGGCTCGAAACTTACTTTCTGTTAGTATGCTGAATGATATTGGATTACAAGTCACGTTCTCTGGAAATGGTTTCAAGATGACTAAAGGCTCAATGGTGCTAGCAAGGGGTGCTCGTATTGGTACCTTGTATAAGCTGGATGCACATGTTGTTCAATGCAATAGTGTCTCTGCCAAGTCACAGAAAGCTACTCATGGGGGAAAAGAGGAAGAAATTCCTGATAGTGTAAACTCTACGGAAGTTAAACTTCTAGCAGAAAATACTATGCTTTGGCATCATAGGCTAGGCCACATTGGTGAGAAAGGTTTAAAAACCTTGAAGAATAAAAACCTGGTTGAGGGGCTTGAAGATTGTAACCTCAAATTTAAATTCTGTGAACATTGTATATATGGTAAATAGCACCGTGTTTCATTTTATTCAAGTCCTCACAAATCTTCTGGTTTGCTTGATTATATACATTATGATGTTTTTGGTCCAATGAATGTTCCTTCTTTGTCTAAGTCAAGGTACTATGTATCATTTATTGATGATTATTCAAGAAGAGCATTTGTCTATTTTTTGAAAAGTAAATCAGAAGTATTTAGTCGGTTTAAAGAATTTAAAAACCTTGTAGAAAATCAGACTGGAAGGAAAATAAAATGTTTAAGGACAGATAATGGCGGTGAATTTTGTTCGATGATTTTGAGAGGTACTGTAAAGATCATGGGATTAAACGACATAAAACTACACCTTACACTCCGTAGCAAAATGGAGTTGCAGAAAGGTTCAACAGGACAGTGATTGAAAGAGCACGAAGTATGCTAACCAGTGCTGGCTTGGAGGAGAAGTTTTGGGCTGAGGCAGTTGCTACAATATGTTACTTGATAAACCGTTCTCTGAATTCCTCTCTTGTTGAGAAGACACCTTTGGAAGCATGGTCTGGTAAGAAACCCTCTTTAAGACATATTCATGTTTTTGGCTGTGAGGCATATGCACATGTGTCGTGTGAGAAAAGATCTAAATTGGAGAACAAAGCTGTCAAATGTATTTTTATTGGCTATAGTGCTGACATAAAAGGATACAAGCTTTGGAATCCTGCTATGGAGAAGGTTCTATATAGAAGTGTTATCTTTCGTGAGCTGAAGCCTTCTACCTTGGATCTGCATTCAGAGACAAAATCAGAAAACAAAAAGGATGTAGTTGAAATTCCTCTGACATCAGATAAAGAGGAATTGAAAATTCAAAATGTACCTGAAATTGAAGAGAGCTTAAGTAGTTCTGAGAGTTCTGATGAAGAAGAACAACCTCAGCCTCAACAAGTGAGGAGGTCAACTCGTGAAAGAAAGAAACCTGATAGGTATGGGTTTTCTTTGATAGATTCTACTTGTGCCTATGCTTTCATTTCTAGCACTAATGAGCCTAGGAGTGTGAAAGAGGAATTTAGAATGTCTAATTCAAACTCTTGGTTGGAAGCCATGAATGAAGAAATGGCATCATTAGAAAAGAATGATACTTGGAGTTTGGTACCCTTGCCTAAAGGCAGAAAAGTTGTGGCTGCAAATGGGTATTTAAAAAGAAAATTGGTCTGGATGGTAGTGTGGAAAAATACAAAAAGGCGTGGTTGGTTGAAGGGTTATTCCTAGGTAGAGGGAATTGATTATGGAGAAATTTTTTCTCCTGTAGCTAAGCGGCGTCCATTAGATTTCTTTTGTCACTTGCAGCAGCGTATGAATTAGAGGTTGAACAGATGGATGTGAAGACAACATTTCTTCATGGTGATCTTGAAGAAGAGATTTATATGTCCCAGCCTGAACACTTTGTGGAAAAAGGTAAAGAAAGATTGGTTTGCAAGTTGAATAAATCTTTGTATGCGTTAAAACAGTCTCCTAGAATGTGGTACCAAAATTTTGACACATTTGTTTTGTCATTGGGATTTGTAAGATCAAAATCTGATCATTGTGTGTATTACAAAGTTGAAAGTGATCAAGTTCTTATTATTGCTCTCTATGTTGATGATATGTTGTTTATAGGCAATAGTAAGTTAATGATTTCTGATCTTAAGTCTCAGTTGTCTACAAAGTTTGAAATGAAAGATCTTGGTGCAACAAGGTATATTCTAGGAATGGAAATAACTAGGGATAGGAATAGTAGAAAACTTTGGCTCAGTCAGAGTAAGTATATTAAGACTGTTCTAGAGAGATTTTGTATGAATGATTGCAAGTAGCTAGTTGTTCCAGTTTTGTAGGGAATGAAGCTATCTGTTGAAGACTGTCCAAAATATCCTACTAAGATGGAGGACATGACCATTGTACCTTATGCTAGTGTGGTTGGAAGTATTATGTATGCAATGGTCTGTACAAGGCCAGACATTCCCAAGCAGTGGGAGTACTTAGCTGGTTTATGGCTAATCCTGGAAGGACACATTGGGATGCTGTGAAAAGAGTATTCAAATATTTGAAGGGAACTTCAGAATATGCTTTATGTTACCATGGGAACTTGGTTGAATCACAGAGGACTCTCAGTATTCGAGGCTATGTGGAATCTAATTGGGTAGGGGATAGTAGAAGATCCACCAGTGGATATACTTTCATGTTGAATGGTGGTGCAGTGACTTGGATGAGTAAGTGGTAGGTTGTAGTCACTTCACATGTCCACTATAGAGGCAGAATACATGGTAGCAACACATGCCTCTAAAGAAGCAATCTGGTTAAGATGTTTGTGTTCTAACATTGGTTTTGATGCAGGGAAAATAACTATTTACTGTGACAGTCAGAGTGCTATCTGTTTGGCAAAGAATCCTACTTTCCATGCTAGGACGAAACATATAGATGTATAGTATCATTTTGTATGAGATATGGTGGAGGATGGAAAGGTATCATTAGAAAAAGTGGATACTCTGGAGAATGTTGTAGATGCATTGACAAAGCCAGTGAGAACATACAAGTTTAGGTGGTGTGCCAGTTCGATGGGCCTTAGTGCCCATGACTATCAGTAGTTTTGTTGTTCTCTAGAGGTGCCTGTGTGATCTTCATCAAGTGGGAGATTTTTGGAAATATGTGCCTCAATCTCACAGGCTAAAACCTCTAGAAGAGCAAAGTTGGTATGACCTTCATTGTGTCTGGCCGACTAATAGCTCTGAAACCTTTTGAAATTTTTAGGTCGTTGAGACCTTGTTGATGTCTTGCCGAATGGAGCCTATCAATGTGACATGTTGATCACTGTGACAGTTTCTATCTCTCACCACTAGGGGAGATCTCTGGCCGACAGGCCATTCTTATCAGATATCGGGGAGACTCTAGACAACAAGCGGTGTCGGGGAGACCCTTGGCTGAAAGGCTTGCTTCGGTATGAAGTCTTATCGATATGGAAAGTCTCACCGATAAGTATTCACTTGGAGTCTACGGGGTAACATGGAGGCTTTGCTATGAACTCTTGGTGACATATGTTTGTCTCACTGATGCTCATTGAGGTAACATGGAAGCCTCGGTAAGAAGTCTTGGCGACAGTTGATTGTCTTGCCGATGGATGTAATTTTGTTGACTGGCTGGCGTCTTTGTTGTGACCTCTTGGCGAAAGTGGTAAGTCTTTCCGACATTGTATGTTTGTTATCGGGTGTCTTTGGTGAAACTCCTAGCTACTAAACTCTTCAACAAAAGGTGTGAACATTCAGAGTAACGTCTCAGTGATAGCCTAAGTCTTGCCGATGAGTGTTCTTTTTAGTATGACTTGAAGGCTTAGTGTGATCTCTTGGCGAATGAAAATAGTCTTGCCGATGGAAATGCTAACGTCTATGTGACTTTGGAACTTCGGTATGATGTCTCATCGAATGGCGATTGTCTCACTGATGAGAATGTTTAGGTCGATGTAGCTTGTGAACTCGGTATAACATCTTACCGATAGTGAAGACTCTTGGCGATATTGACAGTTAGGTCTTGTGGCATTGGGGAGACACGGTTAGTGTCTCACCGACATTTGAATACATTATGAATGCCTTTGACCGAGTGATGACTATCCTACATGGTGAGTTTTTGACCAATCAGAGAAGCCAAATGGGAACTGTTGGAAGTTAGTCTGTTGTGGTAGTTCTATGAGGAAGTTCAGTAGACAAGGATGACATGGATATACTCTGTAGTTGCAGATGATGTTCTATTCGACAGATTGTTGTGTTGTTGTATGATCAGTGGATGAATTCGATTATGAGAGCATTGTAACATGAATGTTTTATACAAGGTTGGTCATTGTGGAAGTTGTAATTTGACATCAGAGAGTCAAGCCCGTACTCTTTATGTAATTTAATTACTGTAATACAAAAGGGTTTTTCTTGGTGTGGTGGGTTTTTCTCCCATAAGGGTTTTCCCACGTAAATCTGGTGTTTATATGTGTATGTTTAATTCTCTATTTCTGTTATCTCTTTCAAGTGCATCTTAATTGGACTGTAATTGTAAAATTTAAAAGTATCTTTGTATTCTTCCCTGAGGTTTTTGACGTTAGGAGAGTTGTTTCTGCACTTAGCTTTCCTTACATTCCTAACTCATCTCAAGTTTAACACAAGCCCTTGAGCCAATGAGCGAGGCTAATTATCAAGTTAAATATGTTAACTACCCATTCCCCTAATGTAGGTTATTTAATTTCCACTGATTACACTAACTTCCACATGAGTTATCCTAGGACCACTTTATGTCCTGGCCCCTGTTGAAAGCCACTCCCATATCGACAACACAATAACTCATTCTACACCTAAGGGTGGATAGTGCACTAACTGATAATAACATAACACAAGAGATAACACATCCCTACGGATGTCCAATATTGAATCCAACTATATGCACTACCCAAGGAAATCTCAAGGCAACTAACAAAAATAACAACCCTGTCACAATTATAATCTAGAAGACTTATATTTTCTCTACAACAAATATTCCCCATAGTGCCCAATTACATAAATACTCGAAATTAAAATAAACAATCTCAGGTAATTAAAAGCACTACTATTCAGATTTCCAAAATCCAAAACAATCAATATCGCATATCTAAAATACACCATTTAAACATAATTCCTATTTATAGGTCAACAATGAATTTAAACTAAATGATTACTTTCAGTTCACAACTACTCATAAGATTAACTCAAATTCATCAATAAAATAATCAATCATTTCAATTTAATTAATCGTGCTTGCAAATATTTATTGTATTACTCACACATTAAATAAATATATTTAATATGTATATATATAATTAAGTATAATTATATATATACATATAAATATATTATTTAATTATAAAGTTAATTATATTTTTCCCAAATTTCATTTAAAAATAATTACAATACAATTTCCAAAAATATATATTTATATATATATATATAATATATACATAATATATAAAATACATTTTATAAATAATAAGCATATTATATATTTTATATATAACATATACATACATATATAAATATATTATATATAATAAAATAGCCATTAAAGAAACCATCGTACGAAAATCGCAATGCTTAGATTGGTTGTGTTAGAGTTTATTAAGGGAGACAACATTGTCTATGTCAGGGCCTTCGCCACACATGTGTGGAGAGCACTGCCACAGTAGGCCCGTCCCCACCATAATATGGAGATGGTGATGGGGTTTAATCCCCAGTGCCTCCAAAACACAAACTTAAATTTATTTAATTTCATCACTGTTATTAATTCGTCGTACGATGATTTCTTAATATTTCATTTCAAAATAAAAATTCCTACAGGGAATTTACAGTGCTTTAAATAAAATAAAATATTTATATATAATATATATATGTATATGTACATATATATTTCAATATATATGTATATATATGTATATTTATATATAAATTAATCCAAGCACTGGTTCAAGTTGGGCAACAAATTTTCACAGAAGAAGTTTTCTACAGGAAAGATCAAAGATTTTCATTTTCCCAGACAATTAAAAGAAATAGGGAAACCAAAACAAAATGATAATTTTCTACACAGATCTACAATTTCCTTTTGTATCAATCTATTTCAATTGATCAATTTACACAGAGGATCTAAATTGTTTTCTACAAAGGTTCAATTTTCACGGCAATCTTTTAAAAACAAAAGCTTCTACAATAATGAAAACCTCTTCTAATCTTTTCCAATTTGCATTACAATAATTAAATAACTCTTTCAAATCAAAATTCACAAAAACAATTAAAGAACCTATTCCAGAAGAATTGTTGCCTCGAGGATTGATGTCGAGCTTCTTTGTAACCTCAATTTTCCAATGTTGCCAAAGCTTCCTCCAGAATAGTTGCCACTTCCCAGAGAACAGAAACAATCCACAACCAAGAATATAACAAACTAGATTCCTAGAATTATCAGAAAGCTTCTAAGATCTACAATTTTTTCAAAACACAAAACAACTCTTTTATTTCCCCAAAAACCTCTGTCTTTTTTTTTCCCATGAAAACAACTTCCTCTTTTCTCACCAATTTCAATCAATCTCCCCGTAAATCAATTTTAAGACAATAAAAAAACAAATCCTTCTAACTTCCAGTTCACACAACAAATATCTTTTCTTTAACAAACCAAGATATTTCTGATATCTTTTCCCAAATATGCATTTAAAATTAAAAACAATTTATTTAATCTAATTTACAATTAAATAGCTTATTTATTTTAATTCTGAAATAATTTAATAATTAAAATTAATTAATAATATAACTTAAATTAAATTAATTAATTTATAATAAAATTTCCATATTAATTAAATACTTAATCACAACATATAATTTAATCCTTACAATTTAAACTTGCACGATAAATAAAATACCAAGACCAACATGGATAAGGAACATGACCAACATACAGACTGACGACACACTATGCTAGGGTAAAGGTTTGAAAAGGTTAACCAATTACTATCTCCCAATCATTACTGTTGAGTAGTGGACATGCTCAGACCTATGAAACCAGGTGAAGTCGTTGTCCTGTACCTGCAAACCTACAAAAAAAGCGAAAGTTGTACATGTATATAGATAATAATTCATACACATTATGAAGAGAGACTCGTGGAAATCACAGGGCACTCGCAAGTGAGTGATGCAATATCGTTCTCTTCACCAATACAATGTCACATCAACTAACGAGATAATATATCAATTAAACTACAATAATCATATATAGCAATTTCATCACAACTAAGCATCTATGCAAACAGAAAGCATATTAAACATAATCACCATGCATATAATGTATCATCACATCCATATAGTCTATGATCACTCGACTATCAGTGATAGAACAACAATAACATAAAATAAGGTCCAACAAAGTGTATGAGCTATCAAGAAAAACATAACAAAATGGAGGGGTGTCAAATCCTCCCCCCTAGGATCAAGCTTACTCCTAGAAGCCTGCAAACAAGTAAGGGTAGAGCTCCCTCATCCTGGTAGCATCCTCCCATGTAGTAGAAGTGTCACCTCTAGGATCCCACTAGACCCTCACTTGCTCAATATCTCGACCCCTAAGGGCGAGTCTCCTATGTTGGGTAACGACCACAAGCTCCAAAGCTAGTTTCCCATCATCTACCTGTAAAGTAATCCAATCAAGGATATGAGAAATGTTTGGATGATAAGGTCTAAGTACAGAAACATGGAACACATCGTGGATGCGCAAGAGACTAGGTGGTAAGCAACTGGCCCAATCTTCTCTAGAATCTCAAAAGGCCTAACAAAACGAGGTGCGAGCTTAGAACCCTTTCCATAATGGATCAGACTCTTTCTCAGTCACACTTGCAAGAAAAAATGGTCACCTACAACAAAATGGTGATCCACATGGTGTGCATTTGCGTACTTCTTTTTCCTATCCTATGTAGCTACTAAATGCTCTATGATCCAAACCACCTGCTGCTCCATATCCTGAAGCATATCGAGACCCAATAAAATCTTGTCCTCCAAAGTTCTGCCTAACTCAATCTCAGACCTTACCTCCTGATACCAGCTATCTGTAGGAAGAGTGATAAGAATCTAGCTTCTCAAATCCACAGTAAGAGTCATCTTAGACAGTTTGTGCCTCCATCTACTGAGAGCGTCAACCACTACATTCTCCTTTCCCTGGATGTACTTCACCTCAAAATCGTACTCACAGAGAAACTCCATCCATCGCCTTTGCCTAGCATTAAGGTTAGGCTATGTAAAGATATACTTAGCTTCTGATGGTCACTGTGTAACTCAAAATGTTGCCCCAATAGAAAATGCCTCCATTGAGTCAAAGCATGTACTACTACAGCTAACTCAAGATCATGCATAGGGTAGTTCAACTCATGATCCTTAAGCTTGCGCGACTCATACGCAATGAATCGACCATCCTACATCAATATCGCTCCTAACCCCTCTAAAGAAGCATCAACACATATAACAAAGTATTCTGTAGGATCAGGTACTGCAAGGATCGGTGCGCTAGTCAATCTCTCCTTCAATGTCTGAAATGCAGCCTCACTCTGCTCTAACCAATCAAACTTCTTCCCTTTCCTTTGAAGAGAAGTAATAGTGTGTCCTACCCTAGAAAAGTCTCGAACAAATCACCTATAGTAACTTTCTAGCCCCATAAAGCTACGTATCTTTTCCATATTCGTGGGCATAGGCCAATCCATGATTGCCTAGATCTTTGCAGGATCCACTGCAATTCCCTCTTTTGATATATCATGACCAAGGTATTTGACCCCAGTTTTGAAGAACTCACACTTAGAAAAGTTGGCATACAACTTATTATCCCTCAGACATTGCAATATCTACCTCAAATGTTCTTCATGCTCCTCAACAGTCCTGGAATAAATCAAAATGTCATCGAGAAATACCACTACAAACCTATCCAGGTACATGCGAAAAACTTTGTACATCAGGCTCATGAATACTAATGGTGCATTTGTCAACCCAAATGGTACCACTCTGAACTCATAGTGGCCATATCATGCGTGAAATGTTGTCTGATGAATATCAGACTCAACAATCCACAACTGGTGGTATCCTAACTTAAGATCAATCTTAGAAAAGACTGTAGCACCTTTGACCTGATCAAACAAGTCATCAATCCTAGGTACAGGATATCGGTTCCTGATGGTGACCTTATTTAATTATCGGTAATTTATGCACAGACAAAGATAACCATCCTTCTTCTTCACAAAGATCGCCGGTGCTCCCCAAGGTGAGACACTAGGGCAGATGAAACCCTTCTCCAACAACTCCTAAAGCTACAAGCAAAGCTCTTTAAGCTTCTGAGTCATCATATGGTATGGGGCTCAAAAAATGGGTTTAAAACCGGGTAGAAGATCAACCTTGAAGTATATGTCATGCTGAGGTGGCATCCCTGGAATATCATTTGGAAAGACATCAGCATACTACTGTAGAATGGGGTGGATATCTATGTACACCTTCTCCTCTTTATCACCCATCTCCAAATCATCTATTGTCACAACAAATGACTGGCACCCATGACAACACATCTTCTCAGCTGCATAGCCAAGATCATCCTCAATGATATAGGTCTCTAGACCCCTACTAACTCAACCTCACTACCTAATGCATTAATGTATCGTATCGACTTGCATCGACAATCAATCACGACCCTATGAGCATTGAGCCAATCCATCCCTAGTACAATGTCATAAGAACCTAATGGTATAACGCGGAGATTTGTAGTAGTGTGGAAAGAACCAATCTCCAGTCTACAATTTGGTACATAGGAATGTACTACAACTCTAGCACCAGATGCTAACTCAACCTACCACTTACCCTCTTGCCTCACTGCTCCCAGTCTATCACGCACCATGACGGATGATGAAATAAATGAGTCAGAGGCTCTTGAATCAAATAATATGGTAACTCTGTTACCCTACAAAATACCTGTAGTCTCCACCACTGTACTCTGGTGGTCAACCTAGCAGTTATCAACCACAGCAAATACACGGTGTCCTCTACCTACATCCCCAATAGTCGGCTTTGATGCCCCTGGCCTCTATGTAAATCCTGACATGCCCTTATTGGGACACTGTCGAGCTATGTGACCCTGTTGGCCACAAGAAAAACACCTGGTACCTCTACCATAGCCTCTACCTCTAGAAGGTGCACTGGATTGCTAAACACTACCCCTAAAGGTAGACTGAGAACTCTACACTAGCTGTGCATTACTGAAGCGTTTGACATGCCTCCAATTCTGATCACCCCCTATCTGATATCTATCATTCTATCTAGGTGGAAAATCTTTTCGTTTTCCTTGTGAGTTCTGGTATTGTCCACTCTATGCTGGTGTCTGTTGTGCCCTAGGTGGCCCAGCTACCTGAGGTTGTCCACTACATGCACTACGCCCTGTAGCTGAAGTGCTGCCCACCTGTACTCCAACATGACCACCTAAGGCCATCGCCAAATTCTCCTCAATAAGTCTAGCCTTATCTACCGCCACTTCCATAGTCTTGGGTTCGAAAACCCGCACACCTCCACTGATTCGGGCATTTAATCCCCTAAGAAAGTGTTGTACCAACATGCCCTCGTCATCACGTATGCTTGCGTATTGTTTGAGCTCGTAAAAATGACGCTCGTATAGCTCCACTGACATAGTCATCTATCATAAAGTATGAAACTCATCACCACGACGCTGTCACCAATGATCTGAGAGAAATTTGGTGTGGAACCTCTCAAGAAACATCTCCCAAGATACGGTACCAATATCAATATGGAGCTTCTACTCCTCCAATCTCCACCATGTGGAAGAAAACCCTCTCAGATGCATAATCACACATCTGGCTCTGGTATTTCTACCATACGGGTGCATAGAAAAGAATCTGTTCAGGTCAATCAGCCAGGTCTCCACCTCTAAACTGTTGCCTGATCCACCAAATATGGGGGGTCGAGCCCTAAGTAAATTCATCATGTGTGTAGCTATCACTGCCTCTGAATGAGCAGGTACATCTCTCTCTCTAACCACAATCTGCTCTACTTCCTGCCTCGGTCCAAGACGGGAAAGAGTATCCTCTAACAATTGACGCAACTGAGCACCTTCAACCCTAGTGGATCTAGATTCTAAATACCGCCTCCCAGAATGTTTTGGGAAGCTTGTTGTTCCTCATTGTCTGAATCATGAGAAACATGCGAAGGTGAGTTCTGCTAGCTACCTCCATGTCTGCCTCTACGGCTATGACAATGGCCTCGACCTCTCCTAGGTGGCATGATCCTACACAAACACACCAAGGTGTAAGACAAGATATGCAACTTAAATCCTACACAAACAACTTAATGGTTTCCAAATTAACCTAGAGTTCCCAGTGCTTAAACCTAGGCTCTGATAGCAAGTGTAAAGCCCCATCCCGCAACCTAGAGGATGATGCAAGACTACAGAAACACAACTAATTTTTTTCTTAAAAAGAAGTAACAATGACGAGTGAAGTAAACTACTCTAACACATACATCCTCTAGGCCACACAACGTGTCTACATGTGAATTTCAAAACTTAAAAAAATATTTTAAAACATAGTATATGGAATTAATTCAAGATACAATATACATCAAAGCATTAATTCATTACAAAATAAGTCTAACACATAGAAATGTAATGAGCATATTTCCACAGATACAACACCACATAACGCCAAATATACCATTTAATCCAACAATGAATAAATCATACGTAATGTTACAATTACATCACAAGGGTTTTCCTCGATACAAATTAGGATTACAATTACATAGTGTCCCACAGTTACAATGAATAAAGAGAAGTACAAATCCATAGAACCACACGAGCTCCTTGAACAAGAAGATCTTGCCATCACAAACAAGAAGAGAAAGCTCAAAGTGTAGGGTGCACACCACCCAACCATATGGTACCCATAGGCCCAACCCCTATGCTAGGAGAAAGTAAAAGGTAACCAAGACAAACCTATTACCTCTAAACACAGGAAATATACAAAATAACACAATACTAGTAAACAAAAACAAAAGGTCACATTGCTTCTAGAATCACTGAATCAAGAATAATCACTGTACAACAAAAATTGACAATTGCCATAGGAGTGTCATCACAAAGGTTGCATTGGTTATCCTAAGGAGATCTTCCTAGGTCCTAACCCCCATCTTGGGTTATCCTGGTAACCTCTTACGATCTCCGACCCCACATGCACACCAGTACAGAATTGATTATCTTTAAAGAAGACAAGAAAATGATCTTGTCATTCTAGGCCTTTCCGACTCATCTCAAGTCTAACACAAGCCCTTGATCCAATGAGCGAGGCTAATTATCAAGTTAAATATGTTAACTACCCATTCTCCTAATGTAGGTTATTTAATTTCCACTGATTACACTAACTTCCACATGAGTTATCCTGGGACCACTTTGTGTCCTGGCCCCCATTGAAAGCCACTCCCCTATCGACAACACAATAACTCATTCTACACCCAAGGGTAGACAATGCACCAACTGATAATAACATAACACAAGAGATAACACATCCCTACGGATGTCCAATACTGAATCCAACTACATGCACTACCCAAGGAAATCTCAAGGTGACTAACAAAAATAACAACCCTGTCACAATTATAATCTAGAAGACTTATATTTTCTCTACAACAAATATTCCCCATAGTGCCCAATTACATAAATACTAGAAATTAAAATAAACAATCTCAGGTAATTAAAAGCACTACTATTTGGATTTCCAAAATCCAAAACAATCAATATCACATATCTAAAATACACTATTTAAACATAATTCCTATTTATAGGTCAACAATGAATTTAAAATAAATGATTACTTTCAGTTCACAACTACTCATAAGATTAATTCAAATTCATCAATAAGATAATCAATCATTTCAATTTAATTAATCATGTTTGTAAATATTTATTTTATTACTCACACATTAAATAAATATATTTAATATGTATATATATAATTAAGTATAATTATATATATACATATAAATATATTATTTAATTATAAAGTTAATTATATTTTTCCCAAACCGGTATTGGCATGGTGTGATGGTTTATAGGTGGCATTGTTGTTCTTGCCACCAAGGTTCAAACCCCGTTGGGGTGGTATTGTTGAATGGTTGTATCCGGTTCATAGCTCCGGTCAAAAGCGTTTACCCCTTGAATAAAAAAAGAAAATTTAAAAAAAATTATATTTTTGCCAAATTCCATTTAAAAATAATTACAATACAATTTCCAAAAATATATATTTATATATATATATAATATATACATAATACATAAAATACATATTATATATAACATATATATACCTATATAAATATATTATATATAATAAAATAACCATTAAAGAAACCATCGTATGAAAATCGCAGCACTCAGACTGGCCACGTTAAAGTTTATTAAGGGAGATGACGATGTTTGTGTCAGCGCCTTCCCCACACATGTGTGGAGGGCACTACCACATTAGGCCTATCCCCACCATAATATGGAGGTGGCGATGGGGTTTAATCTCCAATGCCTCCAAAATAGAAACTTAAATTTATTTAATTTCATCACTGTTATTAATTCGTCGTATGATGATTTCTTACAATTTCGTTTCAAAATAAAAATTCCTATAGGGAATTTTTTTTTTTTATAATAAAAGGGGTAAAAACTTTATTGAATATCAGAAACCAACATTACAACCAAGTCAAGGGCATAAGCCCAAAAGGGAAAAAAAACACCAATAGAACCCACGTCCAAATCATCCAACACCCCCACTATCCTCAACAATAATCCTCTCCAAATTCGGACTAAGCTCCTGAGGGATCTGAGCCCAATCATCAATCTTCCAATCCTCCAAATGCTCCAAGGTCCACTTGGACAAACAATCAGTAGTCCTATTCCATTCATGCGGAATATGGACAAAAGATACCCTTTCCATAAGAGTACCAACCTGCAAAATCTGTTGCACCAGCACAGCCAATTGCCAATTCACATACAACGTCCTCCCTTGATTGAGTAAATTAAGCAGAACCTAAGAATTAGATTCACAAATAACCCTATGCCACCCCAGCTCATAGGCCCTCTCTAAGGCATGAAGAATCACCTAGCCTTCCATAAGGTTGATAATCTGTGTTTCCTTATGTATGGAAAAGAGAAAAACCACCGAACCAAAAGAATCCCTGCCCACCCCGCCAACTCTAGCAGGACCAGGATTTCCCCTGGAAGAACCATCAGTATTAACCTTCAAAAAACCCACAGGGGGAGCTTGCTAATTCCCCTGCCGCTGGACACGCTGTCTCATCCGCCTACCTTTCTGGCCACAAGATGCCGCAGGGGTTAACCCCTGGATACCCAGTCGAGCCACCAACTCTGCATCTTTCTTCTCAAGCGGAAGTTCCATAGACCCCTTGGCTTGAATAGTCTCCTGAATCATCCCAAGAACTCTAAACCACACCTGTTGGACCTGCAACACCTCCCCTTTGAAAATCCTCCTATTCCGTTCCAACCAAATCTACCACAACAAGAAAATAGGACCTGCCTGCCACACATCCTGCAAAAAGGAGGCCATCGAGGGAGGTCTGCCAAAGCTAGTCCAAAAATCCACTAGGGAAGAAGCATGAACATAGGGAATATTCCAATCACTCCACCAAGAATGCCATAGCTGGAAGGTGAAAGGACAACGAAAGAAAATATGTGAAGAGTCCTCTTCACCATTCCCACACAACACACACTTAGACGGGCCCTGAAACCCACGCTTCTGAATATTGTCCCAAGTCAAACACCTATTCCAAGTCAAAATCCAGGTGAAGCAATTACACTTCAGCCAAGAAAACTTATTCCACACCCTCTTCCACCTAGGAACTTTCACCCCCTCAACCCTTTGAGAAAGCAACCTCCGATAACCCGACGCAACCGTGTAGTGGCCTTTCGGATTAGGCAGCCATGCGAGGATATCCCTATCCCTTAGGGGGTTGCATTGTCTGCCCAAAAGAATATGATGTAGAGTTCTACAGTCCTCTTCCATGCCAATCATCGGCCACTCTACAGGAGTCTTCCACCTAGCACTCACAAGCTGCCCCTGAAAAGAAAGTACCTTAAAATCACTAACCCTCGTCCAACCAACATCACTAAAACTCCTGCTCAGGGCCGCCAAGTCAGGGAATTGATTGAGGATGGGGGGATGACCATCCCAAGAGTCATACCAAAATTGAACCTCAGTCCCACGCCTACAGATCCAAAATAAACCATCCTTGATGAGCGCAACTCCCTTCTTGAGGGTCGCCCAAACTGTCGATCCCTTGCCAACCAAGGGGTAGCAAGGAAGATCATCCCCAGGAGCACCCTGAAAATACTTATAGGAAAGGATCCTAGCCCAACTCCTATCCTTCTCCTTGCACCACCTCCAATAAATTTTTGCCACCAGGGCCATCCCGGCCAGCGCGAAATGCCTCAACCCCAAACCACCCAACTACTTAGGACAACAAACCAAATCCCATCTAACCAGACTCCACTTGGAAGACAATAGAATGCCCGCCCATAAAAACTATCTAGCCAATGAGTCTAGCTCTGAGACAAAGCCCTTAGGGGCCGCCTGAAGCATACACCGATAAATGGGAAGAGTCTGGACCATAGACTTCAGCAACTGAACCCGCCTAGCAAAAGACAACCATCGATTGGTCCAGTGAGAAACCCTTAATCGAAGCTTATCCAAGATAGGCTGCCACGAATCCCTCGATATCCTACTTGCTGCAACAAGAAACCCAAGGTAAGACAGAGGAAGAGTCACAATATGAAATCGAAGAATCTGAGCAATTCTCCTCTGGATAGGATCCAGAGTGTTAAAGAAATAGATGGAAGACTTGTCATCATTAATTTATTGACCCGAAGCCTCGAGGTACATATCCAACACCCTGCAGAAATTTGTTGCCTCACGAATAGTGGAAACCCCCATCAAGGTAGTATCATCCACAAACTGCAAGTGGGATTGAGGGGGTAAATCACCTCCCCACCTCCACCCCTGAATAAGGCCCAGCTCCACCTGACGCCTCAACAGGCGACCCAAGCCTTCCACAAGCAGAATAAACAAATAAGGGGAGAGAGGATCACCTTGCCTTATCCCGTGAGAAGCCTCAAGAAACTCAGAATGCTCCCCATTAGTTAAAACAGAGAAAGAAACTGACGTGACACAACTCATGACCCATTGAATCCAATCATCTCCAAATCTGAAAGTAGCTAGGATCTTCTAAAGAAAAGACCACCGAACTTTGTCATAAGTCTTTGCCATATCAAGTTTGATGAACATAGCCTTTTCTCTAGAATTATCCATAGAATGGATGGTCTCAGTAGCTATAACAATCCCATCCAGAATCTATCTGCCCTCCACAAAACCACTTTGCTCCTCAAAAATGAGCAACTATAGCCACTTTTTCAGCCTATTAGCAATGAGCTTTGAAATAATCTTATACACCACATTGCAAAGGGAAATAGGTCGAAAACGGCTCAATCTATCCACCCCTTCACACTTGGGAATAAGAGCCAGAAAGGTGGCATTCAGGGCCTTTAACATTTGCTTATTCCGCTGCGACTCTTTGACCACCTCTAAAAGATCAAGTTTGATGATCTCCCAGAACTCTTGGAAGAATTCAATTGGGAAACCATCTAGGCCAGGGGCTTTTCCTTTCTTCATCTGAAACATTGTCCCCTCCAACTCCTCAAGGGTAATCTCACCCATAAGATCCTCCTTCATCTCCCCAGACACCAGTTGAGGGATGCAAGAAAGGACCTGAGCTTCCTCAACCGAATTCCCCTGCAGATCCTCTATGAACAGGGAAGAAAAATAATGAACAGCTTCATCAAAAATACTTTGAAAAGAAGTCAGAGTCTCTCCCCTATCCATGACCAGAGTAGGAATAGAGTTACCATTCCTCCGGGCCTTCACAGAATTAAAGAAGAAGGTAGAATTTTTGTCCCCCTCCTGAAGCCAGTCAATCTGGGCTTTTTGTTTCCAAAAGATCTCCTCACGCAATTCCCATTCTTCCAAAGATTTCAAAGCCTTAGATTCCTCCTGCATCAAACTCTCCGACACCCCATTCTCCATAATCACCCTCATAATACCATCCAACTTAGCTTGTGCATCTGACTTAGCCTTAAAAATATTTCCAAAACATTGCCTATTCCAATATTTAATCTTATACTTAACAAATTGAAGAAGTTTAGTGAAGACATACATTGCCATACCAAAGGATGGTCTACCCTCCCTCCACCACTGAGCAACGTAATCGTGGAGATCAAGATCACGCAACCACATAAGCTGGAATTTGAAGGAGGGCTTGTGGGGCCGCCTAGCCGAGAGGACAATAAGCTTTATAGGCCAATGATCCGAGCCTCTCCAGTCCAGAATCTCTGAGCTAGAAATCCACCTATCACCAACCCAAAAGAAAGAAACCAGAAACCGATCCAAATGCTCCGCGATGCAGTTTTCACCTGGCCTCTGATTGTTCCAGGTAAAATAACCATTACCGGGCTTGATATCAACAAGATTCAAAGAAGAAATATTGTCTTGGAATAGGAAAGCAGAAGCCTCCAATCTCCTGGTACCTCCCCGTTTCTCAGTAATCTTTTTGATAGCATTGAAGTCACCCCCAATAATCCAAGGAAGAAAAGGATCCATACTTCGTACATAGCAAATATTCGACCATAAAAGTTGCTTGCCTTGCATATCCACTAGTGCATAGATGTTGGAAAAAAGAACCAGCTCCCCAGATTCATACCAAGAGGCCACCATAGAGATAGAGGACTTAAAAGACACCCACCACTGGGGGAAAATCTTCCAAGGGCTCCATAAGCAAGCCACCCCTCTAGAAGATCCCTGAGCACCAGCACATTGGCATTCACCATTCATCCAAAGCTTGGGCATTATACCCATCATAGACTCCACAGAAAGTTTGGTCTCCTGTAAAAAGAGAATATCAGGAGACTGACATCTAATCAAATTCTGAACAACTTTTTTTCGAGGGCCACTGTTCAAGCCCCTAACATTCCATGATAGAACAATCATTTCAAAGGGCTTGAGAAATGAGAATCCAGAGTCTTGACTGACCCTGATTCCACCAAATTTTCCCCTATCAATTTAATCTTCTCCAGGTCCTTCCTACCCAGCTTAGCAACTTTCTCTACCCCTCCTTTCTTAAGATCCTTTTGCAAGATACCCAAATGAGGAGATGGCTTACTATTTTTTCCCCCCTCTGAGCCTAATCTCTACGCGGAATGAGAAAAAACCTCACTGTCCTTCACCACAACACTGTCTGAAACCTTCTGAGCCTCCATTTGTAAAGCTGATTCCAACTGTAATGACCCAACTTCCTACGGGGTAGGAGAGGCCCCGGAAAAGATCCCCTCTTGTCCCAAGCCTCCCCCATTTAAATCAACACCTTGTAGGCCCAAACCCACCTCTTGATGGTCTGCCTGGTCCTTCTCAACTAAATGCCCCTGTTGTTCAGTACACAAAGTTCCTTGATCCAAATCTACCAAACCTGGATTCACTTCCTCTGGCTAAGATCCTCCAAAACTTCAAATCTATTAAAAGAGTCATGATCCTGCCTTTCCTTCAGAGTCCTTTTTTGCCCCTTATTTTTGTTCTGAGATCTAACAGGAATAAAGCCATCCTCCCCTGAACCACCACCCTGAATAGGACCCTTGCCCTTATCCACCCTGGGCGGATTACTGGGGGGCTGAGAAGAATTAGTCCCCAAAGGCTTAGCCTTTGGGCATCTACACTGTAAGTGGCCATACTCATGACACAACCTACATCTAAAAGGTAAGGTCTCATAGTCGAGCTGTTGGACCCATGAGTGAGATCCAACACACACTTCTAGAGAGTCTGGCAATGGTTTACTTAAATCAATTTCCACACAGAACCGAGCAAATGTCATTACCTTTTTAAACTACATTTGCTGCGAGGAACCCACAGGTTTACCAAGCAATGAGGCTAGTAAATGCAACACATCATCACGCCAACACTCGACCGGGAGCCTCAGTAGTCGAACCCACACTGGAACCCGACTTGGAATTTCCTTGGCCGAATTGAAGCCCACATGCCACAGCTATATAAATAAGCCCACTTGATTGTAAAAGTAAGGGCCTCCTTCAAAAACCTTGATCCTATCCGCCATGCAGTCGAACGTAACCATAAAATAGTTGTTTTCTAAAAGCCTAATCTCCATCTCTCCTTCCGGCAGCCAAGTTCTCTGAGCCCAGGCTTCTAAAAATTGCAAAGAGATTTTCAATCCCAAAAATTTGTAGTACAGAGAATGACGAGAGTAGTACTCGATATCCTCTGTGAGCATCTCCATTGGGATCACAACATTCAGCCTCTCTTTGCATCTTTCTAAACATCCATTAATCTTTGGGAACCGAAACCCTCCTGAAAGTACCATCTCATTCTTCTCCAGATCTTGAGCAAATAAATTATTGTCAAAAAGCTGATACCCCTATGGTAAGGAATTTGAGCCAAAAGCAGAATGAAAATCCATCCTAGGACCTGCTCTCGAGGACTCCCCCTGCACCATTGAAAGAAAGAGAAAATTCCTTAATGGACAAACAAACCCTCAAGAAACTTGAGAGCAAAAGGCCCCACACAAGGGTTATCACCCCACAACCTCCACCAACAAGGAATGGCATAAAAAGAAAACCCCCGCAACTCTTCCCACCACAACCCACAAAGCCCTAACACCACCCGAACTTCCACTGCCCCTTTCAGCACCCAGGAACCCCAAAGGTTTAGCACAACCCTTGCCAATCATACACGATCCCCAAACCACACCTCGCACCCTTACCACTAGCGACAAAACCCTGAGACTATGCCTAGCAACACCCCTGTCTCAGCCTTTCCAGAGCCTATAGAGAATCACGCGCCAGTAGAAAACGCACAGACCAAGTATAGAGGCAAAAAAACCAGTAAACCGCGCCCAAACAAACCCCCACACCATGAAGAACACTCCCCACCACGTACCAGCAAGAAAATCACTTGAACGAGCTAGGGCACAGACGCCCTAGCTCGGCCCGCGTAGCACAGTCACGCCATCCATTCCCTGTTAACATATATCTTGATTGGTGAATTTCCTATATATAGGGAATTTACATGCTTTAAATAAAATAAAATATTTATATATAATATATATATGTATATGTACATATATATTTCAATATATATGTATATTTATATATAAATTAATCTAAGCACTGGTTCAAGTTGGGTAACAAATTTTCACAGAAGAAGTTTTCTATAGGAAAGATCAAATATTTTCATTTTCCCAGACAATTAAAAGAAATAGGGAAACCAAAACAAAATGATAATTCTCTACAGAGATCTATAATTTCCTTTTGTATCAATCTATTTCAATTGATCAATTTACATAGAGGATCTAAATTGTTTTCTATAGAGGTTCAATTTTCACGGCAATCTTTTAAAAACAAAAGCTTCTACAATAATGAAAACCTCTTCTAATCTTTTCCAATTTGCATTACAATAATTAAATAACTCTTTCAAATCATAATTCACAAAAATAATTAAATAGCCTGTTCCAAAAGAATTGTTGCCTCGAGGATTGATATCGAGCTTCTTTGTAACCTCAATTTTCCAATGTTGCCAAAGCTTCATCTAGAACAATTGCCACTTCCCAGAGAATAGAAACAATCCACAACCAAGAATATAACAAACTAGATTCCTAGAATTATCAGAAAGCTTCTAAGATCTACAATTTCTTCAAAACACAAGAGAATTCTTTTCTTTCCCCAAAAACCTCTGTCTTTTTTTTTCTTGTGAAAACAACTTCCTCTTTTCTCACCAATCTCAATCAATCTCCCCGTAAATCAATTTTAAGATAATAAGAAAACAAATCCTTCTAACTTCTAGTTCACACAACAAATATCTTTTCTTTAACAAGCCAAGATATTTCTGAGATATTTTCCCAAATATGCATTTAAAATTAAAAACAATTTATTTAATCTAATTTACAATTAAATAACTTATTTATTTTAATTCCCAAATAATTTAATAATTAAAATTACTTAATAATATAAATTTAATTTAATTAATTAATTTATAATAAAATCTCCATATTAATTAAATACTTAATCACAACATATAATTTAATCCTTACAATTTAAACTTGCACGATAAATAAAATACCAAGACCAACATGGATAAGGAACATGACCAACATACGGATTGATGACACACTGTGCTAGGGTAAAGGTTTGACAAGGTTAACCAGTTACTATCTCCCAATCATTACTGTTGAGTAGTGGACACACTTAGACCTATGAAACTAGGTGAAGCCGTTGTCCTGTACCTATAAACCTACAACAAAGCGAAAGTCATACATGTATACAAATAATAATTCATACACACCATGAAGAGAGAATCACGAAAATCACAGGGCACTCGTAAGCGAGTGATGCAATACCATTCTCTTCACCAATACAATGTCACATCAACTGACGAGATAATATATTAATTAAACTACAATAAGCATATATAGCAATGCCATCACAACTAAGCATCTATGCAAACATAAAGCATATTAAACATAATTACCATGCATATAATGTATCATCACATCCATATAGTCTATCATCGCTCCACTGTCAGCGATAGAACAACCATAACATAAATAAGGTCCAACAAAGTATCTAAGCTATCAAGAAAAACATAACAAAATGGAGGAGTGTCATAAAAGGTTCCAAACTATCAACCAATCCATCTTTTATCCCTAAATACACTCCATACACACCTCCATGCATGATATCAAATTCTCACATTGACTAGGTATTGGCAGCGACCCTTCATCATAAGGATTGAGAAGGCACTCTATCGTGATGTGCACACAAAGACAAAGTTAACTCCAGTATCAACAAAGTAGATCAAGAATCTTAAAAGTTACATTCAAGTGAACGTATTTTAGCAAATCAACTTCTTCAAGTAGGCTATCAATGGCACATCATGACAGAAGCATATACATCGACACCACAAAGTGGTTCAACATGAGCTTTAAATCTTTTAGAAAAATACAAAAAAAATTGAAAAAGGATTGAAAACAGTAAAGAAAAAAAAATCGTCCTCTAGCGAAAACCACTATGGTGGCGATTTGGATAGGTACCATAATGAAAACCTAGAAAATAGGCGTCATGTGTAGAATCAAGCATCTACGTGTGTTAGTTTAGGTGGAAGCATCTTATCCCATCCATAATAAATCCATTCATCTATAAACCATTGATCCAATCCATCTTCATCTATTTTCATCCATTCGCATCCATAGTCCACATTATCTTGACCTTGATGAAAGTTTGGTGCACACTTTACACTTTCTTATGGTAAACATCTTGATATGAGTCATTTTCATTGATATGATCCTACCTAGTGTTATCTGAGCCATGAAGCATTATCCAAATGAGCATTCTTTATTGGAACACCTTATCTTATTGAAAGATAATCCATATCCATCCATCCATACACCTATCCAAGCATCCACCCATGGCATTCCATACATTGCTAGACACTGGGGGTAGATATTTGCATCTTGTGTCAAGAATAAATCTTAATCCTCCAACTTATGTGGTGATCCAAACATTAAAAAATGTGAAATCAAATTGGTCAAAGCATTTGTGAGCCAGAAATCCAAATCACTAGTCCATGGCATATTTTTGATGAGAAAATGTTCCTTATCAAGCTTTATCTTTCATCAAACATCAATCCAAACAATCAATGGGTGATCCCACAATAATGGTTTACAATTTTTGGCCAAACTAGACACTGAAATAATTTTTTTTAAGTAAATCTTCACTTTCAGGAACCTATAACAGCTAAACCATGAAGAATTTGAAGATGATGCAAACTAGAGTTTCTTGAAATTTTGTCTGTAGATTCTAAATATGTTTTTTAAAAAATTTTGGAATTAGATTGCACTTCTTTTTCCATCTCCCTCAAAAATTAGTTTTTTTCAAAAAACAACATTTTTAAAAAGTGACACTCACCGTATAACGCATAACTTTTTTTCCATGAAGGATAAATTCCAATTCTTCCAAATTTAGATTTGTAACTCTGATATCTAGTGCTTCCACTTGGTTAGATAGTTTTTAATTGAGTATTTTTTCTTTAATCAAGTTTCTAATTCAAACTAATTACAATTCAGACATAGCACGACTGTATAATGCGTAACTTTTTTTGTATGTATCAAAATTATTTTTTTTTGTGTGTGTTGGATCAAGGACTTCAATATCTAGTGCACTCATATTTTTTAATTTTTATTTTTTATAATCTGCTATTTTTCCACATGTGCAGAACAAAGAGCTTTATTTTTGGTGAAAAACCTACATTCACAAGAAATAAAAAATAAATATAATAATAAAATTAAATTTATTTAAATTTATAATTTTTGGGAAGCTTATAATATGAAATACATACTTACAAAATATAAATTTTAAGTAAATTTATTTGATCCCCCAAAAGTTAAATCAAAAGTGGTTTTTTATCAGCATTTTGATAGGTGTAAAGGAGACTTCGTTATAGGTATGGTTTAAAACTAGCAGTGTTTTATCCAAGGGGGTTTGATCTAAGGTAGTTTGATCAAACCATCTTTAATTGGAATACTTTAAATGGAACATTTTAAAGATTAAATCATTATAATTTCTAAAAATATGTAATTTCAGAAAAAATCAGTTCCTCCCAAAAATTGTAAACCAGCTTTGTGGGATCACCTCAATATCAGTTGCATCTAATTTGCACTTCAAACGTCACATCAAATCATTCAAAACAATTTTGTTCCAAATCAAGCTTCAAAATCCTGATCAATCAAATCCTTGCATTGTTGTGTATCCTCAACAATGCTATCATCATCAATCCCTTATCATCTTTGGATATCCATCATAATCCTCGTGTTGCTTAACACTATCCTTTCATTATTGTGTATCCTTGATAATGTTATCATCATCAATCCATCGATCTGATCAATCAACCTTAGCTTGGTTTTCAACAAAATCCCAAAAAAGAGCACTGATATCATCACGCATATCAACATCCAAATAATCAAATCAAGTAAAAAATCCAAAAATATTCAAAATTTCAGAAAATCCAAAAACATCCAAAATCATATCAAAATCCAAAAACAGGTCAAAAATCAGAAAACATCAAAAAAATGGTATCTGAACTATGTTGTCTCTAAGCTTAAACGTAGGCAAGGCTAATCTTCGATCAACCCTTGAGACACAAAATCCAAAAATATTCATAAAATCTTAGAAAACACAAAAAAAATTGAAAATTCAAAAATCAAAACATTTGCAAAATCTTGAAAATACCAAAAAAAACTTCAAAACATTTCAAAAAACATCAAAAACATCCAAATATCTAAAAAATCCATCTGTCTCATCTCGCTTTCCCCTGCAATAAACATCACTCATAATAAATCATCATCATCTTCAACCTTTGGTGAAACAATTGGAAACAAATCTAGCAAATCAAAAGTGAAAACTTAAACATCAAAATCTAAGGTCTAGGTCAGTGCGTAAACAAGTTGTTCAACTCTTTGTGTCAATAGCCTATCATCTAATCAGTCCCATATCAAAATCATCTGATATCGTCATGTCCTAGGATGCATCCTTCCTACAATGGACGTCAACATCAGGCATCATCGTAGTTTAGTCTTGGCTAGCGGTATTGAAGAACATTAGCATGTTTGTTTACTTTATCTTTGTCTTTTGATTTATCTTATTTCGCTCATTCCAAGAACCTCTCAATGTTGTTCGAACAAAAGGATTTAGAGAGATAGGAATGGGGCAACGATCATTATCTTTTATTTCTTGTGCTTGTTGGATATTTTTGTAATATAACCTTGGTCAGATGTGCTTTGTTTAGATGTAGGGAGGATGTTTTAGGTATCTTGTTGACCACATAGGAAGGCTTTCCTTCCTATGTTTCGAATATTTGAGCTGCATTTCTGAATAAGGTTTCGTATGCCAGGTGTGAACAAAAATACTCCTATTTGATTGTCGAGTCAAAGTCCATCACAATAGGTACAACGCCATCCTAGTTCTTCATACCTTGATGCATCATACTTATGCGTGTAATCAAAGATAAGGTAATTGGCCCTTTGAAAATCCCAACTCATCGGCAAGCAATCATCATCATTGTCATCATTTCATGTCTTGTTGGAATCTCTTGTTTTCTTCTATCTCTTGCTTTTTGCGCTAGCATGGTACCATGGAAGTTAATAAAAAATCATTATCATCATTGCATTCATCCCGCATCCACAAAAACATTAGCATATTGCATACTTCATATCATATCATATAAGAAACATTGATCATCTCGCATGCATTGCATTTCATCATTGCATAATATAGATTGGTTATTCTAAGCATCTCATAAACTATAAATTTTTCATCCATTTACATAATCATAAAAGCATCATCATATCATCCATTACATATAAACATCATAATCATCTCATTTATATCATCAATAATGTAACTATCATGGTACAAATTAGGATCAAGTGTGTGTAATATATCAAAATAGACATGAGGCTACCTGTGGTCGATGAATTGTCCACATAATCAAATCTGTCTACATCAAGCATTCGAGCTGAACTAATCTTGAACCTCTTTTTCGTGAGATCATCCAAAAAGTTAAAATTTTCGTCCAATCTCTCGAGGGGGCGGTATATTAGCATGTTTTCTCTTGATGGGGCAGCAGTGGGGCAAATTTTGAAATCAAATTTTTTTGGCTTTTTGATCGAGACAGTTTATTCTTTGAACCAATGTAAGGAGTACTTTTCTTCAAAAAGGGACAAAATATAGACATGGAAAATATATTGATTGATGTTACACGCTTGATCCCGATTACTAACACCGTTGCATCCTGAATCATCCTTTGGTCTAACCATTTAATCGAATACCCTTATTTGATTAAATTCATCGATTTTCCTCCCTTAATCAAATAAATCATTTATTTGATTAAGTCATTCTCTCTTGTTAAATTAAATCAATCAATCTAATCTAATTATCTCTATTTAATTAAATAATTTATTTTATTTGATTAAATCTCTAAAGTCATCCTATTAAATTAAATAAATTAAAATCTTATCTGATTTAATCTAACATTAATCTCCTTTAATTAAATAAATAAAAAATATTTACTTGATGAGGGCGTAGCCTAAGACTTAGAAAAAACCCACAAACAAAAGAATAATTTTATTATTCAGAAAATGGAGCTTCTTACATGCAGAGGATCTCAAATCCCCAAGTTCTACAACACATGCAAGTTACAGAAAGCTACAGAATAACCCTTTCGCAATATGCGAGTTTGTCCCCAAAAAGTTACTTAAAAATTAGAAACCCGCCCATAAATAGAGATCCTCATTAGTTTGGAGCCAAAACAATATTCAAATTTGAGTTTAGGCGGTTTGGCGCCGGAAATCTACAACATGAAGTTCAAATTTCAAAAGAGGATTTGCAATTGTATCTTCTAGAAAGTGCGCCAACTTCCCGGGGCCATAACTTTTGATTTAGAACTCGATTCGCAAACCATTTGAACCATTGGAAAGGTCTCGAAGTCAACAACGCGTTTGAAATCTACTACGCCAATTTTGGCAAGTTTCGGGGCCAATCCGAGAGCTCTAAGTGCCTCAAATCTAACTCAAAAGATTTTCAGGTGCAAATTTGGGAAACTAAAATTGCAATATCTTTCAACCCAAGAACCAAAAGTAAAAACCGTAAATTGAGAATTTCATTATGATGAAAAGGGTATCCAAAAATGTAAAAACATCTAAAAACTGAGAAACTTGAAATTTAACTATTTTTGGGTGATGCAAGATTGCCCTTACACCACTGGATGCTCTTTTCGCAAACCGTTTGAACCGTTGGAAAGGTCTCGAAGTCAACAATGCGTTTGAAATTAGCTACGCCGATTTTAGCAAGTTTCGGGGCCAATCCGGGAGCTCTAAGTGCCTCAAATCTAACTCAAAAGATTTTTAGGTGCAAATCTAGGAAACTAAAACTGCAATATCTTTGAACCCAGGAACTGAAAATAAAAACTGTAAATTGGGAATTTCATTATGACGAAAACGGTATCCAAAAATGTAAAAACATCTAAAACGAGAAATTTGAAATTTAACTATTTTTGGGTGATGCAAGATTGCCCTTACACCACTAAATGCTCGTTTTGTGAACCATTTGAACCGTTGGAAAGGTCTCGAAGTCAACAACGCGTTCAAAATTAGCTATGCCGATTTCAGCAAGTTTCGGGCCAATCCGGGAGCTCTAAGTGCCTCAAATCTAACTCGGAAGATTTTCAGGTGCAAATCTAGGAAACTAAAACTGCAATATTTTTCAACCCAGGAACCGAAAATAAAAACCGTAAATTGAGAATTTCATTATGACAAAAAGGGTATCCAAAAATGTAAAAACATCTACAAACTGAGAAATTTGAAATTTAACTATTTTTGGGTGATGCAAGATTGCCCTTATACCACTGGATGCTCTTTTCGTGAACCATTTGAACCATTGGAAAGGTCTCGAAGTCAACAACGCGTTCAAAATTAGATACGCCGATTTCAGCAAGTTTCGGGGCCAATCCGGGAGCTCTAAGTGCCTCAAATCTAACTCGGAAGATTTTCAGGTGCAAATCTGAGAAACTAAAACTGCAATATCTTTCAATCCAGGAACCGAAAATAAAAACCGTAAATTGGAAATTTCATTATGACGAAAACGGTATCCAAAAATGTAAAAACATTTAAAAATCGAGAAAACTTGAAATTTAACTATTTTTGGGTGATGCAAGATTGCCCTTACACCACTGGATGCTCCTTTCGCGAACCGTTTGAACTGTTGGAAAGGTCTCGAAGTCAACAATGAGTTTGAAATTAGCTACGCCGATTTCCGCAAGTTTCGGGGCCAATCCGGGAGCTCTAAGTGCCTCAAATCTAACTCGAAAGATTTTCAGGTGCAAATCTGGGAAACTAAAACTGCAATATTTTTCAACCCAAGAACTGAAAATAAAAACCGTAAATTGGGAATTTCATTATGACGAAAAGGGTATCCAAAAATGTAAAAACATCTACAAACTGAGAAATTTGAAATTTAACTATTTTTGGGTGATGCAAGATTGCCCTTACACCACTAGATGCTCTTTTCACAAACTGTTTGAACTGCTGGAAAGGTTTTGAAGTCAACAACACGTTTGAAATTATCTACGCCGATTTCGGCAAGTTTCGAGGCCAATCCGGGAGCTCTAAGTGCCTCAAATCTAACTCGGAAGATTTTCAAGTGCAAATCTAGGAAACTAAAACTGCAATATCTTTCAACCCAGGAACCGAAAATAAAAACCATAAATTGGGAATTTCATTATGACGAAAACGGTATCCAAAAATGTAAAAACATCTAAAAACCGAGAAAACTTGAAATTTAACTATTTTTGGGTGATGCAAGATTGCCCTTACACCATTGGATGCTCCTTTCGCGAACCGTTTGAACCGTTAGAAAGGTCTCAAAGTCAGCCACGCGTTCAAAATCAGCCACGCTGATTTTGGCAAGTTTCGGGGCCAATCTAGGAGCTCTAAGTGCTTCAAATCTAACTCGGAAGATTTTCAGGTGCAAATATGGGAAACTAAAACTACAATATTTTTCAACCCAGGAACCAAAAATAAAAACCGTAAATTGGGAATTTCATTATGACGAAAAGGGTATCCAAAAATGTAAAAATATCTTAAAACTGAGAAATTTGAAATTTAACTATTTTTGGGTGATGCAAGATTGCCCTTACACCACTAGATGCTCCTGCATCATTATTTAATTAATCCGTAAAGTCACATTCTTCTCATCTTTGATTTAAATTAACCCATAAATCTAAGTCAAATTTGTCACATCATCTAATCTCTCATTAAATTATTTAACCCTTGATTAATTTAATCCTAACCCATGTCTCATCCTCTAGCTTTCGCCACTTGCACATGAAAATAGATTTAATTCATTTATTAAATCTCTATTTTCTCTCAACATGGCATAATAGAGGAATATTCTTCCAAATTTGAATTCAAATCCAAGTGGGATGAGTCCTTCCAACAATGCATTTATTTCATCTTATAAGTCCTTTTTCCTTGAGCCAAGTGGCCATTACTCCATTTGACTCTCCCTCCACCTTGTTATTTCACCATTTTCAAATTTCAAATATATGCATTTATGGCCACATTCATCAAAATGTGTACATCCTTCATCCATTCATCTCTTGACAAGTGGCACCTTGCCATTGGTTGAAAGTTAGTCCCACATTGCTTCATTTTGGGCATTTCTCCAACTTGTCATTCTATAAATAAGAGGCTTTTTTCCTCATTTTAGCATCCACAATTTGAGCAAACTTACTATACTCAAATCCATTCTCAAGCATTAACATTTCTATCAATTTCATCAAGTCTTAGCTAGGTTATGTAGGTTTTTCACCATGGAACATACTTGAATCTTCAACAAAGTGGATCACTTTTCATCAATCATCAACATTGCATCATTAGAGTTGGAAAATGGCCAATTTTTACATCAAATTGGCACCAATTCCCCCATGGGATCAAGAGTTTGCTTGTTTAATTAAGATTCAATCTATTTTATTGCTTTCTTATTGTGTTCTTCATTTCATTTCCTAATTTAAGCTTTGCAAATGGATTTCATGGGGAACTTAGATTCTAACTTGCATTTCAATCTTCTAATTTGTTTTTCTGTTGTGTTTTGCAAGTACTAGGATTTTGATTCACATAGAGGTTACAAAAGAGGAGAATTAAAAAAAAAAAGGGAAGAGTATAAATAAATTAAACAATGTTAGAAATAATCATACACAAAGAAAAAAATCTTAAAAATATGAAGATCAAAATAATTTTTTGAAAAATTAAAATGGTTGATATGGTGAGGGTAAGAAAAATATCCTCAAGATAACAAGCCTAAGTCAAGAAAATAAATAAATTAATGAATACAATTTTCATTAACTAATAAAGAAACAAGCTAAAGAAAGAAACTTTGAAGAAATATTAGAAAAGACAAAAATATCAAAAAAAGAGAAAATAATTAATCTTTACTTGCAATATTTATTTATTTATTTGATGAAAAAGTACTAATAAGGGAACAAAAAGATTAAATAAAGTTAAAAAGGACAAAGACTCAAGACAAGAAAAAATCAAATTCAATAAGAATAAATAAAGTTAAAAAGGACAATAACCTAAGACAAGAAATAAAACAATTTCAAAACATAAGGTAAAAAAGATAGAAAGTGAAAGAAAACAAAAAGATCAAAAAAATATCATAAAATTCTATATGTATTTATTTATTTAAAGATATAGTATTAATTAGGAAACAATTTTTTTTTTTTTTTAAAAGTAATAAAAGACAAAACTTAAGACCTAAATCAGAACCAAAGGTAAGAAAGACAAAAAATGAAAGAAAGAGATGATTAATTAAAATAATTAAAAAGGAGACAAACGAAAAGATAAATAAATAAAACAAATAAAGGGAGAAAATAAAGTAAAAAATGATAAACAAAATGAAAGGAAAAATAAGTGGTAAAAAGTAAATATTAATAAAAGTAGAGAAATAAGAGAACAAGAACCAATAAATAGGCAACTAAATAAAGAAAATAAAAACAAAGAAATGAAAGGAAAAAACAATTAAATAGGAAAAGGTAAGAAAAAATGAAACAAACCTGGAAACAAAGGAGGAAAAATAGAAGGGGAGAAGACAAGAAAGAGAAAAGGGGGTAAATGAAAGGTTAGACTACACAGATGATAGGGAGCAAATAAAGACTCAAGGTGAAAGGAAAGGCAGGCGAAGGTGAAGGTGAGAGGAAAAGAATTAGGCAGGAGGATTTGAATGGAGGGAGTTTAGAAGGGGTTTCCAAGTAAGACTTAATGCCAACCTTCATCTTGATTGAGATTGATGGAGTGGTTTCTGATGGTGATGGCTTCTTGCAATTTTCACTTGAAAAAATTATCTTCCTTAACCACTACTTGGGTGTTCTCGAGGTAGATGTGGTGCTTGCTTTGGTGGGAATGCTATGCAAGGGATGATTTAGAGATTCTATCATGTCTGATATCAACACAATGCTCTTTGATTCTAGTGTTGATGTATCGCCCCGTTTTTCCAATATATGGGGTCCCACAAGAGCAATCTATCTTGTACACACTAGAGTGGAGAAGAGGCGGTAAGGGGTCTTTGGTCATGGGGATGAGATTCCTTGTAGTAGATATGGGTTTGAAAGCACAATAAATACCTTTCTTGTGAATAATTTTAGAAATCTTATTGGAGAGGCCTTCAACATAGGGAAGGGTAGCAAATTGGAAAGGGGTGGTTTCATGAATTTACAATATTTTGCTGGATTGTGCAAAACTCATACCAACTACATTCTGACTTGAAGTTACAAAAAAATGACACAATTGAATCCAAAAGCAAAATATTGTAACTTCATGAACTATGGAAAAATCATACCAACTACATTCTGACTGTGGAAAACTTACTAAGAATGATGACATCATCATTACTAAGGCTGACAAAGGAAATGTGGTGGTTATCCTTGAAAAGCATGTCTATGTCTCTAAAATGATTGACCATCTTACTAATAGTGGCAACTATAGACCCCTTCCAAATAACCCAGTTTCTAAAATTGTCAAAAAAGTCAAACTTGCCATCTCCCTTTCTTCCTTTGATGACTCCACCAAGAAGTGGCTCATCCCTCACAAGGAATTCACCCCCCGCATCTATGGTGCCCCAAAAATTCACAAACCAGGCATACCCCTCAGGCCAATTGTTGGCACCTCCCATTCCCCCACTTATAATCTAGCCATGTACCTTGCTAAGCTAATCTCTCCTCTTATTGGCCATTCTAATTCCTTCATCAAGGATTCCAACCATTTCATCAATTTTATTCATGAAAAAAAATTTGAAGATAATGAAATCCTTATTAGCTTCGATGTTGTCTCCTTGTTTACCAAGGTCCCCATTAGTGACTCTGTGGAGTTAGTCAAACACAAAACCAATCTTGAAATCACTTCTCTTGTTGACCTTTGCCTTCATTCCACTTTTTTTTCTTTCCATAATATGATTTACGAACAAATTCATGGAGTCTCCATGGGCTCCCCCTTATCTCCAGTCATAGCCAACCTCTACATGGAATATTTTGAGGATGCAGCTCCCAATTCTTTCCCTCTTAAGCCCCATTGGTGGAAACTTTATGTAGACGACACCAATGTCTTTTGGCCTCATGGCTATGACCAACTTGACCTTTTCCACTCCCACTTAAATAACCTGGTCGAATGCATCCAATTTACCAAGGAAGTGGAGTCCAACAACCAGCTTCCTTTTCTTGATGTCCTCATCATCAAAAAATAGGATGGTTCCCTAGCTCATCATGTCTTTAGAAAATCCACACACATTGACCTCTATCTTCATGCTTCTTCTCATCACTAACCAGCTCAAAAGGGTAGTGTCCTCAATACTCGAGCAACCCGGGCTTATTGCATTTGTGATAAAGACCACATCATTCTTGAGCTTTCTCATCTCTATCATGTCTTCAAGCTCAATGGATATCGTGATAAAAAAATCCTCAAAGCATTTGAGATTTCCAAAAATCAATCTACTCTTTCCACCAAGCCTAATGAAACCACCCTTTTCCAATTTTCCACCCTTCCTTATGTTGAAGGCCTCTCCAATAATATTTCTAAAATTATTCACAAGAAAGGTATTTCTTGTGTTTTCAAACCCATATCTACCACAAGGAATCTCATCCCCACGACCAAGGACCCCTTACCGCCTCTTCTCCACTCTAGTGTGTACAAGATAGATTGCTCTTGTGGGACCCCATATATTGGAGAAATAGGGTGATCCATCAACACTAGAATCAAAGAGCATTGTGTTGATATCAAACATGATAAAATCTCTAAATCAGCCCTTGCATAGCATTCCCACCAAACCAAGCACCACATATGCCTTGAGAACACCCAAGTAGTGGTTAAGATAATTTTTTCAAGCACAAATTGCAAGAAGCCATCACCATCAGAAACCACTCCATCAATCTCAATCGAGATGAAGGTTGGCAATTAAGTCTTACTTGGCAACCCCTTATAAACTCCCTCCATTCTAATCCTCCTGCCTAATTCTTTTCCTCTCATCTTCACCTTCGCCTTCCTTTCTTTTCCTCCCGAGTCTTTATCTACTCCCTGTCATCTGTGCAGTCTAACCTTTCATTCACCCCCTTTTCTCTTTCTTGTATTCTCCCCTTCTATTTTTCCTCCTTTGTTTGGGTTTGTTTCATTTTTTCTTACCTTTTCCTATTTAATTTTTTTTCCTTCCATTTCTTTGTTTTTATTTTCTTTATTCAGTTGCCTATTTATTGGTTCTTGTTCTCTTATTTCTCTACTTTTATTAATATTTACTTGTTACCACTTATTTTTCCTTTCATTTAGTTTATCATTTTTTACTTTATTTTCTCCCTTTATTTGTTTTATTTATTTATCTCTTCGTTTGTCTCCTTTTTAATTATTTTAATTAATTATCTTTTTCTTTCAATTTTTGTCTTTTTTACCTTTGGTTGTGATTTAGGTCTTAAGTTTTGTCTTTTATTACTTTGTTTAAACTTTTTGTTTTGATTCCTAATTAATACTATATCTTTAAATAAATAAATACATATAGAATTTTATGATCATTTTTTTGATCTCTTTGTTTTCTTTCACTTTCTATCTTTTTACCTTATGTTTTGAAATTGTTTTTTTGCTTATCTTAAGTTATTGTCCTTTTTAACTTTATTTATTCTTATTGAATTTGATTTTTGCTTGTCTTGAGTCTTTGTCCTTTTTAACTTTATTTAATCTTTTTGTTCCCATATTAGTACTTTTTCATCAAATAAATAAATTAATATTGCAAGTAAAGATTAATTATTTTCTCTTTTTTTGATATTTTTGTCTTTTCTAATATTTCTTCAAAGTTTCTTTCTTTAGCTTGTTTCTTTATTAGTTAATGAAAATTGTATTCATTAATTTATTTATTTTCTTAACTTAGGCTTGTTATTTTGAGGATATTTTTCTTACCATCACTATATCAACCATTTTAATTTTTCAAAAAATTATTTTGATCTTCATCTTTTTAAGATTCTCTTCTTTGTGCATGCTTATTTCTAACATTTTTTAATTTATTTATACTCTTCCCTTTTTTGTCTTAATTCTCCTCTTTTGTAACTTCTCTTTTTATTTCAATTTTCCTTGTCATACTTGTTTATCATTTTTCTAAGCATTATTTTATTGATTTTTAGCATTTTCTCTAACTTCACCTCACCCTTTATTAAGACTTGTTATGCAATCTCATCTCATTTCTTCCTCTTCCTAATGATGGATCATGGAGTGTGATCAGAAACGCCAACGAAAAACTAACATAGTTGAATCCAAAATCAAAATATTGTAACTTCATAGACTGTGGAAAACTCATACCAACTACATTCTGACTTGATAATTAATGAGCAATGTCTCTCATCGTTAAAGAAAATTAAAATGAAATAAGTGTATGAATCAATTTGTGGGTCGAAGAAAATGTATTGTGTGGTGAAATTCTTAAATAAAGATATAAATGTAGGTTTTGGGTGTTCCACAAACATATGATAAAAATGTTAGTCACCAATGTAAACAAAATATTTAGAGAATAAGCTCAAGTACTTGATCATCATCATTCTCATGGATGGATGCTTTGCATTCAAAATGCGGCCTCTCTCTTTGGAATGTGCCCCAGACCCCTTTTAGCTTGCTTTCCATTTCCATGCATTTCAATTATATTGTTAACTATCTACAAATCTACCAGCTTGCCTTTCCCTTCCCCCCTCCCTTATGTGAGCTGCAAAACATGCCATAAAATGTGGAAAAGGTGCATGGACTATTTTCAAGAAGAATGTCGAAGTGTTTTCTATAGTTTAGTGTCACTTAACTAAGTGATGTGGAAGCATAGTGATCAAGGCTATGGATAGCTCTGTAGGGTGCCACACACTTATCGCAGGCCCACGTGTGTTTGAACCTCCATCCACTTGTTCTATTATTCATTTTTTACATGTATTTTTCATAAGATGAGTTTTATATGGGTTAAAGCATAAACCTATGTCACACTTTCAATCAATTAAATAGTTTCAAGTGAAACAGTTTTTCCCTAAATAGTTTTAGGTAAAATAGTTTCGATCAAAACTATGTGGTCTATATGTGACACATAAAGTTTCGGGTGAAACCCTTTAACAACAAAACAAAATTTTTCCCTTTGTCACTATAAAATGCAACTCAATTTGTATGTAAATTTTCAACTGAAAAGGTTTCAAGCGAAAGGGTTTTGATCGAAATCCTTTCACCTGAAAATGTCTATGTGGCATCCTTGTTGGAAACCACCTCATCTTTTTTTTTTTTTTCAGAAATATTTGAAACTTTCCACTTAAACATGATATTTCTTCAATCAGAATGATTTTTTCAAAAAATTAAAAATACTTTTTTGTAGAGTTCAAAGTGAAGAATTCAAATATATTTTTTTTACGATATTTTGATTAGTTTTAATATGTTTTTTTTTAAACAATACAAGAAAGTTAAAATAAAAAATGAGGCTAATTAAAACATATTAAATTTTTTGAAAGATACTCATCTCGAAAAGGGGTTTTTTTTGAAAGGATAAAAAATTTAGACAATAGTTGACATTAAAAAAAAACTATCAAATTCTGATATGTTTGACTTTTAAATGTTATTATGAGGAAAATACATCAAAATTTTCTTTTATTTTTTCCATGCACTAGAAATTGAATTTATCTATTTGTGAAAAAAAATCTAAGGGAAAATAAACTTGTTAAACCATTTTTTTTACATCAACTCAATGCCACTTTTTTCTTGAAATTTTTAGCAATTCAAAATCTACTCTTGAATTTATTTTTTTAAATATCAAAACAATTTTAAAACAATTTTAAAAATTACAATAATAAACTTCATCAAGAGTTCTACATTTCATTAGTTTACATCATTTTGAAATTCAAAATATAAAGACCACTTTATATGGTCAAAATTGAGAATTTTTTATTTGTGTTGGTCGATTTCTTTATAAAAATGTGACACAATTTTGTACTTTTACCTATAAGACATGTAATCATCTTCATATTTAAACAAAGATCATTATTGACATGATATACATCCCTTAATAATTAGATGTATCCATAGGATATAAAGAATTATGAAGAGGAAAATGATACATGAAAGATAAATATAATCTAAACATGTAATATAATATACTCATTTGCAAGTGGAATGACTATAAAGAATACATCATGTAAGCATGTGGACTAGAGATGGTGTGGACTGGAGATGGTATCAATGAATAAAAATGTTGGCTCAACTTGAGAAATAAAATGGTGGTGTGGCTCTTAGTGACCTATTAAAACTCATGTATATGTATATAGTGTTAGGATGGGCATATACATACCAATGTCATATCCAAAGTCATGAGCATACAAATTATAGTAAGTCATTTAGTCCCTGTTACATTATAAAATTTAAACAAAATGGGTATGAGCCCAAAATAGAAGGTATTAATCCATGATAAGTAGCAAGGGACTATAATAAGGAAGGAAAACACTTAGTTAAATAATTTTAAAAGTAATTAAGATGGATCAAAGAAGCATAATAATGTAAGATATAATTATGAAAGTCTATTTCAAATAAGAAGATTCATATGGGTGAGATAATGCCATAAAGTACAACTATCTTTAAAATGTATGATTGTGAATCATTCCCCAATCTAAACCTATGTATAATTTTATATCACCCTTGCTCTTGGATAACCTTTAATGGTTACTTTTCTTTGACTAAAATTAATGCAACCTTTTCCTATCATGTAAACACAACCTTATCCAATTTAAAACTAGACAATTACATAGACATAATGATATTATATTGACAAAATAACTATAATAGACATATTAGAATTTTTATGAAAACAATGAAATTGATTATGCATGTGAGATTCTATTTATTTTCACATGATACTAGGATTATAAGAAAGGATTTTTAAAAATGAAGGAAGTATAATATTTCTAAATTATTTATATATATATCATACCTCTATAGTTAGATTATTGTGAATATTGCTAGGAATTATTGACAAGTACCTAACATGGTCTTTAGATCTATACATTAGATATTTGCAACATTGTCAGCTCATCAATAAGATCACATATTTCACAAAATATCAATGGTGGGTCATTTCAATAACCAATTTGAAGCAATAACATTAACAATTTAAATGATTCACTCTTAAAGTCGAATAACTAAAAGTATCATTAAGCTCAATCACAACTATATCACACATCATTCATTTATAATATCTAATATCTTTTAGAACATTACTTTCCCACAACTATGAAGTAAGCTACTCATTACTATACTCATTTGTAGCATGAAATGTATGAAATCTATGCTTACTAGGTCTATTATCACAATGCAAGTAAAATAATCTATAAGTAACAAGTAAATGTACCATAAACTGTATGAATTGTGTGCCATGAGGTACATTGTTACTAGATACTAGAAAATCCCTACATGCATTATAGGGAGTTGACCAAGTGGCCTTACAATTAAGTCACTAAATACTAGCACATTGACAATTTTACTTTCTACTACCTTTTTGTAGCTAATTTTCATAACCTTAAATTTCGGAGGACATTCACATGTCATTATTGAAAAATTTAAAAGTAGAACCATTATAACAAAATGACCAATATATACAAAGTTTGTATACAATGTGACATCAAGATTTGAATCCTTCCCAACAATCCATTCTTGTACAAGTCAATATCCTCCCATTCTTGAAGGCTATCACTTATAAGAGCAACAATGCTCTCTATGTTGCCCTCACCAACTTTATGATGGACAAACACTTCAATATCAAAGAAAGTCATTCGTAGATAACAAAAAAGAAAATTTAGTCATAGTCGTACCTAATAAAAAATAAACTTCAAATCAAACTCAACCCTACCTATACTTAACTAGAATCAAACTTAAAGATCAATAATTGACCATACTCAATCAGACATCAATAAAAACAAATATCAAAAATCTTCAAAATAGACATATATTAAATTTTTCTAATATAAAACAAATTATATTATTACAATATTTCAAAAATAGATATCAAACAGTCATTTTGTTGGGATGTTCACTTCACATATGGTATGATTTACATTACAATGAAGTAGTTGGAGGAGAATAGACAAGAGAACTGTAAAGTTTGACAAATAGACAGAAAATGTGGCACTAGAAGGATTATCAAAGGAAATGTGAAACATGAAGTGATGTTTAACTTTTTGAGGATAGATTACAATCAACTTTATGTACGAAGACTTTTCAAAGTAGTGCGCTTCCGTAACGCAAATATGAGTATCAGAAAGTGAGAGTCTTAGATAAACATGTACCCGTAGCCATCACAAGGCCATGGTCGGCAACATCGTGACAAAATACATGTACTTAACTACAAAATCTGGCCATTTAATCGAGGTGTTTAAGCTCAAAACGCTACCATTAGTGCAGATTTTCAACGCTCTAGATAGATGGAAAATTGAATACGAAGAAAGCAACGTTGTTTAAAAAAAATGAATAAGTGATTTTGATATTGTTAAGAAATATTATGTATTAGTTTGTAGAAAAAGATATGTAGTATGATATTACATCTTGAGAAGTTTATATGAAGTATAAAAAATAATTAAATTGTTATATAATTAGTGTTATTTTAATATGAGGTAGAGGTTGATTTTTATTAGAGGGGTTATCCCGAGTATCTAGGAGGTCTTGGTTATTGAAAATGGGCTCTCAATTCATGATGTGCAATTATTCTCATTTTTCTTATCTTATTTGGTATCTGTAGTCATTGTCAAGACACCTAGAAATGATAAGATTCAATTGAGGGTATTTGTTAGTATTAGGCAACCTAAAAGTACCTTTGCCATGAGGTTGTAATGCAATAAACTAGTCATTTGTTTGTGGAGACCAACCATATCTTGTATGTTGAGGAGAGTCATGTGAGCCATAGATAGAGCCATGAGAATGGCGTTTAGGATGACCCTTGTAGTTTTCACCATGTTTGTGCCCTTGTGGAGGGGAAGGACCCTTGCTAGAAGGGGATGGTGGCACATGAGCAACCATACAACGAGAAATTTGTCCAATGCTCAATAAGAGTTTGTAAGTGGTCAACCTTAGTGCAACTTTATTACCTTGCACTTAAATATGTAACAATACATTAAAACCATCACAACTTTAGAATAAAAAGAAAAATGAGAATGCAAAAAAACTCTAGAAAATAAAGCTACAATTCTATCTTTCCAACTACTAAATAGAATATCCACTCTAAAAGCATGCCAAAATTGGGTGAATTTTTCTAACAGTTATGGTTAATCACCTAGAAGAATATGTGATATGAGAAAAAAAGAAGCTAAAAGGGCTTGAAGAAACCATTGAATCTAGATCTAAACATCTTAGGCCCATGGGAAAAACCAAAAGGGATGCTTGAGAGTTTCTATATGTCCACAAAACAATAATGGGGATCAAGAAACACCCAAATGGATTAAAAACTAGATCCAATGGAGAGAGCCTATAAGAGAAAACACCAAGCAAATGAGCAAGCTTGGGTTCCAAAATTACTAACCAAACTATATGAAACTTTTGTTACCATTGGGTGGAATATAATAAAGATTTCATTTATTATTGAGCTTATGAATCATTAGCTAGTGTGGAGCAAGCCATGAATATGTTTTAATTCTTCTAGTTCTTGAAAGGAGTATCAAGATATCATTTACAATCCTTCCACTAGGGTCTAGTGCATCTAATCCCAATCTTGTAAAACATCTTTATAGAACCAAAGTCCATAATGATCTAAGAAGACTAATAATCCTTGTTAGATAGTTTTATTTTGACCTTGAAGTCAAGCCAAGACATCTAAATCTTGGTGGTTATAAAGGAGAGGTTTGAAAAGAAATGATTCCCTCAATGAAAATTTTTGATGCATGTATTGAGGGAACTTTGGATGCAGGTCAATCTTGGCAAGTGATCACATAAGATCACTAAAGAGATTATTTGTTGGTACAAATCCCATTTCTAAAGTCATTCCCATTTTAATGTAGGCGAGGCTTAATTACTTTCCATACATTCTAGGTACTCTTGGTGATAAAAGTGCCTTGAATTTGAATGGGCTCCTCATAATAAGATTAGTACAAAAGTAAATCCCCTTCCAAGTTTGTATTCCATGAAGAACTCTAGATGCAATATATTGCTAGAGGAGAACTTTCTTCTCTTCATTTCCTTCAAGAGAATTGATAATCCACTTGGAATATAGATCTAAACCTTAATGATAAGTATCTACAATACCAATCCATCCAAACTAATGATGAAGGAATCACAAATCCCAAGCAACCTTGTGAAAACCATTTTCTTCTTAGATGAGGCCCAAAGAAATATCTTAAAATACTTTCAAGTGTGTAATAAGAGACCTTAGAAGGAACCCAATAGGATGAGTAATAAATATGGGTGGTAGCAACCACCTTAAAAAAATATAGAAATTTACAACAAGGGATGGGAGCTTGGCTATCCAATAATATAACTTCTTCTCAACATGAGCATTAATTGATTACCAAAGAGAAGAAGAGGAATATTGAAAATAAAATTGTATGAACTAAGGAATCTAAATATATTACCATGTTCAATCCAAAGGAAAGACAAAAGATGTCAAGATATTGTAAGGCTTGGGTGACATTTTCTTCCTCTTTAAAAAGAGTTTGAAATGAATCATCAACAAAATAACCATAAGAAAGATTCTAGTTGGAATTGGGAAGGGAGATACCTTTAACTTATTTTTAGGTGACTACATTAGAAATAAAATATTAAAATACTTCCATGTATCCAACACATAAAAAGTAGGATCAAGAGGAGAACCTCTACAACTTAACCTAAATATACTTGATGAAGAATATTTCTTACAATTAGTGTCAATACAATTAGAAGAATTTAAAACTTCATTCAATGCAATTGGATGCTTTAGTAGAGTTAATTTGAATGGATATTGATTTCTACTAAGAGTGACAAGCCCATTATGTGCCTTCCATACCACAATGATTTTTTCCAAGATATATATGTTGAGTGTAGGTTGTCATTGATGTCAAACTGATGCCAACAGGTCATTGCTATTGTTATTGGTTATCAAAGGTGTCAAGGTTAACAAATGTGAAGGTTGTCAAGATGAAGAAATTTTGTAGGAGTACAAGTATTGATAGCAATCTTAAGGTTCTAGAAGTGTGTTGTTTCACAGTTTGTAGATTATCTAATCTATTTAGGTATCATGAAGCAAATTTTGTTGTGGCATGACTCCCTTTAGATAGTTAATGAATTTATTATACCATGTCAGGTATGTAGTCAACATGAGTATGGTGGTCCAGAAGGATATCTTTTGGACAGAGAGATTATTTAATATGGGTGGAATTTCTTTAAAAAATGTAGTGTATTTCTATGGTTCAGAAGGAGAGTATGCCTACACTAGTGCTATTAGTTTCCCGAGTTTTTAGTGGCACAACACAGTGCGCGAGGAGATTGAAATATCAGAAGTTTCATCAAGCTATTACAAGTTTGAGGCATATGTGTTATGAGACTTTTTTCCCGTGGAATAAAAGTGTAAAAAAAAAGAAGGAGAAAGAAAATAGAATAAAAGTAACTAAGTAAATAAGTAAATAAATATAAGAACTAATGTGATAGTTCTTGAAAGAAAATGTAATAAAATGATAATTAGAGTTTTCACGGGATGTAATTATTATTTGTAAAAGGGTGTGTCGGTTGGAACTACCCTTTGTGTTGTATAAAACCCGTGAAAACTAAATGATTGAGGACAGGAAAAAAGAGGAAAATAAAGTGGAGCACATTGCGGGAATAGGGTTTCAAGGTTAGCAGGCTGTGAGTAGGACGGAGAAGGGGCACTCCTACAGTGGGTGTCCAACCTGGGGTACAAGTGCGTGCACTCAGGACGGTCCTGGCCAGGGCATGGTTTTTGTGGCACGAGTGTTGAGCATTGTTCCGGTGGAACCAGCACTCGTGTAGAGCAGCCAAGTCTGCTTTCCTCCCAGACTACTCACAGACGGAAGAGGCTAAACCAAGGACCATTCCAGCAATAGTTGGGGATTTCTCCTGCACATTTCAAAGATAAGTATTAATGCCTAATAAAGTATTTGAGCAATAAAGTTAATTTAAATATTTGAGTTTATTGAATTAATAATTTATTTATGGCATGATTGAAGATATTTGAATGCAATTGTTTATTAATTTATTCAATTAGTTTAAAACTATTGAATTGGGAATTAAATATTAGATTAAAATTTGTGCATAGAATTTTTTTTTTGGGATTAATCTGTGGAAGTCAATTTAAATCATTGCATTTTTATATTTGGGAATTAGTTTCGTTTCAATATGTGATAACGACTACAAGTGTACAAAATTCAAATCAAGTGTGTGGAATAAGGATAAGACCTATTTAAGGTTCCCATGGTGGCACAAGGTGTCAAGTTCTTTTAGCAACAAGTTTGTACCATTTTTTTACATGTTTCATGTGAATTTGAGTTCAGGTATGTCCTATGTTGTCTAGGTTGGTGCAAATCCATGGGTGACATAGAAGAGTGTTAATGTACTATCATGTATATGTTTTAAATGTTCAGATGCATTGTAATGGTAATAGTGTGCATCCATGAGTGTGAAAGAGTTTGTGAATGTAATGATAACAATGAAAGTAATGTAGTTGGATGTACAATTGTGTAATGAATGGAAGGTATGTGACAGAAGTGTAAGCTCTAGTATTAGTGTGTCTACGGAGTTATATTTCAAATCCACCATTATTTATGTTTTGGTAGGATTGGTGCTCTATTTGTTGTATTATTTCAGTAGGGATTGGTGTCTCTATTTCAATGGGGATTAGTGCCTCATGTAGGTTGGTGCCTACTGAATCTTTTGGGGATTGGTTTCTCCATTAGGTTGGTTCCTATATTGTAGAATTTCCTTATTATATTCCTTCTTGTGAGAGTTTCTCACCATAGCTTTTCCCATTCCAAGTGTCCACATAAAAATATGGTGTTATGTGTTATCTTTCGTTGTACTTTAATTTCTTTACTTACTAGCTTGTATGGTTTAGTTCTCTTCATGTTGAAAATATATAAAGTAGTTGTGAAGGTTTCCAAAATTGTTGTAATTTCTTGTATCTATTGATTCACCCTCCCTCTCAGTAGATTGTGTGCCCTTCAATTGGTATTAGAGAAAAGTTCCTTTGAAAGATTCTAACAACTTAAGGTAGATCCGGGATGGCACAAGATAGTTCTTCTGAAAACAAAGTACCATTTTTTGATGGATCCAACTTTTCTTTTTGGAAAGTTGGGATGGAGTCATATTTGATGGCTATAATATCTTAAATTCAGTTGTAGAAAGTTATGACATCCTTGAAAGCCCTCCAAGGGATCAAATTGGAAAGAGGGCTTATGAAATCAATGCTAGGCTAGAAATTCTCTTTTATGTGGTTTAATAACTAACACCGAGTTTTCAAAAGTGATGGATACAAAACAACAAAGGAAATATGGGAAAATTTGGAAACTATCTTTGAAAGTGATGATAAAGTAAAAGAAGCCAAGTTGTAGACTTATAGAGATCAGTTTGAAGGTCTAAGGATGCAAGAAGATGAGAAAATTGTTACATTCATGCTCTAGGTTGATGAAGTTGTCAATCATATTTGAGGTCTTGGTGAAACCCTGGATGAGAATATTATTGTGAAGAAGGTACTCAAATCCTTACCTAGAAGGTTTGATCCTAAAATTTATGCTATTGAAGAAGCTAAAGATGTGAATACTTTAAAGTTGATTGAGTTACATGGAACATTAACTACATTCGAGATGAGGTTTGAAAGTGAAGATTCTATAAGAAAAGAAGCTATAGTTTTTAGAGTATATTTAAAGCAAGTTGATCAAGATTCTGACTGTGGATCAAACCTAGAAGAAGCAAATTTTGTAAAAAAACTACAAAGAGGTTCTGGTAAGTATAAAGGTAAATTTCCTTTCAAGTGTTTCAATTATGGAGAAGTTGGAATTTTTATGGCTAAGTGTCCCCATAAGAATATTAATGATGTTGAACAAAAGAATGGAAATAAGAATTTTTAGAGAAGATCCAAAGGACAAATAAAGCATAGAATTTTTTATACTAATGAGGAAGAAGAAGAATATTCTACAAGAAAAGAAGATGAAGATGCATCCAGTGACGAAAATGGAAAATTTGTATTCATGGCTTTTGAAACTATTGATGGTGATGTTGAAATGGGTTCCAGAGAAAATGATGAAGAAGAAGCAAATGTTATGAAGAATTTTTTATGAGTTGGAAGAGAGATCAAGAAGTTGAATATTAGAATTACAAAACAAATAAGAGCCAAAGAGAAAATAGAAAAATATTTGAAGATTGCTAAAAAGATCATTGTTGATCAAAAGACTCAAGTTGAAGAAGCTAAGAGAGTCGAAGAAGTTCTGATAGAGAAGTTACTATCAAGAGACAAAGACTATGAAAAGCTTGAGGTAGATATTGTTTCAGAAAAAAAAGAGCTTGAGAAGGAAAATCAACAACTTCAATTGAAGTTCGATAAAAGTAATGAAACCCTAGATCCGATATTGGAAGATCAAAAAGTTTCACATGACAAAACTAGAGTCAGTTTTGATGATCAAAGGAAAAAGGTGACAAGAAAATTAGAGAAGAGTACTAAGGAAAGCTCAGAAGTGACAAGTTCAACAAGTTCAAAATTAGGGAGGACATTGATAAGTAATGGAATCATGACTCAGAATGATGGATTTGTTTAAGTGTAGAACAAAAGGAGGGGATTCGAAAGACAACAATGCAATTTACCAGGTTAAGTTTTTCTTTTTAAGGCTATTGTTTTAGTTGTAATGATTATGGACATTCAGAGTACTACTATTCTGGAAGTTGAAGAGGAAGAGGAATAAGGTCATAGCAACATTGAAGAGCCAAAAGAGGTTGTTTTAAAAACTCCAGCTAAGTATGTTAAAAAAAATCACTCTACAAATCAAATTATTGGTGACAAAGTGGGGTTCTAACCTAAAACAAGCTGGAATGATCAAAAGAACAAGTACATTTTGATTTAATATCAAAGATAGATCCTAAAACATACAAGGAAGCAAGCAATGAACACGGTTAGATTGATGATATGGAAGAAGAACTAAATCAGATCATGAAGAATGAAACTTGGGAACTTGTCCTAAGGTGTAAGGATAAAATTATGATTGGAACCAAGTGGGTATTCAGAAACAAGCTAAATGAAGAAGGTGGAGTGATCCAAAATAAAGCTAGACTTGTGTGGAAAGGATATAAATAAGGCTTTGAAATGCATAATTTGAAAAATTAGAAGCTTAATTAAGTCCAATAAATTAATGGACCCAAACATAATGTGAAATTGTAAAGGTATATAATTTCCTACACTACATTTAGCCCCCACTTTAGTGAGAGTATGAATTGACGCTCAAACTTACACTAAAGTAGAGAAATATATGTCAATGGAGGTCCAATTGTACAATTGTTAGAGAGATAGGATAACTAAGGATCAAGGAGGTGGACAAGCCCCTAGGATCTAAGATCCCATGAAAAACCAATAAAGGCACGAAAGAACACACACAATGTGTATACAAGAAAAACAAGGTACACCAACATTCAATGTCAAAGTTAATACAAAAAGAAAAGGGATGGATCTGCGTCCATAAAATATACTCACAAGGTATCTAGTGTAATATGATATACACTAGGTGAGTCACAAAGACAAAAGGATGGACTAGCATGCCTATGTTGTTTGTCCATAAAATATGCCAATGCTACACTAGGTTGAACACTTGTGAAAAAAGTGAAGAAAAAATGTCAAGTTCACCTCAGGGGGTGTAAACGAAACTCACCTCAAGGGGTGTAAACAAAATTCATCTCAGGGGGTGCAAAAAAAATTCACCTTAGGGGGTGTAGACAAAAGGTAACAACAATCAAAGGGGTATTATTTAATTCATGAAAGATCATACCTTAGGGAACATCACACTTGACATCACCACCAAGAGAGGATTAATCGAGGAATAAAAAAATATGCCTTAGGGAATGCAAGCCATAGAATTACCAACAAGAGGAATATTGTATGCCAAGAAAAGATCATGCTCTTATAGGACACCGAGCTTAATATAACCACAAAAGAAGACACAATACATGAATTAAGAAGACCACACTTTGATTGATAAGGTCACACTTCCTAGGAGATGTATAGTATCATCACTAAGAAGATACCATGCAAATAATAAATGGATGACCATATATTCCCCCCTTAAAATGTTAGCGTACTCACTAAAATAATGTTTTAAGGAGATAGATAGGGTTATCAATAAGAAATACACCTAGGAAAAGGATACCTAACCCTTTCCCCCCAAGTTTAGGATAAATTTGAGCCAAGATAAATTATGATATAGTACTCCTTGCAACATAAAAGATAATAATGTTCAATACATGTGGTAGTGAGCATGTTATAATTCTACATGAAATATCACATGGCAAGGAGTAAATAATTGTTAGTCTATTCATATGGCATAAAATTCTCTTTAAATCACGACATTCATTTGTATGGTGTCCAAATATTCTATGGTATGCACAATAAGGTCTATGTGTATCTCTTTTCTTCTTGGTTTCTTGTTTAGGTATAGATGGAAATTTAGCTAAACATGTGTGTAAAAGTGTATAAAAATCATGCTCAATTTTGGATTGATATAATAGGTGATGTAGGTTTTCAAGAGGATCATGAAATTTAAGTTTTGGAATATCTAATATGGCCTTATCATCTTCATCTAAGAAATACTACTTACTATCTTTTGTATCAATTGTTTCATCCTCTTTGGAAATGATATCCTCCCAAGTAGGAGAGGTGGGGGGATGGGGACAAACAATATTCTCACGATGCTCAGTGATTGGATCTTCTAACACTAGAGTGTATTTGTTATTAGGAAGAGAGGTATCATTGTCCCGATTATCTTTTTGTATCAAATAATCCTCACAAATGGGAGATATATTGGGAGATGAAAGAAGACTAGGCAAAGTGATATTAATGAATGTGTTAATGATTTCATATTCTTGTACCATAATATCTTTCCAAGCGGTTTTAGGAGAAGTACAAACAAGATTTTGATGACACTCGATGATTGGGTCTTCTACCACCAAGGTACCTTCTTCACAAGGAGGAAAGATATTGGGAGAAGAATAATTATGATTATCCATGATTGCATTCTCTTGCACTATAACATTCTCACAAGTGGAAGATATATTAGGAGGGTGATTAAGATGATTTTCAATGGTTTCATTTATTTTCCTCAAGTTATGCTCATAAGTACAAAGATTACAATCATATAAGCTATGTGTTACGTTATGAAAACCATATGCTTGAAAAGGAAACACGCTTCTATCTAAAATATGTTTGAAAAAATTGTAATGCAAACCTTATTAAGAATGCAAACCAACAAGACCAAGAGATCAACTTTTAACCTTAAAGGTGATTTAATTAGACCTAGGCTAGTGATCTTTTAATTGTAGAAAATGATTAAGAATGATTTGAAATAATGTAACTAAATGAACTATATGACCTATTATGCAAATTGTAGATTCTCGAAGATGTATAGACTATAACAACACTTTGCAGACATATCTGGGAGATGTATGAGGGTATGTACCTATCACCAAAAGTTGATTATGATGTGTGTAGAGATATTAGTTCACCCCTGGGTGAAAGGGTCCTTAATAGGGCTTCTAAAAACACTTTTTACAATCCTATGATGTTGGATCTAAGATGTTGATTTCCACTTACAAACTTGTTAGAATGACAAAAATACATTTTGCAACTTAGTTTCTATGTCTTGGAAAGAATGATGACAATAAATCCAATAATGTAAAATTGCTCTTCAAGATCTCTTCAATCCTTCTTCAACCTGTAATCTACACATGCACAAAGAGGGAAAAAATATATTTTTTGTTTGTATGGGGGTTTTCCTCACTCAAACCCCGGTTTGGTAATTAAACCTTGATAAAAAGATAATGAAAGGGAAGGAAGTGATGAATGGACACTTGTTGCAACTCACCACCCTTCAATGGATTCCTTGAAGGACTAAAGTCACACACATCTCTTCAAAGGAATTGGATATTTCTTGTTTGATTTTCTTGAATGCTTGAATGTATGAAGACCTTCAACACTTGTTAGCCTTCACAAGACAACATAAACACACATAAACTTGGACATGATGTCAAGATCTTGATTGATGTTAAAATAATTGATAATGCTACTCTTGAATGCTCTTGACAATAATATTTTCTCTTGAAATTTTTCTTAAAGCTAGATCATGTTTCTTAGATTTCAAATAATAAAAGAATTATGTATTTATAGGTTGTTATCTAATTTCCCAAAAAATAGATTTCAAAAGTTGACACTTGCAATTTGAATTTGGATCATTAAAAGATCACCAAAAACATATTTTAAAATAGGTCCTAGAACATAAAGGGGACCCATTAGCCCCTGGGTGAATGGGTCTTGGCCTATATTTCCAAGACATTTGTAATCCATGGAAATTAAAATATTAAATGCATTTACTTAATGTTGGTTCTCCTTTCGAAAAATAGTAAAAATAAGGCTATGGAATGCATAATTTGGAAAATTAGAAGCTTAATTAAGTATAATAAATTAAGGGACCCAAAGATAATGTGAAATTGTAAAGGTATACAATTTCCTACACTACAATATATAAAGGAAATATTTAGATATTGTCAACATAAAAGATATACAAAGTCAAAGGTCATTGCAAACATATAGATCATCACCAAAGAGAGATGGGGACATAGTGGAGTATTGAGCCAATGATCATACTTGGTTATTTTTTGATTTTATAGTGACTAAATTAGTTGGATCCTCTTCAATGTTAATAAAAGCCCCCTATTATTCTACTATGCAGTACCATATTATGATCTCTAACACATAGGTAATTATATAAAAGTTTAAAAGTATATTTTTGATATAAAATTTGATAATAATTGATATAATTTTGATATATATTATTAATTAACATATAATTTTATTGATGCAATAAAATTTAAGGCGTAAGAGAAATATTGCACCACCCAAAACTATTTCTAATATGGAATGATTGAGATAATGAAAAATGGCCTATTAGTATGTGGCTCTAGTGTTTTTACGACCAAAGGGAATTATAATAAAAAAATATCCTCAAGAGTAGAGGATGTAATTTTATTTTGGTATCAAGGATTGGTAATAATTTTATTATAATCTAAAAATACATCCATGAAAGAAAGAATTACATGGATAGAGTCAGATTCTATTTTCATGTCAATATTGGATAAGTATAAATCATCTTTCAAAGAATATTTGTTTGGATCCCAAGATTCTATACAATTTGAATATAACCATATGCTTTCATGATAGGAATATTATTTAAATTCCACGAGGAATAATAAATAGGACAAATAAATCCTACTTTAAGAAGTTTCTCAATATCTTCCTTGACCAATAGTGCCACCTTAGGGTGAATCTTTTGAATATTTTTCTTGATAGGTTTAGCATCCAATGCTAGAACTATGTTGTGTACCAGTATATTTGGGTCTATATTGGAATGTCTGTATAAGTCTATGTGGAGAAATCAATAAATTCTTTAACAACCTTGTAGTGCACATCACATTTAATATGTGATAGGAATTTACCTATTTTTATGATTTCATTAGTATGACAATGTTAACTATTTCTCCCATTGCTAGGGTACTATAATTATTTATGGAGAAAATATTTGGTATGTATAATTGGAATTTACAATAGAGTAATTCTATAAGTTTACATAACAATTTCTCTAAAGTATGTGTATAGATTAAAAGAAACCTTTGATCTGCAACCTTTGTGATAGGTAGAGGATGTAGAGTAGACACTCGAGAATTCAACTATGGATTTATAATTGAAAATAGTATCGATATGAGGAAAAGACATGATGCATTAACATCAAGGATCTTAAGATGAACTAGGGGAAGATTGTGACAATATTCCCATTATCATTCAATGCATAATATTTCCATTGTAACAATATTACCAATACAAATTCCAATTTTTATCTTCCCACACAAAAATGAAAGATGATGTATTGGGAATTTGTATTTACCTCTAAAGAAATGCTTTATCATGTGTATGCATACTAGGGGTTTTTAAATAGCCAAAATGTGACTTAATATATATCAATTTAGTATTCGGGGAAAGCGGATAGTTTTATAAATGTGATATGGGTAGATATTGGGGGTTGAGAAGAATTTATTAAAGGGGGTGGGGAATTTAAAAATTAAGTTTAAAATCCTCTACATATCACTTTACATAGGTAAATAAGATAAAATACCATTCATTATGTTGGTCTTTCTAGGGTTGTGAAGTTATCTTTTTGCTACACCACATAGTCTTGCATTATGTTGGAGATTCATAATACTATAAGTGATTTCTTAATCCTATAACTAATATATTTAAAAAAGGAAAAAATGGTTACACCAATTCCTTTTAGGTTTAATAAAATCTTACCTAAGTTTCCTAAAATAGTTATTTGACACCTTTTGCTAATGACATGGTGTTACTCAAAATAATCACAAGGTATATTAATATCCTTCAATTATAATTTAAATTAATATGAATACTATAATTGATATATTATTTTGGGTATTCATGGTTAGAGTTTGTGTGGAAAGGGTTTGTTATTGATATGTAAGTATTTTTGAATCAAATACTTCTGGAAGATGATGTATATTTGTCATAACTCATCTATGTTTTTTGTGCTAAGGATTTAATGTATGAGGTGGCTATCAAAACTAGTTTTGATTTAGACATTGTTATGAGTAGCACCCTTGGTTGATAGGGTAGAAATAATAAGAGGATATATAAATTTAACTAAAAGGAAGTTACATATATAGGATATATAGCTAAAATAGGGAGACATTTTAATTATACTAGTATATGTAGAGGTGGTATCAAAAACATGAATTTTAGAGGTAGAAATGAAATTACGGATGTTTAATAGTACATATGAATTCACATACTATGTCATTGATTTATCAACTAAATCCCATGGGTGTATGTACCATTAGGTCCCTTTAATTCATGAGTGATAACATGTGGTTTGGAGTAAGGGAAAAAATAAAAAAACATTGTCAAATGCCATAGTTGGAGAAAGAAAGACATTAAAGAACATGTTAGATCTATAAAAAAGATAAAATATTCTATAAACATAAAATCTTATATGGTAACATAGATTTTTAAAATGAAAGCATGGATTTAAGCCAAATAATCTTTATTTTTATCTCTATGTCCTAGATGCAACATGATTTTTTTAATTTTTGTCTCAGATCACCATTATCATCATTGTGTTCTCAAGAACCATTTTGACTAAATACATCATATTCATCAAGTACTAGATTATTATGCATATCAATATAAGAAGTATGAGTAAAAAAATTGATGACTAAGGTGAAGATGGTGGTTGAAGATATAATAGAGCTTAGGATGCTAGTAGGAATGGTTGAGATATGAAATTAAAATTATTATGAGTAAAAAAAGGGGTGAATAGGAATGGACATAAGGTTTTGATTAAAAGGGAAAAACAGGTTTTGAAGGGACCCGAAACCCTTTACATTAGAAACAAAATGCTACTCCAAAAAATAAACAAAAGTCTACTAGAAACAACCCAACAGCCAAAAAACCAACCACCACGGGTGCCAAACTAAAAGAAGACAAACAACAAATAGTGACACCCACCAGCAAAACAACAGACAAAAGAAAAACACCAAACAAAAACAAAAGGAAACAAGAATCTAGTTAAGGCCACTTAGATTTTTGACCACCTCAATCTGCTGGTTTTTATGTTTTTCAACTATATCCAGCAGTTCCTTTTTCTCAGCATCAAATGCTTTCTTCCATTCAACTGATCCTCTACCAACAGGTACCTTGTCATCATCCTTCATAGTTTTTTATCCTTACCCTTATCCATTTTCTCTTTCTCCATGATCTCCAAGAAGAAAACCTGATCTTCTTTGAGCTGCCCAATTTTCTTAAAGAGAATTTCCAAGGCTTCTGCACTATTCTTAACCGAGGTATGGCTTACCTACGATTTTTTTTTTATATCCCCATTAATACCAACAACCTTGGACTCAAGGGTCTACATTCTTTCCTCTCACAATGCCTTGAAATCATTAAATGAACCTTCTAGTTCCACCATTCTATCAATGAGGATGTCAGACACAAAGGCCTTCTGAACATTCTACATATTTTCCTTTAAGCCTCTTATCTTAATATCAATTTTGTTGAATTCTTGTAGAGTCCAATTAGCCAATTTGAAGGTACCCGTAGCCCCAACCCTCGCCATGTCCAGCTGTGAACGGGTGAAAATACGTGTTAGAAAATGAGCAGCAAACAAAAGAGTGCAAACAACAAATATAAACACCCTACACCTCAAGATTGGGAAAATGATTAACTTAACAAAACAAAATGGAACATTTTACCTTGTTGAGTTGTCCTTTGGTTGGCCCTTCGATCTTTGATGTTGTATGCTCCTTTTATGGTGGATAATGAAGATACAAGATGGTTGAAGTTGGAAAACAATGGAAGCAAATCCTATGGTGAGTGCAAGAAAATGAGAAATTTGACTGAGTATGGCTCCAATGAAAAATTTGCAAGAGTTTGGCTAGCACAATGATCTCCCCCTAAAATGAGAGAAAAGGGGGGGTATTTATAGAAAATTTTGAATTCTCTAGGGAAATGGACGGTTGAGATTAAACCAACAAGGCCAAGATGTAGGGCTATGGTGAGATGAGAACTCACAAGCCCTCACATCTTGACATGTGGCATGTGAAGTGGCTTGAAAAAGATGATGTGGAAATGATTTGGAAGGAGAGTACATGACATGGGGGTACTACATAGTACCTTGGGATTTGGACAAGATCTCATCATAAAGGAGGTCCTTGTCCCCATGTGGGTGAAATGACATGTGAGGAATTAAAAATTTTCCAAATATCCACATGGGAAAGAGAGAAGGAATTTAAAATTCCTTGAAATGCATTGGGGGATTAAATGTGAATTAAAAATTTACATGGGGAAAGGAGTGCCTTCTCCAAAAGGAGAAATCCTTTAATAAGATTGACTTAGGACACATTCCATAATTGACATGGATTAGGTTGACCTAATTAAGTAATTAAGGTTGTGCAAGTAGCTGATTAGACAAATTAATGACATATTAGAGGAAAGTGGGAAATTATGGAGGATGTGACCCTAATGATGATTAGGGGTGTGCACATATTAACCATAAATTAATTATGATTAGAAGAGGGTTAAATGGTTAAGAGGGATTAGAGACCAACTTGAAAAAGCTGGAGGATGTGACAATGATAGAGAAAGTGAGGAATTAAAAATTAATTTAAATTCCAAGAGGTAATATGACTAAATTAAATAAAGTGGTATATTTATTTAATTTAGAGAGGAAAGAGGGTAAAAATATTTATTAAATTAAATACTTTGGAAACCTTATGTAGGACATGGAATATTAATTAAATAAATGATTTAATTAATGTCGACAAAGAGGATGAAGTAGATGAGTAAAGGGATGAATAATGAGATGCCTTTGACCATATGGAACTGGTCAAATTTGGATGTCTACACCAACAAGCCAAACATTGAAGTATCATCCTAATCTAAGTACAAAAAATCCTCTAAAAGAGGATCAATCTTCAAGGGTAGATTAACATTTTCCTTTTCCTCCTCCTCCACATTGAGATCGGCAACCTCCTTCAATAGGGAAACCTTTGACATGTCTTGAACCGGAGAATCCTCCACTGTCACCATTTTATCTGTAGGAACCTTACCTTCCTCAATCTCCTTAGGGTTTGTGGTCATAACTACATAAGCCTTCTTCTTGAAATTGGCCAATCTCTTCGACAGTCTTCTCGGTTTCTTAACCGACCCAACATTAACCTGGGGCCCAACCTCAAGAGCCCCACCAACAACACCTTTACCAACTGCCACTTCTGCAGCCTTGGGAGAGGACCTGGGTATGTGTAGGATCATTATGGGCCAAAAAGTGGCGATATTATGGGTATGCATAGGGTATGTGGCTGACAGCTTTTTTTTTACCCAAAATTGATGAAACGAAAAGGGTTTTCAAAGGAGATTCTCAGCTTTCCACCAATATAAATTATGCTTTACTTTGAATTTAATAAATAATTATTATTCATTTTCTATTTGAATTACAACTAAATTCCTGATCAATAGGCTAATTGAAAAACATCTATAGCTTTCGAACAATATCACATTTTTTGAATCTGAAACATGCGTCACATTCTATGCTTCACATACTATAGGATTAAAAAAAGAAAAATTAAATTTCATGAAGTTTTGACCAAGTTAAGGTGGTCAGACATATGATTTTTTATTTTTTTAAAAACTTGTAATAAAAAAATCATAATTATTATTTACTTGGAAAAAAAATTACAAAAATATGCATCACATCTGGACATGAGTCCTCTACTTATATCTAAAATATTATAAAAAAATATTATCATTTTATTGTGGTTAGGGTGGTCAGAAAGACACCTACTTCTTATTTTTTCCCTGAAATTTAAGTACTATTGCAGTGAAATCTCAAATTTTCACCAAATGGATTTTACTTTTTTTTAAATAAACCTAGTAGTTTAGAAACTACATTCAATTTGCTACAGATTCTATTCTTACATATTTTTGAAATAATATAGATAACTTATTCAAATTTTTACGTCAAATTTCCTAACTCTTATTTTTCTGAATTTTTTGTCACTTAAGGGCCTATTTTTTCCATGATGATCCTGCACATACCCACCCACCCAACCTCCGTATCATCACTCCCAGAAGAGGCCAACCTCTTAGGCACCCTGTTACTCTTAGAACCCACCACCTTCCTTTTCTTGGAAGCCGAAGCCATAGCCATAGGGAAAACATCTTCCTCGTCCTCATCCCATTCCTCCTCCTCCTCCTCCGATGAGGATTCTGAATCTGACGACCCTGATAAAGCACTAAAAACCTCTTCCTTTCCTTTGATGGCCTGAGTCAGGGTTAGATATTGGACATGCTCCATAATAAGAAAAATAACTCCTTCATGGATGATAGGGGCCCTCCTATTCTTTAGATGAGCATACACTGAGGATTCCAATGAAGATAAAAGGAAGAAGGGAAATGAAATAAACAAACCATGTCTGAAATGATTCGGGAGAGTGAAATGGTGACCAAGAAGAGCATTAAATCTCCCTTCCAGCGTCACGTAACACATCATCACCTCCACAAACCTAGTCCATATTTTCTTGAGGGAGGTTCTATCATAGCCCCAACTCTCCAACTTGATTGAATTCTTCTGCTCATCATCCTTAAAAAATTAGGTCATCACTTCTTCATTACTCTTTTTGTCTTTGAAAAATTTCCTTCCAACAGTTGGCATTCCAGTAACGGTGGCAATAAGGTCTTCATTCACCTCCACCTCCATCCCTTTCAACACCAGCTTGCGCTTATGCCAAAGCGATACAAACTTGGTTGAGGCATTAGGGTCATGACCATGTAATCTCTAAAAAAATGGAGTGAAATTTCCATGATGAAGAATGTTCTAGAGCTTCTTCTTCCTCCGAATATCACCACAAGAATGTGGCTCAACTCTGCTTCTATCACCACCCATGGTAGCCTAAACAGAACACACAAAACCCCAGTGAAAGCTATCCAGACAAAAGCGCAAAACCCATAAAACACCTAGAAAGCGCGCTAGATGGGAAGAAGTACTAGGCCATAAAAGCCACAACAACTTAGTCAATGCCATCATTTCTTAAAATGTTTCTAGCAACCTTAGGAATGATCGACCCTTCCTCCCACAAGCAAAATTCACTAAGGCTAATAGCCAAATTGCCAAAAAAATCAGCAAGAGAGTTTCCTTCCCGATAAATGTGAGACGCGAGTCTCATCACAAGATTGCAACATCATTACCGTATCCTTTATTAGCTGATCCACGTTCCAGCTTGGGGGATGAGTACCACACAAATAGTTTATGATATTCATAGAATCACCTTGCACCCAAACTTTGGAAAACCCCTTGCTAATAGCATATCTAATACTCATGAATGTAGCCTCCACCTTTGCACAATAATTATTTTGAGTACCCAATGGGAGTGCCACTGTTCCAAGTAGTCTACCAAAGTTATCTCTTAATACCCCCCACATCCAGCAAGTTTGGGATTCCCCTTTGCTGCCCCATCAAAGTTGATTTTAATCCATCCAGCCGGGGGTGGCTGCCATCTAGTGTTCTTCCTTGCCACATAAATAGCCTTGGGAGAGATAATAGGAACCAAAGAAATTTTCCAATTTGAAATCACCTTAAGATCATATCCAGCAAGGCACATAGCCAGATCACACCGAACAGAGTAAAATTCTCTAGAATAGTTCGACGAACTTTGATGAAAAGACTCTCAACCTTAAACTTGGACTCCCAAAAGATCCTATTATTTATTTCTTTCTAGAGTCCCCAGGAAATATGTAGTCCCATAAGATCCCAAAGCCCATGCAACATAGGAGAATAAGAAGGGAACTTCCACTGATCATAAAACTTAGCCAAGGAGTCGAGAATGACCCATCCCAAGTCCCAAAGTCTAAGGAACTTGCTCCATAGGGCGAATGAGTAATCACACCCAATGAGGATATGAAAATAATTCTCCCCATTAGCTTCACAGAGTAAACACCTATTAGGGATAGTAAAACCCCTCTTGCAAAGATTGTCAATCATAAGGATTTTACCTTGCATAATCAGCCAGTAAAAGACATTCACCTTAGGAATAAGCTGCTTATTCCATAGCCACCCCCAGAATGGAAAAGAATCCAGAGTAACTAGGGAATTCAAAAAAGCAGAGGCCACAGAAAAATTACCACTTGCACACGAGGCCCAAACCACTCTGTCTGACCTACGAAACACTGGAATCCGAACCTTATGTAAGAAGTCCTTTAGAATCTTCAAAGATGGGTCCCAAACATCAAAATTCTTCCAATCCCCATCCTCAAAGTAATCCTCCACCTTGAATCCAAATAACTATTTACATAGGGAAGCAATAGGAAGAGCCCAAGGAAGAGAAATAAGAGGGAAATCCCCACACCAAATGTCATCCCAAAAAAGAATACTAGTCCCATTGCCCAACAACCACTTAACACATTTAGCAATCACATCTCTACAAAGAAAAATATTCCTCCAAAAGCATGAACCAGATGGGATCTCCTTTGCATAAAGAAAATCCCAAGGTCTATCTAAACCAAACAGGTACTTGTTACTCGCCAGAGGAGCCCACCCAACAACCCCTTTCAGGAGCCTCCAGATATTTTTAGCTAAAAGGGCCTTATTGAAAGATTTAAGATTTCTAATCCCCAAGCCACCCCATTTCTTTGGTTTACAGACTAAATCCAGGCCATAAGGGGAATCCTGGCTTTGGAATCCACCCCTTACTAAAGGAATCTTCTCATGATTTTCTCCATTTTGTCTTCAAACTTAACAGGTACCCTGAATAAACTCAAGGCATACAAGGGTAAATTTTGAAGAGTGGCTGAAATAAGCTAAATTTTACCAGCCTGACTAAGGAGAGCACCTTTCCACCCTACTAATTTCCTGCTGAATTTATCCAATAGACCCAGCCAAAATGAGTTAGGAATCCTAGAAATGCACAAAGGAAGCCCCAAATAAGAGGAGGGAAAATCATCTCGATTACAAGCCAAAATTTTGGCCACCTTGTGCTGTAAATCTTCTGGAGTGTTAAGGAAAAAAGTATGACATTTAGGATGGTTGATCTTCTGACCATAAGCCTTTTCATAGTTAGCCAACAACCTCTTAATAGCCCTAGCTTCCTTAATAGAAGAAGCCCCCATCAAAATAGTGTCATCCATGAATTTCTAGTGACTAATCGAATTACACCCTGAAGATGGTGCAAGATTCTATAGAACCCCAACCTGAAGAGCCTTCTGGATGTTATGACCTAAAGCCTCCACCATCAGGAGGAAAAGAAGTGGTGAGATAGGGTCACCCTACCTCAATCCACGCAAGCTCCAGAAGAAAGGGGAGGGAAAATTGTTCACTAGGACAACAAACGAATGAGAAGAAATAATTTTCTCAATCAATTGAATGAACTTCTTACAAAAGCCAAAACATTCCAACACACTCAGAAGGAACCTCCAACTAAATTTTTCATAAGCTTTAAGTATATCCAGATTAAAAAAGAAACCTAGTATATTAGAAACATTAATGGAATGGGCTAATTCATGAACTATAATAATAGAATCAAGGATCTACCTACCCTTGAAAAAGCCACTTTGTTGGTTTGAAATAATAAGCGACAAGCATTTCTACAATCTAGTAGCCAAAACTTTTGAAAAAAATTTATAGACAGAGTTACAAAGGCTAATAGGACGAAATTCACCAAAGGTCTTAGCATTAGCCGATTTAGGAATCAAAACAATGAAAGTGGCATTCAATTCCTTCAAAAAACTTCTAGAACCAAAGAACTCCTTAGTAGCATTTATCACATCCTCAACAACAATCTCCTAGCATGACTAAAAGAATAAAAAGGAAAAACCATCAGGTCTAGGGGCAATACTACCTTCAAACAAAGACACTGCATCCATAATTTTTGAGGTAGAGGGAATAGCCATCAAATCCTTATTCACAATTCCCAAAACCAAACTAGGGATAGCCTCCAGGGTAGCATCCACACAACCTTGATCCTAAACCACGTCATCCGTCAAAAGACCTTTAAAGAATATAGCAGTCGTACCCCTAATATCCTCCTCAACTTCCAACAACGACCCATCCATACTAATAGAAGAAATTCTATTAGGAGCTCTATGTCTCAAAGCGGTGAGATGAAAGAACTTTGAGTTATGATCCCCAACTTTAAGCCAAACTACCCTGGATCTTTGTCTCCAGAAATCTTCCTCCTTGGAGATGATATCATGAAGTTGGGCAAGAAGACCATCTTCTTGAAGTTGAATATCCTCCGATAATCCCTTCGACTAAATAACATGCTGGACCTCATCCAGCTTGCTAAGAATGAGGATTTTAGAATAAAAAATGTGGCTAAACGATTCTTTGTTCCACTTTCTAAGGTTCTTCTCAACAAAATTCAATTTTTTAGCTACTCTGAACATTGCACTACCATCAACATTAATTTTCCACCATCTACTAATACAATCCATAAAGAGAGGGTCGCTAAGCCACATGGCTTCAAACTTGAAGGTAAATATTTTCTTACTCCCAACCATCTTTGCCACAAAAGAGAGGGAAATGATCCGACCCACAATGCATAAGAGAGGAAAGGGAACAAGAAAAGTCAACAAACTAGGATGCATAAGTTAGAGCCCTGTCCAACCTAACTTGAATATTATCTACTCCAACACGTCTATTCAACCATGTAAAATTAGCTCCAGAAAGCTTAACATCTAGCAAGGCATTATCATCAATAAACATTCTAAGATCAAACCTGCTCTCTAGGTCTGCCTGAGAGCCACCCAATTTCTCATAAACATATAGAGGAGTGTTGAAATCTCCCATAACCAACCAGGGAAGATCCAAAAATTTCAACCTAAGGCTACTTAGATCATCCCAGAGCTTCTTCCTATTTCTCTTCAAATTAGGACCGTACACATTAGAAATAACCCAAGAATAAGAATCCCTGAGGCAAGTAAACTTAGTCTCAACATGATTGAAACCATCAGAAACTAGGGTACCTATCAACAACTTAGCAGTCTAGAAGGTGGACACACCATCCAAAGCTCCATCATAACTCACCTTGGGAAAACCACAATCTTTGAAAAATAAACTCTTCAAAGCCTCTAGCTTGTCAATCTGTATCTTCATTTCTTGGATCAACAAAATGTTTGGTTTATGATCACAAAAAAGATTCTTCAGGAGGTCCAGCTTATGCAGGTTATTCATCCCCCTAATATTCCATGAAATGAATTTCATTTTCCATAAGAGGGGGTGCTCTTTTAGCACAAATCAAAAAGGGTCTTTTGGACCCCTTCCGTAATGTCTCTCGTACACTCCCTTTCTCTACTCTTCTGCAAGGAAGGTCTACCCTGACCCTTTGATTCAGGCCCACAATCTGCTTTCTTCATTCTCATGGTGACACCTTTTTGAGGCTGATGGGGAGGGGAAGAGGATAATTTCTTCTTTTGGCCACACACTTGAGTAAATCCCTCCTCATCTTTACATATAGAATCCGCCACAACCATAGCATTGTTTCCCATCACCTGTTCCACACTCGAAAAGAGAGACTGAGGAGCACCCTTTAGCTCCACCACTGACCTTTTTTGGAGAGCACACAGTCTCAGCATGGTCCCCCTTTAGCTCCACCATTGGCCTTTTTGGAGATCACATAGTCTCAGAAACATGGTCCACATCCTGATTTAAGGATTGATCATCAACAACTTACTTAGGACAAACTAGTTCCTTACTAATCTTGACAGGAGGATCTTCATGCACTTCAACATTTACCTCCCTTTCCCATTTCTCGCCGATGATTCACCCTGGACCTCCTTGGGTTCCTTAATCTTCAAAACCTTAGTCTGTTTGACAACCTTAGGTTGGGAACTAGGAATAGGGGAATCTTTGGCCCAATGTCCCATCTTTTTACACTTGAAACAAGCAAACGAAAGATTCTCAAAAACTATATGCTGCTTCCAAGACCCCACCTTAGATTTCAGGAAGAAATATTCAGGAAACAAAACATCCTGGTCAATCATGATAAAAAATCTAGCCGCAACTAACCTCCTTCTCAACCTAGTGGCCTCGTCAATTGAGACAATATGACCAAAGGAGTTGGAAACTACCTTGAAAACTTCCTTATCCTAATATGCTAAAGGAAAATTCAGAAGTTTGACCCATACAAGCATAGAATTAGAGATCCATTTTGACAATTCCATTCTTGGTTCCCATGGACGTAACACCATAGAGAGCCTTCCAAAAGACCAAGTTCCTTTTGCAAAAACATTCCTCAGGTCTTCGTCACACGAGAAGGAAAAGGAAAAGAATCCTTTAGCCATTGTAGTGACCTCCACCTGACCTTTTAGTGCCCATTTCTTGTGAACCCAAGAGTGAACCTCCTCAATGCTAGGTCTAGGATGTAAAAACTTACCAACTAGAGAGAAATCCATAATAGCAATATTCTTCTCAACAATGGAGTTTGGGACAACAAAGGAGAAGACACCTTCCTCGTTAGAAGAAGACACTGAATCAACAACACTGCCCTTGTCCTTAAGCTTTGAGGAAAAAAGGTCAGACCACTTCTGACCCAACACATAAAAATTTGTAACCATCTGATTAGCATCCACCTGGGCACCCCCAACCTAGGGAACAACCGAAGATTCCCTAGATTGGACCCACCCATCAGAACCAACCCCCATGTTATCTCCATTATGCAAATGGACTGGTTCCTTTGAGGGAAAACCATCACAAGACACCTTGAGTGTACCACCAACACTTTTCTCCTCCAAATGTACAACTTTGACCAGACCCTCACCAAAAGACCTGTCCTTCCCTAAAACGCTTCTAGGGATCCTTTCCACGCTACACGATCCCTACTTCTCCCTAGAAGAGACAAAAAATCCCTATTTCATATCCTGCCCAAACTGCCATGCGTCAAAAATCCCAACACCTAATTCCAAATTCAAAATTCTCAAGCCTACAAATGAACCAATCTTCTCGCCAATGAACACCCCAATGGTCACCTCCATTCAAACTTTTGAATGGACATAAGGTTATGAGGAAAGGAAGAAAAAAAATGATGAATATGATGGTGATGATAGTTATATTATGGGAGTAGATATATAATTATGAGGGCACAAAATAAGGGGAGAAAAGATAGGGGGTGGAGAAATATGAGAGTAAGATTAAGAGAGAATTTGATAATAAGGGAGGGGATTAAGAGGTGGAGAAAGAATAAGTAAGATTAATAGATAAGTGGAGAATGAGGGAGAGATTTGGGACATGGAGAAATATGATATTAAGAGAAAGATAGAAGTGGTTAATGATAAAATATATGAATGAGAGGAGGAAGGGGTAAAGAAGGAATGATCATAGGAAAATAGGTGGTCTCAGTTGTAAATAATATATTTTTAAGAGATGAGAAGTGGATTAAGGTGATGGAATATCTAAGATATATGGGATATATATAAGTGAATGGGATAATTTCTTAGTAGAGGATGAGTGTTAGGAGGAAGGAAGAGATGGGTGAGAGGAGAATACAAGAGGAATATGAGATATATAAAGAGTGTGCTTCTATATCAAAACTAATAATATTAAATGGTTCAAGGATGGGATTGATTAAGGAGGATAAATATTCTAGATCAAAGAGGTGGGATGCAAAAAATTCACCAAAGGTGGAAAATTTAGTAAAGTGACCAATAATGTTTTGAAGAAGAAAGATAATAAGGAAGACTAGGTATAGGAAGTGATTTAGGATATAAGGACAAGTGGATAAAACATAAGATAACCAATAGGGATATAATAACCTTAAATGAATATTAAAGAGACTTATAGAATCCATTGCAAGAGAAAAATATTAGTAGGGCCTAGGATTAAAATATGGAAGTTGTAAGAATATCAAGTTCACCAAATGAAATAAAATTAAAAGAGTAGATTAGGGAGACATGCTACTCATTTTTTGTACATGTATGTAATAAGTTTATTTAGAATATGAATATAATATCTCCAACTAGCTCAACACTAACCTAATACATGTAGCTAGGACTTACCAACTAGATATTGGGAAGCATGGCATATAAAATAAAAAGTACCTAAGAGAGAATGAATACAAAGTTATAGGATACAAATGAACTTGGTGATAGAAAATGTCTAAATTTTTTATTAGGAGCTACTAGTAAAATTCTAAGAAATTATGAGCTAAAATAGATGTACTAGTATTGATGTAGCACACATCTACCCAATGGAAATTATGCTAGAGTTGGTGTAGGGAAACTACTTTTATGACATAAAATATTACATTATTAGATTCTCAAATTTATCAAACATAGCATCGTAGATACCAAGGTGTGAAACATGAGAAGTTTTAGTATTTTACTATGAGAATATAGTATATAAATATAAAGGAAACATAAGAGAAGAAAATTTAGAAAATTGGAACCCCATATTTGATAAAAGGAGTAGAAAATGGTATTTTAGGTATTTCAAATAACTAACATAAAAATTTGAACAATATTGGATTCGTATTTTAATAAAAATAAATGCATTAGTACAAGGGTAGAGGTATTGGTTTTCTAAACTAGATCCCTAGTGAAATGCCTAAGAATGACCTAATTTATATTAAAATATTATGTTCCTTAACTTCCTAATAATTTTTTATAAATTTCCCACTAGTCGAAAATTCCCCAAAACTTTTACGAATCACAAAAAAATTGAACATATCTTATTCACTTATAAAAATAGTCACTTTTATAAGTGTGTGGCATAGAAAATTGGACACTCTTTGAAAAAGAGACAATTTCACACTTAATTTGGACCTACTTTTGAGTACCCTTGCACTAATCATTCTTCAAAACAACATTTATAGGCCCCTAAGACCCATTATTTTTGATCTAGAGGCCCATTTCACTCAAAAATCATATAAATCCTGACAAATAATACTTAATTCATTCATATCTCAAAAAACCACCTCCAAAAACCACAAGTGGGACCCATTTGCCACCTTGGGTGAATGAGTCCCCTATGATGGGACCCATTCGCCAAGGATGGCGAATGAGTCCCTTTTCGGGAAAAAATCAATTTTGAGCAGGAATTTCACCGACTTAATTCAATTTTTTTAGTGGATGTCGGCCTCTTAGGTCGAAATAACGGAAAAATTGGGTATTGATGCCTATAAATAAACATTTTAGGACATTTTTCACATCTCCTAGTCATTTTTACAAAGAAAATTCAAAATTCAAGTGCTGAGAATCTTCCACAAGAAGTTTCATTAGCATTTCTATAGTAAAGTTGAAGCTTTTGGACAAAAAGATAGGTTATTGCAAATCTTCAAGCTCACTTACCATTCAAGATCTAACATTGCAAGGAATTTATCATGGATTCCTATGGAGAATCATGTAGAAATCTAGGTTGAGGAGATGCAACTAGCCATCAAATCACACCTTAAGACTTGTTTTCAAAGTGATTCCATCTTCCATTTTCTCTCTATCTTTAGATTTAAGGTTTGCACAACATTTGCATGTCATTTACATTCATTTGAAATGTTGTATGGTTTCTTCGATTGAAGTCTTGCATCATTCAAATGCCATTTACTTATCTTATTCTAGCACATTAGAATAGGGTTTTGTCTTACTTTAGATTTTACTAGTCTTAGACAAACTTAAGGCTAGGGTCTTATGCATATTTTATCCATTCAAGGTTTAATTACCAAATTAGGGGTTTGACCAAGGAAAACCCCCCATTAGACAACAAATTTAAAGCTATTTTGTAGGTGTTTTTGGAGATTCAAATTTGGGTTTTTGTCAAAAAGTACTATGTAGATGATAAGGTGCAGATCTGAAACTTGATGTTTTAGAAAATAGGAAAAGGAATCATTCACCATGGATGGTGAATGAGTCCCATTAGAGGTGCCTGATAGAACAAAGTGCATATTCTAGTACCCTTTTGGCAGAAATAGGATTTTGGACAGAAACCCTGGTCTGGGACTGATTCACCTAGGGTAGCGAATGAGTCCTAGTCAATCAAAAAGTCACCATTTCTAGTTTTTCAGAGTATTTTCCAGTCTTCATCAGGTTTACAAGTGCACACATTCTGTCTTGTAACTTTTTGTTTTGTTCTATTTGCATTTTTATTCATCATTTTAGGTCTTTTTGCAAACAACACTATGTTTTCAAACACTTCATATTTCTTAGGTTTTGCATTAATAATCAATCAATTTTATCATTTTGTTGCATCTAGATAATTGAATTTAGGCATATTTTCATTGTATTTGCATTAGTTTGAGTGAATCACCTAGGTTTTGGTGTGGGATCTATCTCTTTCCTTTAGGTGAAAAACCCTAATTGAGAAAAAAAGTCATAGCATTTCACACCCCAAAAATCTACGGTTCATTTTGGTGAACCTGCATATTGAACATTATCTTTCTAATTTACATCTACATTTACATCCTAGGACTCATTGCATTGGATTTTTAATTGTTTTTTCATCCTAACGCTTACCAAAATTGCATTAGTGAAACTATCATTTAGAGGCCATTATTGCATTTCATTTCATCAAATCATCACAAAATTATGCATTTCCATTACTTCTCTGCATTGTATAGACTTGAACACATAGAAAAAAGTAAAAAAAAAAAATCTTAAAAATACCTTTCTTGGGACTCATTCGCCACCTTGGGCGAATCAGACTCAGTACACTTTTTGCATCATTGTTTTCATAATTCAATTTCCTATTTTTCACTTTTTGTTTGCCACAGTTACTTTTCTGTTTCAATTTAGTTATTTTCTATTATATTTAAATCATTTGCATGAGAATCATTTCCTTTCATGGTATTTATGGGTAGCATTAGATTTTTGCAAGTTTCATTTTTAGCATTAGTTCCTAGTTCTTTTAGATAAGATTTAGCAGTACATGAAAGCAAAAAACTGTAAACATCAAACCAAACCTTACATAAAATGCTTCAATTTAGAAACACCATCTCATCCAAACCTCTTAGTAGTGTTGATTTAGACAAAATAGATGAAGTCCTTCAAGAATTCCTCTCACTCACTTCATCCTCTAAAGCTTTCCATGAGAAATCTAAACCAATTAATGGTAACTTACCTCTCAAACCTTTTAGTCGTGATGAATTTGACATGTTAGATGAAGCCCTTCAAAAATTCATCTCACCTATGTCATCCACTAAGGTTTTTTGTGAACAACCTACAACAAAGGACGTTAATGTCTCTAAAGTTTTCCATGAGAATCCTAAACTAATTGATGATAACTTACCTCTCAAACCTTTTAGTCGTGATGAATTTTACATGTTAGATGAAGTCCTTTAGGACTTCGTCTCACCCAAGTCATCCACTAAGGTTTGTTGTGAACAACCTAAAACAAAGGACGTTAATGTGATTCAACCTCAACTCATTCTTTACCCACCTTCGCATAAACTTCACCCTTCCAATCGACCCGAGTTTACTCTTTACCCACCTACACCAGATGTGTTGCATCAATCCAGTAATACTACTATTGCTCATACATATAATACATGAAACAATATGCAACCACCACAACCAACCCCACCCTCTTTACCTTTACCTAACTCACCTAGTGTTCCTCGTTTTCCACCACACACAAAGGAGTATGATATTGTTGAACAACTCGAGAATACTCTGACAAAGATTTCTCTTTGGGATTTACTTTAGAATTCACCAAATTATCACACCATCCTTCAGACAACATTGTGACACATAGCAGTTCCTCTTGGTTCAACTCCAAATGATGTGATAGCTTTAATACATGGAATGACTAATGTTAATCTAGACATTACTTTTCATCAACATGAGCTCCCTCCTTTAGAGTTATAAAAACAAAATGAAGCCTTTATGATAATTGCTCAATTCAATCGAATAGGTATCAAGAGGACCCTCATTGATAATGGTTCTATCCTTAATGTGTTTAGTGTGAATCTCCTCGATAGATTGCATGTTGAAAAGTCACAAATAAAACCTGATTCCCTATCCATTCGAGGATTTGAAAATACAAAAAAGAAACCGCTCGGTGTAATCACTTTGCCTATTACAATTGGTGTGGCTATTGTGCAAACTCCTATTCATGTCATGACTTATGATCTTTCATATAATCTTCTTTTAGGAAGACCATGGATTCATGAGATTAATGCAATGCCTTCAACCCTTCATCATATAATGAAATATGTATATAACTATATACACCTAAAATCGGTCAGGATAATCAATTAATTAAATACAAGGTATTCAATTAATAAACCTCTTATTTCATCTGCTTATAAATAAATTCTAAATTTATTTATATAGTTCACATTTTCTAATTCTTCTTATCTTAAATCACATTCTTCTAATCTTATTTAAAAAAATAAATTCAAATAGTTTGTTTTATTTAATTAATATCTTCTTACCAAATTTGAATAATTCCAAATTTAAATTTAGTCACATGTCTACAACTTTTCCTCTTGCTACCTCATCAAGTGTCTCATGAATTTAAATAAGCTTAATATTTAAATTAAAATTTTCCTTAACAAATTTTGAAACAACCTTGGACACTTGGCTCTCTTCCTCCATTTATTCTCTCTTACACTTGGTAAAGTGTTCTAGTAAAGGGAACACTCTCCTTGATTCCCTCTAACTTCTTCATCCTTCACCCTCGATCTTTCCAACTAAAATATTGACTGTTGGTTGCTACCACATCACAATATGCCTTGGAAATCTTATAAATATAGCCTCATTCTCCAACAATTGGGATGCCATCTTTGAGAAATCTTACTCTGCATAAATTTCATTTGAGCATTGAGAGAATTTGAGCATTTACCAATTAGCAATTAGAAGCATTTAGTTTAGCATAATCATGGCTTAGTTATTAGCTGCATTTCCATTATCATAGTAGTTTTTATACAGTAATTGCATCACAACTTTTAGTATCATATCTTCATCATAGTATCATTCATCAATTACATAGGTTATCAAACATGTAGGAATAAATTTCTTGCATCTTCTAGCATTTCGTTCCCCGGGTTGTCATTCTAATAGTCATAGTGCATACACAAATTTGAGAGCCATTATGATTTAATGAATCCCTAAAGATAAGAAACAATGGAATGATTTTAGGGAATTTGTTGTGTTTCAATTCGATTAGTTTTGTGATTCAATTCTTTAATATAATATGTTTGATTGATTGTTTCGTTTTATTTCTTGTTTACTTACATTACACACTTCACATGATATAATAACAAAAAAATTTATCAAGTTGAAATAGACCCTGAGCCTAAAAGTTTCTTACACCTTGAAAAAGGAACCACAAGTCTTCTAAATACATTAATTCCAACATCACACATAGAACCTCTTGACATTGAAAAACAAGATGAGGAATCAGTGTCTAAATTATTCAGTGATGATTGGGGGTCCTTAGAATTCACACCTTCATTTATGGGAAAATATATAATCACACAAAAAAAGGATGAAAAAAAAGAACAACCAACCATTATGTCAACTCAAAATTTAGAAAAATCTTCTCCATAATCTACTCCTCTACTACAATGTTCACAACCAATTTTGATGAGATAGATTATCAACATCTTCCTAATCTAAAGGAAATGACTTTATGGGAAAGGCTATGAACTTGTGAAACAATTGAGATATACTAGAAAAGGATGTGGAAATAATGGACAAGGTATTCACATCCCTATATAACCTAATACACAAGAGACAAAAAATGGGTTGGGATATTCTTTTTCTAAGATGACAAAAGCCACTCAATGACCATCTTTGAATATCAACACTATTACATGTCAACCACGACACAATATCACAATCAAACATCCTGAACTACTTGATATGGACTTACCACCATCATGGGAGTATGTTCAAAGTGATGAAGCTTTAAAAAAAATGTTAGGAGTCTATGATAACACATCCTCTACTACTCCCATGAAAAGGGTTACTTGTGTTGGGATAAGTACCAAGCAAAATGATAGTGATATCACTGAAGAACTAGATGATCTTGAAGTTCCTAAGTATAATGCACTCCCCTTAGGAGGTACAATTGATGTGCCAATGAACATAGATGATAAATAAAAAGTTATTAAGATTGGGAAGTTCCTTGATGATGAAAAACAAGAGGACACTACAACTTTACTTCATGATTTTCCTAAAAATTTTGCTTGGAAATATTCTGATATGCCAGGAATTGACTCAAAAATAGTAACACACAACATCATTCCTGCTGAAAATGCTAAGCCCATTCACCAAAAGATACACAAAATTCACCCTAACATAGCCTTGCATGTTAAAGGAGAGCTTGAAAAACTCCTTGACGCAGGTTTCATTCAACCTATTGATTATTCTCCTTGGATCTCAAACACTGTCACAATTGCTAATCTTGATAATCATATTAGGATATGCACTGATTTTTGTGACTTGAATAAAGCCTCTTTAAAAGAAAATTATCCACTTCCCAATATTGACATGATTGTGGATTCAACTGTTGGAAATGCTTTGTTTTCATTCATGGATGGATTTTTTGGTTATAATCAAATCTTTATCAACCCATAAGATCAATACAAAACCACATTTACAACTATTTGGGGAACGTTTTGTTGGGTTATGCTGCCTTTTGGACTAAAGAATGTCAGCGCAACTTATCAATGAGAAATGACATTGATATTTCATGATTGCATAAATAAAATATTGGAATATTATGTTGATGATATCCTTTCAAATCCTTAACAAGACACTTGACAATGTAAATTTCCTTAGAAATATCTTTAAACGAATACGTCAATATAACATGAGATTAAATCTAAAAAAGTGTGTCTTTGGCATAAATAGTGGGAAAATTTTAGGGTTTGTCATATCTCACAGAGGAATTGAGGTGGAGACAAAGAAAATTGATGCCATTATTAACATGCCACCTCCTAGGAACATTTCTCAATCGCACACATTACAAGGAAAAATTCAAGCTATATGTCATTTCATTCCATCTTTAGTTGATCACCCATTACCCTTCACACATCTTCTCAAAAACGATGTGCCTTTTGCTTGGAATGAGGATTGTAAACATGATTTTGAGAGTTTAAAGGAATACCTTGCAACTCCACCCATTTTACAACCCACTATGCCAAATAAACCGTTTATCCTTTACATAGCCACATCATCCCATGCTCTTGTAGCACTATTAGCTCAACAAGATGATAATGGAAAAGAACATCTTGTCCATTACATTAGTCAAACTTTAATCGATTATGAAACCTGATATTCACCAATTGAAAAACAATGTTTGGCTCTTGTATTCGCTACTAGTAAGTTGTGACATTATTGACTAAATGCTGAAATACAAGTCATAACAAAATTTGATCCCCTTAAGCATATTTTTAATAAAACAAATCTCCCAGGACATTTAGCTAAGTGGGTGATGTTGTTAACTGAGTTTGACCTTAACTTTGTTTCAAAAAAATCAATCAAAGGACAAGCCTTGACCGATCACTTAGCTAATGCCCCTTATCCTATCGCTTTACCCAATCATGACTCTTTTCTTGATGAGAGTGTCTTGACAATAAATGTTAAAACATGATAATTATATTTCAATGGATCTAAGTGTAGAATAGGTTTCGGTGCTAGAGTGGTATTAATTCCACCAAAAGGAAAGCCTATTCCCTTGTCCTGTCAATTAAATTTCCTATGTACAAATAAAATAGTTGAGTATGAGGCATTAATTGCTAGATTGAGAGCTACTTTAACCATGGGTGCCAAAGATATCAAGATCTTTGGTGATTCACAATTAGTAATCAAACAAATAACTAGGACATAAAACTAAACATGATAACTTATCAAAATACAAGGATCTTACAATGCAACTCTTAGAGAAGTTTGAATCATTCACCATTGATAACATCCCACTCAAAGACAATCGACATGTGGATGTGATGGTGAGTGCAACCTCTCTTATATGCCCACATGATCCTTCAACAAACTTTACCTTTGTTATTCATCCAATCATGAAACCTTCAATTGATATCCGATTAGAAGATGTTTTGACAACAACTCAAGATGACTTGTGAGAATGGTATGATACAATATGTAATTATTTAAAAGATGGTACCATTCCTAGGCCCACAACAACAAATACTCGAAATCGTTTACGCAAACTGGTAGCTAAATACATAATCCTCGCCGATGTGTTGTATAGATGATCCTTCAATGGTCTCTTACTAAGGTGTCTTAAGGACTTTGAAATTACTATAGCCCTTGACCAGGCTCATTCTAGTGCCTATGGGGGACATTTTGGAGGATGGTCTTTAGTGAAAAAACTCATCCATATGGGATACTATTGGAGACATATGGAAAGAGACTATTTTTCTTATGTTAAACGATGTCACAAATGTCAAGAACATAGCAATTTGATTCATGCCCCTACTTATGAGCTCCATGCCCAAATTCCCATTTGGTCATTTTTAGTATGGGGATTGGATCTCATTGGAAAATTTTCACCACCCTCCTCTGCTAGACATACATTTATCATTATAGCAATAGACTACACAAAATGGGTGGAAGCTATTCCTCTGTGATCTACAAATGTTGAAGTAATTTGTCATTTCATATTAGAACACATAATTTCTCACTTTGGACTTCCTTCCGCAATAGTTTCAGACAATAGAACCCCATTTAAGAATAATGATGTAAAGAAATTTCTTGAAACATTCAATATTCAACATCAATTTTCAACACTATACTATCCACAATCCAATGGACAAGCTGAAAGCATTAATAATATTCTTGAACAAATCCTAAAGAAAACTGTTAACAAACATCATAAGGATTGGCATACGTAGTTACATTATGCGCTCTAGGCTTATCGAATGAGTGTTAGATTATCCATGGGAATTACACCCTATAACCTTGTTTATGGTGCAGACACGATCATGCCCTTGGAATTAGAGATTCCCATGCTACCAATTGCTCTTCAAGACCTTATTGATGATACCACTTATAAAGAATAATGATTGCACCAGCTTGGGATGTTCGATGAAAAGCGTATCAATGCTCTTGAGCATATCCAGTCTTACATTAAACAATTACAATGAAAACACAATACTCAAGTCATTCCTCAAACATTTAGTAAGGGTGATTTTGTTCTCTATGAGAATCAATGTAATACCCATGTTGACCATGAAGAAAAAGATAAATTTAGCCCTAATTTGTTGGGACCTTACATAATCGATACTAGTTATGGGTCTGGTGCTTATGTATTAATAGAGCTCGATGGAACACCCCTTAAGGAACCTATTAATGTTGTGAATTTTTGTTGATATTATCTATAATCTCCTTGAATAGTATGAATACAAAAGAAGTGTAGTCTAAAGTTATTTGGTTGCATTCTAAATACTTTCACATTGCTTTGTTCTTGACAAATGATGATGTGTTTTTCTTGAATACTAGGGTAATTATTTAAGTTATTTTTATAATTACTTTAGGTTTCATACTATTCACTCTTGTGTTATGTTAAGTTCAATCCTTATATGCATTATAGGTGTATCTAATTTAACATACCCTCCTTCAAATAACAATGTTGTATCTAAAGTGAAACTGAAATATGTTTTCCATTAGATCACATCAATCATGTTAAATCATGTAGACATTAATTAAATAATTTTGAAACAAGTTATTTAATTAATCACATTTCCATTTAACATTCAAATACATTAATAAATATTTCAAAACATCAAATGGTCACATATATATATATATATATCCAAAGTTTTATGTACATATCATCACAATATACAAAATCACCAAGGTCTATGAGAACTAGACCCCTCAAACTCTGGTGCCCATGATCCGACATCTAGATGTCGTGAGATGGTTGTGTGTGATTGTGATCTACTGACTCTGAGTGCAAAATCCATAACCTGTACTCGCCCAAGAGCCACATGATGCTCCTTTGCTATCTGATCTCTCTTTGTCCGTAGCTATGATATCTTTGTATGCAATATCTCCACCTCTGCTAGAGTATGGGATGATTGTCCTGCGGTCTTGGCTCGAAAAATTCATCTCCTCATGATCTCATACGCTTCTCATAACCTTGCGAAAGGTTTGAGTGACTTTGGCTTCCCCTCCATAATCAGTGGGGGCACGTAATTAGGATCCATCACCTCCTCACCAATGGATGCAGGAACTATCTCTACAGCTACCTAATGATAGAACTCTTGTCAGTCTCTCGTCGCTCCTGCAAGGTAGAAAAAATACACAATTAGTACACATCATCATCATCATCATATATATATATAAAGCATAAACACTAAATTACATGCATATATTAAATATCATCACCTATATCTCTAGCAGGCTAAGGGATATCAACCTCATCCTCTCTGGGGGGCATTGAGGACATGCTAGCCTCTCTATGACCATGGGTACTGATGTTTGTTGTGGCTACTACACATGATCTAGTCACACGAATTTGTGAGGAATCTCCCCACTCATGTTGATCCTCAGCTACTACCCCATCACCCTTGCTCATGGGTGGATCCTCCTCCTCATACTCCTCATCCTCATCCTCCTCTCCTCCATTTTGGCCATCATAGTCAGGATCGACATATGAATCATACTCATCATCTATAACATTAGTGAATATATCTTCCACCCTCTATCATACATCCTTGGCCTTGTCCACTACCTCATCTCCCTCATCTAGCGTTGGTATTGCATCACCTATAGGGGCATCCATCGGAAATAAAGGAGCTATTCATGTCACTGAACACCACTCCTCATGCTCATCTGTGCTACTGACATCATCAGCATCAGAGAATGGTGGCTGATCGTGATCTGAATCATTAGAGTCACTCTGGAAAACATGGTCTATAGTGAGTCGTACGATATCACCTGGCCTCCGAGCACTCCACGTTGATCTCTTGATAAAGGGGAACACCCCCGGTGGTGTTTGCACCTGCCCAAACTATCACATGACTCAACCATAATAGAAAGGATGTACTACATAGTCATGTCGACTAGCTAAAAATATTTCCACCTACATCCTCCTCAACTGCCATATGGGATCTAGCCATTGAAGTGTAAGTAGATAAGGTCTCCAAAGGATCTCGTCCTCCTCCAGCTGGTCAAATCTCACCCTCCAAAAATGCAAGTCTCCATACTGCCACAAGCATCGTAAAGGATAGCTGAAGGCTCGTGGATACCCTACAACTATAGCACATGGGAACTGACAGGCGTGGTGCATGTAATATGCTCAAGGAACCACACCTGCAGAAGAGGGAAATGCACCATACTGTCTATCTCCCGAAAAACAAATCGACCCAGATCATAATAAAGATACACCAGGATATAGCATCCCCAAGTGTAGACTATCCTATGCTCTGCCATCTCGTGAATCAAGTGAACCAATCCTCCATCAAGATGTGTGGCTCGTCCATCTAGATTGAGTGCTAGTTCTGTCATGTGCATCATAATATGTCTCACTAAGGGGGCTCGCGAATATAGCAACATCGGTAGCTTGATTCATGCTCTAATAGTCTCATCATGAACAGGTCCCTCAAGGCAATATTGCATGTCGACCTTCTGCTCATGAAATGATCGATCTCCTCGAAAGCATACCCATTCTCCCCGAATAGGAACTCTAAGAATCTGGTGTACATCCTCTAAGGTAATGGTCATCTCCCCAGTCAGGAGGTGAAACGTACATGTATTAGCATTCCAACGCTCACATAGGGCCATTAGCATGGTATCATGGTATCTCATAGGAGGCATAAGGTATGCTCAATAGATGCCTACTACCTGAACATGCTTTGTATCCTCTACTGACAGTGTTGGACCTAGGTCTCTAATAAAACTTATCTGTCTCCCCCATAGCCATTGTCGCGATCAGGCGGGTACCTATCAAAATCACAAAATATACTCTAAAAATTCAACTAACATCTTTAATTTTTACATTATTCATCATGCAAGCATGCTAAAGTTTATCTAGTGTGCTTTCCTAAAGGCCCTAAACACTTTAGAACCCTTTTGGGACACTTCGCAAAGAAACAAGACACTTTGTGAAGAAATGAGACACTTTGCGAAGAAACGAGACACTTTTCAAACAAATAGGACACTTTGCGAACAAATGGGACACTTTGCGAACAAATGGGACACTTTGTGAAGAAAGGGGATACATGAATTTTGTTTTTCCAAGATCCTAAATTAACCTATAAATGCATTAAACATCTGTAATGCCCCGTCTTATAACCTAAGGAATGTTGCAATTGTGTATAAAAGTGAAATATTTTTTTTTTAAAGTAATATTATTAAGTTAATTAGTTGCATACATTCACTAAGTTACGCGATGTTACACTACTTGAGGTTCCATAGACGACTTTAGTATTTAGCGTTGCACATAATTAATTAACATAAACATTTAAAAGTAAACATTGCATAACATTTGAATTCCATCCAAGATAGTATAAAGTACAAATATGATTCTTACATTGCATTTGAAAAGATATTACAGTACTCATTCATCTGAAGAGGTAGATCAAATAATAGTTACAATTACATTTTACAATGTTCACCTCATAATCAATTGAGGGAAGTTACAATACAAGATTTCCATTATGCAATAAATAAGTATACATATGTATCCAAGTACGAGCTCTCCATCCATGAAGCTCTCGTTGCCATGATCATAAACTGGGGACCCAACAGAGTAAGGTGCACGTTCCACCCAACCATGTGGTACCCGTAGGTCTACCCCCCGTGCTAGGAGATAGTAATATGGTTACCTACACATAATCTACTAACCCTAGACACAAGTACATAACTGACTGATGGTTACATTGCTTCCAGATTTTAGACAATTGAATATGCTAAGTACGCAAGGTTAACTGTTATTTTAGGTGGAGTGTCATCACAATGTTGCAAAGGTTACCCTAGTGTTTCTTCCTAGGTTTTGGCCCCAAACTTGGGTTACCCTGGTAACCTCTTATGAAACCTGGCCCCATTTGCAAACTATTGTGGAATCGAATATCTTTTAAGGTAACAAGATATCGATTTGCCATTCCAGGCCTTCTCAACTTATGCTCAAGACTGAACTAGCTCTAGAGTCCATAAGTGAGGCATAAACATCTTATTAAGGATTTTAATCTAACTATTGTGTTATTTAGTTATCACTGACTTACTAACTCTTTGTAAGTTACCCTGACACCACTTTGTGTGTCGGCCCTTACACAGAGCCACTCCCCTAAACATAACATAGGAATTCTAAGTTCTCTAACTAAGGTAAACAAGGTGTACAAACATAAAACATGTAACTCTACACTTTTCAAAATGAACATCAAGTCTATGTTCACAAAAATCAGGTGTCAAAACACCATGCAAAACCATATACACAACCTTAGCCAACACAAAAATTCAATTTGAACAATCACAATTCCCACGTTTTACAATTTGTCTGGAAGACTTGTACAGTTAAGACATTCCCAATTTTCCTAATAAAGAAACATGACTTAAGCAAATTGAAGAATAAGAGTCTACATTAGGATATACTAAATCTAGTCATGCAATAATCTGAAATACCAAAATTATTCATCTAAGATTTAGTTCATCTTCCATGCAATACGAAAATCCAATCTATAATTTTCACAATTCATAGGCATATATTATAACAAAATCTATATAACTCCAAAATAACAATCTATTCTAAACACAAATAACTTAGTCATAACAAACTAATTATTAAAATATCTATGTTTAGATATTTAATAAATTACTTCTTTTAAATATCTCATTAAAAACATGATAACTCTTCTAAATTTTCTTAACATTAAATTATTATATTTATAAATATTATATACATATTTTATATATATAATATACATTACATATAAAAAATAAATATATAATAATTATAAAATAAAATAAACATGTATTAACATTCATAAAAATAAATAAAAAATAAAAACTAAATAAAATATGCTAGGGTTTATACCCCCGGCCGCCCACAGGCTGTGCTGTGGGTAGGGCCGCCATCGCAGCCCACCCACAGAGCTTCCCGTGGGTGGGGTTGCCATCGTAGCCCTCCCCACAGGGCTCGGCCGCGACGGTTGAGCCGAGCGCTACCCACAAGGGCGGCGCTGGGCTCGGCCCTCACTGTCATCCCCCCTGCGGGGTTGGCTGTGGGTAGCCCCGCCATGAGCTTCGACCCCATAAAATTTCAATTTTGAATACTGTTCATAACCCTTAAAAAAAATACGATGATTTTTAAAAAGCACTGAAAATCGCGTATGAAAATTTGACGAAATTTCTGAGCATTATTTCCAAATATATTTTTTAAATAAAGATTTATATGTGTATATGTATATATAACATTTATATACATATATATATATAAATATACATGCAATTTAATAAACAACAAATATTATAACTAGGTAAATACACAGAGAAAATATTTTCTACACGAAATTAATAAATCTTCATATTTGACACAAAAATTTTCTCCTCAGAGTTTTCTAATTTTTTGAATAACAAAAGATTTTCAATTCAAATTAGGAAAAATCTTTTCTACAGGAACCCATAACAAAAATTTTTACAGGAAGCTTCATTTGAAATTTTTCAAGAACTTTCCTATTTCCTTTGAGAAATTTTCAACTGTTTAATAAAATCTTCACAAAATATTTCACCGAGAAGAATTACAGGAATCACAAAATAAATATTTCCTCAAAGATTCTTTTTCTAAAGAAAAAAACAATAAAAACAAAGGAAAATACCTGTAACTTGTCAACTGTCTATAGAAGAGAGCCTCTGTAGCCTGTAGAATGCAATCCTCCAAGCTTCTTCAAAATACCAATTCAAAAGAATCTAGAACCAAACACAAAGAACTTCCAACCAAAGGGATCTTCCACAAAAATACAACATACAGAGGAAATCACAATTTCTCTAAAAAAAAATATTTTTTTTAACAGCAAGCTATTCTTCCATTTCCTGTGAAGGAAATTGATAACCCTTCTGTATTTCCCATATCCCCAATAACCTCAGAGAATTTCCTTAACCAAAAACAATAAATGTAACTGGCACACTTGTCGAGAAGAACAAAATATCTTCAACAACTTCTCAACAATCTTGCCTTTCAAGATTTGCATGTTTATAATTTATTTTAAAATTTAAAATTTAAAAATTTCCAAAATGCAAAATTTATCTAATAATTAAAATGCCATTTCCAAATAACAATTAATTTAAATAAAATCTATTCACACATTTAAACATTTTAATTTAATTAATTAATTAATTTAATTAAATAAATTGAATGCTTAAGATCAAATTATTTAACCAAACAAACTAATTAATTTATTAAATAACATGTAAAACTTATTTCTTTAACATTTAAAAATTAATTTAAATAATAGTATATTAAAGAATACTAACCATCATTAAAATTGACAAAATTTACCTTTCAAGCAATTAATCCAAACAGGAAAAGACAAGACAAGACAACCAAAGACTCCAAACTAAACTGACGATGTACTATGACTGGGTTTAAGACTAGACTAGGATGAACCATGCTACTACCTCCCAATCAACATATCCGTTGAGTCTTGACACGCTCAGACCTGAGTAACTAGGTGGAGTGGTGTCATGTACCTGCAATCCTGCAACCAAACAATGACATGCATATATATATATAATCCATTGTACAAGCACACCGTGTGGAGAAAATCACGGACATCACAGGGCACTCACAAGCGAGTGATGTAATTCCGTTCTCCACACCAATACACGTCACATCAGACTGACGAATCAAATAACAATTAGTCCATCATAAACATACATATAACAATAATCATCTGAAGGAAAACATCTACGCTATATCAAAGCATGTCAGAAATCATCTATTGCAATACAATGTATCATCATGTCACAAAGTGAATCCACTGTCGCTCAAAATCAGCGATCAAAATATCCAAACCAAGTACCAAAGTCTAACAGTATAAAAACATGCAACAGATAACATAAGCATAATGGAGGGGTACTACATCCTCCCCCGCTAGGATCAGGCTTGCTCCTGAAAGCCTACGAACTGATAGGGATAAAGTTCCCTCATGCGTGTCGCATCCTCCCAAGTAGCAGAAGCCTCATGGCTAGGATCCCATTGGACCCTCACCTGATCAACGTCTCAACCCCTAAGACCGAGTGTCTGGCGCTGTAGAATGGCCACGGGATCCAAAGCCAGCTGCCCATCCACTACCTGTAACGCATTCCAATCAAGTACATGAGATATGTCGGGATGATATGGTCTAAGAACTGATACATGAAAAACATCATGAATACGCGACAAACTGGGTGGTAATGCGAGTCGATATGCCACAGGACCAATTCTCTCTAAGATCTCAAATGGCCCAATGAAACGAGGCGCAAGCTTAGAGCCTTTTCCATAACGGATTGGACTCTTTCGCGGTCGCACTCGAAGAAACACTCTATCACCAACTACAAATTATCAGTCTATTCTATGTGCATCGGCATACTTCTTTTGCCTATCCCGTGCTGCTATCAAATGTTCTCTAATACGGTCAACCTGTTGCTCCATGTCTCGAAGCATTTTAGGTCCAAGTAACACTCTATCCTCAAGTCGATCCCAACTCAGAGGAGTTCGACAAGGACGACCGTATAATGCCTGAAATGGTGGCTTGCTCCATGTCTCGAAGCATTTTAGGTCCAAGTAACACTCTATCCTCAAGTCGATCCCAACTCAGAGGAGTTCGACAAGGACGACCGTATAATGCCTAAAATGGTGGCATACCTATAGAACTCTAATATCTGTTATTGTATGAAAATTCTACTAAATACAGATAATCCTCCCAACGTGATTGTTGGTCCATTATGTACATCTAAGCATATCCTCTAATATTTGATTAACTCTCTTCGTTTGTCCATCGGTTTGAGGATGATACATTGAACTAAAGTTCAACTGTGTACCTAGAGCATGTTGTAATGAAGTCCATAGGGCTGAAGTAAATACGGGATCTCTATCTGAAATAATCCTACGAGGAATCCCATGCAATCTAAGGATGTCCTCCATAAATATCCTAGCTATGGATGAAGCATTGTAAGATGATCGTACTGGTGAAAAATGAGCTACTTTAGTCAATCGGTCAACAGTTACCATAATGGCATCATGTCAACGTGATGACATAGGTAACCCTACAATAAAGTCAACGGATATAATATCCCATTTCCATTCAGGAATGAGATGTGGCTGCAATAATCCAGCAGGATGTTGATGCTCAACTTTGACTCGCTGGTATTCAAGACATCTCGATACATAATCAACAATATCATGTTTCATACCAGGCCAGAAATACAATTGTCGAAGATCGGCATGCATTTTCTTAACACCTGGATGAGCTAAGTATGGAGCTCGATGAGCTTCAGTCATAATTAATGTACAAAGACCCTCAAAATGTGGTACATAAATATGACCTAAGTGTCGTAATATACCATTTGGTTCAAGGATATACCGTGCAAATTGACCTTCTAAAGGTCTACCAGATTCAATCTCTGACCTTACTTCCTGATACAATCTATCATTAGGAAGTGCAGCTAATATTTGACCTCTCAAATCTACTTCAAGAGTAGTAGCAGAGATCTCATGTCGACGACGACTAAGAGCATCAGCCACTACGTTCTCTTTTCCTTGAACATATCTCACTCCAAAATCGTACTCACACAAGAACTCCATCCATCGTCTTTGTCTAGCATTCAAGTTAGGTTGCGTGAAAATGTATTGTAGACTACGGTGATCAGTATGAAGTTCAAAACGATGACCCAATAAGAAATGCCTCCACCAAACTAATGCATGCACTACTGCAGCTAGTTCTAAATCATGAGTGGGATAGTTTAATTCGTGATCCTTGAGTTTGCGAGACTCATAAGCAATCACACACCCATCTTCCATCAAAACTGCTCCCAAACCTTCTAAGGATGCATCTGTGCAAACTACAAAATCGTTAGTAGGATCAGGAACAATCAGTATAGGCGCATTAGTCAACTTTTCTTTAAGTGTCTGAAAATCCAACTGACATTGCTCTATCCAAACAAACTTCTTTCCTTTTCTCTGAAGAGAAGTAATCGGATGACCGATTCTAGAAAATCCCTCAACAAACTGCCTATAATAACTAGCTAGACCCATAAAACTACAAACTTCACCTACATTAGTAGGCGCGGTCCAATCTACAATAGCTTGAATCTTTGAAGGATCCACAACAATACCTTTTCTAGATATCACATGTCCAAGGTATTTTACTTCAGTTTGAAAGAAATCACACTTCTTCAGGTTCGCATACAATTGATTTTCCCTTAAACATTGCAATACCTGTCTCAAGTGTTCTTCATGTTCCTCGAATAGATCAAAATATCATCGAGAAATACAAGGACAAAGCGATCAAGGTAAGTATGAAAAACACCATTCATTAAACTCATGAATACTGATGGTGCATTCGTTAACCCAAACAGTACTACTGTGAATTCGTAGTGCCCATAATGAGTTCGAAAAGCAATTTTATGAATGTTTGCTTCAGCTATTCGCAATTGATGGTATCCAGATTTCAAATCGATTTTAGAGAACACATTATCTCCCTTGATTTGATCGAAAAGATCATCGATTCTAAGCAAAGTATAACGATTCTTAATCATAACCTTGTTCAATTGACGATAGTCAATGCACAGTCTAAGTGATCCATCCTTCTTCTTTACGAAGATGATGGGTGCTCCCCAAGGGGAAACACTTGGATGAATGAAACCCTTTTCTAATAGTTCCTCTAACTGAATACGAAGTTCCTCTAACTTCTGAGTTGTCATTCTATATGGAGCTCTAGATATAGGCTCAGCTCCAGGAACTAAGTCAACTCTAAAATCAATATCTCTCTTCGGTGGCATTCCAGGTATATCATATGGAAACACGTCAGCGAATTCCCTAAGAATAGGATGATCATCAAGAGATACCTCTCGACTCTCACCTTCTTCCAAATCAGTAACTGTTGTTGCAAACAGTTGACAACCCTGACGAAGACATCTCTTTAATTGCATAGCGGATATCATCCACAAAGAGATAGGTCTTTGCACACCTATGATTTTCACTTTCGCACCTAAACCATTAATGCAACTAACTGTCTTAAGTCGACAGTCAATCACAACATGATAAGATGCTAACCAATCCATACCTAAAACTATGTCATACGATCCTAAAGGTGTAACATGAAGATTTACTAAGGTAGTTAATGTACCAATTTTAAGTTCACAATTATGTACTAAGTTCTCTACTGCTACTTTCACCCCAGAGGCGAATTCAACCTGCCACTTACCGCCTTGCTTTACCGCCACAAGACCACATCGGTCAATGCTAGTCAGTGAAATAAAGGAGTCGGTAGCTCTGGAATCAAAATGAATGGAAACACTAACACCATGTAACTTACCTAAAGTCTCAACCACTGTGTTCTGGTGATCAGCTTGGCGGTCATTAACTGTAGCATATACTGTATGTGATCGTCCTGCATCACCCACTGTAGGCTCTGAAACTATAGGTCGAGGCCCAAAACCTATAGAACCTCTCATCGAACATTGCCTAGCAATGTGTCCCTGCTGTCCACATGAGTAACAACCTGTGCCTCTACCGAATCCTCTGCCACCTGAAGGTGCATTGGATTGCTGGAAACTACCTCTACTGATAGTAGACTGAGCACTCTTCGCAGGCTAATCCTGCCTATTACGCTTATTGCGCCACCAATTGTGACCCTTCCCTAACTGTGGACTATTACCTTGCTGTGGTTGTGGATTATTATTCTTTTGAGGTGTACGTTGTTGTTGTTGTTGCCCACCCTTAGAGGGTGTCTATTGGTTCCTAGAATAACCCCCTGTCTGTGCCTGTCCACCCCGTGGACTAAAACCTACTGCAGGAGCACTGCCAATCTGTACTCCTATGTGACCACCTAACGCCATAACAAGATTCTCTTCCACTATTCGAGCCTTCTCCACCACAACTTCCATAGTCTTTGGCTCAAAGACTCTGACACCACCACTAATGCGGGCGTTTAGACCCCTAGTGAAGTGTTGTACTAGCATAGGCTCATCATCGCCAATACCAGCATACTGCTTGAGTTCATAGAATCTACATTCATATTGCTCAACAGAAAGAGCCAACTGATGTAGATCATGGAACTCGTCAGCCCGTCACTGCCTCCAGTGTTCCGATAGGAATTGTGCTCTAAAGCTCTCTAGGAACATCTCTCAAGACACTGACCCAATATCTAAGTGGAGCTTCTACTCCTCCAGGCGCCACCAAGTAGAGGCAAATCCTCTCAGATGCATGATAGTGCATCTCGCACGGGTATTTCTACCGTAAGGGTGCATGGCGGAGCATCTACTCAAATCTAGTAGCTAGGTCTCTACCTCTAAGCCACCTCCTGTACCATCAAAAGTAGGAGGGCGTGCCCTTAGTAAATCCCTCATGTGTCCTACAGTAATAGCATCCTGATGCACTATATCATCTACTCTCCTTGGAGATCTATCTCTCTCTAACAACCTCCTGCTCAACTTCCTATCTAGGTCCAAGACGAGCTAGGACCTCCTCTAATAAAGGACGTATCTGTGAACCCTCTACTCCTGACTGTTCGGGATTCTGTCCCTCATTCCTCTGATCCAACTGCTCTGCCTGATCACTCTGATGAGGGCTCAGAGGGGGAGTAACCTGAGGGATTGGCCCTCGGCCTCCACCTCGACCTCTACCATGACCTCTACCACCTCGTCTAGGCATGTTCCTACACATAACAATAATGAGTCTTAGATACTAATCAACCAAGGCTAACAAATAGCGACACTACGTACTAGGTCAACCTAATGGGCTCGCGATTACCCAAAGCGTCTAGTGTTTGTAACCTTGGCTCTGATACCAATCTGTAATGCCCCATCTAATAACCTAAGGAATGTTGCAATTGTGTATAAAAGTGAAATAATTTTTTTTTAAGTAATATTATTAAGTTAATTATTTGCATACATTCACTAAGTTACGCGACGTTACACTACTTGAGGTTCCATAGACGACTTTAGTATTTAGCGTTGCACATAATTAATTAACATAAACATTAAAAAGTAAACATTGCATAACATTTGAATTCCATCCAAGATAGTATAAAGTACAAATATGATTCTTACATTGCATTTGAAAAGATATTACAGTACTCATTCATCTGAAGAGGTAGATCAAATAATAGTTACAATTACATTTTATAGTGTTCACCTCATAATCAATTGAGGGAAGTTACAATACAAGATTTCCATTATGCAATAAAGAAGTATACATATGTATCTGTGATAGGTCGAATTTAAGCGTTAGAAAACAAGCAACAAGTAAAAGAGTGCAAATAAACAACTACAACAACCTACACCTCAAGATTAGCCTAAGTTGGAAACAATGCAAGACAAAGCAACGAAATGGAACTGTATACCTTGCGTTGAGTCGATCCTTTGGTTGGCCCTTCGATCTTAGATGTGTATGCTCCTTGGATGGCAAGTGGATGCAAGAAAAATGATGTTGTGAGGATGAGTGAAAATGGATGAAAGATGTGAAAATGGCTAAGTATAAGTTGAGAAACAAAATTGCAAGAGTTTGGCTAGCAAAATGATCTCTCCAAAATGAGAGAAAAGAGGGGGTATTTATAAGATTTTTGGGAAATCCTAGGGGAAATGGACGGTCAAGATTGAGCCACCAAATATCAAGATGTAGGGCCAAGGTGAGTTGAGAACTCACAAGCCCTCACATCTTGACATGTGGCATGTGATTTAGCCTAAAAGGTGAAGTGGACATGAGGTGGAAGGAAGACATGACATGGAGGGGGTACAAAGTACCTTGGGATTGGACAAGATCTCCTCATAAAGGAGGTCCTTGTCCCCATGTGTGAGAGGACATGTGGGAATTAAAAATTCCTCAAATATTCTCATGGGGATGAGAAAAGAATTTTAAATTTCAAAGGGTGCATTGGGGGATTAAATGTGAATTAAAAATTCACATAGGGAAGTGGAGTGCCTTGTCCAAAAGAAAAGCATTTAATAGGGTTGACTCAATTAGAGTGATTAGGATTGTGCAAGTACTTGATTAGATTAATTAATGAAGATTAGAAGAGGGGTAGATCTCACATGTGACTTGATGTGACAAGTCAAAGATCACATGGGAAAGAGTAATGAAGGATTAGAGGGGGGTTAGGTGGCTAAGAGAGATTAGAGGCCAACTTGCAAAAGTTGGAGGATGTGACACATCCTAATCAAGGATCAGGCATGTGCACATCCTAATGATGAAATTAGAAGAATTATTAGGATAAGATAAAAATGATGGAGGATGTGACATAAAGGAAATTAAGTAAATGACATTTATTTAATTCGACGATGGAAGGAGAAATTGAGAATAGGTATTATTGATTAAATGCCTTAAGAGTTTAGTAGAAATTAAAGTGTGAGTAGAAAATAATAGTAGTATTACTTAATTAATGAAAATATAAAGGCGAGGGGATGAATTTGGATAAATTAAGTGTCAATTTAGATGTCTCCCATTTTTCCCCTCTTTGAGGATGGTGTTACAAAAGTAGCATCATTTCAAAGAATATTAAACATAGAACCTAGAAGATGGTTAGATTGGAAAAGATGCCCCAGTCATTCAAAGAAGTGACTAGGAAGGAAGATGATGGGGGGAAAGATGAAAGTTAGGGATGAAGGATGCCCCCTCGAGAGGACATGCGGGTTCAAGAGAACACGAGTGTGCTCTCGAAATGGATGAGATGATGCAAGGGGAGTTGAAGAAGATGATGCAATGTGATGGAAGATTGGGAGGGGAGCGTGATGAAGGATGAATGGATGGGGGGGATTTGAGGATGAGAGATGAAATGCAATCTAAATGCAATTTGCCATCGTCGGAGCACTGATTTTTGCTATAGCATAAGACACAAGACACCAGGGTATGAAGAACCAAGGCGGATTAGTGTCTAATGCATAAAACAAACATAAAAACAAGAAGGCTATCTGCATCCCAAAGTCCGATGACCTTGGATTTGGGCGGTGTGGGATATTAACCACAAGCATAAGGATGCCCAGTAGTAACACAAGACCTCGGGGATCTTGGTGGGTACTCATTAGGTTCTTAGAAGACAAACAAAAAAATCAAGATACACCCCTATGTTGACAAGTCAAAGCACACCATGATATGATGGATCAAGGCGACCATGACAAGTGATGATAGGGAGCTCAAATGATAAACAAAAGCCAAAAGCATCAAAAGATCACAATTAATTTCAAATGTCCTTTGCCATAGGATCAATCAAGGGGATGGATGGGATTGATGAGGTCTGTTAGGAAGGATGCATCCTGTTGAGACCGATGATGGATACTAAATTAAAAGATTGACATGACATAGGATATTCAGAACTGATTGGATTTGATGATACAAGTGAATCTCATTTGTTAAGATCTAGCTAGATAAGGGCATAGCTTGACGACACGACACGAGAGACATGACACAAGATTGACACAAGATGGGAGACTAACACATCCTAGCGACCTAGGGGCTCGGGGGCCGATCAAAGATTAGCCTTGCCTACGTGGAAGCGCAGAGCCCTCGTAGTTCAACAAAAGGCTGATGACAGACCATGATGGAGATTTTGATGGATGACCAAGATAGGATGGAGAACAGGAGAAAAGTGGAAAATATAGATCGATGATGGATGGAACATGATAGATGATAGAGGATTGGATGGAACATGATAGAAAGACCGATGATGGAACCCCGGGGGCAGATCAAATGATCGACCTTGCCTACGTGAAAGCGCAGGGGCAACGTAGTTCGATGAAAGGCCAAAGACAAGTGATGGATGAAAGAGGATGAGATAACCCTAGATAAGGGGTTAAAATGATTGGACCGACATGATGGGACAAGATAGACCTGTTGGATTGGATAGGATGATGGTGACTATACAAACCTCAGGGATGGGATAGTTATCCAAATCATCAAAGATGAATTGGGTGGATGATATGACAGATGGATGAATGATGAGATAGAAAAGATGTGCAAAAGAAGCAAAAGTGATGACGATAAGATAGATGACATTGGATTGCGTGGGGAAAATCCTATAGCTAGATACCAATGACAAGGGATTATGAGGTGGGATGGAGATAGAGAAAAATGATGTAGGGAGATAGGGATGGGGGATGAAAGGGATGGGGGATGGAGGTAGGGATGGGGGATAGAGGGGGGGGATGGGATGGGAGGTGAGGATGGGGAGGGATGGGGGATAGGGGAAGATGGCAAGGATGCGATTGGACTAGATGAATCATGTCTCCAAGGATTGCATTACAAAGGAAGATAGATGCCCCCACTCTTGATATGTCATGTGCGAGGAGGCATGAGGGATGGAAGACAAGTGGATGGGAAGATAAAAGAGTGAGGTGGATGAAGATAGGATGCATGGATAAGGAAGGGATATTGAGGGCGAATGATAGTTGGGATAGTGTGCGGGTGAGGGGAATGTATGCTAAGAGGTGTCCAAAGCATGCTTATATGTTTGCCCCATGAGATATGCCAAACAGGATGTGTAAGCATGATAGGGTGGAGGGGATGGATGAAAATGATGTATAGCAAGAAGATGGGTGCATAGCTGAAAGCGTAGTAGGAAGCATAGCGAATGGAGGAAATGCATATCAAGAAGCTACCCCCAAGTGCAGATAGGGATTTACGCATGATGCCTATTTTCCAGGTTTTCATCATGGTACTTATCCAAGGTGCTTGTTTGCCAAGTTTTCACCATTGGACGGATTATTTCTCTTTACTCTTTTATTTTTATGATTTTTTGACTTTTTTGGATTTTTGGACTTTTTTGACTTTTTGGATTTTTGGACTGGATTTTTGACTTTTTGCATAGCATGCAGAAGGAGATGGATAAGGATAGGGAGGCGAATAAGCGGATTTAGGAGACATGCGATAAGGATATGGAGGAAGGACTCAAGCATCAAGTTCTATATCAGGTATTAAAAGCCCATGTTTGAACTGACTGTTGGATGTTGGTACAACCTTATGAGGATAAATGGATTATGCAAGAGGATGAATTAGAGGGATTTGATGGGGGAGATACAGGGGATAATGGGTGGGATGTTGGAAATGGTATGGATAGGATGATGGGGTGGATATGTGATGGGGAGATGAGTTCAGGACCAACATTGGCACATGTGGTGATGGATGTGAAAAGATAAGGGGACTAATGGATGGAGAATGTGGGGATAATGGGGAGAGGGGATACTGAATTTTGGGACATAGGGACCCAAAACAGACTTAGGATATGAAAGGCGGGTATGTTTAGCTTTTGGATTAGCAACTTTGGATGTTCTTACAGATTTTTCATTTGATGGCATTGCATCTTTTTTCTTTGGGATCCACATGGTTTTGATCTGTGCTTTGCTGGCTCTTTGCGAGCTATAGATTTGATTTTGATTTGGGATTTTGTTTTTCTTTTCTTTACCATGTCTTTTAGAGGGGACATGGGAAGCATTGGATTCATGTGGATGTTTGGATTTATGCATTTTTATCTTAGCATCCAAAGTGCATTACTAGCAATGGGATGGGTGTGAGGGATGGGCGATGTGGAGCAATGGAGGTAGGAGTATAGGGATTACGTGTAGATGGGGGATGTTTAGGTATGTGCCTTTGTTGATCCTGATTATGGGATATGCGAGAGGGATGTTTATGATGGATGACATGTATAGGTGTTGGATGGGTAAAAGGATGAGATGGAGGAGGTGATCTTGGGATATACGGACCCAAGATGGATAGAGTAGATGAAGGATGGGAGCTGGTGGATGGAGGGATGTAAGGACCCAAAATGGATGGAGCAGATGAAGGAGGAATATGGACAGTTTTTTTGAGGCGATATGATAGAGGAGGAGGGATTGCAGCATATGATTTGGTGGAGCGATGGGAAGAGCCGACATTTCTTTTGGAGAAGGCTCGTTGAGGACATCTAGAAGTTGTACCAACATCCTTAGATTGTGAGTCTTGGGAAATAGATCCAAGACCGTGCATGCAGATTTGTTCTTTGACTTGGATGGGCTCTAAAATACCTTGCTCATGAAGGCCTAGACCTTTTCCTTGATAGTTCATGTTCTTGAGCATTTGATCCATGATAGGATTTTTGTTATTCTGAAAACATGATGCGAGTCCATTATTAGGTGGGGGATGATGGGTGGTATATACACTATGTTTTTCTTCTGCAAGGAGGCCACCATGGAAGAATGTGAAAGTACCAAGGGGATATGCAAGCAGTGTGGGGATAGCATTTTTAGGCGATGATGGGGGATCCTGAGAAGGAGATGGTGGGATAGCAACATTTGGATGGGTTGTATCTAGAGAGGGAGTAGGGGATATGATAGGATCTAATTTTGTGGTAGCAGGCTCATGCAATGGAGACGGAGATGGAGTGGTAGAATCTTGAATGTCAAGAGGATCATGGGATAGAATGGATGGGGGACTGTGATCTTGCGGTAGACCAGATGGGATGGTAGGATCTTGATCTGGAGGAGGGGATATGTTGGCATGCTTTGGATCAGGATCTTGGCATGACTCATTGTGTGCGGGAGGCATGATAATGGATTCATGGGGGGACTCTACAAGTGGGGAAGATGGAAGGATGGAGGATTAAAAATATTCTTGGGAATGGATAGTAGGAGTGGAAGAAGTGGATTGGATTTGGGTGTTGTCGATAGGTTTGACGGCTCTCGGAGTAGGGGGTGGGTGTTCAAGGGATTTGGTAGATGTGATGGTAGGAGATGGGTACTCAGTGGATTCAGAGGATGTGATAGTAGGAGATGGAGACTCAGTGGATTCAGAGGATGTGGTGGTATCGTCAATGATAGGTGTTGGATGGAGAAGGGTCTCGTCACTAACGACCATGGATGATGGGTTGGGATGGCATGGTTCCATGACTGCAATGTGTGGAGTGGGGGATGTTTCCTTTGTTATAAGTCCTTGGAGAAACTTGAATACGCTAGGCTGAGATGGTGTGGTAGGAGTGGATGGAGGTTTATGGATTAGTGGGGGATTAGGACTAGGGATTGGCGGGCTAGGATTAGATAGGGGAATGGGATTGGATGTAGGACTGGGAATAAATGGGGGATTAGGTGAAAGGTTAAGATAGGGATATTGGCATGGTGAATTAGGACATAAGGTGGGTGGTGGATTGTAGTAAGGGTATGGGGATGGTGGATGAGGATGGGAAGATTGAGGTGGTGGATTATAGGGAGATGCGGATGTTGGATTAGGGTAAGTTGGTGGGTGTGTTTGACTAGGATAGGAAGGTGCGAATGTAGGATTAGGGTGAGCAGATTGGTATGGGAGATTGGGGTAGTGGGTATATGCGGATGAAGGGTTGAGATAAGAGGATTTGGATGGGGGATCAAGATAGGGGTATTGTGATGGAAAACTAGGATAATGGGATGATGTAGATGAAGGATATGATGGATATGATGGACATCCCTCGTCAAAGGTAGCATAAGGAGTGTGATTAGGCATAGATGAAAACATGACGGGATAACTCGATGGGGTGATTGGATTTTGGAATGTGGGTGGAGAAAGCTTACTAGCAACAATAGTGTCAAGGGAATCTATGTCGTATACCTCTTGATCAACAAGACTTTCATTATCGTCGTCGACGTAATTAGGGTTTCCCTTGACCACTATTGATGGAGGATAATAATTCATGATGATGAAAGGATAAAGATGATGGATAAAGATTTTGGATGGAAATGGACAAAAGCCCAAATCGAGATTTAGGACAAGTTCAGATCGGGATTGGATTAAAGCTCAAATTAGGATGATTGGATGATACGATGGGATTGATTTTGACAATTGGATTGGATGATCAAAGGATGATTACGATGTCGAATTTTCTTCGAGATGGAAGTAGATTGATTGGGTCGAAGGTGGTTGGATAGGGATGCGATTGGATTGGATTGGATTGGATAAGATTGATCGATGATTTGAAAGGTCGGATGATGGATTGGGTAGGATGATGAAAGGGACTGTAAACCCTGTTCAGAGATTGCCCTAGGTGACTTAGGATGCTGATTGATCGGATTAAATGACAAAGAGATGATTGGGGCACTGAATCCACTTTGAGATTGAAAATGGATTGATTGGGCCGACGATGATGATTAACTTAGGATGGATGACAACCCTAAGAGGATATTAATGATGATGATCAGATCAGACACCTCAGTCAATTTGGATAATAACCTGAGACGAAGTTCACGGGATTTGGATGATTTGATTGGAGGAATGGATGATAGAAATGCTCGGAACGAGTAAACAAATGATTATAATGATAGGACAAGAGTTCAGAATGATGAAAGGATATGTGAAATGGATGAATGTTTACTCAGAACGAGTAAATAGATGATCGAATTGACAGAACAAGAGTTCAGAATGATGAAAGGATATGTTAAATGGGTGAACGTTTACTCGGAACGAGTAAACAGATGATCAGAATGATAGAATGAGATTTCGGAATGATGAAAGGATATGTTAAATGGGTGAACGTTTACTCAGAACGAGTAAACGGAGAGAGTGATAGGGTATACCCCCCTCGAGGAGGTAGATGGTGAAGAAAAAAGGTGCCCCGGTCAACTTCTCAAAAGTATGAAGTGGTACATATCATCGGAAAGAGCACGAAAAGATGAGAGGAACTGCCTTTGAACGGAGTCAATCGGATAAATAGTGTGGAAATGGCGGCCCTGGGAAGAAAGAGCAGAAGGACAGGTCCGCCACTGCACTAGGACAGATTTGGCACTATAGAAAGACAGGTTTGGCACTGCATAAGGACAGGTTTGGCACTGCACTAGGACAAGTTTGGCACTGCACTAGGACAGGTTTGGCACTGCACTAGGACAGGTTTGGCACTACAGAAGGACAGGTTTGGCACTGCACAAGGACAGGTTTGGCACTGCACTAGGACAGGTTTGACACTGCAGAAGGACAGGTCCACCAAAGGATAAGCTTAAGCTTGATTTTTTGATGGATGGGTAAGGCAAACGACCCAAAATATAGCAAACACTAATAATGACTGGTTTTGCACGAGAAAGACAATTCAGACAACACAACCCTAAGATTAGTAGAGATGGGTATGGCCAACAAAGTCTTCTACTCTAGGATGAACATGGTTGCTAAGGAGTCCTCGATATACGCACGGTACATGAGGCCCAAACCGTGAACACCAACCCGTTACAAGCGTGAGTCGGGAACCTTAGCGAGATACTAAAGGCTCGGACCAACTCTTCCGTCATCCCGGCGGCAGCCAATTACTAGCGTGGTTGGATTGAGGTACAAATTTCCTCTCCCCCCTTTATATGCCTTGATGCCTTTGGAATAGATCCCTTGGGGTGATGAAATCCCCAAGCAGGTCCCACTAAGAAAGTGAAAAAGGGTGACTCAAAGGACTTGGAAAGCTACGATTTCTCGTCACCCAGGATCGCCAAATGGCGCAAGGGGATTGGATACATCAAATAGCCTTCCCAAACACGCCAAGCAAGGTTTATTGACACCCCTTTAATTAAACTATGTTCCTATTTTACCAAAAGACAATTCGGGAAAACTTAAAATTTTTACCTTCTGGAGGATAGGTCCGCCACTCTGTTAGGACAGGTCCGCCACTGAATTAGGACCAGTCCGCCACTGAATTAGGACTAGTCCGCCACTGAATTAGGACCAGTCCACCACTGCACTGGGACAAATCCGCCACTCCAGGACCAATCTGCCACTGAATTAGGACCAATCTGCCACTGAATTAGGACCAATACGCCATTGAATTAGGACCAATCCGCCACTGAATTAGGACTAGTCCGCCACTGAATTAGGACCAATCGCCACTGAATTAGGACCAGTTCGCCACTAAATTAGGACCAATCCGCCACTCGGGACCAATCCGCCACTGAATTAGGACCAGTCCACCACTGAATTAGGACAAATCCCACTGAATTAGGACCAATCCGCCACTGAACTAGGACCAGTCGCCACTGAATTAGGACCAATACGCCACTCCAGGACCAATCCGCCACTAGATTAGGACCAGTCTGCCACTGAATTAGGACCAATCCGCCACTCCAGGACCAATCCGCCACTGAATTAGGACTAGTCTGCCACTGAATTAGGACCAATCCGCCATTGAATTAGGACCAATCCGCCACTCCAGGACCAGTCTGCCACTGCAAGACCAGTCCACCATTGCAGGAGGACCAGTCCGCCACTCTGTAACCTGGACCTTTAAAAATGCAAAAAATAGCAAATGTGAAAGAAAGAGACCAGTTTGTGGGTCCCACCGGGCATGCCAGAAATGTGATAGGTCGAATGTGAGCGTTAGAAAGCAAGCAACAAGTGAAAGAGTGCAAATAAACAACTTGAAACAACCTACACCTCAAGATTAGCCTAAGTTGGAAACAATGCAAGACAAAGCAACGAAATGGAACTTTATACCTTGCATTGAGTCTATCCTTTGGTTGGCCCTTCGATCTTGGATGTGTATGCTCCTTGGATGGCAAGTGGATGCAAGCAAAATGATGTTGTGAGGATGAGTGCAAATGGATGAAAGATGTGAAAATGGCTAAGTATAAGTTGAGAAACAAAATTGCAAGAGTTTGACTAGCAAAATGATCTCTCCAAAATGAGAGAAAAGAGGGGGTATTTATAAGATTTTTGGGAAATCCTAGGGGAAATGGACGGTCAAGATTGAGCCACCAAATATCAAGATGTAGGGCCAAGGTGAGTTGAGAACTCACAAGCCCCTCACATCTTGACATGTGGCATGTGATTTAGCCCTAAAAGGTGAAGTGGACATGAGGTGGAAGGAGAAGGACATGACATGGAGGGGGTACAAAGTACCTTGGGATTGGACAAGATCTCCTCATAAAGGAGGTCCTTGTCCCCATGTGGGTGAGAGGACAGTGAGGAATTAAAAATTCCTCAAATATTCTCATGGGGATGAGAGAAGGAATTTTAAATTCCAAAGGGTGCATTGGGGGATTAAATGTGAATTAAAAATTCACATAGGGAAGGGAGATGCCTTGTCAAAAAAGAAAAGCATTTAATAGGGTTGACTCAATTAAGTGATTAGGATTGTGCAAGTACTTGATTAGATTAATTAATGAAGATTAGAAGAGGGGTAGATCTCACATGTGACTTGATGTGACAAGTCAAAGATCACATGGGGAAGAGTAATGAAGGATTAGAGGAGGGTTAGGTGGCTAAGAGAGATTAGAGGCCAACTTGCAAAAGTTGGAGGATGTGACACATCCTAATCAAGGATTAGGCATGTGCACACCTTAATGATGAGATTAGAAGATGGATTAGGTTAAGATAAAAATGATGGAGGATGTGACATAAAGGAAATTAAATAAATGACATTTATTTAATTCATTTGATGGAAGGAGAATTAAAGAGATAAGGTATTATTGATTAAATACCTTAGGGATTTGGAAGAATTAAAGATATTAATTAAATAATAGTAGTATTACTTAATTAATGAAAATAAGACGAAAGGGGATGAATTTGGATAAATTAAGTGTCCAAATTTAGACGTCTACAGTATCCAAGTACGAGCTCTCCATCCATGAAGCTTTCGTTGCCATGATCATAAACTAGGGACCCAACGGAGTAAGGTGCACGTTCCACCCAACCATGTGGTACCCGTAGGTCCACCCCCATGCTAGGAGATAGTAATATGGTTACCTAGACATAATCTACGAACCCTAGACACAAGTACATAACTGACTGATGGTTACATTGCTTCCAGATTTTAGACAATCGAATATGCTAAGTACACAAGGTTAACTATTATTTTAGGTGGAGTGTCATCACAATGTTGCAAAGGTTACCCTGGTGTTTCTTCCTAGGTTCCGGCCCCCAACTTGGGTTACCCTGGTAACCTCTTACGAAACCCAGCACCATTTGCAAACTATTGCGGAATCAAATATCTTTTAAGGTAACAAGATATCGATTTGCCATTCCAGGCCTTCTCAACTTATGCTCAAGACTGAACTAGCTCTAGAGTCCATAAGTGAGGCATAAACATCTTATTAAGGATTTTAATCTAACTACTGTGTTATTTAGCTATCACTGACTTACTAACTCTTTGTAAGTTACCCTGACACCACTTTGTGTGTCGGCCCTTACACAGAGCCACTCCCCTAAACATAACATAGGAATTCTAAGTTCTCTAACTAAGGTAAACAAGGTGTACAAACATAGAACATGTAACTCTACACTTTTTAAAATGAACATCAAGTCTATGTTCTCAAAAATCAGCTGTCAAAACACCATGCAAAACCATATACACAACCTTAGCCAACACAAAAATTCAATTTGAACAATCACAATTCCCACGTTTTACAATTTGTCTGGAAGACTTGTACAGTTAAGACATTCCCAATTTTCCTAATAAAGAAACATGACTTAAGCAAATTGAAGAATAAGAGTCTACATTAGGATATACTAAATCTAGTCATGCAATAATCTGAAATACCAAAATTATTCATCTAAGATTTAGTTCATCTTCCATGCAATACGAAAATCCAATCTATAATTTTCACAATTCATAGGCATATATTATAACAAAATCTATATAACTCCAAAATAACAATCTATTCTAAACACAAATAACTTAGTCATAACAAACTAATTATTAAAATATCTATGTTTAGATATTTAATAAATTACTTCTTTTAAATATCTCATTAAAAACATGATAACTCTTCTAAATTTTCTTAACATTAAATTATTATATTTATAAATATTATATACATATTTTATATATATAATATACATTACATATAAAAAATAAATATATAATAATTATAAAATAAAATAAACATGTATTAACATTCATAAAAATAAATAAAAAATAAAAACTAAATAAAATATGCTAGGGTTTATACCCCCGGCCGCCCACAGGCTGTGCTGTGGGTAGGGCCGCCATCGCAGCCCACCCACAGAGCTTCCCGTGGGTGGGGTTGCCATCGTAGCCCTCCCCACAGGGCTCGGCCGCGACGGTTGAGCCGAGCGCTACCCACAAGGGCGGCGCTGGGCTCGGCCCTCACTGTCATCCCCCCTGCGGGGTTGGCTGTGGGTAGCCCCGCCATGAGCTTCGACCCCATAAAATTTCAATTTTGAATACTGTTCATAACCCTTAAAAAAAATACGATGATTTTTAAAAAGCACTGAAAATCGCGTATGAAAATTTGACGAAATTTCTGAGCATTATTTCCAAATATATTTTTTAAATAAAGATTTATATGTGTATATGTATATATAACATTTATATACATATATATATATAAATATACATGCAATTTAATAAACAACAAATATTATAACTAGGTAAATACACAGAGAAAATATTTTCTACACGAAATTAATAAATCTTCATATTTGACACAAAAATTTTCTCCTCAGAGTTTTCTAATTTTTTGAATAACAAAAGATTTTCAATTCAAATTAGGAAAAATCTTTTCTACAGGAACCCATAACAAAAATTTTTACAGGAAGCTTCATTTGAAATTTTTCAAGAACTTTCCTATTTCCTTTGAGAAATTTTCAACTGTTTAATAAAATCTTCACAAAATATTTCACCGAGAAGAATTACAGGAATCACAAAATAAATATTTCCTCAAAGATTCTTTTTCTAAAGAAAAAAACAATAAAAACAAAGGAAAATACCTGTAACTTGTCAACTGTCTATAGAAGAGAGCCTCTGTAGCCTGTAGAATGCAATCCTCCAAGCTTCTTCAAAATACCAATTCAAAAGAATCTAGAACCAAACACAAAGAACTTCCAACCAAAGGGATCTTCCACAAAAATACAACATACAGAGGAAATCACAATTTCTCTAAAAAAAAATATTTTTTTTAACAGCAAGCTATTCTTCCATTTCCTGTGAAGGAAATTGATAACCCTTCTGTATTTCCCATATCCCCAATAACCTCAGAGAATTTCCTTAACCAAAAACAATAAATGTAACTGGCACACTTGTCGAGAAGAACAAAATATCTTCAACAACTTCTCAACAATCTTGCCTTTCAAGATTTGCATGTTTATAATTTATTTTAAAATTTAAAATTTAAAAATTTCCAAAATGCAAAATTTATCTAATAATTAAAATGCCATTTCCAAATAACAATTAATTTAAATAAAATCTATTCACACATTTAAACATTTTAATTTAATTAATTAATTAATTTAATTAAATAAATTGAATGCTTAAGATCAAATTATTTAACCAAACAAACTAATTAATTTATTAAATAACATGTAAAACTTATTTCTTTAACATTTAAAAATTAATTTAAATAACAGTATATTAAAGAATACTAACCATCATTAAAATTGACAAAATTTACCTTTCAAGCAATTAATCCAAACAGGAAAAGACAAGACAAGACAACCAAAGACTCCAAACTAAACTGACGATGTACTATGACTGGGTTTAAGACTAGACTAGGATGAACCATGCTACTACCTCCCAATCAACATATCCGTTGAGTCTTGACACGCTCAGACCTGAGTAACTAGGTGGAGTCAGTGTCATGTACCTGCAATCCTACAACCAAGCAATGACATGCATATATATATATAATCCATTGTACAGGCACATCGTGCAGAGAAAATCACGGACATCACAGGGCACTCGCAAGCGAGTGATGTAATTCTGTTCTCCACACCAATACACGTCACATCAGACTGACGAATCAAATAACAATTAGTCCATCATAAACATACATATAGCAATAATCATCTGAAGGAAAACATCTACACTATATCAAAGCATGTCAGAAATCATCTATCGCAATACAATGTATCATCATGTCACAAAGTGAATCCACTGTCGCTCAAAATCAGCGATCAAAATATCCAAAACAAGTACCAAAGTCTAACAGTATAAAAACATGCAATAGATAACATAGGCATAAATGGAGGGCTACTACAACATCATTCAATCATTGCAAAATCACTAAGTGAAAGTTGCAGAATTGAGTCACTTTGTGATACAACTCACCACATGCCACCTGCTGTCGAAGCTCATCCAGTCGTGAAGGCGTGTAATCCCATCTACTCAACATCTTCTCATCTCACTCATCACTCTCAAGCTACAAGAAGGTAAAATGCAATAGTAAGTGATAAATTACTAGATCCTTTACCTCTTTTAACCTATTTTCATCCCTTTTACTCTTATGCATTTAAATAGGGTTATTTTCTCTCTTAAAGAGTTAATAAAACACTTTTGCTTCAAAACAACATAATAGGAGCTATGAAACTCCATTTTTGATGCCATTTGATGCGTTGGAATTGTGATTCCGCACTCAACATCATCAATCATCTATCGTTATGTGGCATGGTACTTGGAAATTCCCCACAATATGATTGTTCCTTCTTCAACATGGCTAGATTGCTACCTTGATTCCACCTTCGTAAAGCAAGGGAAATCAAGGGGGGGCATACATCTACCCTCGAATTTGATTTCTAGAAGTTAGATAAAAGGATTTTTGGAAAATTAATGAATTTGTGTTGCAGGATGCAGTTCCTAATGCTGTGGTTTTACAGATAACTACACTGGGGGCTTCATTCTCCCATCTTTTGAATGAGTATCCTTTTGTGCAATAAAGTGTACTATTTAGCTCTAGTCCTTTAGCTTACATATGCAAGTAGAGTCATATGGGCGCTAAAGTGGGGGCTAAATGTGGCGTAGAAAATTGGACACTCTTTTAAAAAGACACAATTTCACGCTTAATTTAAACCTACTTTTGAGTACCCTTGCATTAATCATTCTTCACAACAACATTTATAGGCCCCTAAGACCCATTATTTTTGATCTAGAGGCCCTTTTCACTCAAAAATCATATAAATCCCAACAAATAATACTTAATTCATTCATATCTCAAAAACTCACCTCCAAAAACCACAAGTGGGACCCATTTGCCACCTTGGGAGAATGAGTCCCCTCTAATGGGACCCATTTGCCAAGGGTGGCGAATGAGTACCTTTTGGGAAAAAAATCAATTTTGAGTAGGAATTTCACCGACTTAATTCAATTTTTTTAGTGGATGTTAGCCTCTTAGGTCTAAATAACTAGAAGATTAAGTATTGATGCCTATAAATACACATTTTAGGTCATTTTTCACATCTCCTAGTCATTTTTACAAAGAAAATTCAAAAGTCAAGTGCTGAGAATCTTCCACAAGAAGTTTCATTAGCATTTCTACAACAAAGTTGAAGCTTTTGGACAACAAGATAGGGTTTTCGCAAGTCTTCAATCTCACTTACCATTCAAGTTCTAACATTGCAAGGAGTTTATCATGGATGCTTATGGAGAATGATGGAGAAATCTAGGTTGAGGAGATGCAACTAGCCATCAAATCACACCTTACTTCTTGTTTTCAAAGTGATTCCATCTTCCATTTTCTCTCTATCTTCATATTTAAGGTTTGCACAACATTTGCATGTCATTTACATTCATTTGAAATATTGTAGGGTTTCTTGGATTGAAGTCTTGCATCATTCAAATTCCATTTACTTATCTTATTCTAGCACATTAGAATAGGGTCTTGTCTTACTTTAGATTTTACTAGTCGTAGACACACTTAAGGCTAGGGTTTTATGCAAATTTTATCCATTCAAGGTTTAATTATAAAATTAGGGGTTTGACCAAGGAAAACCCCCCATTAGACAACAAATTTAAAGTTGTTTTACAGGTGTTTTCAGAGATTCAGATTGGGGTTTCCGTCAAAAAGTACTATGTAGGTGACAAGGTGCAGATTTGAAACTTGATTTTTTATAAAACAAGAAAAGGACTGATTCACCATGGATGGCGAATGAGTCCCATTAGAGGTGCCTAATAGAATAGAGTGCAAATTCTAGTACCCTTTTGGCAGAAACATGATTATGGACAAAAACCCTAGTCTGGGATTGATTCACCCAAGGTGGCGAATGAGTCCTAGTCAGTCAAAAAGTCAACATTTCTAGTTTTCCAGAGCATTTTCCAATCTTCATCAGGTTTTCAGATGCACACATTCTATCTTGTAACTTTCTGTTTTGTTCTATTTGCATTTGTATTCATCTTTTTTAGGTATTTTGCAAACAACATTGTGTTTTCAAACACTTCATATTTTTTAGGTTTTGCATAAATAATCAATCAATTTTATCAGTTCGTTACATCTAGATAATTGAATTTAGGAATATTTTCATTATACTTGCATTAGTTTGAGTGAACCACCTAGATTTTGGTGTGGTATCTATCTCTTTCCTTTAGGTGAAAAACCCTAATTGAGCAAAAGAGTCTGCATTTCACACCCCAAAAATCTATGGTTCAAAGTGAATAGGATATGTTTAAATTTTAAGATAGGATATAAGATACTCCCCTTGCTAGTAATATTAAGAATTATTCACCAATATGTAATACATCTCTCTTAGCCAATAATATGCTAATTCATGAGATATTTGATTGAGGTTACTTCACATTCAACAACTACCTACCTCTTTCTACATATATTTGTCTCTAGCACCTCTCAATAAACCTAGGAATTGGCAAAGAGTTAGATTCTAAATGATTTTCACTAGGCTATTTATCAACCATTCAACCATTAAATTACTTGAATCCTCTGCTATGCTTATGCATACTCCATGATTCTACCAATTGGTGGACTATATTTTGATCTCTAGCACATGGGTAATGAGGGATAAAATCATTGTTTCACTAGCCCACTATGCCCACACCTCTATTTGGTGGTACTCAATATTTGGTTTATTATCAATGGGTGTTCTAGGTATCTCCTTTAAAAATTGGAGGTCTATATGTTGGCAATGACCTTAAAAATCATTTATTTTTCAAGACAATAATATCTAAATATTTCATTTATATATGTATTATATCTATTATTAATAAATACCATGTTAACTACCCCTATACATTTTATAAAATATTACTGAGAGATAAATTTCACTTTTAACATTTGCAAAACTAGAATCTATGCTATGATTGTAGTAAAAAATAAACCCATTAAAAATTAACCTTAAAAAATTTATGTATATGTATAATGAAATAGAGTCCTTTATATCAAACATAGATCATTTTTATAACTTGATTTGACAACAAGCCAAAGTTGATACCTAATAGTGGTCAAAGTTCTTTTAAATGACTTGTAATATGGTATTCATCAACCATTTAACCATTACATAGCTTGGATCCTCCCCTATGTTAACACATACCCCATGAGTTTACCACTTGATCCCATTTTGATCTTTAGCACATGGGTAATGTGAAATACAATCACTATCTCACTACTCCACTATGCCCAAATTTCTATTTATTTGTCCTCAATCCTTGGTCTATTAACAATTGTGGATCCCTATATCTCCTTTGAACATTGGAGATTTGTATATTAGAAATGACCTTAGACTTTGTACATGTGTTATGCCAATAATATTTAAATATATTATATATATATATATATATATATATATATAATATCAATTTTCAATAAATACAATGTTAAACTACCCTAAAACCTTTTATAAAATATCTAGATATAAAAATTACTTATAACATTTACAAAACTAAAACCTAGGCTATACTTTAGTACAAAACAACCTTATTAACAATTACCATACAATATAATTATTAAATATAATTTTAAAATAATAAAAATGGAGGGATTTATATCGAAGTTAAATCATTTTTCCAACTCAATTGGGAAGCACAAGCTTAAGCTAATACCACTTCAGTTAAAATCAAGGAATGCTCAAGTCACCAAATACAATTCTAACTTCATTGCTGAATGTACCAAGAACCTCACATTTAGCAAGACTTAATTCTTGGTATTAAGAACCATTAAACTTCACCAAGATACAAAAGATCCTCCTCTATTATATCAATAAAATTATATCATATATCCAAGTAAATTACAGCCTTCCTCTATTAATGGAGTATAAGTTTTAATCTTCTTAATGATTGGTTTGAGTGTTATCTGAAATGTCAATGCAAAAGAGTTATATGTTTAATGAGAAGTTTATCATATATCCAAGTAAATTACAGCCTTCCTCTATTATATTGTAAAACTTCTCATTAAACATATAACTCTTTTGCATTGACATTTCAGATAACACTCAAACCAATCATTAAGAAGATTAAAACTTATACTCCATTAATTTTTTATATAGCATTTTTCCCCTTAACTTTCCTTATTTGTACACCATTTTCTACAAAATTTTGTCTCATGACTTAACAATAAATTAATGATAGCAGATTTCCACAATTCATGAAGATTATTGCTGAATATTTCTGGATTACATTGTGTTGGTATTCTTTTCCCCTTATGCTCTCTACGGAGAAGTGTGATCCAAAAAATTGATGCAAAAATACCAACACAATCTAATCCAGAAACATTCAGCAATAATTAATTATAAATGATAAATCATATCTTACCCTACACTAAGTAAAAACTCTAGAATCGACATTCATGATATTGGATAGCAAAGAAAAATGCAAAAAAACTTCCAATCTTAAGAACTCACATATTACAGTCTTCATATTATATTTTCATTAGCTTATCCAGATAAAATCACCTAGATGTCTCTTTACCATAAATAGCAAGATGGGACGAAGAAATTAGTTGAAAAAAAATAATTGCATGTCACAAAGGACAGCCTCGTACAGTACCAGAGTATAATATCCAGTCTTCTTCAGTTAGATTTTGAGTTTTAATTGCAGTTTCTAAGATGATAGATGCAGACAATATAATGCCGTGTAAAGCTAGAATGAAGCATTTTTTTTGGGTACAAAACGTTAACAATGTATGGACAAAGAAAATTTAGAGAAGATTCCTGGCATTTGATGATCCTACCCATTGTTATTATAATACAGCTTTAAAATCTTCATATGCTGTGTTCAGAAGATTATTTCATCAATACTCCAACAGAATCACGACAATCTTCTAATATTTTATGGCTTTTCTTTAGGAGAATGTTTTCAATGCTCAATCTAGTTTAATAAAGTGCTTTCCACATTAAATAATTTCATGGAAAGATTCTTATACTCATGAAGTGTTTTCAAAATACTGTGAGAAAATTTGACCTCTATACTGTAGACAGCCACAAATTCCAAATATGTTTATGTAATGGTCGTAGCAAATAATGGTTTTTATAAGGACAGGAAGTTTTTTATATGAAAAGATTACATAGTAAATAATGGTTTTATAAGGACATGAAGCTTTTTATATGAAAAGATCATATTAAATTATTATTTAAAATGTATAGTAGTAAATTTTAAATGTGTGTTATATGGGGCCATGTTCTAATGGTAAACCAGTAAAGTTGGAATAAATCAATACAGTTAGGAATTCTAGAATTATGTGTGTTCACAAGGAAAATAATTATTAAGCTATTAGTCCAATATATATATAAAGAAATCGCTATAATTAATTAGCAAGGGAAACTTTAGTTTCATGGAGAAGAGGGGAGAGGGGTCTTGCCCATCAAGGTTATCTCACCCTCCACCTACCAAAGGCTTACCATAATTTATAGGCTCCTAAAAAATAATAATGATAGTTTCTCCTTTCTCCATATCATCTTGTAGTTGGTTCTATATAGTCCTTGGTGGAGATTAGTAAACAAGGGAATTTTCGTTGTTCTAGAGGGGCCCACCCAATCCATTAATGGATATGGAAGATGTAATAGAGGTGAAGACCATCCATCCTAGTAGTTGGATGATGGAGGTGGTGGTGTGGTTGTCGCAACCCTTTTTTTTTTTGATCAACAAGAGGCAAAGCCAAATTTTATTAATATATCTACTATCAAAGGATCTTACATCTTATATTACAAGATAATCATTATAAGCTCATACTCCAAACCAAAACAACAATTGTTCTTGACAGGATATAAACATCTGAAAGAGCTCTAGTAGACATAATTAAGTCCCAACTAGTGTTGTGGCCAAAGGAACAAACTATCTCTTGCAAAAATGGCCCCAATAACAAAGGACCTTGATCATCTAACATAGCTTTACTGCCACCACCTCACCTCTTTACCTTCCGCTGCAAGCTTCGATAACTCATCTGCTTCCAAATTTGCCTCCCTATATACATGATTAATAGTAAAACAATCAAAATAATCAAGAATTGTCAGTATCCTTTCTAGTAGAGCTTTAAGTCTCCAGTTAGATGTTTCAGACGTTCTCACTGCATTGATAGTGATAGCCGAATCTCCTTCAATTTCTAACTTGTCAATTCCTTTCTTTTGGCATTCAATCAGTCCAATGAATAAGGCTGTGAATTCATCTATGTTATTTGTATCCTCTTGAAGGGGAACAACAATCTTGCCTTTAATGGAACCACTACTATCCCTAATTATACATCCTGCCCCTGATGGACCAGGATTACCTTTTGAAGCCCCATCAAAGTTCAGTTTCAACCATCCAGACTTAGGTGGATTCCATGTTGTCTGCTCTTTCTTCTTATCTCTTTCCCCAAAAAACATGGGGACTTTAAGGCCTGCCCAATTAAACCTCATTTTTCCATCCCACTCAATAAAGACTCCTTTTGTCTTGAGTCTTAATGCTATTTTGCTGTTTACCATTTCCACAATTGAGCTTTCTATCATATTAATAACTGATTCAACCGGTTTTGATTTGTTGTCAAAACACCTTTTGTTCCTCTCTCTCCATATTTCCCATAATATCGTTGATGGACTGATCTCCCATAAGCTACTAAGTAGCCCATTCTTGGTTCTAATAGGCCAACTTTGAAATAGGGATAAAATAGATGAATTATTTTAAGTATTTTAACTATTATTGATAAAATGAATGATTATGAATGTTCTATGCAATATGTATAAATCAATGCTATTTTAGTTTAGTGTTTTCATGTTTACATAATTTTTTTAGCCTTTTAATATGATTTGTGTTAATTTGATCGCAATATTTTACTCGAGATCATTGGGATGATTATTTTATTAATTAAATATAATTATATAGATTAATATGAATTAATGAATATGATTTTAGGTTAAAATATTAGACTAACTACCACTTTGGTGATTATGAGATGGATGTAGAGATAGTTTTCCCCTCCTTTGAAGAGGGAGAATTTCATTCAAGAGAGAGAAAAATATCTTGGTTCATGGACATTGTACCATGTTATTTGAGGATCCACAAACTACACTATTTCATAGGTCATATGTGTGTTAGGATGCATTTTAGGCATTTCTGTAGGTGTCATAATGCAAGTATTTACTTGGCATCTGATCATAGGTGCAAATGTCTAGTTTATGATTTATTGCATTCAAATGCTTGCTTGTTGTGGTCTAGGTGAATGTGTGTTCATCATTTCAATATAAATTGTTTTAATTTCTAAGTGAAATTTGACATGTTTTAGTATATTATTTCTTTTTTGATAGATAATTTTCATAGTCCTTTGTTTAAGAGACTTAGTCATGTGTAAATGATCGGTTTATTATTTATTGCATTTGAATGCTTTCTTGTTGTTTTATTATGAAATACCTCAATTGTAGGGTTTTGGGAGTTTGTGGGTAGCACATGAAGGTGTTTTTTTTAGGAATTTGGAGTTTTATGTGGGAAAATAGGGAGATTTGAATAGTCATGGAGTCATTTGTGGGCATAATGACTGTATTTTTGGGGATTTTTATGGTTTGGTTATCAAAATTTAAGGATATTCAAATAATACAAGGGTCATGAGAAAAGGAGGAAGGATAGGGAAGAGAAAGGGAGTCGCATAAAATTTAGAGGTCAAAATCTCATGGGTATGTTTGGATTTTACTCAATCTATGTGTTCAAATCATAAAACATTATTGTGAACTTTTATTTTTCATTTATTCTTAAAAGTTCATATGGATTGAAATAATAGTAGTAATAAGTATTTAATAGCTTTTGTTTTTTCCATGTGCCTTGCCTATGCTTCCATGTTTGACTTATATAATAATGAAATGATTCATGTTTTTATTCTATTTTATCACAATGAGGAGTGCAAATTCATGGGTTTCATAGTGATAATCCTTATTTTGGCTAAAGCATACCTATATACTCATTTTCATTGAATTGCGAATCAAAAACATTATTCTTATAAGCTATTTAACTCATATCTAGGAGTGTTAAGTTGTGAAGTTTTCATTGTTGAACTTCCATGTTAGTTGTAGCATATCTATATGCTCGTTTACATTAAATTAATAACCAATAAGGTTGTGATAAATTCAACATGATTAAAATTTCTTTATTTTTGTGTTGCAAACATTTCATTCTCTATTGCTGAATTAGAAGAAGGGGTTAAAATGCTTGTAATATTTTATTGCATTAAGACTCTTTATTAAGAAGTAATTTTTTATGGTAATATATATTTAATCAATATTTTTTATTTGTTTGAGCTAGAAAACTTTCCTTATTCAACTATTAGATAGTAGTTAATTCAACATATAAAATGGCTATTATTATTTCTCTACTTGACTTATATTATTATCCTTTCTATTCAAGGAAAACACCATCCTTTGAGATAATGGCTAAGCCATTTAGTTATTTATATGATTAGCCAATTTTTGAGACATTTTGTTAAACAACTTGTCTAAGATTCTAGGTTTTCCATTTCCGAGGCATTTACAACTGAAATATTTTTTGAAATTTAATAGTTCATTATGTTGGACATTTGGTTGTCATTGATTTCAAAAGTTTTCATTGATGTCAAAGGGGAGATTAGAGAAACAGTGGATTAGTTTTGGAAGTTTGGTGATGATTGATGGAGAGAAGAGCATGTTTTGCAATTATTGAATAATTGCTCAAATGTTGCAATATTGTCATGCTTTTATAGAGGTCACTTCCAAAGGTTTGCAGAGAAAATAGGAACCATATTTGAAGTGGGATTTTCGAGAGCTTTCCAATGGTATAATTTGCAAACCTTGATGACAAGTTGTGCACTTAGAAAGGAATTAATTTTGCTCTTGATCAGATTAGGATTTGTAGATAATCCCTAAGGATTACAGTCATGGTGAATGATCAGATTTTATATTCTGATGTTGGCTATGTATAGGAGGTTGCAGGTCTTTTAAGTTATAACTTAAGCCATTGACGTCATTGTGATAACTGGCCTCTTGCCCTAGTGTTTACCAGTGTCGACATTTTATGAAGTTTTGAAACTATCATTAGATCTAAAAAATTTAGTAGAACCTCTATCCTTCTCGTCGATGGCCATGTGGCAGGTCATGATTGCATCACCATAATCCTTCACATCGCATTTTCATTCTTCATGTATTATGTATTATGCCGATGTGCGATGAAGATTGATCAACGATTGTGATCAAAACATGGAAGATCTAATGGCTATCATGTGATGTTTTCACATCACATTTTTGAGATCAACTCAGTAAGTGCATTCAATGATATGCAAACAAATTGGATTGTGACCATCATCATGGACAGGTGGAGTACTATGATTGCATCGCATGTGTTCTTCACATAGTGAATTATATGTTTATTGGTTGAGGCATTTGAGCGATGTGCAATCAATGACTAAGGTCAAATAATGAGAAATCTGATAGTCATCACATTTGTGCTTCACATTGTTGTTGTAAAGTAGAATAAAGGAATGCTTGCATGATATGCAATGAACAAGAGATAATGGAATATGACATCACTGATTATAGGTGAAAATATGTGATTGCATTGCAAGTAGTGTTCACATCGTGGTTATGCTCCTTTAAGTCATAAAGCCTTCAACGATACACTAGAAAGTTGCGATGGAGACAATTGGTAGGACCTCTCTCAAAAGAGTGATGAATCGATAGAATGAAAAAGTGTCCCATGTAACAGGTGGTGAATTACATTTTCATCACATGATCCCTTTGCATCATGATCAATCTCTCTTGCGATAGGAAAAGAGGTTGCAACAAGAGTTTAATAGTTGAGATCCTTAGGAAAAGATTAGAAAAATATAGCTATAGCTCTTCACATTGCAAAAATGGATGACGATTCCCTTGACAAAGTAGTGATACACTAAGTGAATGTGATGGATTTGCATTGAAAGGAATATATATCTAAAGTATCAGTTTAAAGAGAAGTTAATCAAATGATGAGGTTTTAAAGATGTCAAGATGAAAGGAGAGACAATGGATCATGGTGTGAAGATTGGAGATCAACGACCCAGGTTCAAAGATAAAGATACACAATGGCTATGACAATGTGAACAAGGGTTTTGGCTGGAAACCAACTTTGTGCATGAATTTAATTGGTCAAACTCACTGGCAACCAATGTAAATGAAGATTTAATTTGTAGAATGGTGGCACATACTACAATAGTGATTGATATCAAAATCAGATTGAGTATACAGGGGAAAGCATTAAATTCATATTAGGGTCAAGGTTTTGCAGGTTTCCATGTTTAGTAAATTCAAATAATCAAAATTTGATGATGATGGCTTGTGGCTTGATGATAAAGTATCTTGCTAGAGAAGATTGTGAGTGAAGGGAACCCTGATAGAAGTTTCTAGATTGTAACATTTGAATATGCAATTAATCTAGATAGTGGTGCATGGCTTGAGGTAGGGTTTTGAATGTTGGTGAAGAAATGAGAAAAGTAGACAATTAGAATTATGTGTTGTGAATTATGCAAATAGAAAGAGCATAGAGAAGTGAATAGAGAATGCACAATGCTGAGATAGAGTGAAACCCAAACAAAAAAGGAGAAAATCATCAAGGGTTTGCATTCAAGGTGCAAAGAATAAAGATGTGAAGTGTAGAGTAGAGAAAGAGTTATGAAAAACAAATATTTGTGTTGTAGAGATTGCAAAAAAGTGTGAGTAGTTGCAAATAGAGTTGCAACATTGAATTGTGTTCAATAGAAGAAATTGTAATATTGTCATTGTAAATCTGATTGGTGGGTGCTCAGTGTAGGTAGTTGGTGCTTTCTTGGAGTGGATGCTCCTAAAACTCGGGGATTGGTGTCTCCTTAGCATTGGTGCCCTTAAAATTTATAATTAGAGATTTCATTGTGATGCTAGATTTGAGTAGTAGACTCAAGTAGATTTTATCACCAAGACTTTTCCCATCTTGGGTTTTCCACATATATCATGTGTTATGGGGTTTTTTTGTGTGTGTATGTTTATCTTGCTTCTTGTTTAAAACAATTTCATAAAGGGTTGAAAAGGAATTAGTTTTAATTGATCTACTGATTCACTCCCCCCTAGTAGATTGTTGTGTTCCAACAATTTGTATTAGATCCATGGTTCCCTTGGAGAAGCTTAATTAGCTCAGGTAGATCTTGGATAAGTGAACACAAAGTGGCTAGTTAGGAAGGCTTATATGCAAAAAAAGTACCTCTCTTTGATGGATCACACTATACTTTTTAGAGCATTAAAATGGAGACATATTTGTCTTCATTAGGGTTTGATGCGTGGATGTCAATTGTAAAGGGATATACAGTTACTGCTACATCTCTAACTACTAAGGATGCAAAGAAGGCATATGAAGGAAATGCTAAGGAAAAGAATGCAATTCTTTGTGGGTTGTAAATTTTGATCTTTGTTAAAGTAATGCACCGTAAGACTTCACATGATGTATAGAATAATTTGAAGAACATATGTCAAGGAGAAGACAAAGTGAAGCTGGGCAAGCTACAAATTTTTAGAAATAAGTTTGAAATTTTGAAAATGAATAAAGAAGAGAAGATTGTAGAATACCTGATGAGAGTAGATGAAATAGTAAATGCTATCAGAGGTCTAGAGGATGAAGTGAAAGATCTTGGTATTGTTCAAAATTTTTTAAGGTTAATGCCATCTAGATACAACTCCAAAATTTCTTCGATAGAAGAATCTAGAGAAGTAGATAAATTCACCATTGATGAGTTGCATGGAATCTTCATAGCCTATGAGATGAGAATGGGAGTTGTAGAACCGTCCAAGAAAGAAGTCACATTCAAAGCAGCTAGAAATGAAGAGATGGAAACATCTACATCTGGATCAAAGGAGTTGATGTTGTGGAAGCTAATTTCATTAGAAGACTAAGGAGAGGCTCTAAAAAATATAAGGGTATGTTACCCTTTAAGTGCTCTAACCATGGTAAAAATGGTTATCTTTATTCTAAATGCACTTATGATGAAAAGCACAACTCTAAGCAAGAAAATGTTAGTGAAAGGAAGCAGAAGAGTCCGCACATAAGAAAAGAAAGTGGTTCATCTAAAGCCAGTAATAGCTCATATAGCAGTTATGCCTATGCCTTGATGGTTAAAGGAAATAAATCCCTTCTCATGGAAAAAGGCTTCTGCAGTTCAGGAAAATGGTAAGGTTGAAGACCATGATGAAGAAGAAGTGGATTTAGAAGGTGAACTCATCTGTGATTTGGATGAGATTAATAATTTGAGGAAGGAAAATGAAGAACAAAAAATACATGCACAAAAGGAGATTGATAAGCTAACCAAGAGTCTTGAAGAATCCAATCAAATGATAGTTACCTTGAAGGAACAAGTAGAGGAAGTTAAAAGCATAAAAGATGTAGTTAAGTCTAAACTAAAGGTTAATAGTACAAAGCTATGTCACACTTTTAGCCAACTTATCAGCACAACTGAATTTAAGTATTTCTAACTAAAAATCAATTTTGGTCAAACATATGATCTAGTAAGAGTCATTCTAGTTAATTTAGATATTTCCACAACTTTTCCAAAAAAATTGTTGGCTAAATGCATACGTAGCACCACTTTAAGGCCAATTTACCAAGAAAATAAAATTATTAGAAAAACACGAGGTTTGAATAACACCTACTCATGTAAATAACATTTAAAAATAAATAAAAAATACCCTTTTGTAGATTAATAAGTGTAGTTTTCATATATATATATATATATATATATATATATACTTTAATAGTTTAATTATTATTTATATTTTATTTTTAATTTTTACTAAAAGTAGGTTTTCAGCATAAAATATTAGGTTGATTACCATGCCAAGGAAAAATACTAAAACTTATTAAAAAAATTTGATAAAAATATGATGCACTAGATATAAGAATCTATATCAAGATGGTATAATTTTTTTCTATTTTAGATAAATATTTAATATAAAAGTTGACATTGAATGGAAACAATTGTTTTTCAATACACACACATTTTAATATTTATTTAAAAATATATATTTATCAAAATTGAATAAAAATATATCCATGCACTAAAGTTTCAAGTTATTAATACACAAAAAAAAAATTGAAAGAAAAAAAAAAAATTTACTATAAAAAGATTGACGCCTCATGTAACTTCATTTTTCAACATTTTATAAGAAACTAAATTATAGTGTCAATTTATTAAAGACTATTCAAAAATAACTTTTTAATTTAAAAAAAAAAACACATACATAAAATATACTAAAATTTACACTTTTTAGTAGTTTACATCATTTCAAAATTCAAAACATATATGCCACTTTTTAGTGATTCAAGTTTTAAAGTTGGATCAACATTGGTTGTTTCCTTTAAAAAATGTGACACAACTTCGTACTTTTACCCTAAAGTATAAATTAGATGAGTGCATGAAGCTAGAAGAAGAAATAGTGGCCCTAAGGAAGATTTAGCAAACGTTAAGGAGCATATTGATAAAGGTTTGAAGTTGAAAGGTGGCTTTGAGATATTAGATAAGTTGATAAATTCACAAAATCCATAAAAAAAAGTCTGGTCTTGGTTTTGAAAAAGGTAAAAGCCCAACCAAGAATGTACCTGCTAAACTATATGATAATTCTAAAGTAGAAGAAAAGTGTTGCACAAATAATTTGATAAAATTTGCAAGAAGAATGCCACTGAGAATGGAAAATCAAATAAGAATGTTGTTGAGATGAAGAAATTAGTTGAAGTAACAAAGCCTATAGCATACAAGAGGAATGAGAAATTAGTCCCTGAAGACTTAAAGAAGAAACACAACACTAAGAGGGATGATGTAGATGGTTTCTCAAAGGTGAGATACACGAAGAAGCCAAATCAAAGAGGACCTCCTCATCCTACTCAAAGAAATGATATGACTAGGTATTCCCCATGTTTCTATAATTATTGTTATTCATGTAATTAGTTTGGTCATAGGACTAGATAGTGTAGGGCTGCACCTAAAAGGGGCATAGAATATATGAATAGGAATTCATTTTCTCTTGTAATGGATATGAATTTAATGTGCTATAATTATAATAATTTTAGTCACATAGCTAAGAATTGTAGAACAAATTATGCAAGACCAGTAGCACAAAATGTAAGAAAGAGTAAATCCCCTAGAGTGAACAAAAGTTCACATGTTTTTAGAAGAAGGATACAAGACAAAGAGGAAGCCAAAAAGAAGGTGTGGAGAGTGAAAGGTCAGTCAGCAACACTCAAAGTGTCTGCTTGTACCTTACATCACTAAATATTAGTGATAGGGCATGAATCTAGGAGGAGTTTCATAGAAATTTCCTTCATCCTTGGAAATGTAGAAAGAGATCAAGTCAGATAAACCTAGTTTTACAAATTTATAATGAATTGATGGTTGCAGATTTCTAGTTACATTCTTTCTCTTTGTGTTTCATTCCAAAGGGGGAGAAACTAGATCAAATGCTCTAATGGGAGAAGTTCTGCAAATTCTCGTCTAATTGAGCAAGGAGAGATTGTAATATATGTTTAAGGGGGAGTTAATCTATATGTGTACTCATAATTTTTTTTGTTATAATTGGTACATAATGGTTACAATTGGTATCAGACCATTGTGAATTGGTACAGAGTAGTTTAGTTGGTACAGAGCATGAATTGGTGCATCTAGAATTGGTACAAAGAATTTAGAGTATTTGGTTTTACCATTGAGGTCAAAGGAGGAGAGCACAAATTGGTATGAACTAGTATTAGTCAAAGGGGGAGAAAAGTCACTTTTCCATTAATATCAAAGGGGGAGAGTGTTCAAATTCTCATTAATTGATATAGAGCATTTGGAGTTGGTACAGAGTAGATTAGTTGGCACTAAGCATTTAGTTTTTCCATCAATGCCAAAGGGGGGGATTGTTGGACATTTGGTTGTCATTGATGTCAAAAGGTGTTGTTGATGTTGAAGGGGAGATCAATGAACTAGTGGATCAATTCTAGAAGTTTGGTGATGATTGATGGATAGAAGAGCATGTTTTACACTTATTGCATAATTGATCAAATGTTGCAGTATTTTAATGCTATTATAAAGGTCACTTATAGAGGTTTGTGAAGAAAATAAGAACCATATTTGAAGTGGGTTTTTCGAGAGCTTTCCAATGCCATATAATTTGTATACCTTGATCAATTTGTACACTCAAAAAGGAAACAATTTTGCTCTCAATCAAATTAGGGTTTGCAGATAAAACTTAAGGATTACAGTCATGGCGAGTGATCATATTTTATATTATGATGTTGACTGTGTATAGGAATTTTCAAGCCTTTTAAGTTATAACTTAAGCCATCAATGTCATTGTGATAACCAGCCTCTTTCCCTAGTGTTTACCGACACTGTCAAAATTTTATGAAGTTTTGAAATCGTCATCAACTCCAAAAAAGTTAGCAAATCCTTTGTCCTTCTCGTCGATGACCACATGGCATGTCATGATTGCATCAGCACAATCCTTCACTTCACATTTTCATTCTTCATGTATTATGTATTTTGGTGATGTGTGATGAAGCTTGATCAATTGTTGTGATCAAAGCATGGAAGATCTAATGGCTATCATGTGATGTCTTTGCATCACGTTTTGGAGGTCAACTTGGCAAGTGCATTCAATGATATGTAATGAAAGTGGATTTTGACATCATCATTGATAGGTGGAGTGTTGTGATTGCATCACATGTGTACATCACACATTATATGTTTATTGGCTGAGGAATTTTAGCGATGCATGATCAAGACTAAGGTCAAATGATGGGAAATATCATGGTCATCACATTCGTGCTTCACATTTCTATTATGAAGCAGACTGAAGGAAGGTTTTTGCAATATGTGATGAATGAGAGATAATGGAAGATGACATCAATGATTATAGGTGGAAAGTTGTGATTGCATTGCAAGAAATTTTCACATCACAGTTATGCTCCTTCAAGTCATAAAGATAAGTTCATCGAACAATAAGGTTTTAAAGATGTTGAGATGAATGGAGAGACAGTGGATCATGGCATGAAGACTAAAGATCGATGGCTTAGGTTCAAAGATGAAGATACAAAATGGTTATGATAGTGTGAACAAGGGTTTTGGCTAGAAATCAAGTCTATGCGTGAATTTATTTGGTCCAACTACACTAGCAACCAATGTAAATGAAGATTTGATTTGTGGAATGGCGACACTGACTGTGACAATGATTGAGATAAAAATCAAATCGAGTATACAAGGGAAAGCATTAAATGCATATCAGGGTTAGGGTTTTGTAGGTTTCCATCCTTAGCAAATTTAATGAATCAAAATTTGATGATGATGGCATGTGGCTCAATGAATAGGTAGCTTTCTAGAGAAGATTGTGAGTGAAGTGAACCCTAATTGAAGTTTCTAGATTGTAACATTTGAATATGCAATTAATCTAGATGGTGGTGCATGGCTCAAGGTAGGGTTTTTATTGTCGATGAAGAAATGAGAAAATAAGACAATTAGAATTTTTTTTGTTGTGAGTTATGCGGATAGAAAGAGCATAGAGAAGCAGAAAAAAATGCACAATGCTAAGATAGAGTGAAACCCAAACAAAAAAGGAGAGCATCATCAAGGGTTTGCATTCAAGGTGTCGAGAAAAAAGAAGGGAAGTGCAGAGTAGAGAAAGAGTTGTGCACATTAGAGATTTGGGTTGCAAAGATTGTAGCAAAGTGTGAGTAGTTGCAAATAGAGTTGCAACATTGAATTGTGTTTAATAGAACAAATTGTAAAATTATCATTGTAAATATAATTGGTGGGTTCCATTAGATAACTAGGTAGGTGCTTAGTTTAGGGAGTTGGTGCTTTCTTGGAGTGGATGCTCCTAAAAGCTAGGGGATTGATTTCTCCTTAGGGTTGGTGCCCTTAAACTTTGTAATTATAGATTTCATTATGATGTTGGATTCGAGCAATAAACTCAAGCAACTTTTGTCACTGTTGTTTTCCCATCTTGGGTTTTCCACGTATATCATGTGTTATGGGATTTTTTTTCTGTGTGTATGTTTATCGAGAATAAATTTCCATAAAGGGATGAAAAGGAATTAGTGTTAATTGATCTACTAATTCACCCTCCCTCTCAGTAGATTATTGTGTTCCAACACATTATGCTTGTAATGACCTTTTTAAATTGTTCTAAACTTCCATTTTTCACTTGATTTGGGAAATTATAAATTGATTTAGTTTAATCTTGGTTCTAAATCATAGTATTTCAAATATTTTTTTAATTTGGATGTATAATTTATTGATAATGTCTTGTGTATACATACATACATACTGCATACATACATACATACATACATACATACATACATATACTTATTAGTTATTCCATATCAAATTAATTTATTTTAGCTATATGCATGTTTGTATGTACTTTTGGACATACTTGGGTATATACTTATATATTACAACTTAAAATGTTCTTTTGGAACTATACATACCAATATAATTTGGTTATATGTAACACCAATGATTATGGATAAATTTTTATGATGTGAAAGTATTTTGTTGTCTATCATAACTTTATAACAACATAAAGGCCTATTGTATAATTATATTAATTTATATTCTTGGTTGTATACATCATTACCATATGTGTAAAATGGGTTTAAAAGCTATTAGGGATAGATAGTGGCATTTTTCCATGATTATACTAGCAATATGATTACAAAAGTGTTTATGAACATCAATTGCTTAATCCATTGCAAGAACACATTTGAAAGGATATGAACTTGGAAGCATTGTATAATTGTATACTCGTTATTTTGAGATACCTATAAATTTTTTAAGATATATTTGGAGTGAATGTTATTTTATTAGTCTATCCATGTGAATAAATTGATACCTGGGTATGTGCAATAAGATGTAGGACCAAAAAGGGGTCTTAAGTGGCCACTTTTTTTGAAATTAGGAAAGATTGATCATTGACAAGAAATTGGTGATAGTTATGCTCAAAATTTGATGATGCAACAAGAACAAGAATCATAGTGCTTTAAGTCTACTTTGAAAATTACTATATTTTAAATGGTGGACATGTCTTGTGTGCTCTTACACCATGTAGTCTATGCCCAATTTTTCTACTAATTTTTTAATGAATATATGATTTTTTACTAATTTTCAAAGTGGAAACATCTTGAAAAATAGAAAATTGAGTGTGTCCCCCCCTATTTTTTTGGAAACTAATGGAAAATATTTTTTTTTGAATGTGCAAAGAATAAAGTCTAGTTTGTAAAAATGCAATTTTTTTAAATTTCAATGAATGTGTAAAAAATGAGACCCAAAACACCATAAATAGTTTTTTGACAAAAAATGGAGACACTAGCAAAAGAAATTAAAGATCAAAACTTTAAAATATTTGAAATGTGAAAACAATTACATGGTTAGAAAGCTAACAAATATCTTGACATTACTACATCATCTTATTGATTTGACATTGAAATACGTGCAAACTTGATGGGGAGCACACTCGAGATTGTGTAATTTTTTACAATTTGTAAAAACACATCTTTATATGTTGAAATTTTAGTCCAACCCTTTGGGTTGGATATTGCCAAGGAAAACTATAATTTGAGTGCACTATTGTGAAGAAAAATGCATCACAAAAATGCAAGTGCTATAACATGCTCACATTTCTATGAAGAAAAAGTCTCTTTATATAAGAAAGTAAATGTCCATATATTTACATTTATTTATTTATAATTGTTAATTTTTCTAATTACTAACTAAAAAAAATAGCTTTTAGTGTTTTATAGGATTGATCATAACATGTGGTATCAAAGCTTAGGCTCACAATCTAGGATCTTAGAGCCTACTAAATTTTCCTTCTAGTCTAGGTAAACTTTAAATCTCCTTGTACACAAATATAAGAGGATATAATAAATGAGTTAGAAGGGAAAACATAGATAAAATTTTAACCCAAATTGGAGAAAAATCCTCTACCTAATCACCTTAGCATGAAGAGATATGGCTCTCCAATACTAAGACCTTGGAAATAGCCTTAGGTAAAGTGAAACTAGAAAAGAAAAGCAATCGATAAGTAAAGATTAAATTGAATGTCAATAAAAAAAACCTTTTTTAGTCCATGGAATTTCACTCTACTATGGTCACAATGTCCCATATGATTCAGGAGGTGATACAGGAGTACCTACATGTACATCCCACCCCCAAAAAATAGAATCTAATTAGTATTTATAAATTCTACAAGTGAAAATCCGTAATTATAAATAATTATATGTAATCCACCAAAAAATTAAAATAAAACAATTGTTTATTTTTATTTCAAAGTTTGTGATGTTTAAACTTTAATTATTAGTGAAATTAAACAAACATGTTGAATGATTTATTAATATGATAAACTAGGAACTTGATTGTATCATGTTAAGTATGGTTCAAACAAGAATGAACTTGGGAGATAGTCATAGGATGCTAAGTCAAATAATAAATGATCCAGCTATAAAATTAGATCAAACCTTAGCCACACTTAATAACTAGAGAAATAATAGTGGTCTTGGAATACAAGGTTTGAGGACCTCAAGAAAGGTAAGAGGAGGTTGACCAAGGTTAGGATCATAGTATAAACCAAAGTTGTGGTGAATCTAAGCAAGACTAGCCAATCTTGAAAAGATAGAGAGATAGGTTAATGTAAGGAACTAGTTAGCTAATAAATTTTATTAGGATATAAAATAGGTAAATCCACCTATAAATTAAGATAAATATTGGATCAATGAAATCGAAAATTATTTTAAAATTTAAATCCATTATGAAAGTATCAAATTTATTTGGGGATAAAATCAACTCTTTGGTGAATCTTTCACTTTGTGGGAAAATAAGAAAATGGAAATGGTATTGGATTGTATAAATTTGACTTGGAATTGATTTTTTTTCTTGTTTAGATTGTGGTGGTTACCTCATATTTATTTTCATGAAAAGTTGAATAATTTTTAGAATCTAGAGCAATGGAAGATGATGGTAACTAACTATTGGGATAAGTTCACCCAAATTTTCAAATATGTTCTTCAATATAAAAAAAATGAACATTTTGAGCCCTAAAATTCATCAAGTAGATCAAAGGGAATGGGGACTAAAATTGATATCAAACACCCACTTGCTAGAATGGTGGTTCAATTTTTTAGTCCTTTGTGGATTTTTATGTGTTGATATGAATAATTGATTGTTAATTGACTTAATTTGATAATCCAATGGTGTAACTAGGTTAAATATGAAAATACAACAAACTGAGATGATTTTTGGATAACATATAACTAATAAATAGAAATAGAGTTTAGAAAAGAAAAAGCAAAACATAGAGGAATATGGAATATAAATTTGGATTTAATTTGGTTGGTCAGGGGTGTTGGGGACCTTAGACTGGAGAGCAACTACTCAAAATAAAACTTCAATCCCTTATTGCTCCTTTTTTGTGAGTTCTTCTTCTCTAGACCCATTTTTGGGATTTCGTCTATCATTGGTAAGATCTACTTTCCATAATTTATTAACTTGTAGTGCTTGAAACTTGAATGATCAATTAGGTCTTCAATCCTCCTCCAATTCACTTCAAATTTGTGACCTACACACATGAAATAGGGGGAAGGGTTGTGTCATATAAGGGCTTGCCTAAGTCAAACCTTGTTTTGGTATGTATACCTCCACAATGGCTATTATGATATAAAAGATATTTTAGCCTCAATTGGGTAGAGGCTAAATGATAAACAAGTGATAATTTGACAATTCCTGCAATTCACCACTCAGATCTGCATTCCTTGATGGACTAAAGTCAATGTACTCATGCTTTCAAGGTAGACTCCATTATATTCTTGGTAGATAAATATTTCACCATCATAGAGGTGATATAACCTTGAACTTCATGGATTCATCCATTACCATACAATAATTTGGATGCAAAAGTGGATTCCTATGTTTCCCATTTCCTTAGCTTCCCAAAGGATCCTAAGGAAAAAAAACACCCCATTGCAAAGGAATACATGGAGTACGTAGCCAAGGAAAAAGATGTAGAACAACACAAGGGAAAGGAATAAGCAACACAAGGGGAAGGAATAAGAAAAAATACCACCAAGGGATATATAAAGGAGACAAAGTAGCACCTAGATCCACTCTTAGAAGATCTAAAAGATTCCAAAATAGATACTCCATCTTCTAAAGAGACCGAAAGTACCCAATCAAGGAAGACGAAGCTAGAGAAAACACCAAAAAAATTCCCTTGGAGAAAGAAGCAATAGAGGCACTCTTACATATGAGCATAGAGAAGAAAAAGGAAAGAAAGAAGCAACAAGAAAGGAGAGCAGTAGAACCTTAATCACAGAAAAAAGAAGAAAAGGAGATAAAACTAGAGACATCCTTGAAACCAAGAAGCCCATTAGTCCCATGTTATTAGATGGAGAATAGTTATATAGTGCATTATTTGAGCATAGATTTTTTCCAAAACACTACAGACATACTCCAAGATGTCTCTTGTCAACAAATAAATGACAAAGAGGGAATTAATTAGATATATGGTAGAATCACAAATTATGTTGAAAGAGTTTATGAGTAAATTACTAGATAAAATAGTTACCACACTCAAACTCTGAAGAGAGAAAGCAATTGGAGAACAAGATAAATTGTGAGAAAAGGCTATCTAGATGATTTCCCCTTCACTCATAGATCTGAAGAAGGAAAATATAAAGGAGTTACAAGAAAAAGAACTCCAATATAAGAAATATTTTAAAAAATCTCATGTTAGGAAAACCAGAGATCACATAGAAGGTTTGAGGATATATCACATAGGCTACTACAGAAGCATACAAACAAATGCATAAGGAAGAATAAAAATATGACACCTCTTCAATAAAGACTCCCCTTGCCCAATCAAATGCACACTCATCTTCAACACCTTCTATGATGCATCCTATAAAGGACTTCTTATCGAAGTAAAAAAAAAAACAAACAATAGCATCTTCCCAATTGCTCCAACTACCAATGGTGGGAACATAGGTAAATATAGGGCATATCTCACCTTTGTAGAAATATTTCATCAAATAGACCAAGATAAAATATTGAAACACCATGTATAAAATATTGAACACATAGAGGAGATGATTAAGGAAGTTCAAGAAAAATTTCCTCAATTGAAGGGAGACTCTACTCAGGAACCTCTGACACAATTAAAGATGCTTATAGATGAACTCTTACAAAACCTCATCTTGCAAAAGGATAAGGTCAAAAAGGAAGTAGAGTTAGAATTAAAAAAGAATAAGATGGATGGAGTTTGAAATAAATGTGCTACTATCTGGTCACAACTAGAGACTCATCTCAACATAATCAAAGGCACAGTTGGGGAAATCAACCAAATTTTATAGTATTTTCCACAATGGCCTACCATTGTAGGTTCTACCAAAGATTAGATGGACTCCTTGGAGAACCAGATTTTACACAACTCACAACATATGATGCCACTAAAAACATGTATGGGAGTATCCAAGTAAAGATTGAAGGCCTTCACTACCAGTATTAACAACTATAGGATTAGAGGGATAAGATCCAATTACAGTTTCATCATCTCAAAGAAATTTTCAATCTACTGTTGACACATCTTTCTAATATCATCCATGAGGCTCAAGAATTTTCCCAAAGCATTCAAATCACAACCACTATTATGAAAGAAGAAAAAAAAATAATCAAACTCCATACTCACATTAGTTAGTTGTACTTGGAAAAGAAGTAATGGGATGATCACCTTCCTACCCTCCAAGGCACATATTCAAACATTTTACCAAAAAAATAAAGTTGACTTGAGGATAAGTCAAGGTTTTGAAGAGGGGATGATGTTAGCTAGAAAACAATATACAAACACTAGTCCAGATATATGTAATATCTAATTGGAAAGAATATTCTACAACATGAGTTTAAGAATATAGAATGTACTTTGGGGATAATATTTAAGGGCCACATCCCATATTGTAACTATAAGTATATAGAAAGATCTATTCACCAATAGAGGATACTAACAGATAGTAAGGTAATGATATAAAGTATAATTGACTATAATGGAGATATAAGGAATGCAATGAATGCTTATTGATATAATGAATATAAATGGATTTGAATTTTGATCTATCTTGTGTGTGTATGGTATCTTATTCTAATTTATAACTAATGTTGGATCTGGAATACCTCCTTGTGTCACCTCAATAGGACCAACTCCAAGGTTACAAACTAACTAGTAGAGATATTTTTGGTAAAGAACTCTAGTTTGTATCCCTCAAATTTCTTACTAATAAAGTGAAGATGAAATTTTTTCAATTGTTTATAGGAAAAATAAAACAACTTCAAGAAGCAAAATAAATAGTCTATTTGATGGCCAATTTTTCTGAGTCTCAAAAATTGAATGAAGTTAGTAAGGGAAAATTTGAAGAGTCTAGAAGGAACCTTCTATCCAAGACAATCCTTTCTTGTATAACTTCCAAGATGTTTTCCCTAAAGATCTACTAGGTTTACCTCCTAAGAGAGTGTTTGAATTCTCAACTGACTTAATGGAAAGATCATAATAAATATCTAAGGCACCCTTTATAATAACTACAACAAAATTAACTGAGTTGAAAGCTTAGTTTCACAAACTTTTAGATAAAGGATTGATAAGACCCAGCATGTCACCTTGGGGTGCACTAGTGATATTTCTTAGAAAGAAGGATGGACATTGTATTTACATAGATTATCATATACTAAATAAGGAAATAATATAGAAAAAGTATCATTTACCTTGTACAGATGATCTTTTCAATCAAATGCATTGTGTAATGGTATTTTCAATGATTGATCTTAGATCAAAATACAACCAATTGAGACTAAAGGGGGAATATATCCATAACACTACTTTCATGACAAGGTAGATACGTTATGAGTTCATAATTCTACCTTTTGGGCTAACAAACACTCCAATTTTTTTTATAAATTTAATGAAGTGTATTTTGAGATTACCTCAATAAGTTCATGCTAGCATTATTGGATGCCATCTAGATATATTCTAAGAATGAGGAAGAAAATTTGCAATAATTAAGTATTATTCTACAATAGTTGAGAGAGCATAAACTGTATCGAAAATTATCAAAATTCTCTTTATTTCGGAAAGAAATTAAATATTTAGGCCAAATTTACTCTGTAAAAGGAATCGTAGTTGATCCTTCAAAAATTAAGGCTATCTTATAATGGCCTACACTTAAAACGTATGTGAAGTTTGTATCTTCATGGGTTTGGCTAGGTATTAGAGAAAGTTCATATCCACATTTTCAAATATTTCCAACCCTATAACTTCTCTTTAGAGAAAAGTAAAAGTAGTCAAATGGTTAGAGAAGTGTGAAGAGGACTTTAAAATTCTCAAGGAGAAGTTGACAACTGCACCTATTCTCAAATTACCTAATCCCGAGGGTCATTTCATAGTTGTCATGGATGCATCAAATGAAGTTTTTCATGGAGTATTAATGCAATAAGGAAAAGTGGAGGATTATGAGTCAAGTTAGTTGCAACCATATGAACAAAACTATGCCCCTCATGACCTAGAGCTAGTGATAATTCTTCATGCTCTCCATGTGTGGAGGCATTATTTTCTAGGAAATAAATTTGAACTCAAGTCAAATAATCAAGGAATTAAGTATATATTTAGCCAAATATTAACACTCACCAAAGGTGATGATTATTTTAGTTATATCAAAGGAAAAGAGAACCATTTCACTAATGTGTTAAATTACTGTAAACACATATCTTATATGGTCTTAATCCAAACAAATCTACAAGAATAAGTGTTTACATTTTTTTGTAAAAGATCAATTTTATGATCAAGTGAGAGTTTCTCTATCAATATAACCCCAAGAAAATAGGTATAATGGATACAAGTTTGAGTTTAATGGAATATTAAGATTCAATGGAAAGATCTAGATACTTGATAAGGATAATTTGAGAAATTTTATTCTTAGAGAATCCCATTGTGCTTGATATTATGGTCACCCAAGAGTTACAAAATTTTTGGAAGATGTGAAAATGTTGTAATTTTGGAAATAAATGAATATTGGAGCAAATAATTTTGTGGTAGGATTCCTAGAGTGTTAGTGAGTTAAAGATAATCATAAACACTCAGTAGGATTGCTATATCCCCATGACATTCTAGAGTGGAAATGATAGGTAATCAGTATGAACTTTGTGCAAGGCCTACTCATCTATAGAAACAAAAAAATGATGTAATTTTGGTAGTGGTTGATAAACTCACTAAAGTTACACATTTTATACTTGTTAATATTACTGATAGAGCTCCAATTATTGCAATAAATTTTATTCAAGAAATTTTGAGGTTACATGGAATCCCAAAGAGAATAATCTTTGAAAGAGATGCAATAATGAAATTTATTTTTTTGGAAAACCTTGTAGCCTTAGGAACCAAATTGAACATAATCTCAAATTATCACCCAAAGACATATGACCAGACTAAAAGAGTTAACCAAGGCCTAGAAGATTGTTATGGATGTATTGGATGGATCAACAATAGAAGTGAGAGAAGTACCTACCATTGGTAAAGTTTGAATATAATAATCCCACCATTTAGTAATTAAAATGGTACCTTTTGAGGAATTATATATGGTATAAATTTATGAAATCCTATCACTTGGGATATTTACTAGAAGATAGGATTAGCCTTGGGCTATAAATACTATACAAATGGAAGAAAAAAATAATCTAATCAAGAAAATATTGGCTAAAGCAAGCGATAGGCATAAAAGATATGTTAATTTTAAATGTACACCATGAGAATAATCATAAAATTTCAATGGAAAGGCTACCAAATTGACACGAAGATATGTAGGCCCTTTTGAGGTTTTAGAGGTTGTTAACCTAGTTGCTTATATGGTAGATTTACCTCCAACTTGGCTCAAATACAAGATGTGTTTCACGTTTCTTATTTAAAGAAGCATGTTTTGGTTTTGATCACATTCTTGATTAGAACACTCTTCAAGTACATGATCTCATAGTGGTCACGATTGAGCCTCTTAGAGTGCTCGAGTTTCATAAGCTCCACCCACTTAATAAATAATACATTCAATACAAGGTCTAATGGGACCAATACTTCAAGGATAGTGGTACCTCGAAAGATTATGATGAGATGCATAAAAATAATTCCTTAATTGTTTCGTGAGAGTTGAACGTTAGATCTATACCCAAGACCACTTGCAAAAATAATGGATTCCTTCCATAAGAGAGTATACAAGAAAATGAGCTTTCTTGATATTAAGACCTATCAAAATGATGATGAGGTATGAAGTATGTTACAAAGTGTACAATTACCTTGATTATATAGGAAAGGTGAGGAATAGGATTAAACATGATTGTGACATGTTTCTTAATCCTATGACATGAGAAAACTAACTCATAACAACCTAGGAATCAAGCATTAAAAGCTAGAAAGATAAGATCTAGAAATGCCAACTAAGACTTCTAGAAAGAATCTTATATCCTAAGTAAAATTAACATGTGAATAAGTCCCCTAAGTCCCTAGTAAGGTAAATTTCTAGGTACAAGAAATATATTCACACCAACACCCCCCTTAAGTGTAACTTAAGGAGAATAGTATTATGCAAATGATGTAAAAAAGATGCAAAGATGGGTCTTGGCTACAACACCATTTTAGGTACCCATGTACAAATGCAAATTTAATCCCTCACAAATGGAGAAAGGGAGAAAAGAGGGAGCCAATAGTCAATGGTGGGTAGAGGCCAACAACACTGTAGGGTGCATATGAGCGCTTGCAAAGAATAAATGCCTCCCAAAAAAAAATTCAACTATGATTTTTTACTATAAAAAAATTAAAATAATTAATAAATATTGCTTGATTTTATTGCCCAAAATAAATTTGAGCACACAAGATTTTTTTAAAATAAATTTATTTTGAAAAAAATGAAAATTGTACACCTATACCAGGGGGGGCATATGACTTTCCCAGGTAAATGTTTTTTGCCTTAAAAATACTCGAGGCTGAATACAGGTATATTTTATATCAAAATTTATCTCTCAGGCCTTCTAAGCATGATGGAAAGGTCGATTTTGGCTCAATGTGTGCCAAAATCTCAACTACCTTTGGATCTTGAATTCTTCAAACCCTTATTAACTTTGACAAAAACTATCAAATTTAGATGAAACAAAAGTTGATCTTGACTTTCTCAAACACCTTGGACTAAAAAATGAGCTTAGGTTTCCTCCAAAATGAGACAAAAATGACATACAATGAAAATCCACAATGATGTTGATCATCGTGTATATTTCATGAAGGTAAATTATCATATTTTCATCATTATTTTATATGTTTATGATATGGCTTTTATTAAGGGGTAAACAATTTTTACCTAGAGATATGAATAGGCGAGGACACAAATGAGGGACCTCATTCCCAATTTAAACATTCAATAATAACACCCCAGTGGGGTTTGAACCTTGATGGCAAGAACAACACCGCAACAACTTAACCATCATACCATGCCACTATTAGCAAGAGTTGATGATATGCTTTTTGTTGGAGATAATAAAGAATTAATTTAGGAACTTAAAAGTAATTATTTAATAAGTTTGATATGAAAGGATTGGGAGTTGAAAAATATATTCATTTAATGAAGACACATAAGGATATAAGTAAAATAAAACTATGGCTAAACTAGTGGAAGTATCTTGAGATAGTATTGTCGAGGTTTGGGATGCAAGACAACAAAAAATTAAGTTTTCCTTAGACTAATTAGCACCAAGTTGAGTATGGAATAATGTCATAAATATATGGAGGATTTTCAAAATATGAATAATGATCATTATGCAATTTTGGTAGGAAGTATGATGTATGTTATGATATGTACACAAGACTAGACATTCCTAAGTAGTGAGATTTTTATGTAAGTTTATGGTGCAACCAATTAAAGGATATTGAACACATATAAAATGAGCATTCAATTAATTGGAAGAAATATAAATAATTGCTTGATTTATCATAGTAATAATGATATGGGGCATGTGCAGGATCATGATGGGCCAAAAAGTGGCAATATGATGGGTATGTAGCTGACATCTATTTTTTTACCCAAAATTGATAAAACAAAAAGGGTTTTTAAAGGAGATTCTCAGCTTTCCACTGATATAAATCATGCTTTACTTTGAATTTAATAAGTAATTATTATTCATTTTCTATTCAAATTATGAGTAAAGTCCCAATTGATAGGTTGATTGAAAAACATCTATAGCTTTCAAACGGTATCAAATTTTTTAAATCCAAAACATGTTTCACATTCTATGCTTTGCATACTAAT